>CAMPDV010000126.1:0-738252 GCA_946699065.1 Loxodes magnus | reverse complement strand
GTTAAAAATCTCTTCACAAACGGTATCATCTTAGTCAAGCTACAATTAATAAAAAATACTTTAAGAACTCAAATTCATGCAATTAGAAAATTTTAAACTTTTAAGAACTGTATTAGAACTAGATGAAAATTGAACACCTTATGACTAATTAATAAGAAATAAATAAATAGTGAATTATCAGGATACAATAATTTTAAACAAAATTTAATCAATTCGCAGAGTTTACTGAAAGCGTATTACTGTAAAAAATGGAGATGAATAATCCGATGGATGTAGATCAACAGCCTCCTACAAATTATATTCCTTATTGGTAAATAATGAGATGTTGAAACTGCAAACTAACAGAGCACAAAGTTAGAAGCTGTTCCAATTATAATAGAAATAAAAGAAAATAGTAGAAAAAATAATTTGAAAATATTTTCAGAATCTTTTGCAATCAAGAAGGTAAACTCTACAGGAAAAAATACTCCAGATAAACAAAGAAGCTCAAAAAATATAAAATAAATTAACGAATTTAACAAGAAATGAATGGGAAGCGATCTATCAGAAACTCTCAGAAAAATAGATTAAAAAATCCTTAGAACGTATGATAAACAAGATCCAAGTAAATATGAAGTCTCTTTTATTTAACATTAAACTTTTGATTTGTGATTAACCAAATAAAGGTGAAATTACGTAAATAAATTAAATAAATAAAATTTAAATTACTTTAATTTTAAATTAGAAAATTTAGATTAATAAAATTATTTTTTGTGATATTTCTCATTGAAATTAATATAAAAATTATTTATTTATATATTTTAAGAAAATATTTAAAAAATACTTTTTTATTTATTTCTGTTTTTTTATTGATTTTATTATATATTATTTTTTAAAACCGCCATAATTGTTAGAAGGTGAACAACAAAGTCATCTTCATCAGAGGTTGGGGAATTTAAGTACCCATAATTGACACATGTCGTCCTCTGCTTTGGTGATGCAATGAGACACAATCCTGCCATGTCCTTGGACCTCCAACAAGTAGAAAAGATTACGAGTATTCTTAAATTATATCAGTATTGAACATTTTTATCAGTACTGAATAAATATACCATATTGAGCAAGGTCTACCAGTATCTGATAATTTTACAGTAGCAAACATTCTTGTCAGTATGAAACATTTTTTTAAAGAGTTGCGCACCAATGAGAGTGCTACGCGCTCTATAATAAAATTTATTTATTTATCAGGTTTTGCTTATTGATAAAATATCTATACTATTATCTCTAATAAATTTTTCAATATTCAAGCACTTGCTAGATATTCCATTAATATTTATATGTTCCATTTTTATTTTTTAAATTTATTAGTCTTTTCTAATTTTTTTTATCCTGCAGATAGTCCACTTTCGTAAATGCAGATAATCTTTTATTCTTAATTGTTAATTTAAATGAGTACTAATCTTTTTCATGTTCAGGATGCTAATGAAAGTACTGTATCAAAATATATATTACTTAAATCGTATATTTTTAGGTAACTTTCTTTCTCTATCAATTTTACTTTTCACACTATTAGATGTACCTTATTCTAAATCTTAATTAATTGTGACACATCTACCTTATATATTGAATATTTCATACTATGGACGTCTTCAAGATTCTGATTTTATAAAATTTTAAAATTATAGATCAGTTAGATTGAAGTAACATATTATTTAATCACACTCTTTTTTATAATTATTTTTATTATTATGTTTTGCTGGTGGAATTATTTTATCTTCTTCATGTTTCCTTTTAAGAATATTAAGATTACTATTGGAAGGTAAGGTTTAATTATGATAAAAAACATCAATAAATCTGTATAGTTTTAATATTCCTTTTTCAGCTTATAGTAGAATAATTAAATATATCTTTTTCAAATTTGAATTAAGTTTTTAAAACTCCTCTATTTTTATCTCAGGAGTCTACATATTTTGGGTAATTTAAATGAAATTTAAGTTGATTTATTTATATTAATGCTATAGTATAACAGAATCTTCATTTGGTAATTTAACTTGATATATTAGTTATTATATTATGTTATAATAGTATTAGTTGATATTTCCTACTAATTATGTTAAGTTTAAGATAACTTATCTTGCTTGATTATATTTGCTTGAAAACTTTTGAAACAGAGAATTCATTATTATTTATTCAAATTATCTATTTAGATAATACTATCCTTTGTTTAAATATTACATATCATGTTTAAGTTTATGCGTTTACAAATTACTTCTTCTAAACTACTGTTATTAATTACTAATTTCTTTTGTATGATTGATTAAATTTTAAAATAATTCTTTAATCATTTGAATTTCCTTATTTTTAATAGAATTTAATTTTGAAAAGTTATATTTATTTCATAATTTTATTATTCTTATTTATCTAATTCAATATACTAAGTTAAAATTTCCATTTATGCTTTCTATTCTTAATATCAAAATTACTTGTTTTAGTTTTATTATTAACTAAATGTTAAGAGCTTTTGAGCTTGCTGGGTTTCAACCAGTATCACTCTGCCAATTTTTATATAGATGTATACTATGACCTTTTTTAATTAAATGGCAAGTTTCCACTAAATTTCAGTTGGTCTTGCAAAGAGTTTTTATCAATATATTCCTGTTTTCGTTATTCATAATTTATTAAGTCGACTTCATGTTTTTATTATCCTTTTTCATTTGATTTTTTCCATTATCGGCAGTTTTTTAGTAGATGATAATTTGATTGGTAGTACTTGCAGTGTTTTTTTATTTATTGCTAATTTGTACTTATGTTAAAAATATTTTCTATTTCTCAAGTCTTTTAATTATGCTACTTTTCATTATTTTCAGATTCTTTTTAAGGGTTAAATTTTCACAAGATAGTGGCTTTGCTTGACTTACATTCTTTAAGAATGTTTAATCTTTATTAGAATTATTTTCAGAGTTGCTCTTCCGTTACTAATTTGTTTTCGATAAGTTAATTTTTTAATATTGTTTGTTAATTGTTTTATTCTTCTATAAAGTTTGTTAAATCTATTATTTATAAATTTTAATTGTAAATTGTTTCTTCTTATTTTAGTATTTGCACTTTCATTGTCTCAATCTTGACTTCCAGATCTTCCTGGATCTGTATTTTATGTTTATTAGGTTCGATCGTACTTGTCATAATTTTGCCTTGAGAAGATGAGCTTGACTCTTATTCCTACCTTTCTTATCTGCGTGACTCTGATGCCATCTTTTTTTGTAGCTTTTCTTATTTAATTTTTAGAAAGGGCAGATGTTTTGCTCCATCTTTATTAATTTGTTTCCTGGGAAATAAATATTTATTTTAGTTTTATAATTTTAATTAAATTTAATTATTATTCGTCATTAATCAAAATATTTTAATTTAAAACCTTTATTTTTTAAACTTATTTTATTTAAATTTGAAATATTATATCTAAATGGAAAAATTTTAATATTTTACTTGTTTTTACTAATAAAACTTCTATAATTAGCAAAGTTTAATTATATTTTTATTTTCTTTTTTTACATAATTTAAGAAAAATTGTTTACTCTTCGATAAATAATTAAATTTCTTTTATTATTAATAATAAAATTAAAACTTTTATTAGCAATTTATGCATTTTTAAATTCTTAAATTGTAACATTTAGCTATTGAAACTGAATTATTTATTAATAATTGTTCAACATTTTATCTTTAATAATTTGTATTTCTCTTTTTAAATAAAAATGAGGAAATTATTTTATTTTGATAATTACTTTAGAAGCTTTTTATTTATAAAGATTATGTGAGATTAACAATTTTTTTAAGATAAAGATTTAGTTATTTTTGAGATATTCTTGATTTGTAAAAATTTAATTTAAACTAAAAAATATTTTAGGCAAACTTTTCTAAAAGAATTAAGATAATTAAACTTTTATTTAGCTTAAGAATAATATAATTATAATAATAATTGATTAATTTGAAGTCACCTTTATTTATTTTTCCACGGATTAATAGTTTATTGTTAAGTAATAGAAACTTCAAATTCGTCTGAATCAAGTCTATCATAAATCTTCAAGATTTTTAATTTATTTTTACTAATAGTTTCTTATAGATCAATTCCTATTCATTTCTTATTGAATTCATTGACTGCTCGCTAAATATGTGGAGCTTCTTTGTTTAGCTGAAATATTTTTTCCTTTAAATTTTTCCTTCTTGAGTACAATAAATTCTAAACATATTTTCCCATTGTTTTTCTATAATTCTTTTTTCTTTAAGTTTAAATTGGGAGCAATTCCGTACTTTATGTCCAGGTCTCTTGCAATATAAGCATGTCATAATTTTTTAGAGGAATATATTTTCAGTAACTCTGCTAATAGGTTGATTTTAGTTTCTAGCTCTTCCATTGTGATATTTCTTCCTATTTATTTTCAATTTTTTTGTTCTTATTAATTAATCATCAGGTATTCGATTTTCCTTTGGAGTTCTTATATTGTTCTTAGGAGTTTAAAATTTTCTAATTACATAGGTTGGATTTCTTAAAGTGTTTTTTACTGATCTTAACTTGATTGAGATGCAATCTTTTAAGAAGATACTTTTGTAAAGAAATGTTCCATTTTTTATATATATAATGATTATAATAAAATATAGATCTCTAGTGAATTAAAGATTTACTTTACTCTAGTTAATAAAAACAGTTTTTAGATAAAAACGAAAGAATTTTTTACTATAAATAGCCTTTTTATAAAATATCTATATCCTTAACTTTTCAAATAACTTTTAATTTTTAATATAAAATATAAGTAATTTTATATAGCTTTTATATTCATAAATAAAAATAGAATATTTAAGCAAAGTATATACTAAAATGTATTATGAACTTATACTCTTTATAGTTAAATAATATCTAATTTTTCATATTTATTTAAAATGCTTTTGTTAGCTTATTAAATAACACTTCATAATTATCTTTATTTAGTATAAATAGCCCTAAGTAATATAAATTAATTTGCTTTATATAACTTTTAATCTATTCTTTTTGAGAATTATATGAAGATCTTATCACATAAACTTTTTACAATTACTAAAAATTGCTATCTTTCACATCATTGGATTTAAGGCTAAGGTAAATTTTAGGTTTATTCCCTCAAAATTTATTAAATACATAATAATTGCAAAGATTCTTGCTTAATTTAATCTTATATATTTTAATGCTGCTAATGACAGTTAAAATTATTGCTATAGATGGATTATTCTTATTCTTATTGATTTAAATTAACAATCTTGATAAACATTTCAAATTAAGTTCTAAGTTAGTTTTTATCTATGAAGATGTAAACACCTCAAGATATAAAAATCTATATTATCGATATAACTAAAGAAAAGCTAATTTTAAAGTAGTTTAAGCAAATGATTAATAAGCTTAAATTAGGTATTCTATCCATAAAAATCAGAAATAAAATTATATCTAGAGAAGGAATAATAATAAATATTCTAATAATTTAATGCTAAAATTATTTAATAAGATACTAATATCTACAAATTATCTAATCAATTATTAAGTTATTATATCCTTTATTTTTATTTAACTAAAGAAAATTATTTCATTAAGCTTAAGTTTTTAATAAATCAAGAGAGATATTAATATAATACTATAAAATTAAAATTAAGTCTTTTTATAAAAAATCTATGAATCTTAAAATAGTTTTGTGTGTTCTTTATTTTATCATGTCAATTTAACTAAATTTATTTTTTTATGCATTAATTTTACTATTTTAAGCAAAATAAAGACTAACCCCTAAACAGTAATTTATGTATAAAGATTTAAATAATATCATATTTTTTAAATCAGAATTAATTATTTTTTATTTTATTTATATCTCTTAATTTAAAATTTTTATCTAAATATTCTATGCTTCTCAATTTTAATAAAATCTATATTATTTAAATATTCGCTTTATTTATTAGATAAAATTAAAAATTTATTTCTATTTAAAACTAAAAGATAAAAATAAATAAGATTTTAGGGTTTAGTATATGCTTATAATTAAATAGATCATTTAAATTTATTTTTAATTTCTTTATTATTTAAATAATGCTTCTTTTGAACTATATTTCTTATATTATGATATTCTTTTCTGTTTTATGTATTTTTAACTTACTAATTTTCGTATTTTTCTACTCTTAATTTTAAGTCTATCAAATTTTCTATAATAACAGATGCCTTTTTTTTCCATTCATAAACTTTTCATTAAGACTTTTTTTCTTCTATATACCAACTACTAAATTTTTAAAACTAGTTTCTTTAATCCTAAATCTTTAATTTTTATTTATGTAAAATCTTGCTAAAGCAAAAGAAAAACATTTTTTGGCTCTTATTAATTTTATAGTGTTGGTTTGCTTTACTTTATTTTTATTTTTTTTATTTAAGTTTATTTTTCATTTTCGTATTTTTCCCTTCTTCAAACTAAAGCTTTTGGAGTTGTTATTATATTGCTTTTATATTATATCTCCATGTCTAATAATTTACCATCTCTTATCATTTTAAAATAAATAATTGTTTTCCTTGTCTACAAAGAAAATATCAATGAAATTTCCCTAGCATTATGATAGAAAGTCACTGCACTTTTTAGGATTATTTTTAAATTTTTTAATTTTAGCCTAAAGAGTTTATTTTCATCATCATTTCTGCTTAGTATTAAATAAACTTCCAAAAGTAAAATTTTATTTTTAATTATACATAAAGATTTAGTCATTTTCAAGTGCTTCTTAACGTTATTTTTTGAACTAGGGCTTACATTTTCAAAGCCTTATTAATGCTGTACCAAAACTACTCAGCTTTTTCTACGATTTAATTGAATTTTTTTAAACAAAAGGAAGATGCTTAATAATTTCCAAGAGAGGTATATTAAAATGAATAATGCTTTTAAAAAGGATATAATAACAAAGATGCTAACTACGGATTATTAAAAGGATCTAGTAAAAGATTTAATTAAATTAAGGTAAAATCCTAGAATTCACTTCTAGATATAACTAATTATAGGTAAATTATTTTTCTCTAAGTACTAAATTAACTATTTTAGATAAAATATATGAAGCACATTATATGAATAGCAATATTTTAGTCTATTTTTAATAGTCATTTATGAAATTGGTATATTGAGCAAGAATGGCTATATTTTAGTTATTAAACTATATTACATTGATAATTATCGTTAACTGAAAATTTTAACATTTGTAAATAATATGAATGTCTAAAATTAAAGTTAGAAGAAGAGAAAGTTGGATTTAAATCGATTGAACTAAATAGAATAAGAAGAGAGAGAAGAATTGTAGATTATATTTTAAGGAAATAAGATGCTAAATATGAATTAGCTGCTAAAAAGTTAAGAGCGGAATTTACTATTAAAGAGAAAAATAAGGGATATAGCAATTTGAAAGAAGGCTAATAATAGAAACTTTAATTGACTCACAGTATTATATAAATACCAAATATAGAAAATGATAGGAACTGTTAATAAAACAACAAGTTAGAACGGAGTTTAACCGGAAATTATTCCCTTAAGTTTGAAAACGTAAAGTTTAAGTCAAGGATGTTAGCAAAAAAATCAGAATGAATCTTAGCATTAAGATAAGCAATCTGACTTAAATTTACAATTTTAAGGACATAAAGAATAATAACAAAAAGGAAAATAAGAAAAATAAAAATATTAGCAAACATAATTAAAAATTAAGAATCTAAATAGGGGCAATAATCATCAAACATAATCTAAACTAAAATTATCAAAAGTTTTTGAAGAATAGATAAAGAGAAAAGACTATAGAAATGCAAAAATTAAAGTACATTTAATAATTTAAATAAAATAGATTCCTTTAGAGAAGGACAATTCCTTTTAAAATTTTAAATTATTATCTAAATCTTTTGATAATAAAAGTTTCTAAACTGATTTTTAAACTAGCAAAGAAGAAGGGAAAAAAATATTAAAAAGTTTAAAGTAATAGTTATAACTAAGTAATGAAGATTATAAGCAGGAATAAATAAATTAAAAATAAAAAAATCCAATAAACTTAAATGGTTTTTTACCAGAGAAGTGAAAAAAAGGAATGAAATAATAAATTTAACAATATTTAGAACAATAAAATTAGAACTTTATTAGCCAAATAAAAATAAATGCCAATTTTAATGAAGACAAAATCAAATAATAAAAGAAAAATAAATTATACTAAAAATAAGATTAAGAACAAATTTTTATAAAATGCCAGCTCAAATATCTTGAGAATTTCTATTTGCGATGAATATTAGAAAAATGAAAATAAAATCTAAGAAATAATTTCTGAGAAATTTAAGAAAGTTCAAATCTAAAAGAACTTAGCTCTTTAAATGATCTAAAAAGTGGTAAGCAAAGTTATAAAAAAGTAAAATGCTACTCCCCTCAGTAATAAAAACTCATAATATTAAAAAGATGATAAAGAAAATTAGATTCATAATATTTAAAATGAGCCAAGATAATTCTAAAAGATGTAATTGAACTTTTTTAATGATAAAAGCATAAAATGAAATTTAAGGTGATAATAGAAATTTTAGCATATTCAATGAGGAGTCGAGTAAAGGGATTGACATATAGTAAATAAAACTTCCTTAGATTTAAATAAACTCTAAAGATCAAGAAAAATAAGAAAAACCTTAATTAAAAAAAGAATTCCTAAACGGTTCTTTGGAAAATTGAAACGAAACTAATAAAAATGAGTTGGATAATAATTTAATTTAAGTTATTTCTAATAAAGTAAGTTGGTAGGAATTAAATCATTTTAAAAAGATAATTCAGACAAATTGACCTTAGTAATCTTAAAAAATAATGAAAAAAAGAAATAAAAACTCCTTTACTCTATTAGATTAAATAATCTAGTAGTCTAAGCAGTTCCAGTAGCTAAGAAATAAATGATAACACGGAAAATACTTTAGCTAGTTAAATTATTAGAGATCTATAAGATTTAATAAATTAAAATTAAAAAGTTTTGCTTCAAATGAAATTAAATAATCTATCAATAAATTAAACTGCACAACGAAAATTTTAAAAGTCATATTTAGACAAAATAGTGTAAATTTGTTACTATTAAGCTTATTTAAGAAAATATTTAAAATTAAATATCAACCTTCCCTTAATATCAACTTTGAAGAGAGTAAGAATATTAGTAAGCTTTAGACTTCTCTTGAAAATATAAATATTTATAAAATAAATGAAGAAATAAGAACCAAATGAAAAGCTAGAAAAAATTGATATATTTTTAAATGCAATTTTATAGTCATTAAAATTCACCGAAGAAGAAGGAAAGAGTTGAAAATTCAAAAAAAGTTCTCAAAGAGTCTATCATTTCGGAACATATTTAAAAAAATGAGTAGCTTTTCAAGCAATTTTTAGAGAACTAAGGAGTCGAAATTTCGATATGGATTAAATAGATTTTTTAAGACACCTGCTTATAAAGACTTGAATAGGAAGGCAACAAATTTTATCTATTATTACCAAGAAAAATCCTATTTATAAGCAAAAAAATAAAGAAAATTAAAATAAAAAATTAACTTAAGAAACCACCTAAAGTGATTCCAACTTGCAGGATTTACTATAGTTGAAGATTTTGTAATTTAAATGAATGAATAAATTGGCCTGATACCAAAGCATGCTTTATAATAAATAAATTAAATCTTCTAAAATGAAAATATTCAAAAGTACTGGGATTTGATTAGTCCTTTCGAGCAAAAAAGAATTTCTTTCGAAGCTTCTTAGTAGATGTAAGGATTTAATACAGATAAAATATAAAGATGCTTATTTCTTTCTTTATTATTTCAAAATAGTTAATTCAAAAAGTTTGCCTCAAGTCCTAAAGAGTATTTCAAAAGGTTTACAATAAAAATTAGATAATTAATATCAAAATGTTTTGTTCTGTTCTACAAGTTACTTTGCTATAGATATTTTTACTCAAGGAAGTGAGCTACAGTGATTTTCTTTAAGTTCAAAGTCAATTCTTCAAAGGAAATTATTAAAAATAAGAGGATGTAAGCTTTTAAATATTTAGCCTAATTATGATGGGATATCTAATAAATTATACTCTATTCATTTACTCAAAGATTTAGTTAACTTCAGAAATTCAAAGGTTTGGATAATACAAAAGTTACATATAAAACTTAGTGATTAAATAGTAGAAAAAGCCAAGTTATTATGGAGAAAGGAAAAGTTAATCAAGCAATAAGAGAATATATTCCTTTATGAAGGAGAAATAAATAACCTTAAATATAGTTATATCCTTTATTTAAAATTAAGTTGCTTTAAGTTAAAAATAATTGATTTATCAAAGTCTTAAATTCAAATATTTATTTTTTTAGTTATGAATAAAGTAAATATAGCAATCATAAATTTATATGGGATATATTTAAAAATATAATTATAATAACAATAATTTTAAATTGTTTAAAACTCTATTAGTTAACTTTTCATCTAGTTGTTTTTAATTATTTATTAAACTTTAAAAGCTTGATATTAATACTTAGATAAAATATCTACCAAGCTTAGAAATATTATTCTCAATTACTCTACACTCTTAATGCTTCTAGATTAAATTAGTCTTTCATATGTCATTTACTAAGATGTTTACTTATGTTATTACTTGCTCTGATAATTTTTCTCCAATATGTTCTATTTCCAGATATGCTTTAGATTATATTTTTAGTCTTCTTAAAATTTAGAAAAAAAATGAACTTAAGAATCAAACTCCAAAACTTGTTTTAAATCTTCTTTAATCTGCTTTATTTTTTCTCAAATATATAATGTTAATTATTTATTATTATCTCTTTCTTATAATTAAATTTATAGAGAAAGAAGAATAAATTATATTAAGGATCTGCATTTTTAATCCAAAGGCTTTTATTTTTTATAAGTAAAAATTTTCTACTTTCGTTCGATGAATTACACTAGTAGAGTCTAATCATAGAATATTTATTAAATATAAATACAAAATAGATTTTCCTTCCATTCATATATATTTAAAGCATTTTTATACTTATTTTAGTGATATCTGAAGAAGTTGTTGCCATAAGTCTTATAATAATTGATTTTAAAAAATATGATTGAACTTATATTAAATAAAACGTTATTTTTGAAATTTATTTTCGAGTAAAATGAAATCTCCTCATTGTTTGAATACTTTCAGCTCGATGATATATTTTTTATCATTTTTAGTATTTTAAATTCAAGTATAAGTTATTTCTATCTATAATCTTTAAATTATTGATTTGAATTTAGTTTTAACTTAATATATTTCGATTGGGGAAATTTGATTTATTCATAAAGCTTTTAAAATGATATTAAATAAATGTTTGATCTCAAATGATTGAATTTATTTACATTTTATAAGATATTAAAATCTTAATAACAAACTACTAAATTTACTCTAAGCTTGGTATGTTTATTCAAAAGTTAATTAGAACTTTTCTTTGGAACATTTTAATTACTAGTTTTGCTTTATTTTTTTAATTAATTTCGATCATTTTAACTTTAATACATTTCTTAGAACTAAGAGAAATCAAATATCCTGCGGATTTATTATTTAAAAGTCTGATCAAGCAAAAAGATTATCTAATTATTTATGAAAAATTATTATATTTAGGCATAAAATGCTAAATATTATGATTTCTAATTTTTTACTATAAAGCTTTAATTATTAAATTTTAATTAATGTCATTATATGGTAGTTATATCATAGTCTCTTCATAATAATTGAAGATAATCTTTGAAGTAATTTTAAGTTAGTTATACTTTGATCTAATAAATTAATAGATTCTATTCTTATTTAATTAAATAATTATAGTAGTACTTAGTACTTCAAATCAGTGCTTTTAGTTATGTATGCTTATGAAATTTTTTTAATTTATAGCGAAAATAATAAAATCTTTAATATGGCTCCTAGATAATTATCTTTGGCTAAATGCACAAAAAATTGTATAAATTAAATAAGAAATTTAAATATTCACACAAAAAGAAATCTACAATGAAAATTATAAAAAGAAAGAATCAATCAAGAGAGATGGGAGTAAGGCTTTATATTTTAGATTATAACTTTAAATATTAGCAAATACTTTTAGCAATACTCTACATAAAAGCTATTTAAAAGTGAAATATCTTAGTCTAATTTAACTCAATATTGTTAAATGGAAAAAAGAAAACCTTTAAAAAGTTAGTTCCTAAGCTTCTTTAAATCAAATAACGTTCTGAATTTCCATAAATTATGAATCATAGAAGCATTTAATTAGCAATAAATTAAAAATAATTGTTTAAATTATAAAAGAAAATATCTAAGATAGTAATTCCAAAGAGTTACTTATATGAATCTAAAATAAAGAGAAATAATCATTTTGGAAATTAATTATTTAAGTGATGTAAAGCAATTCTAAATAATTTCATTTAAAGTATATATATTTCCGTTGTTTTTTTGTTTATAAATTTTTCTTAAATTTAATATCGCCAGATTTGCAAGATCTGAGCAATAAATTAAAAAAAATTAATCTCAATTAAAGAATATTAAAAAGTATAATAAAACATTATGGCAGGACGTAGAATAAAAATGTTGATGAAATTTTCAAAGTTAGATTTAGAATATGTATTTAAAATGATTAAGTAACTCTATATATCAGCTAATGATTATATTTTAATTTATTATTTTAAATTATTTCTAAAATATAAAACTAGCATTTATCATTATAAAGAGTTCATATATAATTAGATTAAAAAAAGTAAAGAAGGCTTAAGAACGATAAAATTTAAACTTAAATAAATAATTAAAGTTAAATTATTTAAATTATTAATTAAAAAAGCTGTGCACCATTGAGGAGCTACACGCTCTTTAATCTAAGTTATTTTAATAAGCTAATTAGAAAATAAAATTGAAATCAAGAATAATTATCTTAATAATTTGATGATTATAGCAAATAAATTAGTAAGGCTAAAATAAATAGCAATCTATTTTATAATAAAATTGAAAATTGAAAAATTAATAAGGCTTTATATAAGCATTTTAAGATAAATTATTTAATCTTAGTGATTGCTATTAATTATGAAAAGAAATCTTTTATTAATAAACAATATAAAATTTATATCTAAAATAGCTAAAGGAGCTACTTGCAGTAAAGAATGAAAAATTTTATTTTTTTATTCGATATTTAAAGAAATATTAAGATGTAATGTGGCAGATTTTGTTTAATTATAATAGAATTATCCAATTGGCGATAACAAACTCGTTTCTCTTTAGCTCAACTAAATTAACTTAGATCTAATTACTTAAATAATTTCTAAAAATATATTCTTTTAAATAACTCTATTATTTATTATTTATTATTATTAACTAAAAGTTTAAGAAATTTTTGCTTTCCTTGAATTTTTAACCAATACAACTGTCTATTTTTATCAAAGTTGCTTCCTCATTAATATTTTTATGCCATATCACTACCTCTCTATCTTTATTTCTCCATTTTATAATAATAAATTCTCAAGCTTTTACAATTTTCTTTTTGTCTCAGTTCTTTCAAATTGCATTTTATTATTTTATTGATAGTCACTATATATTTCTTATTTTTTAGTAATAATTAGAAATTCTATTATTTATTTGGTTTAAATTAGCATTACAAATGTTCTTCTGTTAATACTTTATTTTGAACGTGTTACTTCCTTGTAATATATAATTTCTAAGGACAGTTGCTCAAATGTATGTCAGCATTTTCTATCTGAAAGAACGTATATTATATCATCCTGCTGTTGAGAGTTTTATTCATTTTTTCATATTATTCATATACAGATTCATTTTCCTGCTCTATTTTTGAATAGTTTCTAATTCATTAATAGTCTTTTACCTTAATTCGACGACAAAAACTAAGGTCATTTTTGCTTTTCTTCTAGCCTGACTTATCTAAGCCTTACTTTACTTTGTTTTTAATGGTTTGTTTTTCTCCATATTCCCTGATTTTAAGAACTAATTCTATTTGATTTTATTAAAATTAAAAGTTTCAATAAAATATCAGAAAGTAAAGAGATATTTAAAAAAGCATTTCTTTAACTTTTTGTTATGCTAAAAGTGAATTATTTTAAACAAAAATAATATTATAATTATTCATAAATTGCTCACTAATGAATTTTGTCTTGCTGATAGAATTATCTTCTTAAATATTTGGTGGTTATTTAAAAACACTGTTTGTTGAAATCACATTATACAGTATATTATAATAATAAACTATAAAAAGCAGACTAATAGGTAAAATATATATCATAGCTAATAGATGCCTTTAATGCTTATTTTTATAAATTGCTAAATGCTCTTAAGTGGTTCTATATAATAATTTAGTATATTTAGCTTAGTCCTTTAGCTAATTTATTTGATGTTATGCAATTTTAAAGTATAATGATGCTTAATATCTATCTAGTTTCCTTTTTAATTTAGCTTAATTAATAATATCTTAGCATCAAAATTGATATCAGTGTTTTTATATCTCTTTTAGCAAATGAAAATCTAAAATAAATTAAAATTAGAATATAAAAAATAAAAATAAGATGAAACAGCAAAAGATAACCCTTACCTAGCTCAGACTAAAATTAGTTTAACTATTAAAAGTAAATCTTAATATGTCTTTATGGTATAAGTATTAAACTTAATATATCTTCTGAAATAAAATACAATTAATTAATATTAAGTTCAAATACCTAAAATACTATTTTTATTATATAAACCCTATATTAAGCATTATTAACTTAATCAAAACTATTTATCTTAGTTATCTTAATTCTGTAAATCTCTATCTTAAAGAAACTTAGTATAAGTAAAATCTAATTAGTCTTGCTATTATTTAGTTTATATTATATTTAAATTGCTATTAGAATGTTTAGTTTACTCTCTAATTAAGCTATTGAGATATATTAGAAGTTTAGTTAATTATATACTTTATATATAAGATACTTATCTTCTTTAGTTTTAAATAGCTAATTATTTTGCTATTGTATTTATATACTTTAAAAATACCACACTCTTTTAACATTTAGTATGTTACTTTAATGAAATTTTATAGAGAAACTGTTCTAAATTGCAATGCCAATATAAACATGAAAGTCTCTTATTTTAATAATAAGTTAATTATTCAAATTTGTAATATGTTATAGAGAAACCTATTATAATTATAGAATACCTGAGAGACTCTATCTATTCAAGGCTTTAATAAAAGTATTACTGTTTAGATAAAATTTTGTTTTTCTTAGTCTACAAACCTAAAATATTTCCCTAATATAGTATTAAACTAGATAGCTATTAGTTTATTTCTAGGTATAAAAATGTAATTGTGATTTATAAAAATGTATTAACTTATTAAAAGCTATTTATTTATTTAGAAGAAAGATTCTAAAATAAATTATAAGGTATTATTTCCCTCTTAAGCATTAATAGCACTATTATTTTAATATATGAATATGACTCATTTTCATCTAAATTTAGTTGAAATTGATATTATGAGCATTTTGAAAGCTTTTTTATTAGTTAGAAAAAGTTTAAATAAGCAAATGTAATTAAACTAAAATATTTTAAAATAATATCTAAATCATTTTTAACAGAATTGATTCATTACACTGTTGTTTGCTTGAACTTAGATATATAATTTTCTTTTATATTTTATAGAAAAATTAAATATTTGCTTGGCTTCGATTTAGATGTGTTTTGATATTTTAAAGTTAGATAAATAAAAATTATGTAAAAGGACTTTCTTCATGTTATCTAATTACTCACTAAAAAGCCTTGAAGATCTTAAATTAATTGATTAGCTTTATTTTATCTCTACAGCAATATATTATTTTCCATTATTTTATTGCTAAAACTTCAAATATAGCTCTATATTCTGTAAATCTTTGGGTCTTTAAAATCAATAAAGCCATAGAGCTAGTAAATGGGATATAATTTATTAGAAACACCATCATAATCAGACTGTATATTTAAATACTTACATCTTCTTCATTTTAATAATTCCCATTAAAAAAATTAGTCTGCACTTAAATTTATTCTTAGCAGTTTATCTTTTTAAGTAAAAACATCTATAGCAATATTACTTGCAGGACTGATGCAAAAATTTTGATATTATTCATTTAAGCTTTACTAAAACTGAACTAAAACACTCTCTTTGATTTGAGACAAATTCTTTAGATCAACTATTTTGAAATGGTAAAGAACAAAATCAACATCTGAATATTTTATCTATATTCAATTCTTACTTTTGCTATGATGCTTCGAAGAAAATTCTTTTTTGCTCGAAAGGAGTAATAAAATCTCAGTAATTATAAATATGCTCATATTTGAAGAGTCAGTTAACTTATTGTATAATATGTTCTGGAATCTAGTCAGATTATTAATTTAATTACTTTAGGAAATCTTCAATTATAGTAAACAGCAAATTTTATAATTTAACTTTGTAAAATGAAGTTTCTTTTTCTTCCTTTTATCTAAGTATTTCTATTGATTAATGCTTATTTTAAAGAATTTATTTTGGTAATAAAAGATTGAAATTGTTGCTTTCTTTTGCCAAGCTTTATAGACAAGTCTATTAGAATATTTGTTTAATACATATCAAAAAGTCTATTCCTATATTTTCTAGCTATTACTTGAATATTTATTCATTTTTCGATAAGCTTTTAGTGGTATAAATATCTATATGCTCTTTTTTTTAACTACTAGATTTTACTTCCTTCTACCGCGGTGAATTTTGAAAACTTTTATAAAGGTGTTAAAACTTATTTTTTTAGCCTAACCTTACGTTTTCTTCTTATTTTTGCATACTTTTTTCTGGTTTTTTAACTTAAATTTTATTTCATAAAGAAATTATTTATTAGCCATCTTTATTGCTCTCTTCAATGTCTTTATATAGAAATGATTTATATCTAATTTTAAATATTTTCTTGAATAGGCTTAATAATTTCTATTCGCACTAATTATCTGATAAGCTTTTTATTAATTTCTCCTTTTAACTGCTTTCTTTTGATTAAATAAATTCTTCCTTTTGCTGATTAAATATTCCATTTAAATTCTATCTTATGTTCTTTGTGAGTTCCTAAATGATTATTTTAACTAAAATGCTTTCTATATGATTAAAATCCTCTTGACTTTAAGAAGTAATAAACTGTCTATCTTTGAAGAGTAATGGAGTTGAAATTTCTTGTTTCCATTATTTTTTAAGATTACTAAGATCAACTTATCTGAATTTCCTTCTAGAAAGATTTTAATCAGATTCTTAGACTTAATTAGGACTAATTAAAGTTAAAGCACTCTTTATTTCGTTATTATTTGTATCATTTTAATCTTCCATTTTTTGGTTCTAATCTTAATTTATCATCTTAGGTTTTAATTAATTTTCTTTTTCTTTAGGATTTATGTTGATTTTAGGAAGTGTGCTTTGATAAAGCTTCATCTATCGAATATTTTTACCTGCAGTTTACATACTTTAATTTTATCGCTTTTCCTAAATTACATTTATGGAGATTTTGCTATCATATTATGGGAAATTCTATTCCTAATAGCTTCGGTCTTTTTTTAAATCAAAGATCTAATTTTCTTCAAAATCTTTTTCACATTTTGAGTTTTTCTTACTAAGGGAAAATCTGTTTGTTTTTTTATAGTTCTATTTATCATTTCTCGGATCATTTAAAGAAGTTAGACTCTTCTAATTTTTATTTTTTTGAATATACTCTGGAATCATTTAAAAGCTTTTGTTTACGTTAATCAAAGCTGCTTTACTAATTAAATTTTCCTAACTATTTTTTAAATTTTAGTTCTATTTTTGCTTTTCCTGTGATTAGATGTTCCTTTACTATTTGATTTTATCTTTATTAAAGGTGGCATTTATTTTTATTTGGCCAATAACATTCTAGTTTTTTCCTAAGAGTTATTTATTTTATTAGATCTTTCCATTTATTTATTTTCCTAGAGTTTAGATATCCAACATTATTTAAGAGTTTTAGTTCCCATATTTTTAATCTTCATTACTCAGATTCAGATTTTATTTTAAGTTTTAAAATTCCTGTATCTATTCTCTTTTTTTACTCTAAATTTAATTTTTTTTGGTCTATTTACTGAAAGATTAGGATAATGAATTACAATTTTTCAAGATATCTTCTGCATCAAAGGATTATAATTTTCTAAGATTGATTTGCATACCTTATTAGCTTAGAAGTTTTAAGTCTTGCTTTTTAAATTCTTATTCTATAATTTTTGAGTAAGACTTGTTTAGGATTTATTACTGTTTTTCACAATGTAACTAGTTTCTTAATACCTAGTTTTTTAATTGTTTTTATGTATTATCACTTTTTTTTTTTCGTTAAGATACATCCTCTTAAAATTGAAAATTTTGATAAGCTTATCCTTATTTACTTTATGCATCATCTTTCTCTTTGTTTTAAAAAACTTAACTTTATTGTTTCAATTCGAAACTAGGTTTGCTTTTTAATATTTTTTATTTCTGATTTTCTTTTTGTAAATAGTCTGGATAAAGTCTTGCATTATGAATTTAAAGAAAGCTTTGGCTCAATGAAAATACTTACTGTTACTCTTCATTAATAAAATTTTGCTTCATATATTACTTTCATTACCTATCTTTTTCTCTTAATCCTTAAGCTGCTAATTCATATTTTAAATCTATCTCCTTTTATAAATTTTGCTAGCTGCTTTCTCCTCAACTTTTAATTTTAATTTTATGAAATTTAATACGATCCTATGAGTGTTCCTTGGACTTAGATTTTTAAATGCTCATATTTAAGTATTAATAAAATTATTTAGTTAGTAAATAAAATTAAAATTTAGAAGGTTAATTAAATGTGTTAATACTAAATTAAATTAAAAAGTTTAAATTGGATTTTAGTGAACTTGGAGGACTTTCAACCTCGTGTTCACAGGACCAGTTTGATAAACTGGCTGGAACCAGCTACCTTCAAAACTCTTTCTTCAGTCGCCTTGGATTGTGTACCACTTCGGTTTGTAGATTTGACCTCCTGACGGATAAAATTAGTTACAGAATTCTCGTCTAATCTTATCCTAATATTAGTACTATTATTTTTCTTATTATTTTCTATTCCAGTACTATTATTTAATTAATTTCAATTTCTAACATTGTCTATATTTATGTCCAGTTTGTTTGCATACAAAGCATCTTGGTTTATTCCTAATTAATTTATTGTCTGGACTCCTCGGTAACGTAGTAGTTCCTTCTATATCCATTGGATCTTGAATTATCCTAACTTTGAATTCCTATTACTATTGTTACTTGCTGTTCTCTTCAAGCACAGTTGCTCTTTGCTGCAGCAATCCCATTTCCCTGAAGAAAGTGTTTTGCTCTCGATCGTAGACTTCCCAGAAGCTTTCTTTCCATTCCTTGAGCTCAGTAACTTGATTTTTTAGAGCTCTATTCTCTAATTGTAGCCTCTTTACTTCTTCCTTCAGGTCAGCGAATGCGACTAAAATTTATGCCTGTTCTTCCTGGAACTATGGCATCGCAAATTCTCGCACGGCTGCTGCTTCTTGCGTCTCCAGCATCTTTCTAGGTCCTTCCTCTTCAGTTGGTGTCATCGGGGTAGCCTTTTGGCGCTTTTGTCCCGTCTTTTAGGTTGGTCTGGAAGTTCCTAGTTGAGTCTATTATTCTTGAAGGTTTTGAGAAGAAGATTATTTCTAGGAAGAAGATGTGTGAGTTAAAGATGAGGGTTCTTACTTTCTCTCCCCTTTTAGGAGGTGGTATAAAAGGGTTTCTTGAACCGTTCTATTTTGAATTAAATGTGTTAATTATAATTATTGATGTATTATATTCCTTTATATTAATTTACTTCTAGATAGAGTTAAAATAATAGTAGTTATTTTATTTAAATACTTCTTTTATTTTATGCTTTTATAGTTTGGTTTTTTAATGTTTTCTATTTTTTTTGATGGACTTTAATCTGATAGCTGAAAGGAACTCTAGTTGTCTAAATAAACTAATAAATGTATATATGTATATTATTACTTTTAGGTTAAAGCTAATTGGTTATAGCTGTTTTTATGGATACTAATACATAAAACTTTATCCTTTATTTTATCTTAATTTAAAAAGGTATAAACTAAACCCTTAATCTATTTTGTGCTATTAATTATTAGGTATGTGTTTAATTCTGTATTTATGTATATTAAGCAAGGATATATTATAAGCAAATGTATGATTATGAGAAGTATAAATATATAATTTGAACTAAAAGAAGAAAAAGGGAAATAGATATGAAATTATAGTAATAAGCCTAACCAATAGAATTTGAGATAAGCTATTTTTTATGATTAATAGTTTAACTAAAGAGAGTCAACTTTATTATTCTGAATCATTTTATTTGTCAACAGGTATTTGATTTATAAAATTATACCAATCAAATTGAAAGAAGCTATTGATAACCTTTATATAAAGATTTCTTATCTAATGTTCTCGTAAATAATTTGGAACAATGTCACTATTTAATCAGTTGATTTATGTAAATGAGAGAAAAAGAACTGTATTGGTTATTAAACTTGTTTCAAATTGAATATTTTAGAAATAATATGCTGCAATATATGAAAGTCTGTAAAGGCATAGATTAGATTATATTTATATGTATATAATAAAGTGTCAATGAAGTGTGATTAAACATAATAATAGTTAATTTTATCTATAAATACTTTAGAACATAATATATGAGTATGAAAACTTAATAATTTATAAATATAGCAATAAGCTTTATTCATATTCTTATTATATTCAAATATTATTAACACTTTTATTTAAAAGGATTTGTAGATTATATATGCTTAAATAATCTTACTTAGTAAACCTTTATTATAAATCACTACTATAACTTACCAAAAGAAATAGACTTTTATATTTATAGTAGTCATATAACTAGCTTCATTTTATATTTAGATCCAAAATTATTTATATTAATCAATCAATTATTTAAAGTCTTTCCCTTATATTTATAAGTAATTTAAGTCTCAAATTTACATTTAGCTTATATCATAATTTGGCATATAAGTTAATTCAAGAGTTATATAATTCTGAGATACCATTTTATATATTGTATTACAGCTGCTCAATAGTAATTTAGCTATATCTTTCATTTTATTACAAATATTATATCAAACTATGCATTTAGGCCGCGCTCAGCAAAACTAGTAGGCTATTGCTCCATTCTATACTCTATTGCAAGTAATCTACCACTATATGCCACCACGGGGAAGGGTGGACAAGCTCGGAAGAGACAAGCCTAACTTGACTAAGGGTTCTCGCTAGCAGAATGATATTTGACTGACGGGCTGCTAATGACTTAATTATTAGTTCCTATTTGGATCTTATTCAAGAAGACTAAATAATTTAGTTCAAGATACAAGAATAATTTTTAATAAGCAGATTCCCCATTTGAAGAAGCTGACGTGACTCATTGAAAGAATAGAATAATAACGAGAAGTATGAGAAGACTTTTTTATATTAAATATTAGTATTGAAAGAGTTGTACAGGAAGAAGGCGCTACACGTTCTATAATAATATTTATTTATGTATTATCTAAATTCTAATTTTCTAATTATTTTTTAATTAAGCTAAATATATAGAAATAAATAGTTAAGTTCTTCAGTTCCTTCATTAGCCTAATAATAATTTCTATCTTTCTCAAGGTAACTAAAATTTAATATTCCTTTAAGCTAAATACCCTAAACACTTAAATATACTCCATATAGCAGTAAAAATAAAAGTGACTACTAAAGCCTTCCTATTAAACAAGGAGATTACCTATAATGTTAAATATAAAGCTAGAAAATTATATTAAATTAGTATTAAATTTGAGCTTAAACCTTAAATTATAATTATAGGATTTAATATTTCACTATCTTATGCTTTTAGTTGATACTTTTATAATACTTATCCCTTATAAACTTTACTGTTTCTTTTGATTACATAACCTAACTATTTAAATTAAATGGATTATTATATAGGAATTTTAAAATTACACTCTTCTATTTATAATTATTGGCTAATATAAAGCTAGGCTAGTTTAAATAAGCATAAAGTACTAAATAGCTTGATTTATTAAGAAATTAATATTTACAATATAATAACTAGAATGAAGCTATCTTTAGTAGTAAATCCTAATAAAAGAATTACTAAAAAATAAAAAATCCTAGAACCTTTCAAAAAGCGCTTCTATACCATTTAGCCAAAAAAGAAGAGAGCAACCAGGAAACCATTTCTTACCAGTCTTCTTTTTCATAACCCTAACTTTTTCTTACTTAATAACCTGGAAATTAATAAGAGTAACGAAAGCAAGACCTAAAGACAATCCATATAGAAACTCCAACCTCAAATGAAAAACCAAGGGAGCAGATGAAGTCTGCTTTACACCAGGAGGTATCGGGGTTCAACCCTTCTGGCCAGATGAACATGGAATAGCTCATAAAAGTGGTACTAAACCTCCAGGAAGAGGTTAAAAGCTTCGTAATGAGAACACGAAGTTGACAGAGCAGATCTCTCATGAATTTAAGATACACTTGATCTTAGAATGGCCAATTAGGAAAGAGAGATTGATGTTTTATGATAGTACCAGCAAGAATAAAATAGTTAGACAAAACTTTAGATACAATAAATTCAGAGCTAAAATACACAATTGGAATTTAAAATTTCAAGTCAACAACAAGTGGAACAAATTGAAAAGGAACCTAACTAAAACTGCAAAATGGAGATTGAGGAAATAGGAGGAAGCAAGTCAAACGGAAGAAAAGCAAGGAAGATTAGATTTTTAAAGAAATGCTACTTTTGTTGCTAACAAGGTCACTTATACAAGTAGTGCAAGAAATTTTATCAATTCAAGAAAAAATACTGAATCAAGGAAAATAGGAAAGAAAAATGCTGTTTTGTAATTGGGAAGGAGGAATCTATAAGAGAAAATTGAATCAAGATACACTGAGACTGATTTTATCAAGACCTATTAGAAGAAGACGACAAGGAATAAACCAGATGGAGGAGAGATAAAACTTATAAACTTATTTTAAGCGGCAGATGTGAAATCTACTGCTAAAAAATATTAAACAAATTAAATATTAAATAAAAGAATGACTATATATAATAAAATAGTTAGTTTAAAATAATAAATAAAGGATTATAAAATAATTCTCATAGATGAGGTTTATTTATTAGAATACTTTTATTTTAAGATATTATGAAGCTTTAAATTGGATTTTTAGTTTTAAGTTATAATAAAAATGGAAGGAGATTAAAAGTAAAAGAGATGCTATTAAATTTAACTTGAAGGATAAGAAAAACTTTATAGTTCTGAGATGAAAACTTAAGTTACAAGCAATAGTATGAAAACTCCTTATAATTAAGTTTCTTAAATTAAAGATTAAGAATAGCAATCTTCTATTTAAGATTCATCAACTTAATTAAATTAATTTTCTCTAAACTAAGAAAATTAAAATATCTAACCTAAAACAGTTAATAAAGAACAAAGCTAAAAGCAAGACTTAATTGAGTACTAAAACTAAATAGCTTAATAATAAAATAAAGATACTTGCTAGAACCCCAATCCTTGCCATTAAGTATGAAGATATTCTTATATTCTCTAAGTAGTTTTTGGATTCCTTAGAAAAAGAGAAATTAGTAGCATGCAATAAATAAATAAATATCTAAATCTCTTTAGATATAGATTTTAGATATTAAAACTAAAATAGTACAATGGAGATGATTGATATATCAAGAATAAAATGGAATGAACATTCAAATAAATAATTTATTCTGAAGCTGAAAGAATAGACATTATTCCTAGTTCTTAATTCTCTGCTAGCTTAAATAATTAGATTTAGGAAATCTTCAGCAAGGCAATTTAGCAGAAATAAAACCTAAGAAAATAAAGTAATTTATTTGCAAACTTATCAGTTTTATATATATCTGAATTTGAATCTCTTAGTATCCAGGTTTTATCTAGATTTCCACTCTTCACTAGTTTACAAAAACTAATTTTACGAAATATTTGCTTAGAAGATTAAAATCTTAGTTTTCTACAAAATTTAGTTAATTTACAGGTAATTTAATTCTAAGACTTCAAAAACAAAAGCAAAATAAGAGGAAAGTTTCTAAGTTCCTTTTGCTTAAATCTAAATCTAAAAGTACTTAATTTAAGAAGCTAATCTGTTTAATATGAGTTTATATAGGAATATTTACTTTAAAAAGGATAATTTATTGAAGATATTTAAATAAACGGGAACTAATGAGCAGATAAATTTATTCATCTATGTCCCTCCTTAAATAAAATAGAACTGTAAAAATAGCTACCTTCTTTTGAATAGATAGATTAAATAAATAGGAAAAGCTGGAAAAATTTATCTTTATCTTTCATAGATAAACAAAACAATACTGTCTTTTCTCAATTTTTTTCAAAGACTTTTACATAATTAGTTGAGATAGAAATAGCATTCTGTGAAAATTTTGATGGGGATAATTTAAAATAGTTACTATAGAGCACTCCTAATCTTAAGAAGTTAATATTAGAGTATTTAAGCAAACTATAAGAAAAAGATTTTTTATAAATAGGAGATTATGGGTAAAACTTTGAGTCTCTAGATATTGGATTTTCAAATGATATTTCCAATGAAACATTGCAATATATTATTAGAAACTGCGTTAAGCTAAAGGAAGTTTCATTTACGGATTTAAAATAAATTAATAATAAAACACTATAAGATATAATTCAATAATGTGAGGAAATAGAATCCCTAAGCTTAGCTTACTGCTAGTTCTCTGAATAAAACTAAATGTAAGAAATCATTAAAAAATAGAATTTTTAGAAATTATATTTTTAGGAGTGTAATTTGAATAATGAAGATGTAAAACTATTAGTAACTAGATGCAAAACTTTAAAATGCTTAAAATTGTATGGAAATAAGAGTGTTACACAAGAAGCTTTCCCTTTGCAAGATGAAAGAGGAGAAGATTATCCAATTTATAGAACTTTAAATTATTTAGGAATTCAAAATACTTAGATAAGTGAAGAGTGAGTAAAGTTAATAAAAAGACAGTTTAGAAATATAAAAATATAATAGAGCTTTCAGGATAAAAATAGAATAATAGACTTTGAACTAAGAAGATTAGAGGTTGATTGAACTCTTTATAACTAAAATTAAATGATTAATGCTATAAATACATTAAATAAATATAAAATAAAGCTAATAATCAAATAAAACTATTTGAAAGTAAAAGTTTTAATTATTTACCAATATTTTAAATACCAATTCACCAAAATGAAAATAGATACCTATTTATTTTAACTTTAAGTTTGTCTTTGTATTTTAATCTATCAAAATTAAGTTTAAGGTTGAGATTTTATAGCTAAAATAAAAATGTAGTTATTTAAATTTAACAAATGGTATAGATGGTTTTTATATGTTTTAATCTAAATAATATATTTAATAAATAAAGATTTTGGTTATTAAATAATTAAAGATAAAAGTAGCTAGAAAGCTTTATTAATTAATATCTTAAAAGATTAAATAATTAGAACATATATTAAATTTAAAACATATATAAATAGACTATTAATTAAATTTAAATAATTCCTTATCATTATTTAACTTATAAACTACTATTTTATATATATTCTTAATAACTATGCCTACTTTGGACGAACAACTATCTCCTACTTAATCATTATTATCATTTGGCTAGAAAGTAACTAGATGTTGGACAATTGTATGGAGAATCTAGTTTCGAGTTGTCATAATCCTAACTTGAGTTGAAATCATCTGTTCAAGTATTTGCTCTAGTGAATGAACTCCTACTTTGGTAAAAGTAATTTAAGTAATGTGAGAATAAAAATCTTAGAGAAGCCTCATTTGCCATCCTATATGAAAGATTGATAAGAATTGAAAAGGGGAAAATCCTTGCACAATTAAACTTCTAATATGGAAAAAAAGAGTGATTATTTGAATTGAAAGATAAGAATTGAGTGAATGACAATATATAGAGGTCAAAGGATAAATTTATTTTTAGAAGCCTATTAAGCAGAAAATTAAAAAAAGTGAGCAAATTAAATAAATGACATTAATAGATCTTATGAAATATACCAGAAGTAAATCAAGAGTTCTAACTAAAAACTGTCAGAATTTAATCGAATTATGGCTTTTTTTTAACTTTTATTAGTAGGTTAATTGTGATGATGTTATTAAAGGAGGATTAACTTAAATTTAACATTATTATATATTTTATCTATTTCTAACATAAAACTTTTATATAAGCAAAATAAATAAAATTAAAACTTGCTACTTAAAATTCTACATAAATCTACCTTTTTTGATTTAAATTAAAGTCTTTAATACTATTTTTCGCTTAATCATAAATGTAATTTTTCTTTCTCGTTTGTTATCAAATTATAAATCTTTTATTTAAAGTTATGATGATTAAACTTAAAATATCAGCTTACGAGGAATCAATTGTGTAACTAAGCATTGTAAACCTTAAGTTAATTTATTAAAGCACTAGATTCATTAAATTTATATTATTGTAAATTTATAAAAATATTACTTCTAAACAATTAAAAAGAGCTTAAGAAATTAATTCTTTAAATATGAGATTAAGATGTAAAATATATAATACTTATAATACAAATCTAATTTATCTTACTATATATAAAATAAAAATATTACACAAAATACGTTTCCTTTATACGATGAAAGAGTAGAAATATTTTAATCTATAAATCTTTGCAGTATTTATTTATAAAAAATTAAATAAGTAAGCAGTATGTGTAAGAAATGAGAAGATAGTTTATTATTATTATTTTTAAAAGATCCTGTGCTCTAGTCAGTTGAGTAGGTAATCCGGTGCAGTCATTTCTGCATTCCAAATACTCTTACAATAGGTGCCACCATAACAAGGAAAGACGTGCCCATTATGTAATAAGCCTTACTTGTTTGAAGGTTCTTCCTATCGATACGAGAGTCGAATAGTAGCACCAATATCCAGGTCTCAGAGTTATCCTGATCCACCTGTTACTAATTATAGTAAATTTAGGTTTCTATATTAATCTTGATGATCCAAATAATGGTGTCACGCTAATTTAATTATTATTTATTTATATAAAAATAGAATTTTAAATGAAACAGATAATAATTGAATAAACCTTAGATTAAAGAATTTAGAGGGCTGAGGATATAAAAATCTTGAAACAAATAAATTATTTTATTTAATAATTAGTTTAAAATTAACTTCTTTAAAAAGTAATAAAAAAGAATATAGAATAACTTAAAAGTTAAATAAACTATTAACAAATTTTAAACTTTTAAAAAGCAATTATTTTGTTAAGATTCCACTAATGAAAAATATAAATATATCTAAGATGTTTTCACTTTAAAATATGATTTATGCAATTAACTAAAATTAAATATCTAATAATCTGAATAAACAATTAGCATCTTTTTAGTAAAAAAATAATTGAGAGATTAGATTAAATTAAATTAAAATATTGAGATTATTTGATTTAGATTTATATCATAACTATTGGATTAGTTCCTAGATTTGTTATTAAAATTATTATCTTAAGACTTAACTCTTAGCTTCATCTTAAGGTTATCTTTATACATATTATTGAATTTAAATGCCTAGATTTTATTGATTGATGTACTTATTTATTATAATAGCAAAATCTTGAAGATACGATCTTTACTCTGCACTCGTACTTATATTCTCCTAAAATACTTGAAATGAAACTTCTTATATGATCATATAATTAAAGTTGCTGTCATAATAATTCAACGCTTTTACTCTCTTAGGCTCATTCTACAATTAGTCAAGCTCTTTTACCAAGTCTTTTAAACATTTATATTTCTATTACACTCCTAACTAGTTGTTACTTTAAGAGTCTTTATTTACTAATATTTCAAACTAATTGTATTAATCTTCTTCAAGAAATCCTCAAATTAGAATGTGATCTTCTAATAATAATTAACTTCTTTCTGAGATAGCATCCAAGTAACTTATTTCAATATTTCATTAAAAGGTTTTTAGTAATCTATACATGCTTTAATGATCCTTACTATTTTGGACTTATAAAACTTAATTTTATAAGTCTTAAAGCAAATAGGCTAGTTATTCGAATATATTTATTACATAAAATATTCTTTATATTAAAATCTTTCTAATTATATTCCTCTACACTAGCTAACTAATTGTGAATCCTCCATTTATATATCTGTTTCTTTTAGAAATATTTTAAAACATTTTACACATTTAATACAGCCACAACTTGATACTTTGGGACTTCGATAATTTTAATAAAATTAATACTAGCAACTTTAAGGGATGGTAAATCCATTACTTATATATAGTTAAAATTTTAATTAAATAAATACTATAAATTACAATGAAAATTAAATTAAAAAAAATAAATATTAATTAAAAATATAAATTAATCTAAATTATGGGATTATGTTGATAAAGAAACTTATTTAAAATAATTAAAATTAATTTAAAAATCTATAAAAAAGACAATAATATAACACAACAAATATTAACAATAATTAAAATGTTTTGAAATAAAAAATACTTTTATAAAGTACTATATAGATCTCTTTATAATAAAAACATTTTCTTAAAATTAAATATTAAAAAATATATTTCCTTATCATGATAAAAATACTTCAATAAAATAGATTTTAAATAATTTAAAAAATTAACTTAAACGAGGTAATTTATTATAAAAATAAAACATTATTAAAAACTTAAACTACAACTAATAAACACAAGCACAGTTTAACAAATCTTAAAAAAAAATTTAAATTTTCATTAACTTAAAATTTTTTTAAATTACACATAAAAAAACTTTTAAAATTTAAATGAACTATCAATTTTAACAAAATAACCCATAAAATATCCAAAATAAAAAAACTATTTGATCTTTAAATATCTGCAAACACTTTCCTTCTTTACTAAATAAAAGTAAATATAAATTGAAATTTGTAAAGTTCATCAGACTAAATTTTAAATATATCTGCTTGCAAATAATTTATTATTTTTAAATCCAGAAATAAACCTTAGAAAATGTAACAAAAACTATCACTTATAAAACAAAAATTATAATTATTTTTAGAAAAATATTTATTAAGCATAAAACTATTAAACGTTTTCTTACCTTTGACAGAAATTATGTTATAGTAAGAAAAAAATACTTTGTGTATATGTAAAACCTTCATATCTGCTCTAAAAAGATTAAGAATCTTTAATGAAACAAAGACGCATGAAAGGAGAAAAGTTGCTTTCACTAAATTTTTTTGAAAGTCATAAAGTAATAAAAGGCTTTTATACAAGTAAAACAGAAAATTTCGGTCAAATTATTTATAAAAAATCGTAAAAAAATCGAGAAAAAAAACTTTGAAGTAAATAATAATCGAATGAAGTTGAAAAAAAAGATAAAATAAAAAAGGCAATTCAAATTAAAAAAGAAAAAAATCAAAAAGATTGAAATAAATAGAAAATAAATTAGACATAATCAAATTAGGTATAACAATTTACTAAACTTGACGTAAAAATAGAAAAAATATTAAAAAAACAAAAGAATAAATAAATTAAAAATAAAAATTATAGATAAAAAAAACTTTAAAAGTAACTCTTAAAAAAATTTAAATGTAAAAAAACAATAAAAAGAACGAAAAGAAAACCAGAAAAAAAATCCTTATGAAAATCTACAAAAAGAAAGAAAAGCTTTTAATTAAATTATTTCATAAATAATTAAATTTAATCCTATTTCCTTTAAAATACAAGAATATTACTACGTAAATAAATATTTTGTCCTTTTTCATTATTGATCATTAATTTTTTTCTATTTTCTATTTATTATTTTTTTTTTATATATATTTTTTAAATTTGTTATTTTTTTTCTTCTTTTCGTCGTATTTTTCTTATTTAAAAATTAAATATTTATTTTTTTATTTTAAAATGCTTTTTCAATACTTTTTTGAATTTTTTGAATTTTTTGAATTTTACTTTTCTATATTATTATGATTTTTTTATATATTTTTTTTAATCAGCAGATGTACATCCAATTTTTATGGTACATGATTTTATACTTTTTTTCAATAAAGATGATTAAATTATTAAAGAGATTTTTAATCTTATTTTATTTATTTTTTTTATTTTTTTTCTGATTTATTTACTTAAGCACGTCTTTAAAATTTTCTCTATTTTTGGTTATTTTCTTGTCTCTTTTTTTATTATTTTAAAAAACTAGAATATTTTAATTGCTTTAATTCTAATAATAAATAGCTATTTATCCATTTTTTCATTATTTTTCATATTAAATATAAATTTTTTTATTCTTTTTTTTTTAATTTATAACTAAAATTTATAACTAAAATTTATAACTAAAATTTATAACTAAAATTTATAACTAAAATTTATAACTAAAATTTATAACTAAAATTTATAACTTTTATAACTAAAATTTATAACTAAAATTTATAACTAAAATTTATAACTAAAATTTATAACTAAAATTTATAATTATTTTTAGTAAAAGTATTCCAAATGTTTCTCTCCTTTTTTCTTAGTTAAAAATCACTAAAGAAATATTTAAAAATAAAAATAGAAAATTACTTGTTAAAAATCTCTTCACAAACGGTATCATCTTAGTCAAGCTACAATTAATAAAAAATACTTTAAGAACTCAAATTCATGCAATTAGAAAATTTTAAACTTTTAAGAACTGTATTAGAACTAGATGAAAATTGAACACCTTATGACTAATTAATAAGAAAAAAAAATTAGTGAATTATCAGGATACAATAATTTTAAACAAAATTTAATCAATTCGCAGAGTTTACTGAAAGCGTGTTACTGTAAAAAATGGAGATGAATGATTCGATGGATGTAGAGCAACAGCCTGCTACAAATTATATTCCTTATTGATAAATAATGAGATGTTGAAACTGCAAACTAACAGGGCACAAAGATAGAAACTGCTTCCAATTCTAAAAAAATAAAAGAAAATAGTAGAAAAATAATTTGAAAATATTTTCAGAATCTTTTGCAATCAAGAAGGTAAACTCTACAGGAAAAAAATACTCCAGATAAACAAAGAAGCTCAAAAAATATAGAATCAATTAACGAATTTAATAAGAAATGAATGGGAATCGATTTATCAGAAACTCTCAGAAAAATAGATTAAAAATCCTTGGAACGTATGATAAACAAGATCCAAGTAAATATGAAGTCTCTTTTATTTAACATTAAACTTTTGATTTGTATTAACCAAATAAAGGTAAATCACGTAAATAAATTAAATAAATAAAATTTAAATTACTTTAGATTTTAAATTAGAAAATTTAGATTAATAAAATTATTTTTTGTGATATTTCTCATTAAAATTAATATAAAAATTATTTATTTATATATTTTAAAAAAATATTTCAAAAATACTTTTTTATTTATTTCTGTTTTTTTATTGATTTTATTATACTCTTTTTTCATTCTGCATTATTATTGGATTAAAAATTATGGATGTAGTCAGGAAAGCTTGTAGATATTCTGGTGTAACTACGTTGAAAGTAATCTCACTTAGGAAAGTATGGACAAGCTCGGAAGAGACAAGTCTAGCTTGCTCGAGGGTTCTGTGCATGAATGCTTTACTATCTGGCCTATTAATTTAATTACTAATTTTTATTTGTATCTTATTAAAGGAAACTGAACATTTGATTCGAGGTTTTAAGGAAAATTTTTAGCAAGCAGATTCCCCATTTAAAGAAACTAATGTCCCTCATTGAACGAATAGAATAATAACAACGTTGAGAACATACGCGTGCCAATAAGTTATAATCATATTTTTATTATTTATTTTTTATTTAATATATTAAAAAATCAATTCTTTATAGTTTCTAGACGATAATTTTGAGTATTAATTTGATAAAGAAGAGTATCAATCTTAAATTATTTTTAATTATATTTAAATTTATTATATAAATAAATAGAGAGGAGCAATCCTCCAACTGAAACTGACTTAAACTCTGGTATCAGGAAATACCTCATAGGCGATGAACAGCCAAGAGAAGAGAAGACAAGATCGAAGAGGCATCAAGTAACATTAATGATGAAAGATGCTAGATGCTCAGGTCTCTTAAGGTAGAATTGCGATCACGATCCTATAGAAGAAAAACTCACAAGGAAATGCTAGCACTGTGGAAGACTTCATCAAAGAATTTTTTTAACTTTAAAAATCTTTAATAAAGAACTTCGCATCATTGAGGTGCTACACGTTCTATAATCTAATTTATTTATATGATATTTAATTAATTTTTATTTCTTTATTAGAAATAAATTTAAAGTTAAAGTTTCTTTACTTTCTCTTAATTTTTCTTTTATTACTATTTTTATAGGTTGGTATTCTTATGTTAAAAATTCTCTTTAGTTTTCATTTTAAAATATGCTCTAATTTATTTAAAATGTAATATTCAGTTATAATCAACCTTATAAAAAATATAATATTATATAATTAAAAAAATTTAAAAAATTAAGAATTTAGTAAAAATGTAAATTATTTAATTATTTAGATTTTTTTAATTGCTAAACTTTCATTAAAAAATAAGCTTCTGATCATTTAAATTTTACTAAATTGTAAAGAATATTTGCTGCAAAATATTAATTATCTATAAATTATTTTATGAAAAATAGCATATGATAAATGTTATTTTCATTACTTATTATATTTTTAAATTAGATTCGATTCAAATAATAAATTTTCCTTAAAAAGCAGCAGGTCTTTTGCAAAAGTCTACCCAGTAATTGAGCCCACTATTCTTGTAAAATTCCTTTATCACATGCCAAAGTTTGAATATCCTCAGTCAGCATCTTATAAATTTCTCCAAAAGTAAATTGTCTTCTATTCTTTTATTTTTTTTGAATCTTTAATAATGTCTTATTGGGTATATTTCAGAATTAAAAAACAAAATTTCTTCTTCATTTTATTTTCATTTATCTAATTTGGGAATTCCTTAGATATTATTTCTATTGGAATTGCTTTTTTAGACAATTTATTGCTATTGATGTACTTATAATTATGAAATCATCTTCTTTTTTTTAGCCTTTTTTCTTAATCTTTATTCTTTAGTATCATTTAACTGCTTCTTTTTCACTATATTGAGCCATTGTTATAAATCTTTATCTAACTCTTTTATCTTTTGTTTTATACTTTTCTTTAGACTTAAAACATAGTATGAGCATATTTCCATTCATAAATTAATAGATATTATGCTAGAATTTTTTCAACTGCAAATATAAAAAATGACATAGCTTATTAATCGGAAAATTATTTATTATTGTTATTTCTATTCTATTTCAAGGATTTGGTCTTACTTCATTTTACTTAGGGAATTTTTTTTAATTTTATTACACTCTGTCATTTTTTGCTTTTTAAAGCTATTTCAGCTTTTGATTATAGAGATATGTTTTTTTACCTGTTTTGAAGAAATTTAGTAATTAATTATGCAAAAAATTTTTCCTAATTTTTTATTTATTTTATTTGCTAATTAATTGAAGATCTTACGAAGGTAAAATAGTTACTTATAAAATATGTGCTAAGGAAGAGATGCTTTTTTTCTCTCCTGCTTTGAGGAAATGGTGTAAAAAGCCTACTTGAAGCTTTATAATATTTGTATTAATTTTAAAAAAGATTAGAAATTTGATTAAAAAGTATATAATTTTGTATTATAATTTGATATATCTTACAATATATTTAGGTATATTTATTATTTTACTTAGCTTGTGATTTAAAAAATTAGATTATTATAATTATAATTCTAACTTGTTCGTAAATAGTTATTAAATATCTTTAAACTATACAATTAAAAGTAATTAACTTAAAGCTAAGACTAATAAATGATTTAATAGTTTACTTTAATATAATAATTATTGTATGAAGCTCTAATTTAATTAAGATACTTCATTTAATATAAGTTTAAGTGCTAATAAATTAATAACCTAATTTAATTTATATAATCCTTATAATTCTCTAAAATCAATGTATTATTTATTATGCTTTTAAAAAATCTACATTTCTTCCAAAATGTCTCTTCTAAGCAGGATTCAAACGATTCAATTATTATTACCAAAATTTGCTTTAAAACTCAAAATTATGTAATAGGAGAATTTTAAATTTTTAAGAAACCTTTAATAGCTCGAAGGAAAAATAGCATTACTAATGTCCAACATATAAAAATTAAAAACGGAAAATAATTTCTCAGCAAAGATCAGAATTGAATAACTAGAAACTAAAGAACTCAATCAATTTGCAGAGCTTACCGAAAGCATATTTCTTTAAAGATGTCAATGAATAGTCTGATTGAAGTAGAACCTAAAGATATCTTGAAAAAATTTTTCTGACATATAAAAAAAAATGCTAATATTGCAGAAGATTTGGATTTATTCTATGATACTGCTGATATTTCAAACGAAAGCAAGAAAAAGAAAATTTAAAATTAAGATAATCTTTTAGTAATTTAAATTGTATTCCAAAAGGGCTATTATACATGAAAGAAATATACAAAAGTGTGAAATCTCGATGGCCTTAGTGAGTGCTTCTTAAATTTGCTTATTTAAACTAACCGAAAAATGTTAACTTAAAGTTAAATCTAATAACTATACTTCACAAAGAATCATTTACTTGAATATTCATTCTATTTTATTTTTTATTTATTATAAGTTTCCTTTATATTATGGTATTGCTAGCAAAGCAAATTTATAATTAAAGCGATATAAATATCTATTTACTTATTACAAGTGACAAATATCTTTATTTCTAAGAAATTCAAATATATGAGTGAGAATGTAAGTTTTCTTTCATATTGCGTGTTAAATAAATGCTTAAGTGTTTGGCTTTTCTACTTCTTTATTTTTTTGTAATAAGCTTTAATTTATAATATCTTAATGAGTTTATTACTTTTCTACGTTTTTATCATATTCAAGCAAAATAGAAGAATTAATAACCTAATTATTTTATTTTTCCTTTATATTTTCTTACTACTGATTTTAAATGCTTTAGAATTATTGATTTTCTTAAGTTGAAAATTCTAAGTTTGAAAGATTGTTGCTTAACTATTCCATATAAGTTATTATAATATTTTAAATTATAAATTTATAACAAAAGTATATAAAAACAGATGATATTAATTTAATAATATCCTAAAATATTAGTTATAGTTATAATATATTTAATATTATAAATAAAAATTACAATTATAATAATTAGTAAAAGTAAATAAAATAGCATTAAAAGTAAGTTTAAAAATAATCTTTATATGTAATAAGCAAACAATATTATTTTATATTTACATTATTTCATTTACTTTTGCTTCAATAAAACTAAGAAATTCAGAATTTTTTAATAGACATTAGTTTATTTAAACCTATATTCATTTTATTAGAAATTAATACCAAAATCAAATTTAAAAGTTTAACAATTATACTGTTAATATTTCAAATTCATATAAGTAAATCTAATTTTAAAAGATACTTTTATATATAGCTCAGAGATTAAAAATCTAAAAATAATTATTAAAAAAATAAAATTGAACAAATATTAAAATTATTGTAATACTTAAAATCTTTTAATTTATTTTAAAATTAATTCTATCATTACTTTTTATCTAAATAAGTAAGAAAAAAATTAACATTTTCTTAGATCATATAAATTAATAATTTATTAATTAAGCTCAATTTTGTTAAAAAATAGATTCAATTAAAAACTATCAAAGTTTTAAAAAACAAAGAATAAACTATTCAAATTTTTTTTATTATGATTTTATTATTTAAATATGACAACAAAATAAATAACTCTATATTTCAAAAAACATAAATTAAATCTCACTACTAAAACAGCTTTTTGAAATTCATTGTTAGCCATAATTCCTATCATATTATATATATTTAAAAAATGCCACCTAAATATATTAAAAAATGCCACCTAAGAAATAATCCTCTCTTGGTTCCTTATTAAAAACAAGAATAATAATCTAACATAATTGAATAGGACCATCAATAATATTAAGAAATAGAATCTAAGGAAGCTTTTGCATAATCTGCTTAACAACGAATTACTAATATATAATTAGAATTAAAATAACAAAGATAAAGGATAGAAAAACTAGAAAAAATGTACGAAGAATTGATTTAACACTAGATCATTAATTTCCATCATTGGAAGAAGCAATCGATAAATTTTAATCATAAATAGAAATTAAATTAGAATAAATTGATAAAAAATTTAATGAAATTCCTCAAAAGTATTCCAAAGGATATCGAAACGGAATATTAATAATAAAATACAAATAATATATATTCCTATAGTAGAAATATCCGGTGCTACATATGCTAGAAGAATTACTACCGAAGAAAATGCTGAAAGAAGAAAGAAATTTTATAACTCAAGATTCAACGAGGAAAATAACAACTGGATAAGAAATTAAATGAAAAATTATTTTTTTATGGGAGAAAAGGAAGTCGGACTAATGAAGTCCTACGACATCCTTTAGCTTAGGAGAGAGCAGGAACAAATAGAATTTAACTATGGAGTTCTTCTATAAGACTATAAACTTAATTTTTCTCTTTTTCTTTTTTTTTAATTAAAAAATTCTAAAATGATCTTTAAATAATTGCTAATTATTTATTTAATTTTATTATGATACTTCAATAATTCTGTTATAAATAAGATCTATATCTATTTTATTTTAGTACAAAATTAAGCTTTAGTAAGTTTATAATTCATATCTTAAATCAGATAAAATAGAATAATATATTTTTAGGTTATTTTTGGTACTAAAATTTGAAAAACAAAATTTTAAATAAATATTTAACTAAAAGCTTAAAATATGTAATTAAGGATATTTATTTAATTGATATCTGGGGTTTTTATAATAAATATTATATTTCCAACAAATTTCTTAATTCAGTTAAATGATATAATATTTATAATATAAATTAATTAACTTTAGTTATAAAAATCAATTATTAATTAATTTATGTAAATAAACTTATTTTTTCATAATTAAAATTTATTATATTCATCTTATATCTTTTAAATTATTTATCAATATATTTTTTCTTTCAGATTGATAAAATAAAAGCAGTTATTAATATTTTTATTATCTATTTTTAATAATTTTGTATTTTATATTTTTATTTATTATAAATAAAATGGCTTCTAAGAAATAACAGAACTTTGAATAAAATATTTAAACAGGAAAATTCTCTAAAAAAATAAAAAAGCGAAATAATTGCAATGAATGAAAGTGAGAAATATGATTGATATGATGAACATTAACCACTTGGAAATCCAGAACTAAAAAAACTTCCGACACAAACTCAAATAGAAATATTATCTAAGTCATTAAAAGAGTTATGTTTAAAAACAGATACCTCACTGATAAAGTAGAAAAATTAGAAAAATTAATAACGTCTTTGTTTGAGAAACAATATTAATCATCATAAGAAGTAGAAAACAAAATGGAACAAAGAATTCTTTAAACTTAATAATAGATTCAGGTAACGCAATTTTCGTTTTAACAGAATTAATCAGATCCTATGGAAATAGAAAATGAAGCTCAAATTAAAATAAACAGTAAATATTAATTTAAAATAAATAGTAAATTTAAATGAAATAAGTTTTACATGAATAATAATTTAAAAGAAGAAAAAAATGTTACGTGTGCAATAAATAACGCAAATGAAAATACTGTTACTAACTAAGCGAAATTTAAAGAAAGAATAAATAAGATATTTTTAAAAAATTATTTAGGATATATCCAACATAAAGTGGAAAATTTATAGAAAAAATTCTATATCTCAAATCTTAATCCTTGGAGAAATAATTAGGAAAGCTACATGCAAGATAAGAACTATTAAAAATTTTAAAGGATGGTGCGCTAATGAAGTGCTATACCGCCTAACTAAGCTTAAAAAGAATTCATGACAATCTAATGGAGACAAGATGATAGAATAGGTCAGATGACTGACAACAAAGGCTTTAACAAGCTTTATAACTTTTTACTTTTTTACTTTTTTCAATTTATGTTTAGATTTCTGTACATTAAGTTCTTCTCCTATTTAAGTGCATTTGAAATAAAAATAAACTAGTTTGTATGTGTTTTTGTTTTTATGGTGCTAGACTTATAAAAGCTATCTATTTACATTTTAATATTTATTTAATTGTTAAATAAAATAGAAATTTCAGTCTCAAATCTTTAAGGTCTTAATTTTCTACATAGTCAAAGATCTGATTGCAAGTTGCTTTTTTAGTTTATATGATTTTTAGTGAAACTGTTAAAATAATAAAAAGCTTATATATGAGATTGATAGATAATAACTGGCGTTCTTTATAATTAGAACATTTTAGAGGCATGGTTCTATACAATTTCTCTCACAAAAATACTTAAAGGATTAAAGATTTAATATGTAAGAATTAAAAAAGTGGTAGAATTCTTTATTGAATAAATAAGCAGATACGAAGGCTCTAATCATATTTAAGTATTTCACAAGTTTAAATAACTAAAATTTATCTTAATCTAAGATGGTAAAAAGATGCTTAAGTTATAAAGTAAAAAGAAGTTAGTAGGTTATGTTTAAGTTAAGCAAATTTATAATTAAAATTAAATTGCTGAATTCTCATTAATATTCAAATTTATAAAAAGACACTCAATTAAAGAATGAAATATAATTATCTTAAACCAATAGAACTTAATTGTTTTTTATAGCAAATATATAAATAAAAGAGAAGCTTTATTATATTATCATATAAAATCAGTATAATTAGATATGCATATTTTGAAAAGAAAATTGATGATGCTGATTTTGATTTAAAATAGCATGATAAAGCAATATTGATTTTAAAGAGATTTGGTTATATAATTAGTTTAAGACTTCATATATTTAATATTTATGATTATAACTTAGTTTATTTTAGAAACTAATATTCATATTGATTATAGGTTCTTTAATATTTCTACTTTTATGATTCTATATGTCCTAATCTTGATTGAATGAGTTATTCTAAAGATTTATTTTTCTATCTTTCTTATTATTAAGTGTTCATATAAAATTAGCAATAGTTTCTTTAGTCAGTTCTTAAATGTATTACTAAAATCTTAATAGAATATTGATTATATCTTATTTTATAACTAAATAAATAAGCTTTGGCTATATAATAGCTTTGTATCTATTTTAATTAATAAAGCTTTATACTTTTTTAACTAAAGCAAAGTTTATTATCCAGGATTTAATTGACAATTATTTAAGTAAAACCTCTATAAAGGAGAAGTCACATTAACTAGTGTTTATTATTCTTTAATTTGATATTATAAAAGTTGCTAAAGCATGAAATGAATAGCTACTTAATATGTCTATAATCTAAGGCTTTGATTAATAATTAAAGGTTAAATTAATTTTCTTAATTGATGATATTAAGAATTATAATTAGTTTACCCATTTTATTTTATAAATTCTTTCTTAGTCGTAGATAAGTAAAAGTTTAGGTTTGTAATTACTCTTCTACATAATTAAAGAACATTAAATTTATTTCTCTTTTATAATTTAATCTAAGAATGTTTATAGATCTTAATGTTTAGATATTTAAGTTTATCATATCTTAATAATTTTCCTTTGCTCTTAAAGATACATAAATAAGGTTGTAAAGTATATAATTAAAGCTAATAATTAATACCTATTGCTCTCTTTTAGCTTTTATACTTAAAAAGAAATTAGAAAATAAACAAGAACCGAAGGTTTAATCTTGCATATGATAAAGATATAATTACTTTTCAGTTATACTTTATAATTAAATACACAATCATTTTATATTTTTAAACTTACAATCTAGTGATTATATCAAAGAAATATATATCCTTATTTTAAAGATAGGATGCTTATTAAAGTAAACAATCTTAAGTTTTTTAAATTAGTAAAATCTCTAATGTATTTAGATAAATTTATAGCTATATTCAAATTTTATAACTATTGGTTGCAATAAATAAGTAAAAGAGATCAAAAGTATCTAAGTTATAATATGAAGGATTATAATTTTATATCTTAAAATACTTAAAAAGACTCATTATTTTATATCTAATATACCTATTTATAAAGCTTGCTAAGTTATTTTTCATTTGCTTTTATGATAAAATTCTTTTAAATATTGTAAAATAATTGCTAAGCATGTATTCTAACTTGCATCATTTTTCTTTCCTGTAAGAAAGGCTACACAATAGTTTGAAATATCTCTGTATAGGTATTAATTCTGCTTTTAGTAAATGGGAATATTAATTATTGCTATACATAAAGAGAGAAATTAATAAATTAATATCCATTTTAAGATTACTTAAAGTCTGTCATGTTTCTATTTAAAAGCTAATTGATCATAATATCTTTTATTTAAAATAAGAGAGATTTAGTTATCATAGTTAAAATAAGTCTAATCTTAACTACAAATAGTTATAAATATTTATTTATCTAGAAATTTAAAAAATTACCTAAAACCTTCAAATCTGGTGATCATAGCTATATCATTATAAAATAATTAAAGTTCAACTATTTTTCTTAGCATATCTAAAAATTAGTTGACTAGAATAAACTGAGATATATTTTTAACTTATTAGCATATATTTGATAAATCAAGATAAGTGTAGAGATTAATTGTATGTATTTATAAGAATAAACTAAACTCAGCTATATAAAATCATTTATTTACAATATACTTTTATTCATATTTCTCACATATCTGTATAACTTCCATCCTCTATTCAATACCTTTTATTTCTAAATTCAAATTAGACTCAATCAAGAAAATCCATCTTTTCCAAGCTAAATTAAATAAAGGTACAAATCAGATTAAAAGATGTTGACATAAGAGTAGAAACACCTAATAATATGAAACAATCAGAAATATTAAATTTCATCAAGTCAAATATAAAATTCTAACTTAAAAAGCAATTTAACATAAACACTAACAAATATAAATTTCCTAATACTAAAAGAAAAATACAAACTAAAGCTAATAAAAGCCAAATATAAAGGCATAAATAATAACCAACCAAGTTATCAAATAACTAGCTAATTATACTTAATTGAAGATTTATTAAATATAGAGCTCATATGTTAAGTTTAAATCTAATTGTTAGTTAAATCTTCGTTCTTTATTATTCTTATAAAACAAATATGAGTCTCTAAAAATCGAAACCTAAAAACCAGAATCCTAAATTATTCACCAAGTGATAAGTCCAGGAAGAAAGTATGGCTCTTGCGTTTCAAAAGGAGAAGGACCTAAAATATGAGAAAGCAATTTAAAGTATAAAAGCGAAGAATAAATTTTGAAAGGAGCAAATGAAGCAGAATTATGTATAAGAAGATTTCTTTAAAGTTACTTCATTGAGTAAAAGCTCTTTCCGAACAGCCAGTCAAAGCGTTGATAGGAATAATTAATAAAAAGAAAGATAAAATCTTCCTATACTACAAGACAAAACTCATTGGGATTTGAAAACATAAAACTAAAAGACTTTCTGAAAAGAATAAAGTTTGTGTCAAAGTCAAAATAATCTACTCATAATGTCATCATTTTAAAAAGAATAAATACAACAAAGAAAATAAAATTTCTGCAAATAAAAAACATTAAAAACATCTTTTTAAAATAAGAAGCTGAAAAACAAAAATAAAGGGCTAGTTTAGAGCCAAAACATAGCACTAGTCCATGAGAAATAATTCTAGAAACAAAAGTCTAAGGTCTTTAAACAGTAAAATACATTTGAGACTTTAAACTATTAAGATTCCTTAGCTAGAAATAATTTTTTTAAAAAAGGTAAATTTTTATCTTAAACATTCGATGATTAAATACCTTAAAATGATTTTTAGACCTAAAAAAGTGAAATAAAAAAGGAAATTTTAAACTTAAGATATAATTTGGACTCTAGTAACGAAGAACGAAGACACGAGACAAATAACTCAAACTCTTCAAGTGATTTTAATATTTTAACACCTAAAATATTAAATAAAAGAAGAAACTTTTATGGTAAACAATAATCTAACCAAGATATCATAAGTCAAATTAAAATAAACGCCACCTTTAACGAAGATAAAATTAAATAATAATCAAGCAATTTATTTCAAGATCAAGATCAAACTTTAAATAATAGCGATGCAAAAGAATTTGTAAAACTAGCAGACAAATCAGCTCTAATTAATTCAAAAACAGTAATTCAAGAGGAAAGATAGCAAAAATTAATTTAGACGCACATTTAATCTACGAAGGATTTAAAGAGCATAAAGTAAAGCTCCAAGAAAATAAATAAATTTTCATAAAGTAGCAAGTACTATGAGGATTAAAATAAATAGTAATTAAGCCAGGCTGGGAAAAAACAATTTCTCATTGATATAAATAAATCTTTAAGTGAGAATAAAGAGGAACGGAAGAGTTCAAATGCATTAGAAGATAAAAATAATCAGTAGCAGGGCTTGCAGCAAAAACATTCTCCGAAGTTTAAAAGAAACTTATAAGGAAAATAATTAAAACTTAAACTGATTAAAGAAGAATCTAGAGAAGTTTTAGGAGAAATAAATGATTAAAGCAAAAATATACCTAAAAGTGCATTAGTTTTTCCTAATTCTGATAAAATAAGCTTGCAAGATACGAAGTTCTAAAAAAGATAATTTAGATAAATGGACCTTAGTAATCTTAAAAAAGAATGGAAAAAGGAAATTGAAACTCCTTTACTCTTTAAAACTACATGAATAGGTAATCTAAGCATTTAAGATACTGAAGATATCATTGAAAGTACTTTAGTTAACACTATTATTTTAGAGTTAAAAAATTTAATCAATTAAAACTTAAAAGCCTAACACAAAAATCTAAATAACGAAGCCTTAGACGAAACTTAAAAGCCAAGATTCTAAGAAAAGGATTTAGATAAATAGTATAAGTTTACATTACTAAGCATCTTTAGATAAATATTTTTAATTAAATTTAAGCCTGGGTGTCTATAGAAGGGAAAGAAGAAAGGAATGTATCTTGAAATTTTGGACGAGAATACTACACAAAAGCAACAAAAAAAGAAGAAGTATAAGAATGAAGACGAATATTGGTAAGAGAATCTGGAAACATTTCAATAGTTGTAATAAAGCCTTTAAGATTTATCTAGCTTTAACGAGAATATAGCCAGTGGATTCAAAAATGAGGTTAAAGATGCTAATGAGCAAATTTAAAAATATGAATAGCTTATACAGCAATTTCTAGATATTTAAGGAGTCGAATTTTCGATGTGAATAAAGTAAATTTTTCAAGACACTTGCCTATAAAAACTATTAAATGAAAGCAATAACTTAAGTCTATTATTGATGAAGTAAAAACCTATCAATGAACACTAAGCAAAACAAGATGAAAGCTAAAGTTAAGGGTAAGAAGCCGTATAAAACGACGTGAACTTGAAGAGCTTGCTGTTTTGTATGATAGAAGATTTTGTGAAAGAAATGAATGATTAAATAGAGCAGATTCCAGAACAGGCTATACAATCAATAAACTGAATATTTTAAAATACAAATATTCAAAAATGCTAGAACTTATTAAGTCCTTTTGAGCGAAAAAGAATTTCTTTGGAACCTAAACAACAAAAGTAAGAATTAATATAGATAAAATATAAAGATGCTTATACCTTTCTATATAATTTAAAAATAACTAATTGAAAGAGTTTGTCTTAGGACAAGGAGAGTGTTTTAGTGGAGTTTCAGTAGACTTTAAATAAATAATATCAAAATATTTTCATCGGTTCTACAAGTCATTTTGCTATAGATGCATTTACTTAAAGAAGTAACTAACTTCGATTCACTTAAAGTATAATCCGACTTTTTTCATGGATATTATCAAAATAAAGAAGATGTAAGTATTTTTATATACAGTCTAATTATGATGGCATTTCTGACAAGTTATATTCAACTTACTAACTCTACGAATTAGTTGATTTTAAGGATCCCAAAATTAGCAAGATACAGAACTATATATCAAGTTTTAGCGATCAAATAATAGAAAACAGCAAATCGCTCTAGAGATAAAATAAAGTTAACCAGTTAATATAAGACATTCAAGCCTATAGTGATAGTATAAAGATGGCCTGAAAGTAAATCCTCAATTCTTAATTTAAGTTAATAGCCTTTTTAAATAAAATTCTACTTATTAGGAATAAAAATTTTAATGCTTTGATATTTAAGTAAAAAACTGATGTAGAGAAATAAGCAAAAGTTAATTTAAGCTTTTTGTTCCCCGATGATGAAATGATAAATAATTGATACTAAAAATGATTAGATATAAAGCTATTTATTATTAATAAAAGCTAACTCTCTTTAGAAGTTGCTTATGTTTCTATTAAAATAATACTCTTAAGCAAATTATTAAGAAGCTTTAATTTGGTTTTTACCTTTATAAATGTTTATTAAGTTTTGTTGTGTAAGCTATAAAAATAATGAATAGCTTAATTTTATTCTCCTTGAATTTAAAAATGAAGCGAAAGATAAAATTTACTTAGGTAAGTTTAAATTTGATGTTTTCTCAACTTACTGTTGACTTATATTTAGCAACTAAGATAGAAATATATTTGTCTATATTGAATTTATAAAATAATAATTCTATTTTAACTTACAGTTTAAATATTTTTCTTAGTGAGTATTCCTCATTAAATTTAATGTTTATTATTTAAGATGCTAGAATGGTATAATCAGTGATATAATAAACCAAAGAGTTTAACTGTGAAGACAGATAAATTTAAAATGATAATTAAGTGGTATAAATCTAATCTAAGAAGCTATATTTTAAATAGCACTTATTTCCTTACTTTTAGACAGATATTTAATATATTCTCATATAACCAAAATAAAGTTAAAAGAGTATTAAAAGTTTGATAGCAATATCTTATTTAAGGAATAAGATAGAAATCACAGAGATTGTATTATACTCTATGATTTGCTAATTTTAAGTCTAACTTATCTATGCTATATTAAATTAGTCTATAGTAGCTATAAATAAAGCTAAATAATTGCTTATATATAAATAAGCATAAACTAAGTTTAATTTATTAACTATTATATTTTAACTTGTAACAATAACTTTATTATTTTAGGAAGAAATAGTAAATTCTATCTATAATAACTAGTTGGTTTTTCTTAATTTTAGTTTAGCAACATTTAAATGGTGAATCATTAATAATAAGCTGTCTATTTCTTAGAAGTTAAAATAGTTATTTCATAATATTATTTATTCAAAGAAATTAGTTTTAAACTATCTAAAATATTAACCTTTATTTATTTCTAACTTTGCTTCTCTATCTAAGCTATTTATACTTAGATATCATTTTTAACTTACATTCTTAAAGTACTAACTAACCTATTAAATCTGCCTTTTATATTACATAACTCTAAATACTCTTATATGCTAGATTAGTATATTATTATATTTATTTTATTAAAAAATAAATTTTATTTAAGCATTATGAAAATAAGTGTTAGATAGGATTATAAGAGTTAATTAAATATTTAAAATTATTCTCTTAATTATTTAGATAAATAAGCTAAGAACCTTCAATTCAAATTCCTTACTACCAAGTGCTTAATGTCTATAGGGAGCATTAATTTTAAAATTAATCTTTCTGAACATATATTTGCCTTTCAAAAGGGGATATAATTTTTTTATTATATGCTTTAGTTTGATTTTATTTCAAGTTTAATTAAAATAGATCAAATATATTAGTTAATTATTCATCTAAATGATTTATTAATATTTTCAAAATTAAAAGAATGTATCTAATATATCTATAAGAAATCCCAATGATAGAACCTTAAAATTACTAAAAAGAGATAATTTTTACTTTTTATCTGTTTTGTCTCTTATGTTATAATCAATTTTGGTTTTATAAGGTTTGAAAAGGAATTACAGTTCAACCTTCTCTGAAGGTTTTTTACTTATAAACTTTTAGACTTTATTTGTCTTTCCTGATTTAACTGATTTTAGAGCTACCACATTTTCTTTATATTTTTCATAATTTTTTTAAATACAATCCACTAAGTAAGAAAAAAATAATATAAGCTGGAAATTCTATGTGGAGTATGTAGATTAAAGAAAAATTTCCATTTTCTTCGTAGAAATTAATTATAAAGCACAAATATAATCTAATGAAGAATCCTAATTAACTTTAACTTATTAGCAAAGTAAAATTTAAAACTTGTTGAATAAGTGAGGATGAGAATACATAAAATAAAGCTATATCTACATTTTTAATTTTCTATAAAACTGAAATTATATTAATTTATTTTCTTAAAATCATAAGCTAAAACACTTTAAAACTGCTATTTATCTTAGAAATTTCTACTAAATTTATTTTTAAAATGGGTCTTATATTATGGGTTTAAATCTTCTACTATATATTACCAATTCCCTTCTACTTTAAAAATGTATATATAATCCATCATTTTTATTTTTTACCTTAATTCAATTATTTTACCTTTCATATTGTAAACAAAAATATATGGGCTTTTTAATTTTATAAAGAGAGCTAAATAGAAAATTATTTTCTTAAGAGAAGCTTCGATGGCATTAATGTCTTAAATTAATTCTCCTTAGAATAGTAATTAAAGTGATGATCCAGTATTTTGAATACTTGCTTATTTACTTATTTTCTCTTAAAATGAAGAATAGATTCCTCAATCTTATGTTTTAATGCAAAGCTCATTTTAGTTTAAATCAATATATGCTTAATTAAATAATATTTCGAAATTAACGGATTTCTTAATGATATACATGGCTTTGAACCTAATTTAATGAACTTTCATTGATTGATAATATGCTTAGGATTGTTTAATTGATACATAAAAAATTCTAAGTAACTTACTTTAATATTAAACTTAAAATCCTAAAAGACTAAATTGATATAGTTATAATAAAGTGAATGCCAGAATAAAAGTATTTATACTGATATGATAAAAATACTTATAACACTCATGATAGTTTGGTATACAAATAAGCTATCATGGATGTATAGTTGTGATTTATAATCAGCTTCATATATAACGAGGTTATCATAAGAGCTAAGCATTTTGATTTTTTGATTTTTATATGTTTGTTTTGGCTTTTTTGCTCTTATAAATTACTATTGTACACATTTTGGTAAAGTTTAAGTAATAGATATAAACTAAATACATAAAAGCGTATTGATAATGTAAATATGAGAGCATATTTAACTCATGATCTAGATGCTTATATAATGGATAAGAATATTTTAAAATTCTATAAAGACTTTGATTTATTTATAAAAGGAATAATAATAAAAGAAGAGCAATAAAACAATAAGAAGTTGCTATATTAGCTACTTATAATAATTAATCTAATCCCACAAGTTAAACTCTTATACTTTTTAAATTACTAAGAAATAGAAAAAATTAGTGTTTTTCTTATCTTCTAATTTAACTTTTATAATGAGATTTAGCACAAAATATAATTAAAAATGTAAAGGTATATTTAGCTTATAATTTTCATTCTTTAAATATATTTCATATATTTAAGAATGTGCAAAAAGCTAAGTTTATAGTAGAAATGCATCTATAAAATTGGAGTGAAACTTGTATATTCAAACATGCTATTCAGATATATTTTCCCCCTTCTTAATAAATTTTATAATAGTTAAATAACTTAATTCCTTTAATTTTATGCATATAATGCAGGTAAAAAATAGAGTATTTATAAGGCGGGTAAAATTAACTAATACAATTAATATAAATCCTCTCTTAAAAGGTTGACTACTATAATTTTAGATGAGTATATTATTTACTCAAACGATATAGAATGAAAGCTCTTAATTATTAGATAATATACTAACATATAGTAGAATTAAGAAGATTCATGTGAGCAATAATTTAAATTTTATTGATATATCTAAGCATAATCTTAATAATTGACTCTTATCTTCTTAATAACTTGAAGAATTTTATAAAAAAAATATTAATAATTAAGTTTTAGTAGTTATAAGAATAAGCCATATCTACTACAATGAATAAGTTTTAAGTCTAAATTTATTTAATTATTTTTAAGAAGATTAGCTTTCTTAAGATTTTCTGACTTTCTTATATTATTTAATATATTTTACTTCTTAATTAATTGCATATGGAAAAGAGTCTAAGTGAAATATATAGTAGATCCTATATTTAAGAGTAATAAACTTTATATAAAACTTTATAATAACTAGGTAATTATCTTTTCTCAAATCTTAATTTTTAAGCATCTAGTTAATCTTAAGAAATTACGTTTATTTAGTTTAAGGATAAAAAAGAATGTCGAACCTCAGAAAGGAATTTTTCCTCTCAAAGAAATTAGGAACTTAGCACCCAAAAATAGTAGTAGGAAGCAAAATAATCTCTGAAAATCACTAGCACTACACTAACCCAACTTCGGAAGTAGGCGAAGTCCGCTTTAAATCAGGAGGTCTTAGAGTTGAATCTTTCTGGTTAGATGAGTATGGAATAGCTCATCTAGGTGATGTAATAAAGCTATTCTTATTCTTCCTCTCTTAGATTCAATATCAGTTTTTCAAATTCTAAAATTTCTGGAATTTCTTAAATAGACGCCTTGTGCTATTAAAGAAATAGAATTGTTTTCCCTTTTGATGTTGTGTAGTTTCCTTCTGTCTTTATATTTTATGTCCATTTGTGTTTTAATGAGTTCTGTTAACTTTGAAAGTTGTTTTAAATCTTTATGTCATTTTCAATCTGCTACTTTCTTTATTACTCTAGAATCAATTAAATTTAATAAAAATCACATAAAAAACATTTAGCATAATTTATAAGATTAAAGATTCTCTTTGTGAAGATATTGAAGTACAAAAGCAAGACTGATACAGGACATTTCATTCAATGATTTTCTCTAAGTTAAATAGGGAAGTTAAATAATAATTAGTTATAATTCTTATTATAATCTAATTTGATAATTATTAAGAGAAAATAAATTAAAAATTAGATAATTATATTACTATATCTAGAGATTTAAATAGAAACTTAAAATGCTGTATATAGAAAATCTTAATCTAGGTATAAATTTAATTATTTCATTAATTGATTTATTTTATAGATATCAGTTAATCGAAAATGACACCAAAGGGAATGGTTCAATTAAGCCAAATCCAAGTTATTATTTTAGTTATTTCGCTCTTTGGATCGTTTCGTGAGGTGACATAGCTATTTAATTATTTCGTAAGATGAAGATTTTATAAGATTGCCTGGAATCTAAACTTTTGGAATAACTTCGCTAAATCGATAAAGTTGATGGTGGTTTGGTATTATCTAGCGATTAAGCGGAGAAGATTAATCTTCAAGCATAATTTCTCGTTAAGACCTTATATGTATTACTTATGATTTCTGGAATTATAAAATCCTGATTTTTTAAGCAAAACAAAATTTTTATCTTAATTTTATAATTAAATAAAGGGCCAGAAGGGATTTGTACAAGAAGCCAAACTCCAAGTCATTATTTTGGTTATTGCGCTCTTTGGATCGTTTCGTGAGGTGACGAATCTATTTAATTATTCAGGGAAGATGAGGCTGCGATAAGGAAGATTAGAGTCTAATCCTTCGCAATATCTGCATTTTATTGCAGAGTTGTTGGTGACTTTACATTGCCATAGGATTAGATAAAGAAGATCAAACCTCAAACATAGCTTTTCATGAGGATATTATAGCTTGCTTTATTGACTTCTTGAAATCATAATCAGGAACTTTTTAGCAAATTTAGTTACTCGTTCATATAATTTTAATCTTAAAATAATAATAAATTAATATAAGCAAAAATGAATAATTTAATTTAAATAATCTTCAAGTTTAAGCATCTTCTCTTAAAATATACATAGCAGAAAATAAAATTATTCTTTAATTTTAGATATAGGTTATGAAAAGTCGAGAAAAAAAAAAAAAAATTTCCATTTAAAAGGATCTTTAGGTATAAAAAATCATTAATAATATCCATATTATAAGAGAATACAGTTGGAGAAGAATGTGGAAGGAATTAAAAAGGGTTATAAAAAAGTAGAATATGTAAATATTTAATATATTAAGTGTTAAAGTTTCATTTTAGATCTTCATTATCTTCTTCTAAAGTTATTTTCTCGTATTAATTACTATTTGAATCTAATCTTGTCTAAATATAAAAATTTACCTGAAAATTATTTTCATTTTCAAAGGATATTTCATCATATTTCTATTTTTAATCTTTACTTTATGAAAATAAATTTTATTATTTACTATTTTCTTCTTAGATTCCTTCTTCAATTTGAGATTTTTTAATCTGTTAACTTTAAATTTAATGCGAGATAGATTAAAAATCTTGGCTAGATTAATTTTTTTGATCTTTTTCTGATTTAATTGTTGTAATTATATTTTAAACTTCAGTGCTTTCTCTATATTCGTTATAAGCATTTTTTTATTTTTCTTGCTGCTAAAAAGTTTAAATTTCTTTATTTTTATCATATGATTTTTATTCAAAAATGGTTTAAGACAGAACTGATAAATCTTTTAAACTTTATAATTCTTCTTGGCTTATTTATTGCTTTTCTTTAATAGAAGTTTAAAGAATGCCTGGGATCTTTTAATTTATTTTTGGTAAGAAGTTTTAGTTTTAATTTTATTTATCCTCTTATTTTTCTTATAACTTCTGTCGTGTAGCTTTAGTGGTTAAATTTTTCTATCTCGTTTAATTACTCAGATTATTATTGTCTTTTACCTACAGCTAAATATCCTATTTTGTCTTTATGTCCAATTTCTTTAAAATGTTGGAAGCTTCTTAATTACTTTCTTCTATCTATTTTCCACCTTCCAAGTTAATTTAAATTCTATCTTCTTAAAATGTTATATTTTAATCATTTTATTGAATAGCTTTATAAGTTTAACTTTTCAAATTTTATTCATATTGTTTATTTTTTCCTTCCTTTTATTTATATTAGTTAGGTTTCTTCATATTTTTGAAATTTCCTTTAAGGAAATTATTAATTCAGATTTCTTGTGTGTTTTTTAAATATCACTGCTGTTTATTTTATGAACTTTCTTAACTTGAAACATCATTAGTATTATCTTAATACGATTGAGTTTAATCAATGAAATTCTTTTATTATGAATAGTAATTTTTTAGTCATTACTTTAAGTTTTTCTAGTTAAAGTTGAAAGTATAATCTTCTTAGATTTCACTTTACTCATCAGATTCCTGCTTAAATTCTTCATCTTACTGATAGTTATCTTAATAAATTTGCTCTGAATAGATATTTTTTTCACTCTTGCTTTCCTATAAGAGTTGTTCTAAACTCTCCTTTCCAAATCTTAGATTTATGAGATATAGCTGGAAACTATCTTTACTCATTTAGCCAAGTTTATTTAAAATTTTTACTTTTCGAGAATCTTCAAGAACAATGCTTCTCTATTAAGCCTAGAAGCTGTTGTACTTACAGATTCTTTTAAGAAACTTTTTTCTCAATTTCTTAGAGTTTTTAAAATCCATCATTTCTATGATATCTATCATTCTTATATCCTACTTAAAGCAAAAGCACAGTATTCTATACATTTTATGAGAACTAAGCATTATATTTTCCGCTAAGCTTCTTAAAAAATGCTTTAGTCAACTCAAGGCAAACCATAAGTTTATTGCAATTAAGCATAAAAATAATCCAACTCCAAATTGGTTAACTAGGCTTCCGCTAAGAAAATATAACCCGCAATAAATAGTCACTGCACTGACTAGGATAGAAACGCATTCGCAGTAATTAAGTTGCTAAGAGACATATGGCTGGCATTTGCTTTAGTAATAGAGGGAAATTATCAAAACGAGTAGAACAGTTAAAGCTTAAATATGTATATCAATAGTAGCAGCGAATACTGCTATGAATGATATTATCATTTTTCTATATAAAATTATGATTTCCCAGAAGTATCACTGCTTCTTATATCCTATGTATAAAAACCCTAGCTTTTGTTTTATGAAGATCATGTGCAAGAACTACTTGTTTTGGTACATTTTAAATCAGATAAAGCTAGGAATTCCAATACCTCATAAAACTAAACCAGGTAATCCGATAAATAGAGACTGGATCTTATGCTCCTTATTTCAGCACTAAATTTCGGAATTATAATTGTTGTAAAGTTTTCCGTTTAACTCCATACAGGAAAAAAGAGTAAGCATACTTTTAATGATGTAAGGATGAATGGTAAATACTGAAACTACATTGGTAGTGATCATTTCATTTTTAAGATACTTATAATCTTTTTTAATAAGAGCTATCAAGCCTCATACAACAAAAGATAATAAGCACATTAAAGGGGGTAATAAAAACATTACGATCTACTTTAGATAAAATATTTTATAGGTTGGTTCATCATGTCTCTACATAAAGCAGTCAAAACTAAAGAATGAAGACATTACTTAGTCTTAATTACTCTGTAAAGTCATAAATGCCACAATTTATGAAGGTCAGGAAAACTCTAAAGTGGAAATTAGCATTACAAGTTAGAAGTAGTTAAGTAGAATTTTTAAGAAAACTGAATGGTGCTGCTCTGCTTTAAAAGCGCTTTATAAAGTACTATAAACTAGAGAGCAAATCATAAGTATGAATAGAATAGTCATCCCTAATATTCTTATAGCATTTTATTATTTATCTGGACAAAAGTTACATACATACTCAGAGGAACTTTCATAATTGAATTAACATGAGTTGCACAGTTTTCCTTCATAACCAGTAGAGCATTTACCACTTCAGTTAATTTTATTTGTAAAAGAGCTATTCTGCAGATATTAGTTCTAAACTACTTCTGTTCCAAGACAACTTTTTTCTCTAGGACATTTTATAAGATTATCAGAAAAAAAATCTGATCTTCAATATCCTTAGTTTGGAAAAATAAAAGCGCTTCCTGAGCAAGTGGCTCCTTTGGGACACTTCTTACACTCCGTAGAATTGAGAGTTAAAGAATATTTTCCATATTCGCATTTTTAGCATGCTTAAGAACTTAGCATAATTTCTCCAATTTAACAAGCTCTTATTCTTAATACTTAAACAAGCTGATTAGTTGAATTTATATCCTAAGTCTAAGCAAATTAAGTATTATCTGATTCTATTCCATCAGTAGTCATTAATATTTCTATGCTAGAATTAGGCTTAGCTGTTATAATTATTCCTGATATGATGAAAACCCCTTTTTAAGATCGGAAGATTGTTTAACCCGAAACTGAAACAGAATTATTTTAAGAGAGAATTTAAATTTGATCCTAGAATGAAGTATTCACTTATTATCCATAAGGATCTAAAAGAATGGCATATGTTACTTAATCTATTTCTTGCCCTGAAGGAATTTATAAATCATTCTAGTCAACATTCTATTAGATCCTCTTATCCTTAGGTGTGTCCTCTATAAAAGAATTACAATCTGGAACTTAATTAAAAGCAGATGGAATAAATGACACTAAGAACTTTAAATTAATTGCTTTGCTGGAAATATCAGAGCCGTAAAACGCGTAATTATTGACAAAGTATTAGCAAAATAAATATGGGTTACTAAAATCTGGAATAATGATAGGCTTTGCTTTATTTCAACTAATCGCGCCTCCTTCTCCTTCTTCTATTCCTTATTCTCGAACTTAATTCTATATAAAGTAATTATAACTAAGTTTATAAGTACAGTTCTAGTCACTGCAATCAAGCCTTAAAGCACCTCCTTTATAATAGTTTTTTTTAATATCTGTCTCTTTCTTTTAGTCATTTTTTACCACAGAATTATGAGTAAACTAAGAATTTTCGATTTTCATTATCTAATTATTTGCATATATAGCTCCTCCTTCTGACTAAGCAATACAATTTTGAAAGACAGTATTATTGATGTAAACGTTTGTATTATTGTCTTAAATAGACTCATTAATAAGCTATATGCACCCTCCCCTTTCTGATCTTTAGTTCATAAATATTGAGTCTTAAATAATAAGTTTCTGAATTTCGATGGCATTTAGAGCTGATTTACTACCTTCCTTAAATCCGTTCAAAAATTAGCATCCTTTAATAAATATCAAAGGATTTTAAGCGTATATGGCACTAGGAAACGTATTGTTGAATATATCATATGTAAAGTTAATTCAGGCTGATTATGTATTTCGAACATAAATATTTCCAACCTTGTCACTACCAAAAAAGCTGTTATTCTTGAAAATGGAAAAAGAAACTATAGAGTCTATGTAAATATTACCTCCTATATTTTACGATAGGCAATTAAAATAGTTTCTTTCCAAATATATCTCATTACATTAAATGCAAGCTATTGCTCCTCCTGCTTATGTAGCTGTTCCATTAATAAACTTGCTATCACTGATATTAGCAATAGAAAATTACCCTATATTAACGAAGACTCCTGTTTCCCCTTTTGAATCTTTAAATACTGAATTTGTAATTTTTATTTAAGATAGTTAAACTTTGATGCCTGAAGTTTAGGATAGAGCATAGTTTTGCTATAATATGCTATTTTACATAACCAAATTAGCCATTAGTAAATAGATCGTTGCATCCAGAGCTTAGTTTTCTGAAAACATGACTCTTTGAATATAACTTTTTGCTTAAGGATCTTGAGAATTAAGTATAAATATTGCTGCTCCATACTAATAGGCTTAATTCTAGCTTAGTACAGAACTAGTAATATTAATAAATGCATTAGAGTCAACGAAGAGCACTCCTCCATTTTAAGTAGCTTTATTACCAATAGCATTAGTATCACTAATTTAGCAATTAACTTTATCAGAAAAGTAGAAACTTCCTCCATATCCTGCTGAGTTATTCAAGAAACTAGAGTTCATAATTAATGCTACTATCTCTGATCCTTAGAGCATAATAGCACCTCCTTTATCTTTAGCTTTATTTTACTATAAAGTGGAATTATAAATGAAAAGATTTCCGATTTACTCTCCAAATATAACTCCTCCTTTAGATTTAGATGAGTTATCTCTAAAAGTACTATTCTGAATATTAACTTTGGAGTCTGAAAAGTGAATAATAGTCCCTTCGCTTCCTTGGTTATTGATTAACTCTATATTTTTGAACTCTACAATTAAGTTATCAAAGTTGAACAAAGAGTACTAAGCCTTGTTATTACTTATTTTAGATCCATATAGATAGACCTCAGATTTGAAAGTACCATGGAAGTATAAAAAGCATCCATCTACGCATTGGTTATCAATGAATTTGGAATTGAAGTCAAAATAATTCCCTTTAATGGAGTTAAATACAACAGCCTAATTATTAATAAAAAGGCAGCTTTAAGTGAGTATTTGTATTTAAGAGTGTTATATATTGGAATATACTACTTAAATTAAGTATCCATTTTCTTATCTATCGTTTTAACTAATCAACACATTTTTTTCAAAAGTACAGTTATTAAAGGAATAGTCATAGCCTTCCTAGCTTAGCTATTGAATTTAGATTACAGTCGCTTTTTCTTGCCGAATTATATTATCAATAAATTAAGAGTTATCAAAGGTTAAATTTCCTTTAGACATAAATGCAATTATGTAGTAATCTGATATTTACTGAGTCCAAAGACAGTTTTCTATATAGCTTTACTTTATAATTTCTATGTTATTATCTAATAAAATAGATGATAATTAAAATGCTTTACTTCCTATGAACTTTGAGTTCGTTAATTGAAAAATTAGTTTAACAAAATTGGATTTTATATTATTTGATTATACTGTAATATAAAAATCAGCTGCTTATTTGGAAGCTTAATTACTCTAGAAGTTACAATTATCAATTTTAACCGTTAGACTATCGAACTTTGTTCCTAATTCAATTATAAAGTTGCCTTTCTTATTATCATTACTTTGTTGATTCTTAGTGAAGTTACTTCATTACCAAGTAAGCTTTTACTACAGAAAGATTTAAAAGCATCCATCAAAGCATCAGTTATCCGAAAAGCTACTATAGCTTAGTTACATATTTAGTATTTAGGGTATATTCAGCAATGTAAGAGCTTAGTTATTACTGAAATATGTATTTAATATGCTTAAATCTTGGATTTTCTCTATATAAATTAAACTTTTAAGGGCTATTTCTTCTCCCGATTTTCCATTTTTTAAGACTCTAGCCATGTTGGAATTGAAACTACAATTATGAATCTGAACTTTTTTATAAACTGCCTCTGTTTCTTCTGAATTTAAAGAAATATAAAAGTCAGAAAAAACGATAAGGCCTAGGTTTAAATAAGACTATAACCTTTCAAGTCTGTCAATTAATTCAATGTTGATTTCTACTCCTGTCTTATGGTTTCATTCAGGAGAAAATTCGTTTAGAATACTAATGAGTTCTGGAATATTCATAATGACTTCTGGAAAAGGAGAATATTTTTCAAAGAGAGATTTATCCCAAAACTGATTTTCTTAGAATAAGCTATTTCATATAAATACATTTCTGTACCTTTCTATATACAATACACTACCTACCAAATTATTACGGAAAGTACAGTTCTGTATTGTCATATTTTTAATTACATCGTATTATGCTTAATTTTAAGTAACATTCTAAGAAACTACTTGAATAATACTCGGACTGCAATATTTACTTTAGTCAAGATTCTCATCTATTTTTGTAAGAAAGTCTCTTGTATTTCGCTCGAAAATTGAGTTTCTAATTAAAACATTTGGGACCTCCTAACTAAGATTTAAATGAATTGCAGGACTTCCACCTGCACTTCCAAAATTATTAGAGAATGAGCAGTTACTAATCTCAACGTTAATCATCTCAATCATATCTTACTAAAACGTATGGTTTCATTTAAGGAAAATAAGACTAGTTTCATATGCAATATTCTTTAGAAACTTAGAATTCAATATTTAAACCTGCTTTGGGTTGATTATTTATAGGAGTGATTAATCTAGGTCATTTCTAGCTTAATTATTACGAACTACATTGTTAATAAAGGATACATTTTAGATGTAAATCAACTCTGCAAACTCTGAAATTAGAAAGGGATTTCTATGAACATTTAAAGAACTGTCATCAACTGGATAATCTAAGTATAAATTATGTTAGGATCCCATATCTCTGACAATGCCGTTAATAAATACCAGTTTCCCACAAGATTAAAAAGTATTTTTTTGAAGGCATTCCATTATAATAAAAGCTTTATTTGAATCAAGCAACTAGAAATCAGTGTCATACATTTCTAAGTTACAAGAGACACAGTAGATATATCCTCAGTTACGCTATCCCATTTTATAAAAAAAGACTTTATTAGTGATTAGCTTTCCTTAGATAATTTTTATAAATGGATTCAGCTAATTAATTCCATTATAAAGATTTTGCCAAACATTATCTTTATAAGCTGTTTCTAATTCAAGGAATCATTTCTTTCCATATTCATCTAAAAAAATATTACCTTTAAGTTCAATGAAGTCAAGTGCATAAAAGCAAGTTCAGTAGCTAGAATTATAAGTGCAAGCAACCTCTGAAATATCATTTTCCCAAAATATTTCTTATTAAGTGAAGATTAAATTATTTAAGATTAAGGTAGATTATGATAATCAGATTATTATATTGGGATTGTAAAGAGAAACAGTTGCTCTTTCAGACAGATTTCAAGTACAGAATACTAAACTTGAATTTAGTGTTTCTGAGATATTACTACAATAATAAGTATCTATAGTCAGTTCTTTAAACTTTTGGTATTTGCTATTTTAAAATGTTAAACCTTATCATAGCAAGAAAAATTCACTAAGATACTAAGATCTAACTGCGCTTTCGAAGTTCTGTAGCCTATTGAATAAATGCTTTCCTGGAGTTAATATTATTTTGTTATAATTTCGTATTACTCCTTCACTTAACGCTTCGGCTAAACTCAAGTAAGGACGTTCTAAAGTCCCAAGTCCCTTGTAAATTATGCAGTTTGGGTTATATTTTTCAGATACATTTAAGGGTAAACTACTTGGGTTTTTTCCTATCTCGCAAAATTTATAACCTAATAAATTAACATCAGGGAGTGGAGTTTTTAGATGGCTTACATATATTAATTAAGGATTATCTTTAGTACTAGTGTCGTTTCCTAACTCACAAAAAGGATCGTTTTAATTTTTTCTATTTGTTTCCATTCCAACTGGGCATTAATCAAGACAAAAGGTGTTTAATCTAACAAATCCTTCTTTGCAGAATCAACATTTCGCATAACTTGGAATTTATTCCTCAGTCGAATTTGTCTAATAGCATGCTGAACAAAAAGGATGGCACTATAAAATAGGTCTCTAACTATTATCGAAAGCTATCTCATAGGAACTTTAATCCTCTCTTCTATACGAGCAATCGGCTCCATCAAAAAGACATTCTGCAGTCATACATCGAGAGTAATTTTAGGATCACTAATAGCAAGTAAAAATATCTTAATAGCTTGACTGGGTATAGAAAGCTTTATTTTATATCTTAAAGTTATATTAAGTACCTATATTGAATAAATATATGTCTCTTTTATCACTTTAGCAACTTTTGTCACACGCTTAATATTTAATCTCGCTATTTCCCATTATTCTTTAATATGCTTCTTAAAACGATAGTTACTATTGAAGATTGCTATCTGGAATTGTTATTCTTAACACACAGTCCTCTTTATTATCTGGTAATGATTTTTGAGATATAGAACTATCATTATTATTATCTATGCATTGAGGATCGCAAATACCGTTACCAAGTTGAGATATATCGCAGCAGTCTGTCATATCATAATTACATATATTGCTGTTGCATATTTAATCACAGCTGCCATCTCCAAGTTAAAAGTAACTACAGTATTAATTTTACGAATTTTGACTGCAAGCACAATCTTTTTCATCTCATTAACAGTCTTGAGAATCGCATGAATCATCACACACTCCATTATTTTAATTCTCCTACTAGCATGTTTTATTTCTAAGGAAATTAGATAATAGTTGAACATCACTTAATTTTTCATTGAATTTAGTTAAGTTTTGAATTGGTTAGGAACATTTGCAGTGCTTATTACAGTAATTGCAATTAAAAATATTGCACCAGTTTTCACAATAATGTTCATTAGAAATTAATGATTATATTATAACTTTTAATTAGCTTGTATCACCCTTATAACTTTATAGGCAGTAATCACTAAAATAAATGTATTCTTTTACTTCGTTTTTGAAATAGTCTACTAAATATGGAAGTGTATCATAATTACATTCTTGTGTAAAGCAATCTACGCTATATGATTTATCTCCAATTTTTATAATTCCAACACATGCGGAATTTCTACATTTACGACAGTCTCCTTTATCTAAATAGCATTCATCAATATAGCACTAGGGATCACATTTGTTATTTCCCAATAAATCAGAGTTGCAAGGGTAGCCAATACTGTCTTTTAAAAGACTTTATGAATAGCAACAATCTCCATTATCATAAGCGCATTCTTGAATTAAGCAATTAAATTAGCTATTTTATCCATTATCACACTTATTGTTGGTTAATAGAGAAAAATCTGAACAGCTTGGTGAATTTTTACTATTGCAACAATCTAAACCATCGTAAAAGCAATCGTCAGAAAGACAAGATTATTAGCAAATCCCATCTCCAATTCATGAATTTTCGCATTTTCCTTTATTGCATTAATTTCCACACTATCTTTTACAACTTGAAAATTAGCAATACTTATCCTAACAATAATTTTCTTACACTATGCAATATTCATATTAACCGCTCTATTTTAACTCTTAGTAGCATTTTTACCCTATTCCATCATAATTGCACTGCAGATTTTCACATATCTAATCATAAAACTAATTAGATACTTTATCATAGCTGCATCCTGTTTAAAGGCAGACATTTAAGTCATTTATTTCTAAATTTATATCTTAAGTGCATTATGGACTTAAACAGTTCAAATCTAGTTTTCCATCTCCTATGGAAGTAATTTCACATCCTAGTATTTTACATTTTTCACAATCTCCTCAATCAAATTTGCATTCCTTTACGAAGCATTTTTAATCACATATGCCATTTTTACCTTTTTGAATACACCCCAACTCTGAGCAAATTTGACAGTCATTCCCATCATTTAAGCATGAAGAATGTTTCAAGCATTCTAAATCACAAATGCCATCTCCTATCATTTCTCATTTGCATTAATCTACCTCGCTACAATATTTCTAGCAATCGATATAATCATACTATGAATACTTACTACAGTTTCCATCCATTACTTTATCGAAAGTGAAGGGTGAAGCATTACTTTAAATTTCTTTCATTTCATAATATTCACTTCATGTAGAGATCTTATTTGGAATCGAGGCGCACTAAGGAATATAGCATTATGGCTCGAAAATATTAGAATTAGAATTTTCAGTATAGTATCTATAACAAGTTGTTATTGAAATATTTACGTACGAACTCTTTAACTGAATTTGCATTTGTTTCGTTATTTCGTAATTATTTATATTTGCTACTTTTCCACAGCACTCTCCATAGTTTCAACCACATTATTCTGTTAAGCATCCTAAATTGCATTTTTTTTTCTATAGGTCGGACTCAAAAACTCCTATAAGCGAAGTTACTTAATCTTCTAAACAGCCAGGTGAGCAGTACTTAGATTTTCCTAAATTTAAACTAGAGCTAAATTTATTTTTATCCTAGTCTAAACAGTCCATTGCATCTCATCCACATTCTTGTACCAAGCATTCGAGATTACAAACACCGTTTCCTATTTTATCTGTATCACATTTCTAATTAGAAGCCTGTAAACACTCGAGCCTGCAGTCATTTTTCTCATAATATATGCACATAGGATTGACGCATTGCATGTCACATTTACCATTAAAGATAAAATTTGGACTACATTAAGAGAAGCTGAAGCAACAATCCTATTTATCATAAGAATGTTTATTGTTGAAGCATTGAAAATCACATTCATTATTTCCTATTTTATAATTAGGACACGAGTCATTATACTTCATATTACAAGGATGAAGGCAAAATCTATTCTCACATGCTTTTAATTCCTTTTTATTAAAATTTAAGTAATTACACTACGAAGATTTGCATCATTCACTACAATCTTTCCAGTCATATCCACATTCTGAAATTTAGCACTCTTAGTCACAAATTTTATTTCCAAGCATATATCATTAGCATTTTCCCATACTAGCATATTAGCATGAAATTCCAAACGGAGCATGCTAATCCTCTTATTGGTTCTAAAAATCTCTTTCTATTGTAGCGGCATAGCCTTTATGAGGATAATCATAGCTTCTCATAGTAAATATTTAGCATTCATTCTTTATTGCTTCTTCAGCTTAAGCACTCTAAGTTACTAAGCAGAAAAAGGTTAATAAATAAGTTGAAAGCAGAGTTTATAAAAGAACTTAGAAGATACTCATTTTATAATAAAGCTTTTACTATTTAAAAGTTATAAATCTTGGTTACTTTAGCAATCCTATCTAACCTTTTAAAGTTACCTTGCATCTTAAGGAATCTAAGTAGTCCTTTAGAGAGCTAGTAATCTAATTATTTATATCTTTAGCTACAAAAGTAGATTTTAAAGATTAAAGTAGGGAATAAAAGTGTAGATATTAGACTTAAATGCAATTCTTTAATTAGAGAATTTCTAAGTTGAAGAAAAGAATTAGTATCTATAAGAGGAAGCTTAGGTAAATCTTAACTACCTAAGTATATTTTTAAGAGTTTTGCCTGTTTTTTTCTGGTTTTAAAGGAAGTATTTTAATATCTAAAAATGCTAACTAGGAAGTTAAATATAAGGCTGACTGGTTTATACTTAATTAAACAAATAGAAATAAAAGATCAGATTAAATTAAAGCTTACTAGTAAATATCTTAATTTAAATTCATACAGAAGACTTTCAAAATCTTCTAAAAAACAAGGTTATTATATAAGCCAAAATAATATATATAATGAATTCCAGTCAGCATGAGATTAAAGTAAGATAAACTTTTACGTTATATTTTATTATTTTTCTTTTTGATTCTATAACTTTAAGCTAGAAGGGATTAGATAAATAAGTATGAGATGCTTACTAAAATTATAGTTGAATGTATTTATTTAAGAAATTAAAGAAATAATAACTCAGCTAAATTAAGAAACCTTCATATCAAAATTATAATAAATAGACAAGCTTCTTTATTATTAATCTACTTCAACTAATTTATATGAAAGAACTCATTAATCTAATTAAACCTTCTAGCAAGTTTATGATAGATCTAAGCTTTCTTCACCCTTTAGAATCTAGTAAACTAGACAGAGTCTCATATTTTTAAAACTGAGTATTCTCAGCTTAAATCGATTTATGTATCTTATGATTTTTAAGCCAAATTCAGGTTATATAATTTTAATAAGCTAAGCAGAAAAAGTCAACTAAATATAGCAATGAAAAAAGATTATCTGTCAACAGGATGATAAACTAACTTCAAGATTTGCTTAAATTATAACTTCCAAACTTAAATATAAAGCTAATAAAGCGATTGTGTTGTTTGGGTTATTTGTTGGTGCTGGATATTAGATAAAAGCAGATTTATTATTAATAATTTTCTTAATTTTAAATTTAAAAAGCTTTTGCAAAAAATAAAAAACGCTTAAAATCATAAAGATTCAATCATGCAAAAATAGGAGAAAAATATTGAATTTGGAACAGGGAAAATAGATGATGGTAATTGACTGATAGTTTTAGATAAAATAGGTTATTATTATGTTCAATTATCATTAAATACTATTGATTGATAAAATGATATAGTGACTCTCTTTTATAGTAAAAGGTTATATATGAATCTTAAAATTAGTTAAAGGGAACAAGGAATATTTAGAAGAAATAACTTTTAAATTAGTTTATACTAATAGAGTGGTATGGTTTTTATCCCCTCTTTAAGTTGTTTTCTGCTTTATATCTTCTCAGAAATTGATAATTGTGGTTTGAATAATATATACATTTTTAAATAGCAAATCTAGGTTACTAAATAGAATAAAATTAGAGACTAGCAAGGGAATAAATTTTAAATGATCGATGAATTTAATTTTATTTAGTATCATAGGAAAATATTAATAAAGGTATTGCATACTAAAATTCGTTCCATATAGCTGTGATTCGAAGTTTACTCCAATATTATAATCAAGATCGTAATAGCTTTCCACTAGTATCTGATTCTAACCTCTAAGTAACTATTATTCTTAGTCTAAAAATTACTTCTTTTGCTTTAAGAATCAATTTAATTAAAATTATCGAGATTGAAAATTCTTCGTTAAGTGAAGTTAATCATTTGAGTTATTTTTAAAGAGGAAATGCAAGCAAATATCTAGTTAATCTTAAATGAATTTGAATGAAGATGAATAAAAAGCAAACTTTAGATATTCAGTTTTACTCAGAATCAAAACTCTAAATTTATACTATATCAATTCTGGCAAATCTATAAAATTGCTTCGCGGTAACTCTTTAATTCACATCAAGCTTTGAAATATAAATTGCAGAGTTTTATTTAAGCTATTTTTTCTTCTTATCTTCAGCTATTTTTGCTCCAACTAAATATTTTCTCAGATTTTTTCAAATTTTAGGTTCTGATGAGAATGGTAATTGAAGTGCAATTGCTTATAGCAAGATACTATAATCAATAAACTTTAATAAATAAAATATAAATCTCTAGAAAGCACTCTATATATCTTCCTTAGCTAATATAGCACTATTTACTCTAACTTTATTTATTCATAATAGTTTTCTGAAAAAGCCAATCTTTAATATCTTATGCATCTAAATATGTTTGAGTGTAAAATCATATATATCATATCAGCTTTTTAATTTCGCTAAATCCTTATAATATAAATTTTTATGGCTCTAGTTTAATAGTTTTTAGCATTAAACTATGAAGATTCTACTTAATACATTTTATGAATCGTTTAGATAAAATTTATTATATTGGCTAGAAAATTAACTTAAATCTTATGAAGCAACTAACATTATTTTTAAAAATAGCACCACAAGAGCTAGCTAATAAAGACTTTATATAAGCTCATTTAATTTAACTTATGTAGCTAACAAATATAATCAACTTTTTAAAATAGCTTTTGATATTCTGGTTGAGTTACTATCTTATATTATCTACTAGATATCTCCTAGTTATATGATAAATTATTTATATTACACTGCTACCAAACTTCAAAATCTGCTTCTAGGAATCTTTTCTTAACTCTTTAGACTAACTAAAAAGTTTAAATATATGACTAAGTGCCTTTCAAAAATTTTCCTATTACACCAATCAAGTCTAGCACTACATACTTCCCTAGTAAAAATTTTAGTCCTAATAAGTTAAGACAATTACATAATAAAAAGAAGGAGTATAAATAATAAAGAGATCGAAAGTAGGAAGTAGGGATAAATTCTATTATGATATATAGATTATTTTGTAATAAATCTAGAAATTTCATTATAAATATATAATGGAAAAAGAGGCTAATTAACTACAGCTCTGTAATCTATGCTAAAGTAGAGCTATCTAATCTGTCTTTGTTCTTAAGTGCCAACATAACTTGTGTGAAAGTTGCATTTAAAAGAGCTCTGTGATGTAGAAGATTGGAGAGGGTTAGAATGAACAATTTATTGCAGTTTTTGAATGCTAAAAGTGCTAGGAAAGATATGAACTAAGTTAAGAATAGATTGTATATCTAAAAGATTTAGCTTAAAAGGGATAGGTAGCTGAATCAACTTTTCGAAACGTAAAAAATTTTCTAATACAGATTGAGTGTATGAAATGCCATTCTTTCTAAGTATAGTTAGTGGAAAAGAATTAAGAGCTATAGAAATAGAAGGACTAAAATAATAGTTAATCACAAAAAGTAATTTAACTTGAAGAGTAGATTAAAAATTTAGTAATTCAAAACTAAAAATCATCTTAATAAGATTAATAAGCTCTTATAAAAAACTAGCAATTGCTGCTGGATATTTCATTACTTAGAAAAAAATTAGTTGACTAAGAAACATTAACACTTCAAGCTTAGACCAAAAATGAGGATTATATTTAAAATTTAAAGCACTTAGAATAAGCTTTAGCTAGCTACTAATAGAAAAATCAATAATGCGAAAATTAGGTGAATCGATAAGCAGAAAAAGTAAGCAAGCTGGAAAAAGAAATTAAAGAAAAGGAACTATAAAATAGACTTTTGAGTAATTAGTCTTCTTAATATGATTAATAACGCTAACAATAAGATAAGTAAATAGAAAACATTGAAAGCTAATTATAGCTTCTTAAGTAGGAAGGTCTCTATAAGGACAATCAAATTTAAAATTAAAATGTTTACTATAAAAACTAAATTCTTACCTATGAGGAAGTTCTAGAATATTGTCAGAACTAACTTAACTTAGCTCAAAGTAAAATTCAAGAATAATAATATAACGCGCAATAAATGACCTATTAATTATAAAATACCGAGCAAAAGAACAAAGAGAACTTTAAAAAAGCTGCTGACTATGGAGCTAAAATAATAGAATAGCAAAGAAGTATTGAAAAGCTAGCAAGTGATTATGAAGCAAGTTAAAAGTTGATTTAAGAATAGAACTTTCAAATATAAACTTTAAAGGAGCAAAATTGAGACTTAAGTAATTAACTTAAGATATTATCTCAAAAAATGCCAGAAGTTTCATCAGAAGGGTAGCAAGATATCTATTAATCCTAGTTTAGATAAAACGAATAAGACCCTATTATAGGAAATGAAAATAATTAAGAGCAGCATCAAATAGCCCAGCAGTAAATCTAGATATAATTATAATAATAGCTATAAAACATATCCTAGGAAAATAGAGAATTAATCTAAAAAATAATTCAAATAAAAGACATATTTTAAGATGTTTCTTCACTCTAAGTCTAGAACAACATCGGGTTTGTATTTTAGTCGTATGAACCAGAAAATAATAAAGAAGGGATTTGATAAATAAATGATTTTAAAATAATTTCATTTCTTATATCTTATTTAAAACTAATGCTAACTTCCTTATTTTTAATTTAATTGTAATATTTAATTTATATGACCTTTCTTTTAGTCTGTCTCCTTAGTTTGATTCTAAGAAATTTCTATCAATATGGTTTAAGATTGTATAAAGACATATATTTTGCATATGCTCTGAAGGAGTAATTGATTGTCTTATATTGTAATGATTTGCTAAATTTTAAGTAAATCCTATGCAAATTTTTCTAATTATTGATTTTATGCAAAAACTCACCAAGATTTTTCTGTGTAAATTGTTCAAAGGATTAGAAATAAATTATTAGTATTTCCTTTTATACTTAAAGAAGACTTAAATTCTCAGGAAATACTTCAATTATCATCATCACAATATTTACATACATTAAGTTGATAAACTTAAAGATAGCTTGATTCAGTTGATGAAAACAGGCTTTAAATCTGCTATGAAGAGAATAAAAATTGAAATCACTTCTTTCATTTATCTAGATTAAGAACTCAATACAAAGGTATAATTGCAATCATAAAACCTGGAACTAGTCAGATCTAAATATTGATCACTTATGATTAACAAAATTCATATCTAAAAATTAAGAGATTGATAGCATACTAGCAGTTGAATCTTTGCAGTTTATAACCAAATAAACAATTTAGAATTGATAAAGGTTAATCCTTTCTATTCACTAAAATTCTTGCTATGTTTGTAATTATAATAAGTAGTTAATAATAATTTAAATCTCATAATAATATTCAATTTAGATTATTAAATGAATTATTATTAATCTTAGTCTACTAGATATAGCATTCCCCTTGCTATATAATACTGGATTTATTCAAAGTAAATTAAATTATTTGAACTTCATTTTTATCAGCAGATATCTTTGAAGTGTATGATAGAGATTAAAAGTTGAAGAGATACCTTAAGAATACTTAGAAGCTAATATAAGCACTATAATTCTATCTAACTTTAATCTTCTCAGAGTTCTAAGTATTTTTTGCTTTTATTAAGTTAAATTAGTGAGAATATAAAAGAGAGATATAAAATAATACTCCAATGTTTAGTCTTCATTCTATCAAACCTTAATAGTCATCATTATGCAATAAGTTTTTATCAAATTATTCTTAAAAGATATGCTTGAATTTCTAAGATAATTATTGCTAATTTAGTTAACATACTTTTAAGATTAATAGTTATAACAGTGAAGCTAATTAATTTAAATAGAGCTATTATATTTAAATAGTTATAAGGTTAGAAGTATATTATCTATATTATCTTTAGTTTGCCTATATTGATTTAATTAGGATTTTAGGGGAATAAATAAATATCTTGTTATTTATTTTCTATTCTATTGCTTAGTTTCCTTGTATGCATTAATATAAGCTAGATTTAATTGACGTTTAGAATATAAGAACTTTTTAAATCTAATACTTCAATTTATTTGAGTAAGTCATTAATTTTACCCCTTAGACAAACAAAAGATCCTAGGAGTTTGCTCACAACACTCTTATCAACTCTTTCAATAGAATGTTCATAATTCAGTTTTTTCATTGATTTCTTCATTTCTTTCGATGTTTCACTCGTACTATTAAACCTGATTTAATATTTTTCCTTTATCCCTAGTATTGAAGTAGTTTATTATCCACTTAGAAGAATAAGAATTTATTGTAAATAGAGACCAAAATATATAAATAAGCAACTTTTATTATAAGCTTTCTTATTGTTATTCAAATTGGATACTTTTGATGATAGAGCATTACGGAAGAAATTTTTCAGCTTTTAAATGCTTTTCTGGAATTTTTTAACTTGCTTAAAAACGTTAAATCTAGAGAAGGAAATTAAAGCCAAAGACTAAAAATTTGAATTTATAGTTATGCCTTCAATCATAAAGCAAACATCAAACGAAAAAAATATTATCTTACCCAGTTTATTTCAAAATTAGCTTCTTCTTTCTTTAAATAAATATCAGTAATTTAGCTTCTCAGTTTATTCTTTCACTTCAATGATTTATAAAGTGTATATCTAACCTATATAGATTTAAAAGTATGAACTCTAATTGAATTGTTTATAATGCATAGATAGTTAAAACACTAAATATAATTAAGAAATAAATTGATGAATCTTAAGCTTTAATTACTTTAACAGGATATTTATTCTATTATTAATGATATTTCATACATCCTAGCTCTTTTATATTAGTCTTTAGTTATCACTTAGTTTCTATCATAATAATGATGCTTTTGTATTATTTTAGGATCTATCTTAGAAATTAAGAGTTTTATTTTAAAATTTGATATGACTTAAGATTAAAAATTGAGGAGTCTTAGAGCGACTAAAAATATAGATATGTGAAATAGGATTAAAATATATAAGGTAAAGAGAGGTAAAATGAGCAAAGAGGAGATAGAATATAAGAAGCTAATAGTTCATTATATGTTAAATAGCTTTAAGTCTAAAAATTAGAATTTAAATATATTATATCAAAGCCTTTTGTATCTGAACCCTGTATCAAAACTTTCAGTGTCTTTTCTAAACTAAAAATATAGAGCGAAGGAAAAGCACATTGCTGTAGCTAGTAGTTCAGTGCTAAATCCTAGTTTTCATACATTTTATTGTTTTGCTTACATTTATGAAGCATGATTTTAGAATAGCAAAGCTACTAAATAAAAGAGCGAAATAGTAAAAATACAGAGCTGAATTAGAACTTACTTTTAATACTTGCTTCTCTATTATATGCTTATATCTGATGCTTTGCAATAGAATTACGATTATGAAGAAATGTTTCAGTAGTCCCATCACTTTTGTAAATGTGTAGATCTTATAAGCAGCATTTCCATTTCCTTGTATGATTCACTCCTCACTTTAAATCCTCGAAACATCTTACTATTCTTCCGGAAAGCTTAAAATAGAAGGAAATATTTCCAAACCAAAGCTAATTTGGCTCCCGAAAATATTGAAAATGAATCCAAAAAGCGCAACGATGAAGCAAGTCAAAAAAATAATAAAATCACCTACCTTTTTAAAATTTTCAGAGGAGCTTTTTCCTTCTGTTGTGATACAATTTTCCTTTCTTTTAGCTTCCTTTTAAATATTACTGATTTAAGTTTTCAAGCAAGACATTTCATTTTTTTATTATTAATATGAAGAGGAGCTTGTATAATTAAGATACTCTTCTTAATTTACTTGCTTGACTTTTCTATCGATATAATCTAATTTTTTACTAGTAGCAGCCTGTTATCAATTTCTTTCTCTGGTTTAAAGCATTTTATTAAATAGCTTTTAATTTAAATAACGATTTATCATTTAGAATTACCATTACATTTTAAATTTATCATTACTTACAGTCTAAACTTTATTAACTCCTTAGCTTATTCTAATCGAAGTTTTAGTATAATGTAATTAAGGAAAACTATTTAATGCTTGTTCTAAAGCTTATTAATAGAGATCCTTATTATAAGATCTGATATAATCTTTACTTACAAGTTAACTTCAATTATTATATCTTAAAGTAAGCAAAATCATGTAAAAGGAATGATTTTGATAATTTCTTATTTTAAACTATTAGCTTATGAGTATATTTAATTAATACTCTTTTCATCAAATAATACCTAACTATTTATAAATTTTTATACTTGAAAAATACAGAAATTTTAAGTACTCCATCAAACAAATTTTATTGTTCTATCGCTTCAATACAACCTGCTATATAACTTTCACTCAATTAACGCTATAGATTTCTTAAAATCTGAACTCTTAGAAAATAAGAGAAACTATTCCAGGACACATGCATTTACTTAGTTAGAGCAACTTGGATTATTTTCTTATATTGTTTAAAATTAAGCATAATTTGCTTAAACTCCTTTTCTACTTATTATATTTCTATTTCATTTATTTAACTTACTAATTTTATCCGTTAAAATCTTATTAAAATTTGAAAGAATTGAGATTGTTTTTTGAAGAATGAGAATTAATTATTATATTGCTAATTGAAAGTTTGGCTGTACTTAAACTTAATTTCTTTTAATAGAAATATTATGATTTTATGCTTATGATATCAAGGTTAAACTAGTTAATTATGCATGCATAGCAAGTTTAATAAGTAGCTAGGCTTATTTTAAAGCTGAGTTAGGATTTAAATTTAAAATGGAGTGTTTCATCAATCTGGTACTAATAAAATAGCTTTATTTTTATTTCTTTAGTCTTAATATTTCCCTTTATAATTATATTCTAAGTTGCTTTTTCTATTCCTCTATAGATAATACAAATATCAATTACTCTTAACTCTATAATTTACCCAATTCCCTTACTATATAGCAACTTCTCTTTCCTTAAAATAATAAAGCTATTTAAAATATAAATTCTAGCTCCATAGTGTTATATTCCCATTTATAATAAGTGAAGCTATATCATACTTCACTCCATTTATAGAAGCAATCTATATCTGATTATAAGTAATTATACCCAACTTCTTCTAGTTATACTAGCTGTTTATTACTCTATTAGTTTATTAATTAAGCAATAAAATATTCCTTTTACTCTATTACTGCTTGCTTATTAAACCTTCTTTATTTATCCTTATCATCCTATCTATTTAAGTATTATTCTAATCTACCAGCGATTTAAATAAATGACATTGATTGGAATAATTTGATTAGATGAGATTTATCTTTAGTATAGCTTAGCTTCTTTTTACTTTATTTAGTTAAGAAGCAATAAGCTTTTTAGGTATTATTTAGTTTCTATGAGATAAGCCTTAAATTTATCCTTTCAAGAATTAACTTTAGAATAGGATTATTTTAGCTAACTAAGAGCTTTTATACTGCATGCTGTTATAGAAGGCTAAGTTTTGTAGATGCAAGCAGTTCTTTATTAATAAAAAGCAATTTTTGCGCTTAATTAGAATGATTTCATTATATCTGTCTTAATGCTACTTTGATATGAATAGACAGAAGGCTGAATAACTTGCATCGTTTGCCTAATACAACTTAAAACTAAAATGGAAGAAATAAGAATAAATATTAATAAAGAACTTTACAATCAAGTATGCTATAGAAATAGTTAGAAAAGAGCTTGAAATAAAACTACTTAGAAGAGCTAAAATAATCAAGGCAGAAATGCTATGAAACAAAAATCCAGTTGCTAAGAAAGAGAGTAGAAGGATACAAAATAAGAAACTATATTACCAAAAGTTAGTAGCTATAAGCGAGGCCTAATCAAGGTTTTTACACTATTATAATTTGCTTAGTTAAGCCTAGGAGGGGAATTTATGTAAATCCAAGTGCTTAAAGATCATTTATATTACTAGAAACATCAAGACTATATAGGAGCTTAAAAATCAAGAAAGTTACATTAAAGAGAAAAATTTATTGCAGAATATGTAGTTTAGTGAAAATGTTAAAAGGGTTACAGGATTAAAGAAAACCCTATAAATAAAAAGTAGCTGCAGACATTTTAAACAACGGTTTTAGATAATTCCTGAGTAATTAATATAAGCATAAAACTGCAATTTGATTATGATTCTGAAAAATGCTTAATAGAATAAATTTAGAAAAATAGAAAAGCAAAATAGGAAGCTTATAATGTGAATATAGGAAAAGTAAAATATAAGAACTTAAAAATGAGAATTTTAAAAAGATCAATCAATATGAAACTCAAGAGAAAGAATAGAAAATACTTGCGGGTTTAAGAGTAAACTAGAAATATTGAAAATAAGATATCTTTTTAAAAGAAGTTTAATAATTATCAAATGAACTTAGTGAGGCAGAGATTTGTGAAGATGAAAATATAAATTGATAGAAGAAATAGTTAAAAAGCTAAGAATTAGTATAGATATTCAATTTCTACTAGAGTTAAAGCTAAACACTTTAAAAAGATTAAAAAGTAATTGAGTAAATCAAAGAAATTATATAGCTAGGATAGGGGAAAGAAGAAAAAATATAAGAAAGTTAGTTATTTTTAAGCAGCGATTCTTAGTGAGTTAAGAATTGAAAGATAAGCTAGTTAGCCAGAAGTAAAAACGAAAATAAGTTAAAATTTCAAGCATTTAATTATAATTGTAAATATCTAATAATTTAGCTTAAATAATTACTTTTTTAAGTTCTTTAAGCTAAGACTCTATACTCTTTTCACTTTCATATTGTCAATCCGTTTCTTAGAATTAAATCATTTTAATATCTTAACTGAACATTAATTTTTTAGATCTAAAAGGAGATAAAGAATCCTGAAGAAAAACTGATTATAAATGAAAAACTAAGTTACTAAGTCTTGAAAATAAAAGATAATAGACTAGCACTATAGATTAAACTAATGAAATGATTCACTTATTAGTTTATTGCTACTATTTACTAAGATAATAAATTTAGTAAAATGCTTTTAATTTCATTAAGCATTCATCTACTAAATATAATATTTAAAACGATATGCTTATTATGAAAGAACTTCACACATCCACAGCACTCTTTTTATTACTTATAATATAAACTTTATCTTCATATTTATTTTTGTTAATCTACTTTTTTGCTTAAATTAATAATTAACTTGAATTAATTAATTTTAATCTGGATCACTACATTCTATTCACCTAGTTAAACATCATTATTTACTTAAAATACAAGGATATTTATTAGTTTGTATGCAAATATAAGTTATAATTGACTCTTTTTTAGTTATTAGCTAACTTTATAGAAAATACTTTTAATTTCTATTATTTTTAAATGCCAGGAACATTAGCTGTCCAACTAATAGCTAAGTATGACTGCTTTTTTAAATTGCTAGGTTTTTTTCCATTCATCATTATAATGTTCTATACATTACTCTTGCTTTTGATTGGCTTACATTATTTATATCCACATAATTTCATTAAAATGAACCTTTAAAAGGTTGAAGAGAATTAGATTTAAAGAATGAAACCAAATAATGAAATTTAAGTTCCTATTTTAAAATTTGATAATGATAACTAGCAAAAAGGGTATTTTTAGTTAAAATTGAATTGAAAGGAATTATCATAACAATAATGGAGACAGTTAGTTCTTTTAATCCTGAGACATATAAAAGCAGATCTTAAGAGTAAAATTAAAACTTCAGCAGGGAGTTACTTTAATAGATTACTAATACCTGTATTAACTCTTTATCTTCCTATAACTTATAAATCATTTTTTCGTATCTTAATCTAAAAGACATTTCAAGATGTGAGCAAGTTTAGAAAAAATGAGTAAATGTTAGAATAGAAAATTTAAAAATTGATGCTTTCTAAATATAGAAATAGATGAGATTAGAAGAGAAGGTGAAAGAATAGTCTCAAGCTGGAATAGAACTATTAAAGGCATTAAAACTAATTTTCAATAATATAATCAAGCATAACCCAAATGCATTAGCGTTCAAATTTAATTAAATAGATAGAATAAGTAAGAATTGCATAAAGGATTAAAGCTTCAAGGATTAATTAAAAATCACTTTTTAATATCTTATTGAAGTATTAAACTAAGTCAAACTCTTAGGCTAAAACAAGAGAGCAGAAGGAAATGAGCTTCATAATTATGGATAATTTATAGTTAAACTCTTTTTATGGGGTAGTTGTTGGAATTAATATATCAATGATGTCTTATTACTATGCCCTAATTTAGAATTTTTGAAGATGTTGGAATGTGATGTTGATGAGAAAAACATGAAAAACTTTGTAAGACTTTCAAAGCTAAAGCATTTCTATCTAGATAGAAATTTTCAAAAGGAAGTTAATGGAAATTTTCTAGAGTTCAACCGAGAAAATTCCGTTTAAACCATCTCATTTTTGTCAGGTAAAATAATTAACACTTAATTCTTATAATAATATTTGAATATTTAAGGAGACTCTATAATAAAGTTGCGTCTCGATGTCTATTATTTATGTTCTAACTAACTGATTAGAATTTTCGAAAAATGCTTAAATCTAAATAACATAACAATATAAAACGGAAAATAAGCTCATTAAGAGTGATTTAGATACGTTGCTTACAATAAAAATAACATCAAAACTCTTTCCTTTGATACTAACGATTTTGAATAATTTTCATTCTAAGAATTTTTTGAGAAAAATAATTCAAAGATAGAGAAACTTAAGTTTATCTATTGTGACTAAATAGATTTGGATATAGTGCAACTTATGATAAATAGATTTCAAAACTTGAAAAAGCTTCAATTTGAATGAGGAAACAAAATAAATGAAGATTGCATTGAACATATATTCAAGTACAATAGAAGCCTAGAAGTGCTAAAACTTAACTTCTTGAAATTCAAAAAGGCTAAGCTTGAGTTGAAAGACAGTTAGAATGTGTATTATGATATTTGGAAAAGCTTGAAGTTTCTAGATTTGTCTTAATGTAAATTTTAAGGAAATCTTTTTTCGTAGACGATGGCATTGTAAAAGCAAGAATTAAAGAGATAATTTCCCACTCTTAAAATTAAAGGCATATGAGCTAAATAAATTTCATTTAAGTAAAGTATAAAAATTAATTAATCTTCAAGCTTTTTTTTCAAATAAATCAACTCTATATTTAAGGATAAAAAAACCTAAGCAAAATTAAAATGTAAGGGTAGTTCTAAATAGGAGTAACAAGCTATTATAATCAAATAAATCTCTATAAGAGTTTCAAAAATCTTTAAATTTGAATTATCAAAACTAAGTGAATATTCGTTAATTTTTGAATGTAAGCATTCAGAAAAAGGGATAACTCTATAAGTTCTTAAAGTAAAATTTTAAAAGAAATAAAATTTAATTTTTAGAAGTTAATTACAGAACTAAAGTTATATATCTGAATTAAAAGTCAAAATATAGGAAATTAATAAAATAATACTGTAGAGTGAATTTTTAATTTTAGATTTATAGGAGATAGTTAAATTATAAAATGTAGTGACATCTAGGGAAAAGTCAATTATAATTATCATTAGTTAAAAATTACGATTTAGCTTAATAAATAGCTAATGAAATATCCTCTTATTAACTGAGGAGTTTGAATCAAATATATTAAAGATAAGATTTATAATAACTGTAATATCTTAAATCATTAGTATCCTTCAATTAGATAGAAATATCTATCATTAAAAAAGCAAATTTAATTAAATGTTTTAAGGTAGAATTAACTTGATAGTAAGATATGGATAATAAATAGACTTAAATTATAAGGAGCTTAATAAAGGTTAATAAATTATATTATTTCAAAGTTCAAAGAAATCTCTTACTTCTTTGCAATTTATATTGTAGTCTTCTTCTAGAAATTCTAAATTAAAGTCAGTGTTGTTTGAAGAAGTTTTATCTACATCTTCGAGTGGGTTGTAATATATATATGGTACTTTATTCTCTATTTTTATTTTCAATGGAATTACTTTATCCTTTGTGAAGAGATCAAACTAGCTTTCATCTTCAGATGCTTCTGAATATTGTATAAACTCGGGAAATTAATTATCAGAATTATCTAGTCACTGCATGGCAATTTTTTCTGTTTCTTTTTCAGTTTATTAATTTTCCAGTGATTAGGAATCTAAATTAAGATTATAATGAAATTATTTTTCATTGTAAGAGTTTTGCTTTTCAAATGCTATGAAGGGATCTACTTCATTATTGAAGTTTTAGTTCTAAATTCTTAGTATTTCCGTATTCTACATACTAGCCTACACTCTTCGTAATTACACAGAAGCTAAACTTCCTTCACGATTCACCTCACACTACGCCTCAGCATCCGCAAAGCGCGAGACATTACTCAACTTTTTTCCCTACTTAGCATAATACTTTTACCCATGAGTTTTACACTACACAAAATTTCTCGTACCCACAAGCTCCGCGATTTTTTTCCAGTTATTCTGGTATAGTTAAACACCCTACAACCACAAGCCATGCTCTTCTTTACTCCACCGCGCTTTTTTGTTAATTTAAGTATCTTATTAAATCTCTTTCATATTATTATAATCTCATATACTCTAATTTAAATATGAGCAAATGTATCTTATTTTATAATTTTGAATTAGCATTATGAATCTTTCAACTTTGAAAGAAAATTATTACTTATTGCTTTACTTTAAATCTAAATATGTCCAAAGGGTTAGGCTATTAGCTTTTAAGGAGGTTAAATAGAAGCAAGATTTAGGAAATCTAACTTGTGAAGGTTGTTAAACTGATGTTAGATATAGTGGCTCTTTCTTTAGCTACTTAGTTAATTAAATAAATAAGCTTTATTGCTATAACTTTCATTCTAAAGCCTAAGTTTTATAATCAAATTAGATTATGGATTATAAACTTGTCTCTGTCTTGCTTTTAAGTTCTTCTTATAAATTATCTAAAAGTTAGCTTAGCAGAGGGAATCATTCTAACTGTGAAATTTGATAGCAAATTTACTTTTTTAAGTTATTATAGAAGTGACTTTATAAAATCCTCAATAGTTTGACTAAGAAACGTAAAAAATAATTAATTTCACAATCATCAAAAGAAAAATAGCTATAAATGGAGATTCCTAGACATAAAGATAAAGCTTATATAAATTAGATGCTTAGAAAATATTTATTATATCTTAAGTTAGAGCTGAGCAATCTATTACATTTATCTAGTTAACAGAAGATAAATAGTTCGCTATTCATTATTTTAAGGTATATTATGAAGTTTTATAGAAGCTATTTAGTGTGAAAAGTAAATACTTCAATTTTCTATTTTATTAACTTCATTTATGGTCTGCTACTAAGAACTTTAATTATCTTATTTAGAGCATTTTTAAGAAGGAATATCAAATTAAAACAGGTTTGCATAGAATCTTTAAGGCTTTATAAAGAAGTTATATAGTTAAACTTTATAATTATATTTAACTTAAGAAAGTAACTTAAAATTTAGCTTTAATTACCTATCTATTTAGAATTTTAATATAATTAAGTTAACTTATAAAAGGAATGTCTACTAATATCTAGCTCATAATTTATTAATTTAGCTTTAAAATATTTTATATGGTAGATTTAATCATTTGCATTGTATAAATCTTTGGATATTTTGTAAAGTTTTTGATATGAAGGATTGAGCTCACTTGTAATAACTTAATTTCTAAATATAAAAGGGTAACGAATAGTAGCTAAACTCTTTCATACAAATAGATTCTATTTAATATCGATATTTTTCTAATAAGTTATTCTCACTAAGACTCTTCTAAATCTATCTACCTTTTATCACTTAATTTTTATCATATAACTAAAGATTAAGAAGAATAAAGCTATTTCTATAAATTAGTTCCCAACCGCTGTCTTATAACTATCCTTCTCCTTTAGAACCACATATCATAAGAAAAAATAAATCTAGCAAATGTTTTTAATTCACCGTAGAAAAGGATAGCATTAGTATTCTTTTTATATTAGTTAAACTCACTATAAACTATTTAACTTTAAGCTAAATTTAAATAATACACAGGATAGTTCTTTTAGATTGATTTTCACTCTTAATGGATTTAAAATTATGTAACTTAAGCTCCAGACTAATAGTTAAATTATTTATTTCAGCTTATATGTTTAATAATAACCTAGATGCTCACTAGATTTTAAGCTTTATAGCTTCTGTCTATATTCTTAATATATGAAAATATACTAAGGGTAATAGAACTGAATAGCCTTAGATTAGCCTGCTTTAAGTAGGAGCTTTATAGATTATCTTCATCTTTATATCTATTTTATCAGGTTTCATTAAAAACTAGGCTTTAACTTATTTCTATAGCTAAATCAAAAGAATTAAGATAGATAAGTAACATCGTAGCTCTTTTTAGAGTCTATACCTATAATTGAATAAGCTCTTACTTTTAACAGTATTAAGGCTTTATATATTTACTATAAAGTCGCTAACTATCTAATATATTCCTTCCATATCAAACATCTAGACTAAGCAAACTAAAAATAATAACAATCAGCAAACCAAAAAGCAACAATCAAATGATCTTGCCAGTTATTTTATGAAGTTGATAAAAAGAGATAAAAGAAGGTTAAAAGACCACTAAAGTATAAGAATGGAAGGTTTAGTTCTATTGCTATCTAAATTAAAGTTCTATAATAATTTATGATAACTGGATATTTTAATTTAATATAACGTAGAAAATGAGTCATTCTTATACTTAATCAAAAGGTTAGTTTTAAAATTATTTAGGCCATAGATCTACAGGATCACAAGATAAAAATAGCTAATAGAAAATTTTGCTACAAACGTAAGTAGGATAAAGAGATATGCAGGTTTCAAAGGAAAGTGAGTAAAAAGAATTGAGCAAAAATGATAAAAATTAACAATTATAATAGTCTTATGTTGAGATGAGGGGGAAAGATGATAAAAGTAGAGAAGAATAGAAATTGGATAATAAAAAGAATCCTAGACAAAGTTTAATTGAGTAGGAGTTAAACTAAGTGAAATAGAAAAAATTGTTAAACTTGCCTCCCTAAATTTATCCTTTATTCTAGTTTAATCCTGGGACTAAAATTTATTAAGTCTATTCAAGATAAAACTTGGAAAATCTTAAAAATTAGTATTCAAGCAACCAGTAAATTCAAAACATTGTTGAGTAGCTAAGTGATAAATTTGATAGTTGAAGACCAATACGAGGCGATGGAAATTGCTACTTTAGAGCTGTTGGCTTTGCATTTTTAGAGCATCTATTAAGGTAGCAAACTCCAGATGAGCTTGACTAGTTTATATAGAATTTGAAATAAGCAAAAGGTTATTTTACTGTTAGGAAGAGCTTGAATCCTAAAAACTAAATTCATTAAAAGCTAAGAAATACTTTCGTTGAGTTTCTCCAGTTCTTATTAAGCAACTGAGATCAGAACGATTTATTGATATAACTAGAATCCAAAATAGCAACAAACTAAGATAACTGTGATGAAGCAATGATCTGGGAAATGAGAACGCTTACTGCTAATTATCTGGAATTTCACTAAGAGTACTTTAATGAATTTAACACTGACTGGGTATAGCAGATATAAAAAATTCTAACTATAGGAAAAGAAGTAGATTCAATAGGAGTAGGACCACTATAAATAGTACTAAATATTAAAATTAATAATCAAGTCATTGATAGGAATTAAAAGCAAGCATTTTAACTAGAGCAAATGACACCAAATGGGCTACTTCCTCAAATCCATATACTTTATAAGCCTGGGCACTATGATTTAATTTATAGTAAGGAATAGACGTCTCCAGAGGGATTTGAAAATGCTGACTTTAAAGGAAAAGAGTATTTAGATCAATCTGCTAGAAAAATGCCTTAGTTATATTTAGTGTAAAATGAGCAGCCTGTGCCTTAAATTGAGGATTAAAAATAGAAACTATAATAAACTGTTTTCTTAGACTATCAGAAAGCAGAAGCTGTTTCAGAAAGCATCTAAAGCTACTAAAAATTTGATAATTCAAATAATTTTTCAAAGTCACAGTAAATGAACCAGCTACCATAAAAGCAATTTTCTTAATAGAATTAAGAGGAAGATAAGCACAATCCAAGCAACTAATAGAAAGCCCAAAAATGCTAAAACCTAAAATGTTTTAAAAATGTAGAGAGTTAGCAAGAGGTAATCCAGTTAAGCTGTGAACATATCTTTTGTAAAATTTGCTTAACAGATCATATATTCAAAATGACTAAAGAGTTAATAATATGTCTTGAAGATGAATATGGTTACTAAATTAAATGTCCTTCTTCTAGATGTCAAAAAGTTATATAATCAGATAAGATTTAGGAAATAATAGGATAAGAAATGTATAATGATTATAAGTAAAAGGCAGAAGATAGAAAGACTTAGTAATAAGCAAAGAAGTTAGAATAATATCTTCAGAATTAGGATTGCATGCATCCTTAGTGTTCGAACATTATGAATCATAACAAGAAGATTTAGCTTAAATGTAAACATGTTTATTGCAAGAAATGCTTGAAAGAATAAATCAAAACGGAAACTAAGTAAAAAATGAATATTTTTGAATTTGAAGCTGGATATGTACAAATCAAATGCAAGAAATGCTATCAAGTAATAAAGATAGAAGAGTTTATAAATATACTGGAAGAAGCTGAGCATTAGGAATATGAAACTAAAGCCTTAAAAAGATTATAAGGATAAGTGTAGCTTGAATAGAATAATTTCAACGCTTAAGCCAACAAAAATAAAATAGAATAAGATATGAGACTAGTAAACTAAAATTATGAGTAATTAGACTAAGAAAACTAAGAAATCAATCAAATAAAATAATGCTAGAATCGAGTATGCAATAAAAGAGATAATGAGGCTGAAATAATTGCCCTAGGATGTAAGCATACTTTTTGTATTTCTTGCTTGAAAAAGTTAATATCATAAGCTGGAAAAATTTAAGTATAATTTAGCTTCTTGAAGTAAAATAAAAATTAGAGACATAAATGTTAAAATTGTAGATATGAACTCACAGATGAAGATTATTTACATATTTTAGGAAATGAATAATTTAATACTTTGTAAGAAGAAGCTTTATAGAAAGAATATGGATAAAATTAAAACTAGTTCTAGAATTAAGAAGAAGAAAAGATTATTAAAGAACTATTCAAATGTTTGAAGTGTAAAAAGTAGAAATCGGCAGAAGATAAAATTAATTTGGAGACTTGTGGACATGCATTTTGCTAAAGTTGCTTAAGAAGTTAATTAGATCTGGAAACTAAAAAAGATTTAGTGGTTATAGAATAAGAAAACCGATAAGTCAACTGTTACGAATGCTATTAAAAGTGAGCATTGGATGATTTTGAGAATATCATTGGAACTTAGCTTTATTAAAAAAAGTACGAAGAAGCAATAAAGAGAACTTTAGATTTAGAGAATAAATAGAATAAAGTTTAAAACATTAGGTAAGACAGAAAAAATGTTTAGAATGCTGTATAAAATAAAAATTTAAATAAGTAAAATAATCCAAATTAAGTCTGAGATTTTAGGCAATGTAATAATCAGAAATGTCCTTTTTAGAAGTAATAAAATCGTGAGATTATTTAACTTGATTGCGACCATTCTTTTTGCATAAAGTGCATTGGATAAGTAAATATTTTTATATAGTAATTTGCAAAAAATTTTAATTTTAATTAATGCCAGTAGTGCAACAAGCCGATAAAAAAGGCTAATTTAGAAAAAATAAAAGAAAGAACGAAAAAGTTTTAAAATATTTGACTTTTTTTTATTTAAATATTTTACTTACATTTATCATTTAAAAAATCCTATTTTTTCAAAAGCATCTATAAAACTAATTTCCAAGCTAAAAAAATGCTTTGCATATTCTAAATAAAAAATGGAACCGTCATGAATAGAATCTAGAATAAGTAATAAAATTCCCGATTTAATCAAAATAATTATGCTTTAGATTTCATTTTATATTCACATAATTATTTGACTGCTTGCTTTCCTTTATCATTATACCTCAGCATTTAAAATTTTATTTAGGAAATGCCTGTAATTAAATTAGATTTATCCATTTAAAATTTTAATTATTATCTAAAGACTTTTTGGTAGCGTTTTTCCATGCTCCTAAAGGAAATTTTTTTACCCCTTGTCTTACGAAAGTGATTGCTCTCTTTTTTTCTTGAAAGTAACTTTAATTATCAAGTTTGAGTAAGTTTAGGTTAATTGATTACGAAAAACTGCAATAAAAGATTTTTTATCTATTAAGTTAATATAGAAATTATATTCTTAACCAAACTTAAATATCTATAAGAACTCCTAAATAAATTAATGATAGATATATCATTTTAGTCTTTCAATAATCCTATTATACCAAGAAGCTTAGAGGAATAGTAAATTCACTATTCTTTCATAAGCACCATTTTAGGAAGTTCTTACACAATATCTGATTTTTTAAATCTCTTAATTTTTCCTTTTCCTTAACTACCTCTATCCTTCTTAGTAAAAAAGTATTTATAACCAGATTTACTTAATAACCTACTAATTTTGGACCAATCTTGAAAGATTAAGAAAATGAACTTACGTTAAAAGTTGATTCTTATCTATAAGTAAGCAAACTAATTTATATTACTTAAAAAGAGCCAAATCACACTGCTTTTCTATATAAAAGCTAGCATGTATTTGATTTAATAACCTTGTTTAAAGAAAATAGTTCTGAGATTTAAAATTCTCATATACTAAAATTACATAAATAAATAGCTTTATAGTAAGCCAGTTTAGTCAAACATAAGCTAATATGGAATATGTAAAATATTTAATTGTAAAATAGTTTTAAAGTGTTAGATGACTCATCAGCTTGGACATATGAACTTGCCATATTCAACTAACTAATTTATTTTTTCTCTGCAAATACTGTCAACTTATTCATATTTCTATAGCTCAGCTCCCTTCTATTTCCATTATTTTTGCAAATCTAGATACTTCTCAAATTCCTTTTGAATAGTTTTCTCCAACTCTCATTATGTGTTTTCAACCTCTCTAATTGAATCAGTTAGAAATAAGTTAATAAGTCTTAAGAAATGCCAATGATTCATTACATTAGAGATCTAGTTGCTTTATAAAGGGATTTCCTTGCCTAATATAATTTGCTTTTTGTTTTCATTATTAGCGAAGTTTATATCAAATTGGTTTTGATCATTTTAGCTTAGTATGAAGCTAATTTAGCCACTAAAAGTTTTAGCTCACTCTACTTCGTCTTTAGGATCTTGATTTTACAAGAATGTAAAGATGAACTTTTTATGTTTGAATATCATTTGCTAGTAATATATTGCTTGGATTTCTTCTTCCTCTTTTTTTAGATCTTTTAGCTTTTTCTTCTTCATCTTTTTTAGTATCTTATACATTAAATATATAACTGTGTCTCAAATCTATTCACTCTATACTAGCTTATTTTCGTTTCTACTCTGGAGATAAGATCTTCTTAATATCGCCAAGAAGAAGTTAATGAGAAGGAAAATGACTAAAAATATAAAGGGAAACATAAAAAAGGGGGCTAGAATGCTGTCACTTGCTAGTAGACTTTCGTAATGAATCGTGCCAGTCGCAAATAGTATGACTACGACTAATCCTTAGCCATATTAGTTGAACATTTAATGATGATAACCAAATGCAAAATAACCAAAAGAAGTGAATCCAAATAGATATACAAATAGTATAAGCACGAACTGAATAGTATCAGATGAGGCAATATTAATAGTTCTTAGAATTAACTACACTGGCTTCCATATAACCATACCAATTATGAATCTGATGTTGAGTAAAATCATTATAACTGCACAAATATATCGGTAAACGAACAAAGTATACGTAAGAATTTAAAAATTATTTCAGAAGTCAGTATTTTCTTCGCTCATTGGAAGTTTAGAAAAACTTTTGTCAGTAGCAATTAGATAAACTCAGATAGCTACTGCAGCTAAGAATAAAAAGAAGAAAATTAAGTCTATAAGAAAATAAAGGTCGAAAATGTATAATAATCTCCTCACAAATTCCATTTTATACATTTGACGCAATTTTTTAGTTGAAGGAGACATAGTCATTATTACCAAATTATATCATCTTTAGTATTCTCTGTTTCTCTTCACTGCATTTTTTATTTACTTGTACAAATAGTATATCACAAGAAGAATAAATACTATTTCAAAGACTAGCCTTGCATAATCTCTTCCAGTAACATACTATTATAGCTTTATAGGATGAATTAGAGTGTCAATATTCAAACTACCAGATCCATCTATTTCAAAAACTAGAGCTATCTACGCGAAGAAATTCATGTCTTGTACATAAAGAACGAACTCGACTATAATACTATTTAAATAGGGTTATATCAATCCATCTTTAACTATTTCGAAAATTTTCTAATTTTCAAAAGGATTTAAATATACTAAAATACTATCTTAATCTTAGTATCCTTTTTAAAATTTATATTCTATTCCAGAATCTATTCCTATAAAACTTGTTAAATTTTCATCACTGTCACTTGAATGTCTTTAGAATATATCTGGAGATCGCTGGTATAACTATAGTTCTCGTAAGTTTTTAAACCTGTTTAAACTTTTCTTATGGTACCTTAGAGACATTCTTATCGGACCTCTTTTTAATTCACTTTACTAAATTCAATTCTCGCCTACTAAGTAATAGCCATTAGTAAAGAAATATCTCGACTCCGTTTAATTTTAAACAATCTTTTCTTTTTTTACAAATAAGTTTTACAAGAAATGGTCACATCACTATACCCACATGGCTTAGTTAGTTACAGACTTTAAGGTATACTACTCAGAGTTTTACATGTATAGTTACTAAATTTCATCTACAATAGATTTCTGGATATTGTATGTAGAAGGAATATGAAGCTGATAGAATATCAAAATGATTATTCCTAAGGTTAGACAAAGTGAAATTAAGATATTAAATATATGATGAGCACATATTTTTTTGCTCTTTTTACGCAGTTTTTTGAGTTGCTTTTCCGACAAAATGTTAGAATCAATAGTTAGCTAGTTATTAATCAATATATCACTAAAATCTACGTTAGGGTTAATAAAAGTTTTAGCGCCTATCTCTTCTTCAATTTATTTCTCAATCATAAGAAATTCATCTATGAAGGTTAGATTATGCTATTATAATAAAGACTTCTTACATTTCAGAATGTACTTCACCTTTAAAAATAACAGCTTGCCTTTGAAGATAATCTTGCTCATTCAATGTATTTTTATCTTCTCTTAAGTCTACGAGCTTTCTAGCTACTTGCATTTTTGGTAAGAGTTTATTATTATAGCAATGATAACATTGAGAAGGATGAAAATGAAAATGACAACGATGAAGATATAGTAGACAATTGCCCAAATACTCCCAACATCATCCCATATTTTTTCAATGGAAATGGTTATTCCTAAAATTTGCAATAGGACTTATTCTAGTGAATCCTTTAGTGTTATGAAATATGATACTACTGTACCAGCTAGGAAGAAGCAAAACAAAGAGCAGCCTATTAAGATTGTAAAAAATATAATTAGAAAAGGAATTAACTACTCCCAAATACTCTACAAAGTCCTGTTTAATAATTGAACATTCTCTATTAGTTATAAGTATTTAAGACTTCTTATGCTTATTAAAAAGAAGTTCCAAGCTACTACTCTTCTATAGTTATTAAACTATTTGCTAAGGTCACTAAATTCATCTATACTTTTCTCTGAGTAATCAGGGTCTTTTATATAAGAATTCCTAAAATTATTTGTGATGATATATATTCACATTATGATGCTAACAAACAGTAATGCCAAACATAAAGCATCTAATGCATTTCAAAACTATTTAATGTAAATAAGGAAAGATTTTATGTAAAAATTGAACTTTTGAATATTTTGCTTAGTGGACAGAATTTACTTCTACAGCTATTTGTTTATTATGTTTATATTTTGTTACTTAGGCTTCTATACTTTCTCAAGCTTCATTTCTTCATTGCTTTTATCGTCTTCATTTAACTCCTTATCCGGTATCATCTAAGTATCAATTTTCATCTGTCTTTAAAGCTTCTCGTTATTTTGAGAAATTAAAGCTTTAGCCAAAGCTCTAATTACACCAAGTTCATTTCAAATTTATACAAAGGAAATGATAACTACAATTACTTCTAAGATTCCTCTAATTTTGTCTACTTCTTCTTCGTAAAGTGTTAGTCTAAATGTTAAGACTTTGATATCTGAGATGATGTTTCCACTAGGCTTAAATTCAATTTAACTTTAAATGTATGTGAACATTTAATAATTTTGATTATAAGCTGCCATATCAACAGTAACTTTTACTGTTTAAATGTCTATTCATTAATTTTTAATCAAATAACTTGTTTTGTTTTCGAAGTATTACAAATCCTAACCACTTATGTTATAAATCTAATAGAAGCCATCATCATTATATTGTCACTATTTCTAAGGTCCATATGCGTTTTTATCTTCATACTAGGATTGTAGATACTTAGATACTCATGATATATTTTAAAGCTGTTTATATTTAGGACTGTCATTTTCCACTATTTTCATTCTTCTTTAAATCAATCTTATTGGAGTTACCAATATGTTAAAGAAGTTTATCTTGTAGTTGGTATTTTCAGGTTTATAAGTTTAATTTCCAGTATTATAATCTTACTGAATCGATGTAGGATATATCTAACCTCCAACCGTACGAAACCAATTCCAGAACCGCTCTTGATTTTTAATTTATCTGAACATTTGCTTTCCGAAATTAATTTGATAATCAACAGTCTCAAATATTTCATTTTAACTCTCTATTTTAAGTTAAGCTGAAACAACTCAAAAAAGTATAACCACAAAGGCTATATATAACACCAGACTTCGTAAAGCTCTTTTATATTAAATCTATTTCTTAGCCATATCCTCTTTCTAACTAGTGAGTCTTGTATCTTATACTTTATTTTTTTATCTACTTTGAGAATCTTCTTGCCCCTCAGTTTCCTTTTTCAACTTTTCCTCTTTTTCTGTATCCTTAACATACAGCTTATCTCTTTTATCTCTATTTCTAGCAGAAGAAAGAGTCGACAAGTTATCTTCCTCTTAAGGAATTTTCAAAAAGTCGAACTTAGAAACTTCCATTATTAAATTTACGTTACTAATATTAATTAAACTAGGGTATTTCACATTGGCTAGGGAAGTAATATCTAATCTTACAATCCCACACCTCTTTATTAAAACTATTTCAGTATCACTTTAATTATTCTCTACTCCAACAACCTTCATTCTTATATACTCTTAAGAGTCTAGTATAGTAATCTAATTAGCGCTCATATACTAAAATTTACCACTCTTCAAGTAATGCAGCTAGAAAACTCTTAAAAAGGCATAATAGATAAAGAGTGAACAATGAATAGAGTTAATAGGTCTGAATGCAAAAAGGAAATGAAGTAGTGTTAGCTGTATAAAACATGAATTTAAAGGTTTTATTAGCTGGGATTTTATAATTAGCACAATAAAAAGCATTGCTACTATATCTATTTTAAACAGGCTTATTGCTAAGGTTATAATGTTATAAAATTATATTTGATTGATCTTTTTAAAAGATCTGAGAAGAAGTTGAATAGTCTAAGCAATAATCCAATTAAAAGATATTATTATAGTATATAAAGAAGGATATATAGAGACATTGAATTTCTATTAATTTGGCTGTAGTTAAAATAATTTTGATCATGTAAGTAGAGATTAAGAGAAGGTATAAAATGGCTAATGTTATAAAGGAAAGTTAAATGCTAAAGAACTAAAATTAAAGGAAAGGATTAGTTAATTAATTAAGCAAGGCATAATTACAACTTCTAGGACTATAATGCTAGTTTCTTATTTACTAAATTACAGTTAGAATAATGACTTTGAAAGTTATTTAGTTTGCTATGATATAATAATCTATTCAATTAAAGCAAATGTTTGAAATGATTATATAAAGAGTGCTAGGTTGAATAGTTATGCAAATAGAAAAAATTGCTAGAAAGCTTTTAGAATAAAAGAACTCAGATAAGAAAACGAGAGTGATATTGCTAGTTATAATTAGAAGTGGAAACAATATTTAAGTAAATTTCAAAAGAGATAATGGTATTTTTATGTGTTGCTGCACAATCATTCAGATAAACTAAAAGATATAAAGACTTAATTGGAAGAAATAAATAAGTTAAGAAAGCAGAAAGAAAGGTGTTAGAATTGCTATATTATAAATTATTAGCTTAAGTAGGAATCGGGTAGTTTGAATAAATAAAATAAAGAAATAATAAATCTTAAATAAATTTTAGTTTTAGCAACTAATTTATTTTTGAGTTAAGTATGCTAACTAAATTAAAATTAAACAGTCTATAATTTAATAAAAGTCTGATATTTTAAATTAGATCTTTTTTAAAATAATGTTGAAAATATAAATCCAAGATGAAAAAATTCTATAAGAAGATTTGAGAAGAAATTGGGTAAAAAGGAAAAGCAAGAATAATATTATAGCTTCTCAAAATAATAAATAGGGATTTATCTATAAGTATTAGTAGTGATAATATAAAAGTACATCATCATTTATAGATAGTTATAATTAATAAAATTCAAAAAACCTTTATAAAATTTAAAAAGAAAGCTATATTAATGTATGCTAAACTCCTTGCTTAGACAATTAATTTTAAAAATTATTCAAAAGGGAATAATTTAATTTAGTATTAACTCTATTCCCATTTAAAAAGCATTAAATAGTTTGGCTATTTATTATCTGATAATTATTTTAAAATTGGTTAAATAAATAAAGGTTAAAGCTAATTTTTAAAAATATTTATAGTCTTTTAGATTTTAAAGAGAATCTGAAATAAATTTTAAGACATACTTGCATAAAAAAATTAAATACACTTAAATCTTATTTAGCGGTAAGCTTTGTTTAAGATTAATCACCCTCTTAGTTCTCTAATAAACCATTTAGATAGTTACTTTACTCTATGCTATTTTTATTTATATCTAGTGAAATTATCAGGTGATGAAGCTTTTATATTCCTCCCACTTTTTATACTTAAGTTAAAATAAAATGATGTTTAATATTTATTCAGTTAATTTAAAGAAGTTAAATATAAGCTTTAATTAGATAAAAGAAAATAACCTCATTAAGATTTTAAGTTCATACTCCAAGTGTTTCTCCAAGTCTATAGAGCCTTATTAATGTTAAGAGAAAGTACATTTTTTTTCTTTAGGTTAATTGCTTCCTCTTGCAAACCGGAGAAAATTCGAACTAAATTTTCGTTCTATAGAGCTATTTAAACTTCATTTAATTAGTATTCGAAAGATAAATTATTTATGGAATCTGTAGCTTTCCAGTATTCAACTATCATCTCTTCTTTTGCCTCTCCTTTTATTTCCCTTTAACTTTTAATCATTTCTTTTTATAAGCTTTTAATTCTATCTTATCCTACCATTTCATAATAACTTCCATAAATTTTTTAAATATATTAATTCATCTTATTTTCAGCTTCTTCAAACCTGCTTTAAAAGTTATTTAAATATTCTTCTTTTTAGCCCACTTGAAACATCATATGGTAAATACTAAGAGAAAGAGATTCGATTATGATATAAAGGATGAATTTTGTTTCTATACTTTAATTTTGAATTTAGCTATTAAGAGTAGAAATTTATAAAGCTAGACTTTTTAGTTTCTCCAAATTTCTATCGATCTAGTTAGATCCTCCTTCAATTAGCTAAGTAATAACATCCAATCTAGTTTAATAGACTTAAGTTTACATAATAATATGCTGTAAATCTCTATTCTTTTTGCTTTATTTTAGGTTGAAGTATAAACTTTTATCGTCTTGCTTCAGAAAGCTTTCATGTATCTTGCTTAATAGTTTCCATGATATATCACTTACTACTAAAATATCTAATTCTAGAAAAAAATAATAACTCATTAAGCAGTAGATTGAGCATGTTATCATTGTTTTGCTTCTTTAGTTTCATTTGCTAAAGTTTTCAATACTCTATTCCTACTTTTCTATCTATTCCAACTTCAGATTTTCGGATTAAAATTGTTTATTTACTTCATTTATCAGATTTGTCATATTTGATCCTGTGAATTATTTGGGATTAAAGTTCTCGAAAATAGCTTCAAGTACTTAAATCTTATTATAAAGGGATTTCAGTTCCAAATTTTAATCAACAATCCTTTCTATCGCCTTTTAATGCATCTTTTCTATCATTTTCTTAATCTCATTCTCATCTTTCACCTGCTTTAATAAATACATTTATTTTCTTGATTCTATAAAGTTCTTTACCCTTTGCATTATATAAAGTATAATTATTACATTTCAATACCTAATTTATATATCATAACTTACTTTTTTCTTTCCTATTTGATAATAATTATTCACTGTATATCACTTTTATATTATAAATTAACATTTCATACATTCTATTTATTAAGAACCTTATGCTCGCCTCTCCTTCTCATTTATAAGCGAGAAATATAACTTAAATCATTTTATTTTACCAGTTCCGCTGATATGCTATATAAGGCTATTTGCTTAATAACCTTAGTTTTAGCTTTGTTTTTATGAAGATAAGATAGATGAGAATTCCACTTTCTGAAATATTTTATACCTTAATACTTAAGCAATATTAATGCTTAGCACTATATAAATAGCTAGATAAGCTTAATTCCTTAACTTCAGAGTTTAAAGTTAATCAAGACATGGCTATAAGGTAAATTGCTAAGCTTATTTGCTATTAAACTAATTTCACTCTAATTTCTGTGTAGCCTAATAGCTTTTAGAAGTATATTTATAGATAAAACAACTATAATTAATGAAATAGATAGAATAGACGGAACTAAATAGCAATAGGATGCCTATGTCATTGAAAGAGAAATTAAATTCTTTTTTCTATAACTAATAAAAGCTAAAGGATTATAAAATCGTATAATGATAACTTTATAAATCAGCTGGCTTTGTATTACAATTAATTATTTTAAGAGAGAGATTTAAGGATCACATAATGGCATATGATAATTAGTTAAGAAATTGACTAATGGTTTGCAGTTAGAAAATAAGCTAAACTATCTTTGTATAAAATTATGCTTTAATAAATCTTAGATCTTCTTTTCCTGCTTCTTGTCCGATTACTCATCAATTTTATAGCTTTTAGCCTTACTAATGAACTATTAAGATATAAGAGATAAAGTTTCATAAGAGATTAGAATTGCCCAATTGTATATTATTAGCTTATATAGTTACTTCAATCAACTTAATTCAGAACTATTTTTCCTTTAAATATTAAATATTAATTTAATAAAAAATTGAGAAACAGAAGCATTCATTGTATTTTATTTGAAATATATTAGAAAAATAAATAAGATTATCTACTAATAATTTATCTAAATCATTTAGCTTTTATCTTATGCCCGTGCCTAATTTATCTTATGTGCTTTAATTATCTTTTTACACATATTTATGTAGCTTAATATCTTATTTTATTTAGATGTGAATTAAAATGTTTTAGATATGATTCTTAAAGAATATTTCAATTTTATTTATTTTTAGATTTTACGAAAGAAATAAAGTTTTAGAATAAAGTTACTTTCGAATTTCTTTCTGTCACTCCGCAGATTCTGGAAGATCTCGCTCCTTGGTCTTTATTTTTTCAGCGTCTTCTTCTAGTTGTTCTTTTTTGTAATTTTTATACTACAGAGCTAATTAAAAATTGATCTATTCTTCCTTATATTAGGTATAACATTTTTTTTAATTTTGAAAATTTCCTTAGATGTCATGAGCTTTATGAATTTAGGTATTTGAAGACTGTTCTTATCCTAGTCGCAAAGATTACATATTTGATTTTAATTATCGGAGTGTAATAGAAATATATTTTCTAAGTCTGCTTAAAAGCTTTCGGAGTTTTTTTCTTAAGTTATATGATCACTTAAAGATTAAATATCACGAGTTCGCTTCTTTGCCAATTTAATATGTTCTTTTGAGGCTTTTAGTTCTTATACAATGTCTTGTAAAGCAGCCTTAAAACAATTTTGTGCCGAAAAGTCATTGATCTTTTAATTTATGCAACAGCTTATATGATCTTTTAAAATTTTATGCTATTTAACTTTATTTAATACATGTCCAATAATATCTTTGGTCTTTTTCTATTTATTTATTTAACTTTGAATCAAAGAAAAAATATCTTCTCTATATTAAACTAGTACTTCCATATTGATGCTTTCATGCTCTTTAACGTTAAAAAATAAAGATATGACCTCTTAAAAAATCTTTAGCAATTCCAAAACACTCCATCCTTTCCATTTTATTATATTACTGATAAATTTTTCAACTTTTTTCTAACTTTTCACTTAAGTTATATAACCTGTAAGTTCTTCTTTCTTTATAAATTATTAAAAATATAAATACTAGGCTACTTGGTCTTAAAATATGAAGAGGAGTTCTTAAAACTATTTAATAGTCATTTCTAATATACTAATCTGGAAGGTGTTTTACTCTAAAGTATCTTCAATTTAGTTAGTTTACCTTTTTATAGTTTTAGCTGAACTATTTTAGATTATTTCTTTCTATTTCAATGCTTTTTAGAAATTTGATTGGCTTTCTTTTGATTCTTACTCTATCCAGAACCATGGATAGACCTCTCCATTTTATAAGTCGATTAAAGAAATCTCTTTGCGCATATCTTTTTTTGCAATCAAATCCATAAAATTGTTAGTCTTATTAATATCAAATAGTAGTAAAGAACCATACTTTATATCTCTCTGCTTGCATATGCATCTGTATAAATCTAAATTCTATCAGCCTTTGACTTTCAAGTAAGGTAATATTATTTTAGTTGTATGCTTCTTATCTCCAAAGCTAAGCTAGATTGCGAGTTAAGAAATTAGATTCATTTATTAATAATCCTTACCTTGGAATTAAAATACTAAACTTTTTAATTTTATAATGTAAATTTAATTAATAGTAAATCATAAATAAACAAAACTAAGCTTTAAATTTAGAATTTATTAGAATATAGAGATAACTACTAGACTTCATTTTATATAGCTAAGATAAATTAAATCTTATTTAATTTAACTTATAACTAGATTAGAAAGCCTTTGTATTTAAATAGCTAGCACCATTTGGATTCTTTACTTTAAAGGTGATTTAAAAATATATGAATCAGAATTATTTGAAGTGAATTAATGCTTTATTCATTAGATTCTTTATATAGGCATTTACAATATATACTATATGCTTTTTTATTATTTTTTAGTATATCTATTCATTATAATTTAGCATTTTAGGTTATCCTTATTCAGCTTAATTTATTCTAAAATTTAAAGTTTTTGGCTATATTATTTTAAGAACTTTTGAATGGTCTTTTGCTTTTTATCTTCTAAATCTTTAGATATTAAAAAGTAGATTCCTTCTATATCCTTATATTAAATTTAATATTTTGATTTAATTACCAAATTAAATCTAATGAATTTAGTTAGATAAAGCTATTATAACAGTAACTATTAAATCCCTTTTTATACGCAAAGTGATATTATAATAACTAAGATATTAACTAATTTCATAGTTCTCTAGTTAGATTATATCATCTCCTTTCCTATTTAAAGCTTAACTTATTTTGGAGCAATAAATGTGATTAGATTAAAGCATAAGCACAGAGATAAATAAGGAACCTCTCTTAAGTTGATACTTAATTAAATAAGTTTTTAGATACCTAATTTATTGGATTGGGGTTTTATGTAAATATTTTTCTCTATCTCTAGTTTTTTATTGGCTTTTAAATCTTTTTAGCCTTCCTTAATAAAGGGAAACACTTTTATCCTTCAGATGAAAGTATCAAATTAAGAGATTAGTTTATTATCACTATTCATGCTTATAAATTTAAAAGCTACTTGTATTGAGATATTGATCATCGTTTTTAAATTATCAGCAAAGGTATAATTGGAAGAGACAATTTGAAAATATTCATTATACTTTAGATTATGTAAAGGGGTATAATTAATTAGGATTTAACTTGTATAAAAGTGTTAAAGTCAGAGTAAACAATTGAAAAATAAATTTGGAAAGCCACATTTAAAGCAAATGCTATACATTAAAATAATTAGTATCCACTGAAACTCTAATATATAAGTACATTTCACTAATTATATCCTAATAAAATAATTAATAGCAGATATAAAAGCTAATTTTATAATAGCTTATACACTTAGATAGACTTAATAATCTTAATAGCTGATAAAGCTCTTTGATTGTAACCTTTATTTTAAAATTTATTATGAATAATCATTTTAAGAGCCAATCTATAAGGCTATAAATATTAAAATCTTTGAAGATTTAAATTACTCATTAGCTTGCTAAAAGCTTCTTACTTTCTCACTATAAAGATAGCATGCTTTTATGTAACTATTTTATTCTTATAGAGCATTTTCGTTAAATTCCTTGATTATTTAGGAGACTTTTTGTTTAAAATAATCTTCGTGTTTGACTACATCTGATTTGTTTTATATGCTTGGTAAAAAAAGACATAAAGAAGAATATTTTAAAGGCCTTTGGTTTTCACTTTTAATAAGTCTTAACATAACCAAATTTCATCTTAAAATAAATTAATAAAATAGCAAATGTTTATCTAATAACCTAGTAATTAATTACACTAGAAACTTAACTATCTCATAATTTTAAATCAAGAAAGGCTACAATCTTTATATTAAAGAGCACTAGCATTATGTTTATAGTCATAATCATAAATAAATTATAACTATCTTAAATTTTAACTATTCTCTCTTTTTTTAGTCTTAAGGGATTCTAAATTATTAACTATAACCTTTATTTTAAACTCTATTTCAGGCTAGTTCACCTAGGATTTTATTGTTAGTTAATTAAATAAATCCATATGCTTATTACCAGTTGATCTTAAGTGATTACTTATAATTATAGTAGCTTCTAATTTAAATATCTTACTTTTTCAAAGGTATTTTCAAAATGAATTACTATCTACATCATCATACAAGCTTATCTAAATACTTTATCTTAGTTAATTTAAGTATGAAATAGACTATTATTTCCTTATAGATATACATTTTATTTGAATAAAGGCTTAGCATATTATAGAGTTACTAATGAATTGATAGTTGTATTATTAAATTTAGTAGCTTTATTGTTAATAGTTATTTGACTTTTATAAACTTTGCTAATAGACTACTGCCATTTAAGCTATACAAGCATATTAATATTTTTTACACTCATATTAGAATAAAGCTTTCATGCGAGTTTTATTTATGACTCTCTATATTTTCTTTTAATTTTTTAGTTTTTATTGAAAAACCAGAAAAAACACACAATAATTATCTTTGGTATGCTAACTAGCTGCCTTCAAATAAATATTTAGATATTCCTTGATCTAATAAACTTAAAAGCAATAAAGCTTAAGTTAAACGTAATAAGCATGGTTGTTTATAAATCTCTCTAGTCTTTAAGTAAGTGAATTCTGATTTGATAGAGGATATTAATAAATTAAAAGTTGTAACATAATTTCCAAGACTTTAGTAAATTACAATGTAATAAAAAAGTTATTTCATAATTTTTTAAAATTACAATATAAATCTATTTAAATTCGTTAAACTACCTCATTTTATAATTTTAGCTTAAAGATGTCATTCCATTACAATAATCAATCTCCTCAACAATGTTTAGAATACCTTAAAATATTAAAGGAGCAAAATTAAAATGAAATTTTATCCTTTTAATAGTAGCATCAGAATGCTTTGATGGAGCTTTAAGTTAGGAACTAATAGATTAATTAGATGGAAGAATATAAGAAACATTATTTCCAGTACATTGAAAAATACCAGATTTTGCAGAATAACTTGCAATTTATTTAGTAATTATAAAGTTTCAAATAGTAAAAAGATTAGCAATTAAAAGAATTAGAAAACGTTTTAACAATCAAGCAATAAGAATTAACTCAATAAAGTTAGCAAATCTACTTTGGATAAAACGTAGTTTAATCTTAAATGGGAAATAATTTAGGATATTAATAGCAGTAAAGTTAGTATTCTTAAAGCTAAACTTAGAGTTAGCTTAACTAAATAAGCTAGTATAATTATCCAATTTTTATACTAAGTCCTGGATAAAAACTTTATCAAGTTTATTCAAGAAGAAATTTACAAGACTTAAAAAACTAATTCTAAAACAGCGAGAAAATTCAAAATATGATTTAGACTCTTAGTTAAACCTTCGATAGCTGGAGACCTATTCGAGGTGATGGAAACTGCTACTTCAGAGCTGTTGGTTTTGCGTACTTGGAACATTTAATTAGAGGTACAACTCCTTAAAGCGAAGTGGAATAATTTTTGAGAAACTTATTAGAGGCAAACGGTTATTTTACAGTTAGAAAGTGTTTAAACTATCAAAATCAAACTCATTTTAACTTGAGATAGACATTTATTGAATTAATCAAGTTCTTGGTTTACAATAGAGAAAGTAATGATATATTGATACAATTAGAACAAAAAATAGCAAATAATGAAAACAATTATGATGATGCTTTGGTTTGGGAAATGAGAACTTTAACTGCAAATTACTTAGAATTCCATAAGTAATTTTTCATGGAATTTAATACGAATTGAGAATAGTAAATAAAAGAAACTCTTTTAATGGGAAAAGAAGTCGACTAAATAGGAGCAGGACCTCTATAAGTGATTTTAAAAGTAAAAATAAATATATAAGTAGTTGACAGAAACTAAAATAAAGCTTTATAGCTGATCTAAATGGTACCTAATGGAATGTTGCCTGAAATATATATCTTGTATAAGCCAGGGCACTATGACTTAATATATACCTAAGAATATTCTTCTTTAGAAGGGTTTGAGAATGCTAATTTTAAAGGAAAAAAGTATGTTAATTTTGAAGGAAAATATTAAATTTTATGTCATGTATAAAATGAATTTTCCGTTCCTTAAATATAAGATAAAAACTAAGAACTACAACAAGAGATTCATTAGGATTATCAGCAAACTATAACAGGAGTAACAAATAAAGAATCTGATTAATTTAAATTGGAAAACATTTATGAGTCTCAAAAAACATAAAGCTAGCAATATGAAAGTAGTTAGAGATAAGAAACGTAAAATTTTTAGCAAGTTCTAGTATAGAAATAACAAGAGACTAAAATGGTATAAAAAAGTCAAAGTGAGGCTCAGTTAAGTTTATATAAATGTTAAGGAAAAGAGTGTAAAGCAATCTAACTTACTATAAATGATATAATACAGCTAAGTTGCACACATATTTTCTGTAAAAACTGTTTAGTAAGTTATTTATATCTGATGACTAAAGAATTAATTATTTGTCTTGAAGACGAATATGGTTACCAAACAAAGTGTCCATAATCTGGTTGTTCTCAAACAATTAAATAAGAAGAAATAAAATAAATACTTGATTAAGAAATTTATAAAGAATTATAATAAAAGGCAGAAATAAGAAAAGCATAAAAAGAATAGAAAAGAAACAAAGAAATAGAAGAAAATAAGTAAAAATGTGATAATTATTGATGTTATTATTAATAATAAAATAAAGAAAAAATAAAACTGAAATGTAATCATACTTTTTGCAATGAATGCTTAGTTGATTAAATGAAAAAAGACACAAACTATAAAATGAATATATTGGAGTTTGAGTCAGGATATGTATAAATAAAATGTACTAAGTGTAATTAATAAATTTAATAAGAAGAATTTATTAATATATTAGGAAAAAATTATTATCAAGAAATAGAGAGAAATGCGCTATAGAGAAAATAACTTTAACTTTAAAAGGAGGATTAAGTATAAAAAATTAATAACAAGTTAAAATAATAAAGATTTGAATAATTAACAAGACAAAATATTAAGTCAAAAAGATTAAAAGAAAATTAAAAAAAATAATAAAATTTAAAATGCAGTTACGCTTATTGCAAAAGTATGAAAACAGCAGAAGATTTGGTTAAATTAGGATGTAAGGATATGTTTTGTAAATTTTGTTTAATAGATAAGTTAAGTAATGCTGGTAAAATTGAAATTTATTTTGATTTTTAAAAATATAGTTATAAAAAATACTGTCCTTAATGTAGTATCTATTAATTAAATTAGAAAGACTTCATTTTAAAATTTGTGGATAATAATAATATGATTTATTATAGCAAGAAGCATTGAAAAAAGAATATGGATAAGAAGAACAAAATTGTATGAAAAAATAAGAAGAAGAAAAATTAGCCAAAATTTAGTTTAAATGTTTGAAATGCTGAGAAACAAAGAGTAATGAAGAAAAAATAAATTTAGAAACTTGTGGACATGCTTTTTGTAAAAATTGTTTAAGAGAAAGAATAGAATATGATACTAGAGGTTATTTAGTTACATTAGAGAATGAAAGTTATTAAGTAGTATGTAGTTAATGTTATAAATGTCTAACTTAGGAAGATATTAAAAGTGTTTTAGGTAGGGAAGTATATGAATAAAAATATTAAGAAGCCATATAAAGAAATTTCGAAAAAGAAAAGCAGTTCGAAACAAAATAGTTTAATTTGTTCTAAAATGAAAGTAAAGAAAAATGTTAGATGAAAAATTGCTTAAGTTATCTTTCTAATTGAAATCTATTGAAAATGGAATGTGGACATGTTTTTTGTCAAAGCTGTGCTAAAAAAGATATAGAAGAATAAACTTAAAACTTATATGTCATTTTAGAAATGGAAAGTATTGAAAAAATACCTAAGTGCTAAGTTTGCAGAATTAATTACAAAAAAGAAGATATTACAAAAATAATAGGATAATTTGACTATTAAACTTATTTCGAAAAAGCAATCGAAAGATAAAAACTATTTTAAAAATAAAAAGAATAAGAATAAGAATAAAGTTATTTAGAGAAACAAAAAAATTTAATACTTAAATAAGAAGAAAAAGGATAAACTAATGAAAAAAAAGACTTAATATAATAAAATTAATAAGTTCGTTCTAAATTTCTTACTGATTATGTCTGTTGTTGGTAATAATGCACTTCAGTAGTTAATTAGAATGATTTACTTTTGCTAAAATGTTAAGATTTATTTTGCAAATAGTGTATTTTTCAAATTATAAAAGAAAATATATAAAAAAAAGAAAATTAATCTAATCTTGAAGAATTCGTTTCTTAAATACATTGTCCCAAATGTAAAGAAATGGTTTTTGATTATTAAAAAATTCAACAAAATATTGAAATTTTTTACTTCGAAGAGCTAGATAAGTAAAACAAATAAAAAAATGATTTAATTTAAATCTAGGGGAAATCTTATTTAAATTAAGAGTTTAAAACTTGTATCGTATGTTTCTAATCCAAAAGTGAATAAATGCTCAATTAGCATTGTGATTTATATATTTGCAAGTAATGTTTAATAATCAAGTTAAAAAAGATAAAAAGGTTTGTCTCTAAAGATTGTTGGCAAACTTAAATTATCTTAGAAAAAGAATGCTAAAAATGTTTTTTGAAAGTTAATGTTCATATTTATAAAATAAAAGAATTGATTGGAGAAAATAATTGATAAGAAATTGATTAATCTGCCCCAATAAAAGATTAAGAAAATCAAAATTTATTATAAATTAAAGATGTGAAATGTTAAAATTATTCATGTTAGAACAAAAGCTAGGCATTTGTAGAATTAAGTTGTAAAGATGTTATATGTTTAAATTGCTTAGAAAACAAAATTTTATGTCCTAATTGTTGTAATAAACTTCAAGTGAATGATAAAATAAAGATAAATAATTTATAAGAATAAAATAAAAAATAAATATAAGTAGTAAACCACTCTTCAAATAAAGACTTTTGCTCCATAATTTCATGTCCATACAGAAGTTAGAAAGAATAAATCTTGATTTAATTAGATTGTAAGCATAAAATTTGCCAAAATTGTTTAAGAATCAAGCTTAAAGTTTAAAAATAATTGTATTATTTAAGAAGAAGCATCGAGATAGAGTGCGATTTATGTTATAAAAAATCTTCGTATGAAAGAACTCTTGAAATTGCCAAAGAACTTAACATTCCTCTTTAAAAAAATTAAATTTTAAATTTAAAAATTAATAAATAAAACAAATTTATCAAATTTAAAATTTTAGTGTTTCCTTTTTATAAATTTTTATTATATAAAGGTTATTTTTTCAATTATTTAATTTTTTTTATTAATTTCCATATTAATTGATGTAGAATTAATTAAAATTTTTATATAATAATCCTTATCTTTATATTACTTTCAATTAAATTAAATTAAATTTAGATAATAATTAATCATTAATATAGTAAAAGACTTTCAAATTACTCTACTAATCTAAAATTCTTTCTTCAGTCCGCATGTTCAGTCAAATGAGTTGAAGATAATGGAGATATGGCCATAATGGAACTAAAAGCTGACACTTATATTATATTTAAAATAATTAAACATCTCTTCAGTCTATTAGTTCTTTCATTTATTTATCAAGATGAAATATGAAAAAAATTTTGGAAGAAATGTAAATAAAACCTCAATCCAACAAACTAATATAAAAGGAAATACATTAAGAAATATTAAAATTATGCAATTATTCCAAATACATATATTTAAATCATCTAAATTATAGGAAAAGGAATTCGGAAGTCCCATAAATGGTATTGATAATGAAATAATTAATTTTTAAGAACGGATATGCATATTATATTTTAAAAATATGTGCAAGAGACTTATCACAAAGGAAATATAGATTAAACAATTAGAACAAGATATCGCAATCTTGAATATCATTAGATTCTTAGACCAGAAAAATGAATAGAACTTTAAAGATTAAAAATTCTATTAACAAAATCGTTAGGATAGCTTCGAGAAAGAAGAAATTTAAAATTCAAGCATAGATGGGAATTTCAGGCTCTAAAAATTTCTTAGGAGCAAAGAAGAAATTATATAATTTCAGATTAAAAAACAATCAAATTTATACTATGTATAAAAGCAAGACATTTCAGGCGAAGTAATAGATATAAAATTTAGTAAAATAATAGAAATGAAAGAACATATATTCTAAATACAATAAGAGTAACGGAAAAGTCACAGTGAATCTGGAATAAAAATTAAGAGGATTTTCAAAAATTCCTAAAGCAATTAATCATGGATAGAAGAAAATAAAACTGAGTAATACTACTTTATGATAATGAGAAATTTGAGAAAGGGAGTGACATAACACTTAATAAGACAAAGAAGAGGAATATTACTAAAGATCTTCAATTATGCAAAAACTAATCATAAAATTTCTATGCAGTTTACGGTAAGATGCATCGAAATAACTGAGTAAGAAGAAAATTAAAAAAATGAGAAAGTTAATATATAAAAATAACAAAATTAAATAACATGGTACCAACATTAATAGGTTCGCCGTAATTAAAGCATTCCGTGTTTTAAAAAAATATGCTCTTCGATTTTGGGCGGATCTTCACTGTCATAAGTCTCATGAATTTAAGATTATTTTTCTTAATTCATTTCTTATGGTCAAATCCCAATAATTTTCTGTTGAACTAATTAATTGTATTTTAGATATAGGGAGTTTTTTAATTTTCTTGAAATATTTTTCCTGTAAAACAAACCTCCTTAATTGCAACAAATTCTAACTAAATTTTCACGATAATTTTATGTTGTTCTCTTTTCTTTTTACTTAAAGTGGTAGAAACTTCGTACTTTATGTTCTGGCCTCTTGAAATATTATCATTCAGAACTCTTCTGTAGAGAATATATTTTAAAATAGGTTGTTGTTCTATTTCCATTTGACCGTTTAGTATTTAAGATTTTTCTGTCTTAATATTTCTAGTGTTTTAAATTTCTCACATGATCTATTTATCTATAAAATTTTCCCTTAATTTTCTACTATGATAGATTTAGAGCTAATTTCTATCTTAATATTGAGATTTTAGATTTTCAAATTTCTGTAGAGTTTATTAAATCTTAAGTTCATTAATAAAAATCATTATTAAGTTTTGTTAATTTTATTTTCTCTATATAAAAAAGATAATATTTTTGGCCACGCCCTGCTAAGAATTATTAGGTTTTGTTGGAGAGGTCTGGTATTTCTTAGTCTCCATTTTATATTAAAATATATATTAGCAGGAGCAGTATAAAATCAAAAAGATTAAAGTCTTATATGAAACTTAAAACTCTTAAAATATTTTCTTCAAATATATGTTTTCTAAAACTTCATAAGCTTTTATCCAAATCTATCAATAAAAGGAAAAAATCAAGTTAAAAATTAAGGCCTAAGATTAATGATACAGAATTTAAGATTGTAATCAAAAATTATTTAAATGAGAAGAGCTAGAAATGATAAATTAGTTATGAAAATGAAGATGAAAAGCAAAGAAAAATGACTAAAAAATATAAATGAAAAATGTAATAGAAAGGGTTGAATATTCCAAGATTTAACTAAAAATAAAAAAGGTTTAACCTTAGAAGAATTCAAATACATTTAATAGCAGAAAAAAACTGAAAATATATTAAAAAACAGTTAAAAATTATTTATAATAATAATAAAAATAATAATGAACTTAAAGTTTAAGAATCTTGCAATCTCTGGGATCTCAACCAATTTCTTGCTGCCATTTTTTAACGTAGATGGATACTACGACCAAGTTTTTACGTGGGAGGTAACCACTAAAAATCTTCCGAGTCTCCAGCAAATAGTTTTCTTTTGTAGACTCCATTTTCAGTAATTCATAGTCTATTAAGAATCTTTCACGTTCTTATTTGTTCTTTTATTTATATTTATTTCCAGCCAACACAATGTTTTAGCAAATGACGATTTGATTTGCAAAACCAACATTGTTTGGTTTATCTTTTCTAATTTTTTTCTCATTAATTTTTTTTCTAGTTAATCAATTATTTTCATTAAATTCAAATCGATCTTTTCATTGTTCTGTTTTTCTTGAGTGCAACCTTCTTCTATAATTATTTCTTGATTTTGTTTAAGATTCGTTTAAGACTGCTAGTATAATTGCTATTCCATGACTAAATTGTTCTAGATTAACTAAATCTAATTATAAACAATTCATTATTTTGATCTTCTATAAAATTCATTAATTCTCTTAATTTTTCTCCTTGACTATAAACTGTTTCTTGATACCCTTAGATTGTCATTTTCATTTAATCAAGCTATAGAAAGAGTTCTGATTTCTTTTCAGGCTCATCTGGATTCTTTTAAATTGTTTCGATCATAGTTTTCCTTCTGACGAGAAACTTGATATCTCTTCTAGATGTTGTTGTTTCATTAATTGTTTCATTTCCTTCCTTTTTGTGTTTCTTATTTAGTTTTTGGAAAAGCGAATAGATTATTCCATCTTTTTCTAATTAAAATTATTTATATAAAGTTAGCAACAGTCACTAACATATTAAGCAAATATAGAGATTAAAATGGAGTAAGAAGCGCAATGATAATTGATTGCATTAAGTCTTTATTAATAAAGGTTAAAATATAATTACAAGCATGTCCATTATAAGAAAGAGTAAGATTCAACAAAGATAATCTCTAATTTTAATAAATACAATATCTTTAAATTAAGCCTTATAAAGAATAAATGCTGAATTAATCGAAAAGACTAGTACATAAAGATATGGACCGATAATAAAGTAGAATCTAATCGCAGCAAGGATTGCTATTTAAAGAAAGAAAAACATTCTATCTGAATAAAAGAATAAACTAAATTGGCTTAATTAAAAAATACTATATGAAGGAAGAAGTTTAATGTGTCTGAGTTTAAATAATAAAATAGAATTAATTTAAGCTTTTGTTTACATAACTTCAAATCAAATACAAATAACTTTATTCTATGATGATCTACATTAAATAATATATAAAGAAAATTTATCAAAGACTTTAAATACTAGTCATTAAGTTTTAATTGATATATTCCTTAATTTTTACCAAATAAACGTAGCATAGCAAATTAGCATTTATAAAACTTTATGGGGCTTTTTATTTGGAATGCTGTGGTACAAAAATAGACAAAAAATTGACTTACTGAATAAGATAAGGGAAGATTTTTATCTGATTATTTTTTATTAGATAAGTTTACCTTTTAAAATTATTAAAACTAATAATTCCAGGATTATTAAAAGAAAAATTAATTAAAAACAATGTCTGGGTTTTGTACTCTTAAAAAAGGACTAACAAGATCCTAGAGAGGACCAGGAAAAGGTTTCAAAAAAATAACCATCCAAAATTCAGAGTCCTATCTCTGAGAAAAATCTAGGAAATAAACTATATTCGAAAGCCTCCAATTCCACCACAGAACAGTAAATAAATTATGATTAGCTGATAAAAATGGTGTTAAATCTCCAGGAAGAAGTTAAAATGCTGAAGAAAGATAACAAGAGATTGATAGAGAAACTTGAAATAGAAATAAAACTCATAAACTGAGAAAGAGAGACTTTAATATCTTCTTAAATATTTCACAAGAACAAAAGCCAATTATATAGCTCACTATAAAAACAAAAAGAACTAAGCAATAAGATAGAAAAAATAGAAGAAAATCAACAAAATTTCAGTGTTAAGAGAAATAAGAGAATAAGGAAAATATTCAATGATAATAGATTGAAAAAAACTTCAAATTTTAAATCTAAACTAGATACAAGATGATATTATTACAATAACTCTTGATATATCTGTGAAAAAGATGCCAGAAATTTTACAACTTTAAATAAGAGAAATGAAACTATAAGAAGAAGTTGGAGAATAAAAAGAAGAGACGAAAAAAACTAAAACTAAAAAGAGAAAAATTATTTTACAACAGATGCGGAAAAATTTACAGGAAAAAAGATACCGCGCATTGTAAAGGCATAAGAATACCTCAAAAACCATTTACACAGAAAAGAAAAGAGTTTTGAGACTTTCAAATTTTTATGATTAACCTCAAGGAAACTCTAGAAGTTGACGGGAAAGAGGTAGAAATACATCCAAGAACTTCAAAATTTAATTTTTTATATATTTTATTAGATATATAAAAAATTTTAAATAGGGTGAAAAGCCCTTTCCTTCGGATTCTGCTTGGAGGCCCAGCAAGGCAACTAAAAAATGAACGTGGACGGAAGATAAATCGGAGGAAGAAAATATAATAAAAAGAAAAGGAAGATTCAATAAGCTGGAGAACTTTGAATGCCAGGAGGAAACTTTCTTCACCATAGGTCGGGGAAATGTTCCCGTAATCGCATATTACATCCTATGCTTTGGAAGGAAAAATTACAGAGATGTACTACAGGAAGAGAAAACAAGGATAGAGAGACTTATAAAAAAATTTTCGACATTAAATATAATTAATTTAAAGAGATGCGCATCAACAAGAGTGCTAAGCGCTCTATAATCCAATTTATTTATTTATATGAAAGAAAATATTAACTAAGAGTAGCTAAAGACGTGAACATTAGTAATAAAAAGAAAAATTAAATATTCAGTGAGAACAGTAATTATGAAAAAAATTCAAAAGATGAAATTAAAACGTAAAAAATGAAATAAGATAAAGATAGAAGGAGATAAGGATATATAATCTGAAATTAAAGCAGGTAAGAAATTAGAAGAGAATTTAGGGCACAATAAAATAGATAGAAAAATTAATTTAAATTATCTCTTTTAAAAATAATTAAAAAAATTAAATGATACATGGAAAGAATGACAAAGATAATTTAGAAAAAGCTCAAAATTATTTTGCATTAATATATGAAGTAGATGAATTAATATTTAAAATAAGTTGATAATATATAATAAAATGGAATTAATAAATTACAAAATTAATTAAAAAAAACTTATCCAGTAGACTAGTATGTAATACATAAAGAAATGTATAAAAAACTGTGTTAAAATAAATATTTTTTTAAGAAAAAATCTCATAAAATTCAAAAGAATCATATATTATAATATTAAATAAAAAAGAGAGATTGGTAGATCTAATTAATTACAAACTTATATCTATCATCAAATTTTTTGTAAATTTAAATAAACCTGTTGATTTAATTAAGGAGGGGTTGGAGAAAAAATAGTAAAATTAAAAAAATTAATCTAGTTCTTTAATAAAGAAGATTACTTCCACTTAAACAAATGGAAAAATTATAGAATATTAAAGATAAAATAACTTAAGAGAATTATCATTATTTTATCCTAAATAAAGAAACACTTAGTAGATAAAGCTTTTTAATCAATAATAAAAACGGATATTTGAGTAATCTAAAATTAATTGTATGTTCATGAATATTTGTCAATATATTCATAAGTAAATTTGATGTAGAAGAATTGTGCAAGATGGTGGGTGTTCTAAAATACGAAAACGTGGTGCTAAAAGATCGAGTGGATTAAATTTCCTAAGAACCGATTGAATTTAAAGATGTGTAGACGTCAATATATTACATAAAGGAAGAATTGACAAAACTAAAAGGATTGAAAATTGAATTTCCAGGAGTAACAGCCGAATTCAAGCCTAAAATACCTGAAATGGAAATGATTTAGGAATCCAAAGTGCAGGCATCCTGTCTATATTACGTAAAATCTAGAATAACTATAGTAAAACAGCCAAGAAAAAAAAGTTACTACTGTGGATCTATCTATTATATTCTAAAATGATGTTAAGGATTAAAAAGTTTTTAATAACAAAAATCAAGAAAATTATGACAAGAAATGACGCATCTATATTACTCAAAAGGGGATTTCTATTGAAAAAATTTACAAAAATACTGGCAATCTCAAGTGAAGCATTGACTTTTAATAAATTACAAACAGATCCCTTTCAGCTCTTTAGTATAAAATAAGAGATTAAAATCGTCATTTAATTTAATACATAAGTAAATTATAATGAAACTACCATATAATTGACTAAATTACTTATAATCAAACAATTTAAAAACAAAAATAAGAGTCAAATAAGGATGTACCAGCGCACCAAAAATATATATAAAAATAATTAATTTTAATAAAATATTATTATATGAAGCTTTTAATTTTATTTAGCTTTATAAATGTCATTACTCTTTTATTAACTTGCTTATTTCTTCCTTCTTCTTCACTTTTACTTCTCAAATTATTTTTGTTCTTGATATGCCTCTAATTAACTTAAAAAGCTATAAGAATGAGTTTGCAACTTAAAAGTTAAGAATAATTCTTTACTATATTATTTTTTAAGTTTTATAGTTTATTTATGGAAACTTCTATAATACTTCAAGTTAATGTCTAGTATTTATGCAATTGGTATGTCTCTAAAACGTAAAATGCTTCTTAATATAATTTGGTTATTATTTTTTTCTTAATAAGAAGTAAGCTTGAAATAATGAGCTAATTGTCGGTAACTATTCCTTAAAACTAAAGCATCTTTTATTTGCTAAAAATATTAGTATTTTTAGTTCCAAATGCATCAAATATTTTTACTATAACTCAATGCAAAAGCTAAGATATTCAGCTTTAGAGTATTCAAACATGCGACTAAGTATTTTAATGCATTAGGGAATAGCATTCTCATAACAATTTAGAAAATAAATACATAATTACTTCTAAATATGCTTAAGTTATCTGCTAACAGTGATAAATAAAATTACCTTTATATGTAGTATGACTCCAAGATATTTCACTTTATTCCTTTATTTGATAAATTAAACTTCTTTATTTAGATAAATTATAAATTTTACTCTTAACTTTAAGAAATTGGATAGTTTCGTATTTACTAGTACTTATTTATATAAAAAATAATTGGAAACATTTTTTTAATTAATCAATTGGCTGTTGAATCCTCTAATAAGAACAGAAAGAAGTATTAAGTAATCTGCCCAAATGTTTCATACATATCTTATGTAAAGCAAATTTTTTACGTTAGAGTATTTCTTTCCTGAAATATCTAATTACTATATCATTATAAAAAGTGAGAACAAAGACTATAAAGATTCCATTACATAAATTCATTGTTGCAATGAAATCTTCGAATCGTTAATTAATCAATGAGAAAAGAAAAGCAAAGATTTTCGTTAAAGACTTGATATTTAGAATCATTTTAAAATTGAAAATTTAATCTACTAAGATATTCTCACTTGAAGTAACAAATTGAAATTAAAAAAATGCTAGCACTTTAAGAAAACCTGTAACTTAGTATGAAGCAGCAGAATTCTTCAAGAGAAATAAAAATTTTAGAAAAAAGCAGATTATTCTTTTTTACTATATTTTACGTGCAACAAATGTTAAGCTATGAAGAAGAAAATAATTTTAAATCATAGAATTACTATAAATAGTGATAGACACAAACAAAAACATGATCAGTTAATCCTTAAAGATTAGCTAGACTGGAAAACGGAAATATAATGAGATCAAGAAAAAGCAAAAAATATTAAATAATCACTTCAAGATTGGATAAGCTCATGAAAAGGTAAAAAGATGATAAACTTTCAGACATAAATTTTAAAATGATAAAATTTTGATGTGTGGAACTTATTTTATAAAATATTATTATTATCTAAATTTAAAATATATAAATCATATAAATATATAATTTTAATATTTTTACTAATCAAAAAATTAGAAAGAGAAGGTTTTGAAAAGAATCTAAAAAAGTTGCAATATAAGCTTTATCTGTGAAATTATTATTCTTAGTTGGCTCAAATACATGCAAAAACTTCTTTTTTAGCAATAAAAAGTAAATTATAATTAGCCAAAATAAATTTATTTATTGATTAAAAGATAATCTGTGAAATATAATATTTATTTATTAAATTATTAAATTAAATTAAATTAAGATAGATTTGTCTTTCGGCTTTCTCGAACCTCACATAAGGGTTCAATTTCCTGCTTCTCATAGATACCACCTATATAATAATTGTCTTTTCTCAAGAAAGGTTATAAAGGATAAAATCAGAATGGAATGACCACGCTCTCGATGCTTAAAGTTTCCAAACAGTGTTGCTGTTCAGTATTAATTTGGCATCTCCGCTTGCTCGAATACTAACTATCGGATTTCACAGTCAATTTCCAGGTGATCTCCATTTTTTCACTATATTATTTTATATAATTTATATCAAAATGTCCTTAAATGATATATCTAGATTAAGCTTATAATTTAATTGCAAAAAAACATTTGCAAGAAGAAAATAATTTAAAACATGCTTAATTATTTCAATTTAGTTTTAAGAAAAATTTAATATTAGGATTAATAAAAAGCCTTAAACATTTTATCAAAATAAAAATTACATTTGTGTATATCATAGAAATAATGTTTTCAAAACAGGTTTTTTGATCACCTCTTAATAATAGGAGAGAAAGTTAGAAACGTCAATTCTCTATTGCAAATTCTCTTTAATAACGTTATCTTCTTCTTCTTAAAGCACATAGAATCAAATATAAATGACTTCTCCGAAGCAAACTATGAAACACCAATATGTGACAATCTCAACTGAGGAGTTATCAAAGAACGGAAAATCAACGAATTGAAGACCTAAATCGGGACCTTTAGTCTCTATATGGATCTTGGAGCCTTGAGTCGACTTAGGAAATATGGTTAAAGTGCTATTATAATTTATCAAAAGATTTAGAATCTGTAAAATAAATTGATGGCTTTTCTCAAGAATTTGGAAAATAAATGCAATAATACATGATTTCGAACAGCATGATGGTGACAATGAAGTTCTTATGATAGACAGATAAGCGAAAGCTGAATTATTATTATAAAAAGATAGATTTTCTTTAGATTTATTGATACTTGAAGTACAAAATGAGTAAACTTTTGGTAAATAACAAATCAAATGATCTATTCGGAAAAATTAGAAGAAAGACAAAAATAAATGAATAAAAAGCATAATAAGTTAGACATTTCTAAGCAACTATGCCACGTGAACTTTAATAGTTAATAATCAAGATATGAACTAATTAAATAGCTAAAAAATTACAAAAATGTAGTGTTTGCAACAAATGGAATATTTTTGGGGAAAATGTTGGGAGATAAAAATAAGAGAAAATTGAAAGAAAAGACCTGAAAGAAATTAACCTCCTTTTATTAAGTATCAATCGCCAAATATTTATAAAAAGAAGTTAAGAAATTCTGAGCTGTTCAAGAAACCCTTGAAAAATGAAGCCTGGGAAAGGTAGAAATACAAGGAAACTAGTTGCAAGCTAAACGAAAGGCAAACTATTATTTTGAATATTAAATAATAATAATTAATATATATTAAAGCTAAGCTTTAAATATTTTATTTATGCATTAAATTAATAGTATTCAAGAAACATTCAAACTTTGTTGAGAAATCTAATTATTAAATGTTAAAATTTTATAGAAATAATTATCTTAAAAGCGTTTATATCGTAAATCTATTTGATAAAAGCTATTTAAATGTATTTAATAATACTTCTACATTAATAATTAACAATTTATTTTAAGTAATTTCGACAATTTTAAAATAAGAAATATGAAATTATTTATACAAATTTGCAGAGGCTAGATTTATAATAATAATAGATAAAATTGTTTAGAGGTCTTCTTGGATTTTCACCAATTTCCCTCTTCCCAACCAGAATAGTCTGCTGAATAAAAAGAAAAGTTTATTGTTTCATTTCTATTTTTTTGTCTTAAATCTTGTATTTCTCTTCTCTCTCCATCTTTCATCCATCTACCTTGCTACTATTCTTTTGGCGCTTGTCTCTTTGATTTGATAAATAGATCCTCTCTCAGTAATATGAATTCTTTCTGTCAGTCTCTTAACTCTCTAATTAAATTCATTCTTGAATACATAGAAATTTCTACACTACTTGTATTAGTGTCCTTTTTTCTTGCAGTAATAGCACTTTCTACTCTTCATTGTATTCTGATAAATTTTTGGTCTTTTTTCAATTTCCATTTGACAACCTTGCTAATTGTTTTAAATTATTCTTAAATTTGATTTTACCCCAATATCGCAATTGGTTCTGGCTATTATGCACGTTCTGTTTATTTAATTAATTATGATTATGAGTATAATTTCATTTACTATATTTACTAAGAGCAGTCAGTTTGAATACTTCAATAGGCATCCATTTCTCTTTCTTATTTAATTGATCTATCTTCTACGTTTTCACGATTCTCTATCAATATTTGATTTTACTCCTTAAGCTTTTTAATCTCATTAAGCAAAATTTTTACTAATTCTGTAAGTTATTCAATGCTATTTCGATCCTCACTAAGATTAATTTCTGAAAGATCTTAGTCAACTGGAGTTTCTTATTACTTTGGAGGTCTGGACATTCACTTCCTAGGTTTTGATTGTTTCTACTTTTTCTCTTCAAATTCTTATTAATTTTTACCTTTCTAATTTTATTTGGTAAAAAAGACGGGCTTCATTTTTTTTAGGCTAGATTTATATTAATTATATTTACTTCTAAGTTAACTGTTATAAAGAGTTAAAGTTAAAGAACTTTGTTAAAGCCTTAGTAGTCAGCCATCTGACCTATTCTATCAGCTTGTCTCCATTAGTTTGTCTTGAATTCCTACTAGGTTTAGTTAGGTGGTATAGCACTTCATAAGTGCACCGTCCTTTAATATTCTGAATTGTTATAATCTTGCATGTAGCATTCCTAATTATTTCTCCAAGGATTTGAGATTTGAATTAAAGAATTTTTTTTATAAATATTTCCGCTTTATGTTGTATATATTCTAAATAGTTTTCTAAAAATATCTTATTTATTCTTTCTTTAAATTTCGCTTAGTTAGTAACAGTATTTTCATTGGTGTTATTTATTGCACACGTAGCATTTTATTCTTCTTTTAAATTATTATTCCTATAACACTTATTTAATTTAAATTTACTTGTTATTTTAAATAATGTTTAATGTTTATTTTAATTTGAGGCTTTATTTGCTATTTTCATAGGATCTGATTAATTCTGTTAAAACGAAAATGGCGTTACCTGAATTTATTATTTAATTTAAAGAATTCTTTGTTCAGTTTGTTTTCTATTTCTTATGATGATTAATATTGTTTCTCAAGCAAAGATGTTATTAATTCTTCTAATTTTTCTACTTTATCAGTGAGGAATCTATTTTTGAACATAAACTCTTTTAATGACTTATATAATATTTCTATTTGAATTTGTGTCTGAAGTTTTTTTAATTCTGGATTCCCAAGTGGTTAATGTTCGTCATATCAATCATATTTCTCACTTTCACTCATTGTAATTATTTAGCTTTTTTATTTTTAGAGAATTTTCCTGTTCAAATGTTTTGCTTAAAGTTCTGTTATTTCTTAGAAGCCATTTTATAGTTTTTAATTAATGATAACTATAATTTTTAATAAAGCAATAATCTATTAAATAGTAAATAAGAACTTTCAAGAAGATTACTGCTTACTTTTTATTTATTTTTCAGTAAATAATAAAGAAGAAAAATCTAAATAATTAATATTAAGTTTTTAAGCTTAAATGCTATTAAATTAAAGATCATTTTAGAATTATACTTTATAGACTCAAATAAGTTTTTTAATGAAAGGTATTTTTTATATTTATAGCAATTTAGTTATTTTAAATATTAAGAAATAGCAGAAATAAATAGATTTTTTATTCCTTTCTAAAATTAAAAATGGCTAGCTTCAAGGAGAATTTTTAACCACCTCCTCTGAGCAGGAGAGAAAACATGAAATAACTTCTCTTACCACGTCAACTTATAACTAACTCTCTTCTTTATAAGAATAGGCATGATAAATCATAAAGACAGAGAAAATACAAAAGCAGATTCCTTAAGCTCCAACTACGGCTGAAAAGCCAAGGATATAACTAAAAAATGTCACGCATCAGGCAGCCTATGAATTCGAATTTGGAAAGAGAAAATAGACATTGCTCAGCTTGTGCTTATGGTCGTCAACATCCAGGAAGAGGTTAAAAAACATAAGATTTGAATGAAAAAATTTATCTGAAACTGTACAAAAAGAGCAAATGAAGAACAGAATGAGTCAAGATTAATGACCTAAAAAGGGAAATTAATACTTTATGGAATCTCCAGCAAGACTAGGCCAGATAAATTACGTAACTTGGTACGAGTTCAAAAATAAGAAAATAACTTGACGAGGACAGAGTAAAGTGAAATTATAACTTTGCGAAAGGACATTGAAACCAAAGAAGAGCAAACTCAGTAAGGAAAATATCTAAAAATCAAGAAGAAATCTTCTGCTGTGGAAGTGTATGATATCTTTATAGAAAGTTGGAAATTCTAATAGAAATAAAGAAACCATTGAATCCAAGAGTAACAAAAGAAAAGAAAACAGAAGCCAGAATAAAAAGAATGTATTGTAGTCCAAAAGGTTTAATATATAAGATCAAGATGGAAGCAACTAGATAAAGAATTCAGTAAAAGGAAAGAAAATTCGGAGAAACAGAATTCCCAATTCCGATAAAGTTGGGCACTTCAAAATTTTTTGTTTAGCAGCAAGTAATTTGAACTTCTGTCTTCTGATGGAGTTGAAAATCCCAAAAACTGAAAAAAATTATAATTAATTATATTATATTATTTTAATTAATTTAATTTCTACATCAGCATCTTTTATATGTTCTGCTTTAGACACATATAGGAGCTTATTTATTTTTACACTTATTATTGATAATTTGTCGCAATATCCATAAATATGGTTACTTTTATCCATTCATCCTTTAAATAATTTTTTATTATAGTGCTTTTTACCTTAAATTCTTTTATTTTATACTAGAATTTCGAAAACTAAATTAAACCATTTGAATAATTTATGTAAATTATTTATCAATTTAATTCATTTTATCCCAATTTTAGAGGCAAGCCAATGATTGCCTCATGTATAGGAAGTTAAAGTTTAGTTCTTCTCCCCTTTTCTCTAGTTTCTATTCTAATTTTTCAAAACTTTAATGATTACTATTATAGATTAAATATTCTTTAATATAATGATAATCCAAAAAATTTCTGAGATTATTTTTTTAATCTTAATAAGGTGATTGTTCAATTAAATTATTATTATTCCTAATTTTATAGCTATTCATGAGAAAGATCTGTTATTTCTAAAGAGTCATTTTATTATTAAAAATGTTATAAAATTTAGATTTTTTCTTAAACTAATTATTATTTGTATCCTTACTCAAGATTTTGCAACTATTTTAAATAAAAATAAAGCTATTATTTAATTATAAATACTAATTTAATAATTATAAGTTAATTATGCTTATAAAGATACTTATATACTTATTTAGCTAGTTCTATTTTATTTTTCATTGTAATTTTAATTATTTCTATTCATATTTTTCCTTTCAATTAAAATAAAGAATGTAGAGTGTTGAAAAATGTAATATCTGCTCTCAAATCTTTTAGTTAGAAGGACGCATACCTGTAAAACTTCCGTGTTCTCATAATGTGTGCTAGCAATGTTTTATTAATCAGCTGTAAAATCAGTAAATAATAAAATGTGAGATATGTAAAAACTAATATAGAAAATAAATAAGCGAAATGGGGTAAATGATTAACAATGAGATATTATAATCCCTTTCTTTACTTAAGTAATAAGAAATAATAGAGAATTTATAGCAGCTTATGTAATAATATAGTAATTATCGTTAAATTATTATTGAATAAAAGTAAGGTTGGTACTAGAGAAGATAATAAACTTAGAAATGAATTAAAAAATATTAAGAAGATATTTCTAATTCATTCAATAAAATTGTACAATCATTAGCTAAACACTTAAAGCAAACTTATTAAAAAGAAGTAAAAATGATACCAGAATTAATAATATTTTTAGATTAACTTCTTTTTGATTTTAATCTAGTTGAAAGTTAGATAGGAAAAGAGTAATAATTACAAGAATTAAGTACACAATAAATGATGCAACTTAAAAAATCAATTATAAATGTGATAAAATCTCAGAGTTTCTAAGTAGAGCAATGAACATAGAATGATCTAAAATAATTTGAAATAGAAAAGTTTTTATCATAATTTAACGAATTTCCAATATCCAAATGCTTAAAATGTTAAAGCTAGTAAAATAAGATAATTTAATTAGAGCATTTAATAGAATAAAAAGAATAAGAACTGTGCTTAATAAAAAAATAAATATAAATAAAAGAAAAATAGTTTGAATAAAGAGATTAAATAATATCTTAACTTTAGAATGAAATGAATTAAATAAATATTTTTAACTAAGAGATAAATTAGGGAAATGCAAATCTAAAAGAAGAATTAGAATTTACTAAAAATTAATTAAAAAATTTGAAGTCATAAATTAATCTTCAATAAAATGAATTGAACTAAATAAAAGTTTAGAGGATAGAATAAAATTAGCAATAATAATAGAAATAAAAATAAGAAGTAGATAAAAACCAAGAATTGATAAGTTAAGAAATAAAATAAATTTAAAATTTATAAATAGAAGAAATTAAATAAAAATGTGATAATAATCGATGTCTTTATTAATAATAAAATAAGAAAAAAAAAAAACTGAAATGTAACCATGCTTTTTGCAATGAATGCTTAATTGAATAAATAAAAAAAGATACAAGTAAAAAAATGAATATATTTGAATTTGAGTCAGATAATGTATAAATAAAATGTACTAAGTGTAATTAATAAATTTAGTAAGAAGAATTTATTAATATATTAGGAAAAAATTATTATCAAGAAATAGAGAGAAATGCTTTATAGAGGAAATAACTTTAACTTTAATAAGAGGATTAAGTATAAAAAGCTAATTAGATTTTAAATAAATAACCTAAAAACTATTAAAAAAAGAATTAAAAAGGGAAGAATAATAAAAAATAAGAAAAGTAATAAAATTTAAAATGCAGTTACGCTTATTGCAAAAGTATGAAAACACCAGAAGATATGGTTGAATTAGGATGTAAGGATATGTTTTGTAAATTTTGTTTAATAGATAATTTAATTTATGCTGGTAAAGTTGAAATTTCTTTTGATTTTTAAAAATATAGTTATAAAAAATAATGTCCTTAATGTAATAACTATTAATTAAATGAAAAAGATTATATAAAAATTTTGGGATAGGAGTAATATGATTTATTATAGCAAGAAGCATTGAAAAAAGAATATGGATAAGAAGAATAATAATGTATAAAAAAGTAAGAAGAAGAAAAATTAGCAAAAATTTAGTTTAAATGTTTGAAATGCTGAGAAACAAAGAGTAATGAAGAAAAAATAAATTTAGAAACTTGTGGACATGCTTTTTGTAAAAATTGTTTAAGAAAAAGAATAGAATCTGATACTTAGGGACAATTAGTTATATTAGAGAATGAAAATTATCAAGTAGTATGTAGTTAATGTTATAAAAATTTAACTTAGGAAGATATTAAAAGTGCTTTAGGTAAAGAAGTTTATGATTAAAAATATTAAGAAGCAATATAAAGAAATTTCGTAAATGAAAAGTAATTAGAAGTAAAATAGTTTAATTTGTTCTAAAATGAAAGTAAAGAAAAATGTTAGACTTAAAATTGCTTAAACTAACTTTCCAATGAAAAATTATTGAAATTGGAATGTGGACATATTTTTTGTCAAAGCTGTGCTAAAAAAGAAATAAAAAAGTAAACTAAGAACTTGTAACTAAACCTTTAAATGGAAGATTTTGAGAAGCCCAAGTGTTAAATATGCTAAAAGCAATACCAGGAATAAGATATTATAAAAATAATAGGAGAATAAAATTATAGTATTTATTAAGGAAAATTACTTTAAAGAAAGTAAATTTAAAAAACATAAAAAATAAATACTATTAATAATTAGTAAGAAAATAAAATTATAAACTTGTATAATTAAAAGAATATTAGTGAATAAGCTTAACTAGAATAAAAATAATTATATATCTAAAAATAAGAAAAATCTACTTTATAACAATTCTAAATGGCCTGCTGTTAGGATTATTGCGATTCTAAAACAACATAAGATTCTGATATTCTAAAATTTAACTGTGATCATGCGTTTTGTAAATATTGTTTATTTAACAATCTAAAAGATAGTATTAAAAATTAAATTTAAAGAATCATCTTTTCTAGTTTGTTATTGAACTTTAAATGTCCAAAGTGCAACAGATCAATTAGCAATAGTAATTAAATCGAAGGGTTTTTAGGAAAATAAAAATACTAAGAATTAGAAGATCTTAATTAAGAAAAGAATGATTCTTTTAATATTTAGGCAAACTTCACTTAAAATTCTCATCATGTAAAATAAGCAGGAATATCTTCTTAACTAGAAGAATGTGCTAATTGTATCGATTAAAAAGATAAAAAAGAATTATTTTAACTTTTTTGTGATCATTATGAATGTAAGTAGTGTTTATTATAGAAATTAGAAAAACTAAAAGCAGAAAAAAACAATTACTATGGATTAATCTCAATTAATTAAGATTATAAATGTTCTAAATGTTAAAAAACAGCTTACATTTCATCTTAAAATTTGAAAGGCTTCATTGAAGAAAACATATTAAAAGAACTTGACTAAATGAAATCTTTATAGAAGTAAGGAATTAAAAATTAACAACTAGAATTTAAAAAAAATTGTAATTATTCTAATTGCACGAAAAAAAGTTAAATTTTAATAACTTTGAGTTGTTAAGATGTCTTTTGTTTAAACTGTTTGGAATTTAGAAATATTTGTCCTTAATGTAATGCATGATTAAATGCTAAAGATTTATAACAAATAAATGAAAATAAATAAAAATAGAAAAATGAAGAAATTGTAAAAAGTTAAATTTAAATTTGTTGAACTTGAGCTTGTCCTTTTAAAAGTTATGAAAATTAGAAATTTATTCAACTAGATTGTAACCACACATTTTGCTAAAGTTGCTTTGAGTCATAAGTTAAGAAATAAAAATTAATATAAAGTTCTAAACCATAAATAGAAATATAATGTGATACATGTCGTGCAGTTATTTCAAGAGAGAAATTGAAAAAAATTGAAGATGAACAATTAATTTCAATCTAAAAAATGAATTATTTTTAATTTATAAAATTATTTAATAACTTAAAAATCTATACAATTTTTTAATATCATTATAACTTACAAGAACTTAATCAAATAATATTGAAATATGTTTATTAAATCATTTTTTTATTTAATTTAATAAAAATATTGTTTAAAAATTTAAATTATATAAATATATAAAATTTTAAAAGAAATAAATAAAGAGAATGGACATTCTTTACCTAACCTTCCTCCTCCCGCAAAATCCAGTAAATCAAGTATCAGAAATAATGCTACTTATGTGGTAATGTTTGGTACCTTTCATAGAAAAATTGAAGAAGTACTGAGGAATTTTAAATTATCAAGAGCAGTAAGCTATAAAGAAATAAAGACATAGAATACAAAATTTAAAAAAATCCAAAATCGCCTCTACGTTAATCCTAGCGGGAGAATGTAAAAGAGGAAAATTTCAACCTTAGATAGATTTATCATTGTACCAAAAGAATACGTCTCCATGAGCTGCATACTCTTAGAGTTGCCACAATATTTTGATCTTTATAACTCACCGGAATGAAAACCGAAAAGCAGAAGCAGGTGTTAAGAGGTTTTTAACAAATATTTCTGATTATTTTATCATTCCATTTCATTTATATTTAAAAGAATGGGAAATCGATTAAGATTAAATTATAAAATTTTTTACAAATTTAAGAAAATTTTTAAGTTAAAATATTCTTTAATTTACAATTTATACCTAATTTAATTATATAATAAAATTACATATAAATTTTTGAAATATTTTGTGATAAAATATTTAAACTATTTTTAGTTTAATTTTATTTAAGAAGAAAATTTATTTAAATTAAATTTTTTATAAGAGAAAACATAACTAAATATTCTAAAATATAAAAATGGTTTTTAATTTCTATAAATACTTAAAATTTTCTCTTTTATTAAAATAAAAAAATATATTAAAGTTCAAAGACATTAATTGAATAATTCCAATTAATTTAAAATAAGTTATATATATTAAATTTATTATGTTAAAGATAAAAAGATAATAATTTTTCGTTATATCTAAGTTAAAGGCTTATTTTAAGATTTTATAATAAAAAATTTATTAATAAAAAAACTAAAATAATATTAAAATACTATTCAAAGATTTATTTAAGAATTTTTATCTAAAATAAAACAATTAGATTCTTCAGATTTTAATTTATGAGTAAAAAATGTCGAATTTTCTAAAATTAAAGCAATCATTATCTTACTAGACTTTTTTAATAGCTTTTTTATACTTTTACCTTATTTTAGATAATTTTTCTATAAAATTAAAATATAAAATTAGCTTTTTATAATATCAGCATGCTTAATATTTCGCTTATTTAATAAATTTACCTTAAAAAATTTAATCACTTGAATTTTAGTTAGTTAAATAAAATAAATTAAAATAATTAAAATTATAATATTTGCTTTAGTGATTGGTTTAATAATCCTTTATGCAAATTATTTATAATATTTATTAATTATTGTATAAAAATTTATTATTTTAGATAAAAATAAATTAATAGTCTTCCAGTTTGAAATCACCTATCTAAAGTCATTTCTATTATTGCTTATATAAAAGTTACTTAGTAATATTTTTTCAAATTTTTAAGTTGAAAGATGGTTGATAACTTCAGGAAAGGTTTTTTGCCAATTCCTTAATATAGAAGAGAAATTAAGAAACTTCCATCTGTTTTCTCTCATCTTATTCTAATTAATACTCATTCAATCAATCCAAAAAAATAAAAAAATAGTTGAATAAATGGAAAGAGGAAAAAAAATCTAAGACTTCAAAATGATTAAAGAATAAAATGTTTATATATTAAGAAGTACGTTTTAAACTATAGATCAGAGCAAGTGAAAACTAATTTAATAGTAATGATGGCTGTAGATCTCTTAGAAGAGAATAAAAGTTGAAAAATATAAATTAGAAATCAAGATAAGATTAGAAAAAAGAAAGAACAAAAAGACAGACTCATGTCTTAAGAAAGAAGGCAGATAACTTTCTGGAATTTCCAAATGATTAAAAAAGTTAGTGGCTAATCTCATTGAAAGAATTTTCAAATAAAAATGAATTAGAAAAATAAAAGATAAATCAACTATTTAAATGATTTGCAGCGATTACATTAAAACAAGAAGAAATACCACAATTCATACAGAAAAATAGCCTTAAGAATTTAATGCTTATGAAAAAAGCCTTCTTAATGATAAAACTCAGAAGCGAAGATTTATTAATGTCTAAACAGAAAAGAGAAGGAGTGAAATGAAAAATAAAACTTCTGAGTTTACAAACTAGTAAAATATTGGATATTCCTAACTTTTTATTAATATGAGAAGTATATGCAAGATTTCAGAAATGAATTAAAATCCTAAAAGGAAAATTTCAAAATACCTTGTATTCTTCTAAATTTTAAATTTCTTTTAGCATTCAAACTAAATATACATTTCTTTTATCAAAATGATTTTTCTATTGTAACAGTATTAGAAAAAAATGTCAAGTATAAAGCTTACTAAATCAATTTTTTCTTACTTAATATAAATAATTTCTATTGAAATTTAAATTAAATTAAAATAGATTTGCCTTTAGGCTTTATTGGAATATATAAGGGTTCAATTTCTTGCTTCTTTCTACGATATCACCTACATAAAACTTACCCTTTCCTCAAGAAAAGCTGGAAAGGATGAGATCAGATTGAAATTATTTCGCTCTCAAAGATGAAAGTTTCCAAACAATATTGGTGTTCAGTATCAACTGTACACATCCGCTTGCTTAATTACGAACTACTGGAGTCCACATTTTTATATAATTTTTAATTGAAAATATTTAAATTTATGTATATTTATACAAATAAGAGGAGCTAAAGCATCATTGCAAAATAACTCTTCATACCTCAATAAGAATATTAAAATACCATCTTATTGCAATTGAAACATATAGTAAAAAACACTTTCTGACATATCATAGACAATTTTTAAATTAAATTTATATAAAGGATTATTTCTGTTGCCTCTATAAATGAAATAATGATTTATTTTTAAATATTAATATTAATATTATTTTATAGTTTACTCTATTATGGGATTTAATCAAATAATTATTATAGTTCTATCTGAAATCACTGCTTAAAAAATCAGGTAGGTCAATGTTATAAATATTTATTATTTAGTTTCTTTTTTGTAAAGTAGCATTAGTATTTTATAAAGCTTTTATAGAAATTTGCAAAAATTTATAATAATATTCATTTCTTTTATCAACGAAGGGTTTAAATAATGAAATTTTTTCTGAGTTTTAATCAAATTTCTATTACCAATTTTCAATAGAGCTTTATTTTTGAGTGCTCTTTCATTATTATATAGATCACAAATCCACCATTTTCTAAGGTATTTTATGTTTAATTTTTTTGAGTCCATTGCAGAATATATTATTTTTAAACTCTCTTTACATTCTTTAATTTTTTTCTTCTTAAGGCTTTTGAAACTAAAGTAGATTTATAAGATGCTTAGTAGAATTGTTATATCAAGATCTTTTCATCTTCTATAAGTGCTTTGGTATTTGAAGATCTTTTATAATTTTTATTTGATTCAGTAATATAAATTTCTGATTAATAATTTACTTAATTGATCCTAATAATTGATATATTTAGTTTAGTTATCATTGAAATTTTATCATCTTAATTGAACTAGAATTAAAAAGATAAAAATACTCTTTGGCTATGACCCTTTTTACAAGAATATATACGTTTATATGATGGTTCTAATTACTTCTATATGCGTCATAAATTTTATTTTTCTCTTTGAAAGATAACAGATAAATTAATCCTATTTGTATAGACTTATTTTTAATTTTTACTATCTCAAATACTGTTTCACTATAATTTTCGACTATAGAAGTGCAAATTTCATATAATTTTGTCTCTTATCTTGATAGGTTAAATAAGATAAAGATGATTCTTCTATTTTTTTCAGTTTTATCTCTTATTCTTTCTTAAATAAAGTTATTATGACTTGTTGCCTTACATTTATATTTTTTTACTATTAAGCAAATAAAATTATATCCAAGTTATATAATCGATGAAACTTTATATTTTGCTGATTTTATTGAGTCAGAAAATATTTTAGAAAAAACATGGAATTAGATCATAATAATTAAACAAAATATTTATTTCTAAATTAAAACTATTTTAAGTTAATTTGAGATATACTAAGGATTTTGAGGGTATTAATTGTAGAAATTTAGGTTCGTTTTAAAAATATTTTTAATGCTTTTTTTATATTACTTGCAAAAATTAAAATTTTTAAGGCTAAGAAAACACATCTTTTATTAATGGAATGTGTAAAAAATTTCAAGGAAAGAAATTGTAAAAAAGGATTTACTATAGTTTCCGTGATGCAATAATTGTAAAAAGAAGATGATATATAAAGTTCAATCTAGTTTTAAAACATTTTACAAATCTAATTATAAAGATAAATTTAATTGGAAATAAAAATAGCTAATTTGATTTAAAAAAAGAACATAGTAATTTTTTTAATTAATATAAACTACATAAAAGGCACCTAATAGATAACAGACCTCTCCAACGAAACTTAATAACTCTTAGTAGGATGTGCCAACTATCTTTTCCTTTTTTAGATGGAAAAATAAAAATAAACAAAGATTTTAGGGTACTTTATTAGCGAGCTAATGATTAATAAACTCTATGGAAATTTTAAAATCTAAAAACTCAAATTTACTATAAAAATTAATTCTAAATCCGTCCCTATATCAAATTTAGGAAAAATTTTATAAACATAATAGATCGTAAAAGAAATTTTGAGCACCCAGAACAATACTTATCCAAATTGAAATAGAACAACAATCTATAAAAAAAAATTATCCTACCAAAGAGTAACAATATATGTTGATATTGCAAGCTGTCAGGACACAAAGAAATAAGTTGCTATCAATTTAAATTAAAAAAAACAGAGATTAATAGAAAATTAATTAAAAAAATATTAAAATTTATTTAAATTAAGAAAACTCGGTCTATTTTTAAAAATTTTAAATAATGATCAAACTTCCCTATATCTTATAAGCAGCTAATGAATTCAAAATAAAAAGATTGGAATTTGACTTATAGTATAAAAATCAAAGAAAAATAATCTTAAAATCATCAAGACTTATGATAGAGAAGATACAAGAAAATATGAAGTGACTAATTTTTGAAGCATTAAATTAAGATATGGCAAATCAAACAAAGTATCATCATAATAATAAATTATGGCATACTATCAACAAATTTTTACATTGGAAAGCAAATTATCTAATTTTTTAACTTTTTAAAATTATAAAATAAAAAACAATTAAAAAATTTATGAAATATAGTATTAAAGAAAAAATGCAGCCTAAAATTACAAATTTAAAAGAAGAATCAATCCAATCTAGAAAAAAAATTATCATAAAACTATAAAAAGAATTATATAAATATTTTAGGAAAATATTAAAAATTAACTAAAGAATAAAGTATTAAATAAATTATATTACTCTTAAAATAATTTCAAATTATATAAAATTTAAAAATTATATGTAGATCTAAAGAAATAAAATAAAAAATAAAATAAATTTTAAAGAAATTAGTGATTTTGATAAAAAGTTTTTGAAATTAAGAGCTTGTAAAATAATATTAAGGACAATAAGATTTTTTATAATTAAAAAAGATGTTTCTATAAAAACAAATAATTTTATGAAGAATTAAAATAGAAAATTCAAATTAATTCTTTAATCTTTATTAATTTAGCTTATTCAAGCAATCAGTTTAACTATTCCACTAGTTCTTAATATATCTTTTTTGCTCATCAACCTATCTTCAAGAATTAAACAGAATATCTTCTTAATTATCTCCTTTTATAAGAAATTACTTATTTAATTTAAAAAATGTTAATTTTATTTTGTCCAATGCTAGTTTGCTCTTTTTCATCTATAATTCTTAAATTTTTTCTTGAAAGTAAGTTTTCTCTAATTTTAAAAGATAAATAACATTTTTTATTTTTATTTCCTCAATTTCTTTTTTATTTTAGACGAAAACTTTATTTAAATTTTAATGTAATATTTATTTTTGTAGATTTATCGTATAAAATAAAGCATTTGTATAAAAATGAAATATATCTTAAAAAAATTTACTTTTAAATTAAAGGTTATTGATTAATCAAATTAAAAAACTTTAAACTTTTTTACCTTTCAAACCATTAAAATTCAAGTGATTTAATTTATATATAAAGTTATAAAATTTGTAAATTAATTAATTAATTTAAAAGCAATTATTTAATTTATATCTCTGAGTTATATAAGCATTTTTTTATTATTTACATATAATTTTAAAAACTTGAGCGAAACTTAATAAATAATTGATTAAGAGTTTCTTTTAATTTTAATATTTAAAAATTTTGTTTTTATTTAATTAAATTTATTAAATAATACTATATCAAAATCAGTTTATAAGATAGGGTTTTATAAATAAATAGAACATTAATAACTAACATATAATCAAATTATACTTAAAAATAAAGATAAATAACTTTTTTTAATTATTCTACTTACTTGTGTTAAGTAAGTCACCTTAAATATATAAAAGGAAATCTAAATAAAATTAATTTAAAATAAATCAGAAATTTTAGCTATTAGTATTTATTATCCCAGTTTTTTATTTTCTATATTATAGAAAAATTAAATTATGAAATATTTTAAGAGTAAAATTTAGAATATAAATATAAATTAAAATTTATTAGAAAATGGATTGAAAAAACAAAGTTCAAGCTATATCTTAAATTTTTGCTTTTTTAAATTAAATAGAATTAATCAAAAAAATTTGGATTAAGTTTAATCTTTAAAAATTATAAAGAATATTTGACAAAAGCTTAATATCAATTTAATTTTTTAGTTCAATAATAAAATCAGATAAAAAATAAATTATCATAAATCTTCATTAAAAGTATTGAAAAGAACAATTATGAGAAAGAAAATGTTATTTTGATAATTCTAAAAGTTACTTAAAAAAAAATTTGATCACATTCTAAATTTTAATCAAAGCGAATGTATTCAGGTAAAACTATTAAAATTAAATAATATTTAATATTTGTCCCGAATAAGATCTATTTAAAAAATTGAAATAAATTTAAAGTAAGGTAATGAAGATGCTTTTAATCTAAATAAAAATTTTGAAAAATAAAAAAATATTTTATAAAGTTTATAATTAAATATTAATAAATGAATAATAAAAGGGTAGAGAGTTTTTAGAAGGATTTTTACATCACCTTCTCAAAGAATAAAGCAAGCAAAACTTTTACTCTTTAGATCAAGTCTTAACTTCAATCATTTCAAATTTCTTAACTAATATCAAAAGAGGAGGAAAAACAAACAAACAAATATTAATAACTTATTTATGCTATTCCTTCAAAACAAATAGGTAAATATTTACATCTCTCGACAATTTAAATTGAAATATCTTCTAAATAGCAAAAAATAACTTAAAAAGGAATTAGTAAAAGAAAATTCACTACAAATAACGATTTTATCGACCTGATTTAATTACAAGTCCATAGAATAAATTTGAAGTTGACCTTTAAAATAATTTTCTTTTTAATAAGAAATGTCATGGAATTTGAAAAAATGTTGAAATAATTCTAGTAAACAATCGAGATTCACACTATGGACACTTATATATAAACATCCTGTTTTAATTCCTAGTAGAACTATGAATTAGATAGAAGAAGTAGACAAAGATTTGTGAATCACGTAAAATTGAAGAGAAAAATATATAAATAATATAAAATTTATTAAAGTGACTCCATTATTATTTATTTCACCACATCTTCTGTTCTAGAAACTCTTTATTCGCCCTGTCTTGATTTCATTTTCATTTTCTTGATAATAACCTTCTTATCTCCACTTTTAAAATAAATTCTGATTACCTTCTATCTCAATTCTTGAATTTATTTTCGAAGGTTGGAATCAAGAAGGGAATAGAGAAAATAAAAATTTTATGCCAAATATCACAACTGATTAAATTCTTCAAGTTAAAATTTTTATTAGTTTCATTCATACCTTTAGGTAATTTCCAGCTACTGCCCAGTTTAAGACTTGTGAAGGAGTTGAACTTTCAGACATGGACTTCAGTACCAGTATTCCAAGCATCGATACTGTGTCCCTAATCAGCTTCTCGTATCGCTAGAAAGAACCCTTAAACAAGTATGTCTTATTACATAAAAAACACATCTTTATTTATTTTGGAGCATCTAATGCAAGAGTACTTGTAATGCAGACTATGATGCATCGAATTACCTACTATGCTGATTAGGGCACATCATCCATTTTTCAAAAATAAATAAATAAATATGATTATAGAGCGCGTAGCATCTCGTAGGCGCGCAGCTCTTTCAGTAGTAATATTTAATATTAAAAAAAAGAGTTCCCAAAAGCTTGATTTCATTCTTTTCGTCCATAGAGTCACTTCAGCTTCTCCAAATGGGTAATATTCATATTAAAAATTAGTCTTAAATCTTGAGTCAAATGCTTCAGTCTTCTTGAATAAGTTCCAAATAAGAATTAGTTATTAAGTCGGTAATTAGAAGGCCTGTTAGTCAAACTTTCATACTGCTAGAGAGACCCTCTGGGTAAATTAGGTATATCTCAGCGGAGCTTATCCGCCCCTTCCCCCGTGGTGGCATCTAGTACGAGATTACTCTTAATGCATTATACACTACACCAGATTACTTACTTGTTCTCCTGACGTAGCCGACATCCATTTTATATTATATAATAAAGTAAGACTTATAGGCAAAAATGAAGAAATTAAAGTCTGCTTTGCGGCTACTGACGTAACTACAAACTTTATAACTTCAAATTAAAATTAAAATAGTAGATTAGTTTAAAATCATTTAAGAAAAAATGTAAAATCTATAATAATACAAAACTCATCTGGAGGATTTGCAGGCAAAATAAGATAATTCTCAAGAATTTCTAAAAAATTTTACTCTTCTTACCAAATTTACGATGGAAAAATATGAGGGAGAAGTTCAATCTGAAGAAGTAGCAAAACTCTAAAAGTAAACTGATTTTAAATAGGAATCATGGGATTTTCTCTCTTTTCAGAAGAGATCAATTTTTAAGGAGCCATTTTCTTTTCTTAAAAATTATTTAATTTGATTTGGTTGAAATTTTAGTGCATTAAAATTAATAAAATATAGATGTTTTATAATTTAGAATTTAGATTTTAGTATTACTTACAATATTATTCTAAGATATTAAATTTTGATAATAAAAAGATGATGGGAGATGAGATTAACCTTCTGGACTAAACTTTCTGGTTTTATGGCTAGAAACAAGTTCATTTTCTGTCGCTTAGGAAATCCTTGGTCAGAGTCATTTTCTGAAGGAAACACTGTCTTCGAGATTATCCGCTCTTGTTAGGGACTTGAAGCCTGGCTACTCATAGCAATGGAATCCCTTGCAGCTATGTCCGGAACACATCGGGATATTCCGATATTCCTAAAAAAGAGAGCATCAGGTTGTATAACTGGAAAAAAGTTTCCGTCTCCAAAATTCTTTTAGTTAAAATTAATTAATAATGATATTAAATTTTAAAAAATTATAAAAGTTTAAACTTTTAGATCAAATCGAAAAAATGGCTATATTAGATTTAATATATTTGAAAATGTGTTTATCTTATTTATTTCAAGCAGAGCAAGTAAACATTTTTTTAAATTATAAAATCAAATTAAAAATTTAAATTTAAATAAATCTCAATTATTTGAATTTTTTATTTAACATTTTATTAACCATTAATCATAAAGAAATTCACTTAATCTAATAAATTTAATAAGAAAAATAATATTAAATTAGCAGCATTTTATATTATATAATTTATAAGTTTATTTTTAACTTTTCTCTTTGTAAGCAAAATATAACTTTGAATAAATAATAAAATATAACAATTTTGATAAATAATAATAGTGAACAATTTTATTATATCATAAACTTTATTTGCGTTTTATGAAATTAAACAATTAAATTAATGCTTAAAAAAATCATAATTAAAGGACTTTAAAATTTATATATAGTTATTGATATTTTTCAAAGATATTTAATAAAGACTTAATTAAAGTTAGAATTGAATGAATACTTTATTTATAATTAAAAATAAAATTTATTATTTAATAAAAAGTTTAATTATCTCCTTTGTAGGAGGTTTCATACTCCTACTTGCAAGTAATCTCAGTTTTATTAGTTTTTTTGTATAAAATTTTTATCTAGTACCTAGAATTATCCATCAATTATTTTTCCTTTCATCAAGCAGGAATTTTGAACCAAATTTGCAATGAAACCAGTTTATATTCCATTTTCTCAGTAATCTAACTGGATTTGATTGTTATTAGAATTATTCATTATACTAGCAACTTTTCCGATTCAGTTTTACATGTAAAAGCCTATTTTAAAAACTCCATTTGAAAATTAATAAATTCCATATCCGCTAGCCTCTCCATTATTAACTTAACCAAATCAAATTCCCTTTTCTAAATAGAGAACTCCAACATGACTCTCATCATACTAGCTAAGCAAATTCAAATCTTGTAGTTCTTAAAACTGCTGTTAGTACTATTCATTTTATTTCTTTATATTTTGAATCTATTAATTTACATCTTAATCTCTTCTTTCTTCTTTCCTCTTAAGAAAATCAATACTATCTTTCAAATCTTTATTTTGATTAATCAAATCAGATAATTACTATTGTTAAATCTTTTTCGCCTAGTTTAGTTTTTCAACTTATTTTTTATAGTCGTTGATTGACTTGGCTTAGTTTTAAGTAATTTCATTAAGTTCTTAGTTTTCCTCTTTAATTTATTCAATACTGTTTATTTGTTCTTTCATTGCTTCTATTTCTTCCTCATATTCTTTTATCTACTATAAATAGCTCTCGTTTTACTGCTTTAAATAAGCATTTTCCTCTTGTAAATTTTATAATTCCTCTGAGTTAAGCTCTTGCTTTAAGATAATAACTTTTTAGCATTTTTACTTAAAATGCTTAGCCAAATCCTAGTTATCTACCTTTTAATAGCATCCTTTAAGAGGACAGCCTGTTACTCCAACTTGTAGATATTATCCTGATTTTTGCTTTATTTTATCAAGTATGTTATTAAGCAATCGACTTAGCTTTTTTTACCTAAAAGGCTATTTACTACAATTAGGACACTTCGAAACCTACTTAGCACATCCTTAGCAAGTTAAAGTATCACAATCAAAGCATTAATAAGGATCTTGTACAACTTCAGTACATATTGGACACATAAGCTCTTCAGCAATAGAATTAAGAAAAGGATCCTGAGCATAATCCATTTTGTATATATATAAGAATAAATTTACTAAAGAGCCAACTATTTAAATATCAGCTACTTTAAATATCATATACCTAATATACTTTTATCTATAATATATATCTAAATACTTATTTCATTCATAGGGTATAATCTTAGAATTTATACACTTTATATTGATTTGCATTTTAGCTTTCATTGATTTAAATCTGATTTATTAAATAACTTAAAATTTATTTTTATTTTCAATCTATGAACTTTTCCAGTGGGCCATTTAATATAGTCTTTTGATCTTTCCTTCTACTACTTTTAATTATAAAAATAAAGGAAATATAAGAATAAGAGAGAAGTGTAAGAAAGAAAAAAGAATTTAGATTTTAAGGCAAATGAATCCTACTTACATAGTAGATAGAGCTTTATACTATATTTTTAAATAAATGCTTAAAGTTAAGATTGAAGTCTTTAAGTAAAACTAAATAAGGAAATAAAATAGTAATGTCTTTTAAATCTCTAGCTATTAATAAATAGAGTTTGCTAAGTAAATTTTATTTTTTCAGTGCTAATGAAATATACAAGTTTAAAATGCTTTCTCTTGATAACTTTGCATATGAATATGAAAAACTAAACTAAATTAATTTAATTTATTTACTATTAGTGCAATAATAATAGAAGATGAAAGGACTTTTATTAGTTTATCTAGTGTTATTTTAGTCTCCACTTGTAAATATCTATATTTTAATTAATTGCATAATAAAGGAAAAAGCTAGTTGTAATGTTTGGTATTTTCTTTAGAGAAAAAACTTATTCTCAAATATAGAATAACTATTATATATGTTCTATTTTAATTAGGAACACTACCAAACTTTTAAATTTATGGTATTAAATAATCCAAGTAAGTATATAAAGCATTTTTCAGATCGAAATATCTATTCAAAGCTATTTATTTACATTATATATAATCCATAAAAGTAGCTTACAATTATGTTAAGTATAATTATAACTTTCGCTTAAGTTTTAATTAAGATAAATAACTATTAAGTGTTTTAACAATGACTCGATATTTTAAATAATAGCAACTTCAACTAAGTCTAAGTGATATTGTTAAACATTCTGATACTAAATGACTAACTAGAGTGTTAGTTAATCTTCTATCATCTTTTTAAAAATTAGAATTAAATCATTAATTTCACTGAAAATTGCTAGCTATAGATATAATTATATGCTTGCTATATAAAATCCAAAAAGTTATTTATAATCCAATTCTTTATTAAATTGTTATAAAATATAATTATAGCAATGCTTTATATTAAGATGCTTAACAAGATTTTTTAAAACAAAATGCTTTATAAATAAATAATTATAATAGTTTAATAAAGGTTTATCAAATAAATTGCTAGACAAAATAAAAATAAAATTTACTTAAAATAAAATATTAAATGTCTGGAATAGATTAAAAGAAATAAGCTAATTTACATGATTTAAACATCTAAAAAATTAATTTAAGTATATACAGAGTAGATAATAAAAAGTTTCTATAATTATGTAACAAAAGAAATATATTAGCTTGAATGAAATCTATAAATCGTTAGGTTTTTTAGTTTTATTAATTTTTAAAAAAATTTATTGAATTTTGCTTTAAAGCTTTATATTCTTTTACAAAAAATAAGGCTAAATGAACAATAGAAGAATGAATATTAAAACTAGAGATATAACATGATAAAATAAATTTTATCGTTAAGATTTATGTATTTAAGCAGTTTGATCAGCTTCAACTAAATTTTAGTAAAATCATCTAGATCCTTTCATTAAATGGATGATAAAATTATAAAATTAATAAGTAAATAGGTTTACATTTACATCTCTTGAAATAGTAATAGCTGAGCTAATAAAAAATAGCAATTTTAGAAAATATTTATTTGTGCATACTGCTAAAAAAGAAGTTAATATATTCATAAAATTTTGTAAAGAATCAAAAACTTTAGAATACTCCATAATATTTTCGAGACCTTGCTTGAAATTAAATAAATCAAGCTGTTTGCTTAACTGTGAAAATATGAAAATATTTTAGATTTATTTCTAAGAATAAAAATAGTTAGTTTTCAGTTAACTCGGAGAAATTAGATTTTTAATAAGAACTATCTAATAAAAAACTAGTTAATTGTTTCATAAAGATTAGGGAGTAAAGAAAAGTTAGATTTAGCATTTAAGCTATTAAAGTTTTTAAAATTACTCAGTTAAAAGAAAAAGAGCGCGAATGCTCAGCATATATATTACTAAAATGGATCTTAATTCTTAGAATATTAGACAATCATTTTTACCTCTGTAAGAAGAAATTTTTATATGATAAATGAGAAATAAAAAATATTAAAAAGTATCTATAGCATAGAATAAATAAACCTAAGTGTATAAAAAGCAATATAATTACTAAAGACTAAAGATTTGTATAAAAACTTAACCATTAAAGAGCTTATCATTAAGAATTTTTGTAACTATTATAGTTATAAGATATAACAAAAATTATCAAGGAAAAGCATAAAATAAAAATATGATTAACTTTTTGAAATTTATTCTAAAATAATAATTTAGTATAAAATATGAATAATAAAGACATAATCAGTTACTAAAGGTATGCTTAAAGATATAAATAAATGTACTTTCATATTAAGAAAAACTTATAAATGCATGACCTACCAAATTTATGTAATCATATTAATAGAGATCTTTATTGACAAGATAGGATTAATAAGTTTCTTAAATAAATAACTAAATTTAAAAAATAGCTTAATGTTTTAATAAACTCTCAGTGAACCTTTTAGCTTTTAATCACTTTATCCACATCATTAATCAAACAAAAGTATACAAAAATCATTTTCTTAAACTAAGTTTTTTCTAAAATAAATTTAATTTCTATATAAAATCTTTTTTCAAAAAAAGAAAATTCGCAATACTACAAAATAATTTTTTGTTTTCAAGCATTAAATCAACAGAAGCAGAAACAGCCATACGAATTGAAAGCCATTATTAATAATTTTAATTTTGATTTGAATTAACTATTAAATCAATAAAAATTTATGAAAATAAATAATTTTGACAATGATAAATTACAATTAATTAAGATTCAATAGAAGATAAAATAATATTAACAATTTTTATTCTAATTTGGATTTATAAACAAATATTTAAATAAATATAAGTTGAAAATTATTTATATAATCTTATTAATTTTAAATAATTAAAAAAATTGTAATAAAATTTTATTTATGTTTAATAAAGAAATATAAGAATAGTATTTAGATAATATCAATTATAAAAATTAAAGAATTATTATTTTACTAGCAAATTATAGAAAAAATTAAAAAAATTATTAAGTTAGTAAATATAAAAATCTCTATAGTTAATTAAATTTTATTCTAATTAAGGATTGAAGTAAAATATTTTTAATCGAAATTTTTTTTTAATGAATTATAATATTTTCTTAGAATATTTTTAAACTAAGTCGAATCTTAATTTTATTAAAATAATTATTTGTAGCTAAATTTAATAAATTTACAAACTTAAAAAAAAATTTAAGAGTGAGAAAAATATTTAAAATGTATATTAAAATCTAATATATTACAATAAATTAAAAAAATAATAAAAAATAGCCTTTTTAATTTTAGATTAAGGAATAATAAAATATTTCAAAAAGCAAGGCATTCAAAACTTTATTTAGTTATTATTTAGATAAAGATAAAAATTAACGAAATTAAATAACTTAACTATATTCTAAGCATTAAAAAATAAATTAAATTTAAATATTTATTAGAAAATATTAAAATTATATTTTTAAAGAAAAAGTGTTAAATTAATTTAAAAGTACTTAAATTTTAATTGAAAATTGTTATTAAATAATTTATCTATAATTGAAAAAATAGATTGAAAAATATAAGATATTTTCATTTCAAATTAATTAGAAATTAAAAGATAGTAAGTAAACAATAAAAATTAAAAAATTTCTAGTGAAAATTTTAAAATTAAAGCAATGAAAAATTTTAAAAAGTTTAATTTAATAATCATAAAATTATAATTTTGCTTAAATTATATAATTTCCTAGAATTTTAAATATTTTAAATCTAGAGTTTAATTTAATTATTTCTAAAGTAATTTTCCTTAATATTGCTTCTAACCTTTTTTTCCTATTGCTTTTATTATGTCTTATATATTATATTATTTTCTGCACACATTACACTTGGGTTTCTCAATTTCTTCCTCTTAAATACCTAAGTAATTTTGATTTTGCTCTTCTAAATCTTTTTTAGCACAGCTTTGACAAAAAATATGTCCACATTCCAATTTCAATAATTTTTCATTGGAAAGATTACTTAAGCAATTTTACATCTGACATTTTGCTTCATTTTGCAACAAATTAAACTATTTTGCTTCTAATTACTTTTCATTTACGAAATTTCTTTATATTGCTTCTTAATATTTTTAATCATATACTTCTTTACCTAAAGCACTTTTAATATCTTCCTAAGTTAAATTTTTATAACACTTAATACATTTTGATTAATAGATATCTTTCTCTAATGTAACTAAATAACCTCTAGTATCCGATTCTATTCTTTTTCTTAAACAATTTTTACAAAAAGCATGTCCACAAGTTTCTAAATTTATTTTTTCTTCATTACTCTTTGTTTCTCAGCATTTCAAACATTTAAACTAAATTTTGGCTAATTTTTCTTCTTCTTATTTCTTTATGAATTATTATTCTTCTTATCCAAATTCTTTTTTCAATGCTTCTTGCTATAATAAATCATATTACTCCTATCCCAAAATTTTTATATAATCATTTTCATTTAATTAATAGTTATTACATTAAGGACATTATTTTTTAGAACTATATTTTTAAAAATCAAAAGTAATTTCAATTTTACCAGCATAACTAAACTTATCTATTAAACAAAATTTACAAAACATATCCTTACATCCTAATTCAACCATAACTTCTGGTGTTTTCATACTTTTGCAATAAGCGTAACCGCATTCTAAATTTTATTACTTTTCTTATTTTTGATTATTCTTCTCTTTTTAATTCTTTTTTTAATAGTTTTTAGGTTATTTATTTAAAATCTAATTAGTTTTTTATACTTAATCCTCTTATTAAAGTTAAAGTTATTTCCTCTATAAAGCATTTCTCTCTATTTCTTGATAATAATTTTTTCCTAATATATTAATAAATTCTTCTTATTAAATTTATTAATTACATTTAGTACATTTTATTTATACATATCCTGAATCAAAATCCAATATATTCATTTTATAATTTGTGTCTTTTCTTATTTAATCAACCAAGCATTCATTGCAAAAAGTATGATTACATTTCAGTTTTATTTTTTCTTTATTTTATTATTAATAATAACATCGATAATTATCACATTTTTACTTATTTTCTTCTATTTCTTTGTTTCTTTTCTATTCTTTTTATGCTTTTCTTATTTTTGCCTTTTATTATAATTCTTTATAAATTTCTTAATCAAGTATTTATTTTATTTCTTCTTATTTAATTGTTTGAGAACAACCAGATTATGGACACTTTGTTTGGTAACCATATTCGTCTTCAAGACAAATAATTAATTCTTTAGTCATCAGATATAAATAACTTACTAAACAGTTTTTACAGAAAATATGTTTGCAACTTAGCTGTATTATATCATTTATAGTAAGTTAGATTGCTTTACACTCTTTTCCTTAACATTTATATAAACTTAACTAAGCCTCACTTTGATTTTTTTATACCATTTTAGTCTCTTGTTATTTCTATACTATAACTTGCTAAAAATTTTACGTTTCTTATCTCTAACTACTTTCATATTGCTAGCTTTATGTTTTTTAAGATTCATAAATGTTTTCCAATTTAAATTAATCAGGTTCTTAATTTGTTACTCCTGTTATAGTTTGCTGATAATCCTAATAAATCTCTTGTTTTAGTTCTTAGTTTTTATCTTATATTTAAGGAACGGAAAATTCATTTTATACATGATATAAAATTTCATATTTTTCTTCAAAATTAGCATACTTTTTTCCTTTAAAATTAGCATTCTCAAACCCTTCTAAATAAGAATATTCTTAGCTATATATTAAGTCATAGTGCCCTGGCTTATACAAGATATATATTTCAGGCAACATTCCATTAGGTACCATTTAGTTCAGCTATAAAGCATTATTTTATTTTCTGTCAACTACTTGTATATTTATTTTTATTTTTAAAATCACTTATAGAGGTCCTGCTCCTATTTAGTCGACTTCTTTTCCCATTTAAAGAGTTTCTTTTATTTACTATTCTCAATTCGTATTGGTTTATACGAAAAATTACTTATGGAATTCTAAGTAATTCGTAGTTAAAGTTCTCATTTCCCATACCAAAGCATCATCATAATTGTTTTCATTATTTGCTATTTTTTGTTCTAATTGTATCAATATATCATTACTTTCTCTATTGTAAAGTAAGAACTTGATTAATTCAATAAATGTCTATCTCAAGTTAAAATGAGTTTGATTTTGATAGTTTAAACACTTTCTAACTGTAAAATAACCTTTTGCCTCTAATAAGTTTCTCAAAAATTATTAAACTTCGCTTTAAGGAGTTGTACCTCTAATTAAATGTTCCAAGTACGCAAAACCAACAGCTCTGAAGTAGCAGTTTCCATCACCTCGAATAGGTCTCCAGCTATCGAAGGTTTAACTAAGAGTCTAAATCATATTTTGAATTTTCTCGCTGTTTTAGAATTAGTTTTTTAAGTCTTGTAAATTTCTTCTTGAATAAACTTGATAAAGTTTTTATCCAGGACTTAGTATAAAAATTGGATAATTATACTAGCTTATTTAGTTAAGCTAACTCTAAGTTTAGCTTTAAGAATACTAACTTTACTGCTATTAATATCCTAAATTATTTCCCATTTAAGATTAAACTACGTTTTATCCAAAGTAGATTTGCTAACTTTATTGAGTTAATTCTTATTGCTTGATTGTTAAAACGTTTTCTAATTCTTTTAATTGCTATTCTTTTTACTATTTTAAACTTTATAATTAATAAATAAATTGCAAGTTATTCTGCAAAATCTGCTATTTTTCAATGTACTGGAAATAATGTTTCTTATATTCTTCCATCTAATTAATCTATTAGTTCCTAACTTAAAGCTCCATCAAAGCATTCTGATGCTACTATTAAAAGGATAAAATTTCATTTTAATTTTGCTCCTTTAATATTTTAAGGTATTCTAAACATTGTTGAGGAGATTGATTATTGTAATGGAATGACATCTTTAAGCTAAAATTATTTTAAGCTTAATTTAAATGTTATGATTTTTCCTATTGCTGTTTTTAACTATTTTATTAATTAGAATTTTATATTATATTTTAAATATTTTCACTTATATCCTACTGTTAAATATTTTCATTTTTATTTTAAGTGAATTATAGGTACGAGTTTTTCTCCTTTTATTATTATTTAGAGTCTTATTTAGTCTAATTTTAAATTACGTAGACTTCGTTTTAACTTCTATTTATTTCATTTTTGCCTAATACTAAATTTTTTTTGGTACTTTCCTCTTAACATTTTTTTAATTAATTTTCTTTTTAATTTTCTTAATTTTTTAATTTTTCACACTATTCACATTTAGTTATTTTAAATTCATTAAACTTTGATAAAAACTTTTATAATTCAAATTCTTTCAGGCAGTTTTATGTCTACAAATTTACTGTGAAATTCAGATTTTTTATCACATTTAAAACTGATTTTTTAAGCTGCGCTAATTATTAAGTGCTTGATTCTTTTAAATTTTACTCTTTTCCTCTGTAGCCTTCAACTATATTAAAATCAAAAAGAAGTTAGTCTAAAAGTATTGTTTGTTATGGGAAATCCATTGCTTCTTTTAAATAGGTTTGCTTCAAGTGCTTAGCTAAGGATTGCACAATTTTATTGAATGAGATAGAAATATCTTCTTAATATTTTTTCATTCATTTTTTTATTTCTTCCCTACCCTAGTTTCAACCTTTCTTTTATTCAATAATAGTTTAACGAGAATTATTATATTATTACATAAGCTGCTTTAAGTCCTCTATTATTTCTTATTACTTTTATTATTACTTAAGTAAAGAAAGTGATTATAATATCTCATTGTTAATCATTTATCCCATTTCGCTTATTTACTTTCTATATTAGTTTTTACATATCTCACATTTTATTATTTACTAGTTTTATATCTGTTAAATGAAGCATTGTTAGCACACATTGTGAGAGCAAGGAAGTTTTACAGGTATATGTCCTTCTAACTAAAACGTTTGAGAGCAGATATTGCATTTTTCAGCACTCTGCATTCTTTACTTAAGAAGTAAAAGAAAATATGAATAGAAATAATTAAAATTACAATGAAAAATAAAATAGAAAAAGCTAAATAAGTATATAAGTATATAAGTATATAAGTATTTTATAAGCATAATAACTTAAAATTATTAAATTAGTATTTATATTTTAAAAGTTAAATGATATTAGTATTATTATATTAATTAAAAAATGTCAGGATTCAAAACAGGATTCTTCGCGGCTCGAAAAGACAAGAGTTAACTACATCCTAGGAGACTAGGGACAAGAAAAGGGTACCAAAAAGGTCACACATCAGGATGAGTCTCCCATCTCTGAAGAAAAGCCTAGGAAATAGGTTAAAATATAATGCGCTCGGAAGTCTTGAATATAATCACATAATTGTAAATAAACTACGATTAGCTGATTAAAGTGGTTCTGGATCTCTGGGAAGAGGTCAAAAAGTTGAAGAAAGACAATAAGAAGTGAATGGAAAACTTGAACTTACAGAGGAAATAGAATCGAGACTCATGCCCTAAGAAAGGGACCTTAATGCATTTTGAAACATTTCATAAGACTATAACAATAATCATAACACTAATAATAGAAGCAGAAAGAACTGGCCAACAAAAATAGAAAAATAGAAGAAAGTCAGCAAAAATTGCAGTATTAAATGGACCTACAAGAATAAAGGGATTATCTAATGATAATCAAAGAAGAAAAAACTCAAGATCTTAACCTAAACGAGAATCAAAAAGATCTCGAACGCTTCTATGAAAAGATGCTAGAAATTTCAAACTTTTAAATAAGAATACTGAAACTACTAGTAGAAGTTGGCAAATAGAAAGAAGATACAACAACTAATACTAAAAAGAGAAAGATAACATTGTAACAAATTTGCAAAAATATACAAGATCAAAGATACAAATCATTATCTATGCGAATGGATACCTAAGTGACAGTATGTATAGCAAGGAGAAGAATTAAAGAAACATTTAAACTTTTATATTTAGCCTCTAGAACATCTAGAAGTAGGCAAGAGAGAGGTTGAATAACTCAAAGAACGCTAAACACTTAATTCTTTATTCGCCTTTGTATTTGTATTTTTATTATTATATTCAATCGAAAAATATTATATTAAGTTATAAAATCTATCAGTAAATAAGATTAAATAAAATAAAAAAAAACCGTAAAAAATTCATGAATAATTAAGAATTAAATACTTGCAAAAAAGGATAAGAGATGAGCAAGGTTAGAAGAGAAAAACAAAAATTCATCTTACTCTTCGTCATAGTATCAATTCAAGCGACTACAAAAAAATTATAAAAGTTTTTCAATAATAGAAAAGGGAAATGAATCCGTATATAAGCAATATCGCAAACTATAGAAATCTTTCAGCAGGTAGGATGAGTTAATTTAGATTCTTTTAGATAGAATAAGAGATTGATGATGCATATTGGACATCTATTCTTAAAAACAATAAACTTACGATAGTAGTTTGCTTCATTATAGTCTTAACAGAAAAAAAGTTATGGCTTTAACCCCAAACTAATAAATAGAAGAAGTTCCAATAATTACCAAAGAAACTAAGACTGATATCGTGACTAATCAATTAAATGATAAAATAGAATTTGAAAAAATGAGATAGCAAGAAGATCGTAAAAACTTGAGAAATTTATTCTTTCAAAAAAGAAGCAGAAATAGAAAACAAAGAGAAGCTGATATTGTAATTCTTATCAACATCTAATAAATCACTGGCATAAAAAACAAAATGACTAAAGAACCTGAAGAAAACAAGCAAGACTTTTTAAAATAACAATAGAATCTACAAAATTATTGAATTTAAAATAAACCTTAATCAGATAAAGGAGATTGGTAACCATTCCCACAAAAAATATTCAAAGAATCCAATCTCATTAAAAATGGATAGCTGGAATTGGTTGAAAATAAAAGAAACACAAATTTTTCTTAACCTTTTAGTTGATCATAATAATAAAAAAATAAATTCCTTTTATTTCAAGCTTTAATATTTTTTTTCTTTAGACACAAAAAATATTTATATGCATTTTTGCTAAGTTTTTAGTTTAATTTAATGTAATTACATATTAAAAAACGAGCAAATATATAATTTATTAATTATTTACTTATTATCATTTATAGTTAATTATTTATTTGAATTATCAAAGAAGAATTAATAAAAGATAAATATGAATATTCCGCTGTTGGAAAAAATTGCAGATTATCTGATGCAGTGTATACTGCATTGCTAGTAATTTCGCACTGGATATCACCACAGAGAAGGGCAAATAAGTTCAGAGGAGACATTTTTAACTTGCAAGAGGAATTTTGCTAGCATTATGAATGTTTGACTGAAGAATCATCTAATATCCTTAATTGCAAATTCTTATTTGGATCTATTTAAGAAGACAGAAACATTTGCATCAAGAATCATTTTTAATAAATAGATTCTCCATTTAGAGAAGCTGACCTGATTCATTGGATTGTTAGATTAAAAACAAAAATTATGAGAACATTTATTTTAATATTAATATTAACATTTAATTCGTGATAAACCTATTAACGATGACAATGTTAATTATTTATTTATAAAATAATTTATTTTAATTCAAAATAAATAGAAAGAACAGCTACAACAAATTGGAACGATATAAATTTATAATTTTAATCAGAATAAAGAGATAAAGTTAATTATCAAATCAATTAAAATTTATACGCAATGGATCCAATTTGATAATAACAAGCCACTCGAATTTTTAGACTTAACATATGAAAAAAACAATTTTTGAGCAAAAGTTACATTTCTAAAATAATTTAAATAAATACCATTTGAAGAATATTATATATAGCCTAATAATTTATCACTATTGTATAAAATAATTGTAAATAATTAGATATATAATATATATGGATAGATATAAAAGAATTCAATTTAAAGTGATATTTCGATATTAAGATTAAAAGCTTTTATTCCATCAAATCAAAATTAAAAAAATTAAATTTTAATTTTTAAATCTATAAATATAATAATTTTATGCTCTTTTTACTTTTTTATTTCAATTAATGAATAAATTGCTTATATTTATTTAACAAAATTAAATTTCTCCAAATAAATTATTTACTGAGTAAAATAAAAATTAAGTTACATCCTAATGTCAAATAAACTTTATTTTAACCAAGCTGAACAAATTTTCCAAACTAAGAGAAAAAAATTTAGAGTGAAAATATAAAAAATGAATTTTCTAAGTTATAACAAATAAGCTTTTAATAATAATTATTTAGGCTTTTCTTAGAATAAAAGAATCATATTTGAGAGTAAATTTAAATTTTATTTAAATCAATATAATTAAAAATTAAACGATAAAATTATTAGGCTCTTTTCTATTCGAAGGATTAATAATAAAACATTTCAAAAGCGTCACATATTAAGATATATATAAAATATTATACAGATAAAGAAAAATTTAATTAAAATATTTACTAAGTAATTTAAATTTATAATCGGCTTGAAAGAGAGATTTAAGCTGTGAAATTATTAAATAAAAAAATTTAAATTACAATTCAAAGTAAGGACGAGATGAATTTTAAAATAGTTAAATATTAAAAAAAATTTACAAGCAACAAAGAAAAGAAATGAAAATTATATAATTTTTTCATTTTCATTTCAATTAATATAAAATTAAAATAGCATAATTGCAAAATTAAAATAAAATTAATTTATAATAAAATTATAAAAATTAAAATTAATAGATAATTTTTATTTAAAATAATAAGAAATATAATATATAATCAAAAGAATAGCCTAAGTATTATTTTAAATTGTCTAATTATATCTCTAACTTTAGAAAATTCTTTGATTCGTTCTAAATCTTGAAGTGAATGCATTTGAAATAATATGAGTCTTTGAAGAGGTGTGAAGTTTATGATTATGGAGTATGCATTCATTATTCGGTGGTCCCTACTTAAAGAAATTGATCAATAGGATATCTCCTTTAGTCCATAATAGGTTATTAAGAAAAAGTAGCACAGCGAGAGCTTAGTTATTCTAAAATATTCAAGGTTAATCATTATTAAATTTATGTAGTATTCTTAATAGTAATTAGATTTTAGAATTTTTTAAGATCACAAAAAATCAAATTAAAAGATTTTAGGAAAAGAAATTTTTCTTTGAAAAGTTCATTTTCCCTCAGTAGCAATTAGATTACCAAATTTCCTAGTTTAAGGCCAGTTCAGTTCAAGCTTATTTTACTTCTATTAATCAAATTTTCTTTCCTAATTTTCCATTACTCATAGACAAAAAGTGTTTACGTTTTTTCAAATTTGCTTAGGGATTTTCTTATTTTCATTACAATTCTTCTAAGATATCAGTGCTGCTACATGTGTAGCATTTCTTTCTGAAATATTTTCATTTTATTTATACTCTCTATTTTGATTAAGATCGCTTTATTTATTATTTAAGGTTTTAATTATACCATTTTATGTAAGACTTATATTTTAAAAGTTTTATTTCGTTGATAATATTCATCATTTTCTTGCTTAATTTAGTCTTTTTCACTTTATTGTTTTATTACTCACAAATCTTAATCTAGTTCTTCAATCTTTGATTAATATTAATCCTTGGAATTATTGTAGAACTTATGCAAATTTAATTCCGTAGCGCTAAAGTTGATGTCATGTTGGCATGTGTCCATTTATTTTTTCATTTCTTTGACAATTCTAGATAGTCAAAAATTTTTATGCCTGCTTCTTGTCAAATTCAGGAACTTATTATTTGGCCAAGTTATTCCAGTTGTTATTTGCAGTTAAAATTCTTTAACTAGACCAATCTTCCATATTTTTTCTTTTTCAGAGCATTTCAGTTTAATTTACTGATAAACTTTATTTTTTTCCTGTTTTGGAGGAGTGGATGGAAGAGTTGTTTTGTATTTATCTTTTCTGTTCTTTTTCAATTCTTTAAATATTAATAAGGAAGTTTGGTCTAGCTTAAGCTATGTGTAATCTAAAGAAAAGATACTTCTGGTTTTCTCTCCTGCTCTAAGTAAGTGGTGTAAAAACCCTTCTCGAAGTTAACCATATTTTAAATTTCCAATTATCATTTAATTAAAATTTTCTCATTTCTTTATATTAAAAAATTTATCTCATCTTCTTGACATCCTCCAGACTTTAAATTTCATAAAATTTATTATTTTAATAAAATCTCCGAAGTTCTATATAAGACAATTATTTTGCAAGATTTAAGTATTATTGTTAGTTAATTAAAAAACTCGCTAGTTTATTATATTTAAAATGATCTTTTTAAATAAATTTTAAATCTATTAAATTATACTAGCACCTTAATCACATTACTTATTAAATAGAAAAATACTATTTTAAATATAAAATAATTTCCTAAAATAAAAAATTAAGATAATCTAAATATTAGAAAGCGCTAAACATCTTAAACTTTTTGAAAGATAAATAATTAGAAATTGACTACTTATATAATAAAATATATTAAACAGTTTGCAGCTTAATTAAGAAACAACTGAAAAAGAAATATTTTTATATTCATTTCCAAAGTTTTATATCTTATAAGTTTTTTATTCAATTAACTAAGCAATTTCAAGCTTTTAAAGATTATATTTATTTTTTCTTTTACTCATTTATAAAATTTATAATTTTCTAGATTTTAGCTATTTATTTTTGGATTTATTACTTGAAGATACAATGCAAAATAGTGTTGTATGATTTGAGATTTTAACTTCATTATTTTTGTTTATTTTATAGTTATTTAATGAAAAATGAAAACAACTAAATGATAAATAATTATTATTTTCAAAATTATTTTTTATTACTGATATTTATATAAAATATGCTATGCTAAAGTTATTATTTATTTAAATTAGAATTTTTCAATTATTTTCAGTATTATTATTTATATTGCTCTACTTTTCTTTTAATCTATTGTAATTCTTCAAAATTATTCATTCAAATATCATTGAAATAAAAATAAAAATGTTTGCAATTTATATTATCAATTAACTTTTTTAAATTTTATTTAATGAACTAATAAAGTGATTGATAAATTCAGCACTTCTAAAATTATAGATAATGATTCAATTATTGTATTAATAAATTCCACATATGCTAGCATCATTATGATTACATATCCTTAATAATTTTTATTCTCATATATCTAAAGGATTTATTTATCTTTGATTTTATGCCTTTTTTATTATCTGAAACTGATTATAGTTCTCTAAATTTGTATTCTGCTTGATAAAGTTTGTTCTATTTCTTTATCTATTTTAATACTTTTATTCTTAAACAAATTAATTATATAAAATGGAGTCATATGCTCTTCTCTAAAAGAATTAACTTAGAAATTTAAGGAAAAAAAAAGCTGAAATAATGATGCAAACATAGCAGCAACAAGAGGAATCAAGTTCTTCATTTGAAGTTAAGATCATGTTCGGATTTGCTGAGATATACAACCTAAGAATGAACCTGAATCAAAACTCTAAAGTTAACTCTATCAATTTAAAAAATAATCTTAATATATGAAAAAAAATTTAAAATTGAGGGGAAAAATCTGAGAATTAATGATTAACATTTACGATTAAAATAAATATTTATTAATAATTCTTCGGTAGCTAATTTAAAATAACTTCAAATAGTAACTATATTAGCAATCACAATTGATATTTAATAAAGAATAAAACATGGATATAGAAAAAGAAAAGTTAAATAAGCATATAAAATAAAACAAGATGAAAAGGCTAGCTTTGATTGGCAAGTGAGAATAGAATTATAGAAAAAATATTTTAGAAAAAAATAAAAGGAAAATTGAACAGGAGCTGTTGATACTGCAAATCAATTTACGATATCATACGATAATGCTGAGCCTGAACAAAGAAAAAAAAGAATTTGAAAGATGATGAATAAACTTTGAATAAATGAAAATGGAGCTTGTAAATAGGAAATTTTATGAAAAATTGAAGATAATTATTAGTAATAACCTACCACATATAAAAAGATCATGATATTTATCCGCATAAACAAAATTTTGGCATTTACCATGTTGAAAGCCAGGAAAGCTAAACTTTTACATTTAAGTATATCATTAAATAAATAAATTTAAATATAAAAAAAATATTCGCATTCCTGGAGATATTTCAACTTAATTCCCGCTAACCTATAAATTGCTCTAGAGGCTAATTTTAAATTTTGTATACCTCCACAACACTTCTCCTTTTTATGCATAAAGTCCTGTAATTATTCGTTCCTAGCTAATGCATGGTACCTTTTTTCCTTTATATTTTCCGAATTTGTTGCAATATAATCTTCATTTTCTCTTTTTAATAGTAACTGATGCTATCTCTTCTTTGTTCTACTACTTCCTTTAAAAGCTTCAGTACTCCTATTTGAAGTTATGAAATTTCTATCTTCTTTTCCATATAGGCATCGGAGAGTTATAATAATAACATCTTTTAGTTTCTCATTTAGGAATAAATCATAATAAAAAAATGGCAGAAGGTTTCAAGAAGGGCTTTTTGAGGCTCCATAGATAAAGGAGCAAAAACCAGAGACTTATAATTCTTCATCCATCACTTCTTCTTTAAAAAATAATAATCTTCTTTAATTAATTTCAACTTAAAGAGTTTTGGATTGCAACTTCTTGCAGTTTAACGACCCCAACACTCCCTTCATGGGATAACGGAGATATCCTGTTGCTTTCGAAAAGCAGCTGCCAGGGAGCTCCATCGCTATGGGCAGCCAGGCTTCAAGCCCCTACCAGGAGTGGATAATCAATAGGAAGGCGTTCCCTTGCAAAGGTTGACTTTGACCAGGGACTTTCTCAGCGACAGGAAAGGAACTTGTTCCTAGCCATAAAACCAGAAAGTATGATTCAGAAGGTCAATCTCAGCTCCCACCATCTTTTTAATTATAATAATAATCTTCTTAATCTTAATAACCTGCAATAGTTGAAAATTTAAGACAATCTTAAATAAAATAAGAACTTAAATAAGCATAAACAGAATAAAACTAATAATAAAATATTGACTTTCTTCCTAAACCTAGACCAAGTAACTATAGGAAATTAGAGAATCCAAAAACGATGCAAAAATAGACAAATGAAGAATAATTATTAATTAAAAGTCTTTTGAAATCTGTGCTTATTCTGTAAGAAGAAGTAAAAATATTAAGATAAGAAAACAAAAAATTATTAGAAAAAAGTTAAAATATTGAAGGAAGATTAGTCAAATAAGAAATCGAAGTATAGCAACTTGGACAAAAAAGAATAGAGCCTCTAATCTAAGAAATGAAAATGGAAGTAGAAGGCGATAGGTAAAAAGAACCAAACAAAATTAGAAGGATTCTCAAGAGATGTTATCTGTGATAATCAAGATTTCATAGATTCAAGAGTTGTAAGATATAAAAGGAAAAGATGAAGAGAAACAGTGAAGAAATCTGAAGAGAATTAACAAGAATTTACGTGACGATAGAAGGAAGAATTCACAGAAGAAGAATTTTCCATTCGAGTCCCAGAACTCTGAAAAAACTAGAAGACCCGAACTTTTATTTTAAGCACCCAGGAGCGATCACTTGATGTCAGTGGAAATGAGGTTGAAATACCTCAAAGCCACAAACACTTTAATTAAGTATATTAAGTTAGGAATAAGTCTTGAGTTCTTTTTTCTTTCGATTATCTTTGAATTATTCTCCCATAATCTTAGTTTCTCTTAGCGCTGCATTTTTTGCTAATTTTCTTTTACATTTTCTATCTTGTCGTTCAGTTCTTTTTGTCTCTATTGATTGCTTTATGATTGGTTGCTCTTACCTTGTGGAGTATACTAGAAGATATTAAATCCTCTTTCTTAAACCATAAGCTTCAATTCTATTTCCTATATTATTTCATCTTTTTCATTAGTTTTTTATTATCTTTGTTCAGTTTTTTTACCTCTTCCTGGAGGTCCATTATAACTTTAATTAGCTAATCATAATTTATTTATTGCTTGGTAGTAAAATTAGAGATTTCTGAGTGTATTATGCTTTTAGACTATTTCATTGTCTTTTCTTCAGAGATGGGAGATGTGATTTGTTGTCAACCTTTTGTATACTCTTTTCCTAGTCCTAGCCTCTCTATGACTTTATTAACTACTGCTTTTTGGAACCTCAAAAAATCCTGATCTGAAGATGACTTCTTTTTCTTTTTTATTCTTAAATTACTTATTTTCTTTATTTTTTAGTAAAAGTTAATATTATTTATAATAAATTTTTTAAGTTTCAAAGCCTTTTAGTATATTTAGATTCATTTGTTAAAAATTAACTTATAAATAATAGATTTAAATTTTTAAGTTCGAAGGTTATTTTAAAATACTTTTTTCTATCCTTACATAATTATATTTAACTCTAGTGCATTGCTTCATTTTAACTTTTACTAATATTTAATTTCTAATTTCTTAATTTTTCCTTCCCTTGTTTCCCTTATTTACTCCAATTATATTAAATTTAATTATAAATAATTTAAAACTTTCAATTTTTAATTAATATTAATTATACATTTATAAAATTAACTAGATTCTGCTATTTAAATAAATTAAACTAAGACTCTTACAATTTTAGGTATAAAAGCTTTATATTATTTTAATAACTAAAGTAATAATAAATTATTATAATACATCATTTTTATTTATTTTTAAAGCTTTTCAGTAACTTTAACTAATTATTTCATATATTTTTAGATCTTTTATTCTTAATATAATCTCTTTTTTTAATTGTCTGCTTTAGTTTAATAATTAATTTTGTTCCTTTTGGCTAAATTATTACAAAAATCCTAATTTTTATTATTTTACTCATCATTTAAAAAAATATTTTACATTACTATTGCTTAAGCTTCTCTTTATAATCCCATAGCCTAATGACAGATGATTCTAAATGCTTCTGATGCTTCAGTGACATAAATTATGGTTAATTAATTTGCTTAATGAAGCTAAAAGAATGAAGAAATAAAAATAAAGCTTTTGAAGATCAATAATGAATTGAAGATGGTAAATGAGAAGCAAGTTAAATGAAAGAATATCTAAGCAATTTAATAAATAACTTTAATAATAAGATATTCAAACCTTATAAGTAGAACTTTCATTAAAGGAATCATTGTTTAAGAAAAGAGAAAGTGTTATATTAGTTTAAATATTTGATAGAGTGAAAAGTAATTAAAAGAAAAATTTTAATTATAATAATTTAAATAAATAGAAGCAATGCTACAGCTAATTTAAATTAATCTCCAGCAAGCTAAATATCTTAAATCAGTCAATCATCTAGGATAAATCTTTTATGCTTTTAGATATAAAAAGTCAGGATATTTTTAAAAATATAATTATGAAATAAGATCTAAATGGATTATTTACTTTATAATTTAAAAAGATTTTTATTTAAAAAAATATAAATTTTGTTAATAATTTTCACAAATTTTACAGGATTATTTTACTATTATTTTGTCAATGAATAAGTATCTGTGGTAAGCTCTTTTAATTAATTGGTAAGATAAATAAGTATTGAAAATTAAAGATTAAACAAATTTGAAAATCTTAAAGGATTTTAGAGATGATTTAGTAAGTGTTTTCATTAAATTTGAATTCTAAAAAAATAATTTTCCTAAATCTAAAGCTTATAATGTTTTTAGCTTTATGAATTATTTGGTTTATTTTCTATCTTTTCCCTATTTCTTTTATATTTAACTTTTAAATTTAATTTAATACGCCTTGTTATTATTTTTCTTTCGTTTACACTTGATTTTATACTAAATTTGAAACAATTCTTTTTAAATACCATCTTCCCAATAATCGAACTAGATGTAATTAAGATTTTTATATATTAACTATTAACTTAACCGCTTCATTAATTCTATTTAAGATATATTATTTATATAACTCCGTTACTGCATTGATTAACTCCAAATCCGTATTAATTTCGTTTCTTACTTATCCATATCGAATTTTATTATTTTCCATTTATAGAACATCTTTTTTTTATTATTCTTAATCTCATTAAAGCACTAAATTATATTAATTTTATTTCCAAGTATTTTTATCTTATAAATATTCTTTTTGCAATTCATCTCTCTTTTGTTTTGGCTTATTATTAATCTTGCAGCTATTCAATTTTAGAGTGAATTTTTCGATTTAATTTTGCAAAATAATATTTTCTATCCAAATCTATTCACTTTGAATTTAATCACTCAAAGTAAGTTATTCAAGTTTCTTAATATTCCTCCAATTATGTTAGATTATATTGGTTGTGTTTTAAATTATCTATTCTAAAATTGCTTTTTTCTTGAAATTATTTAACTTATTTATTATTGCTCTATTTACTTTCATTAATCTTTAATAAAGATATAGCTATTTTACATATAATCTAAGATTTTATTTTATTGCCTTCTATATATTTCTTTAGTTCTGAGATTTATTTTTAATTACTAATTAATTTCTTAAATTTTATGCTTTGAAAATAAGAGTCTTCAGAGACTCTTATTTTAGATATTAAATTTAATTTTCTAGTTGCTCTATTTAATGCTCTAAATTTATCAGATACAGTTTTTATTCCTAATTTTAAGTCTCTATTTTTTAAACAACTAATTATTAGAAATTCTATAATTTTACTATATTCACTTAAAGCAAAAGTTATATCAAAGGTTTACTTTATGTTTCTAAATTAAAATCTAAATAACTTGAATTTATGTTGATTCCGCTTATTTCAATTTCTCTTCGCTTAACTATTCTATTAATCTTTCTTATTATGGATCCTTTAACTTAACCATTTTAATAGTTCTTTTAGCTAAACGTCATCAAGTTAGTGTTAACTCTGATTGCATTTCTTAATTATTTAATTTTAGTAGTTTACTTGTTTTATGAATTTCTGAATTGCTTTTTTTATTATTGTGTCTTATCGACCAATCTCTTTCTTTTTTCTTTTACTTATCTTATAGACTTATTTTTCTAGATTTTAATTTTATTACTTAAACTTCTAATTTTATTTTTCTTGATCTAATTCTGCTGCTATATCCCCATTAAGAAATAATTTTAGCTAATTAATTTATTAGGTTAAATCAATAGCATTTCTTAAGTTTTTATCTGATTTAAATAATTAGCTTTCTAGCATTCCTTCATCAAATTATTTTATAAATTATATAAATTTACTCTTTATTAGTAACCTTTAGCAAGATAACTGGTATATTCAAATTCAATTTCTAAGTTTTCTTAAAGTTAGGGAAATTTTCTATAATATTCTTTAGGATTCTATCAACATCTTTACTAATAAAAGGAGCTCTATTTCATACAGGGCATTTTTTAATAGTGCAATAACAGGATTTACATAGTAAATAGCTACAAGTAACATTAAGCAAATCTTCTTTCCCTCTATACATACAAAACATGATAGACTTTCTTTTAAAAACTGTTCTAAATAATTCCACTTTAGTTTCCATCTATTAATTTGATTTAATTAATAAAACTACCAAGTCAGATAAAACCACCTAAGTAATTCTACAAATAAACTAAATTCTAATTAAATAAATAAACTTGCTATAGAGTCTCTTTAATAATAGACAATTATAGAAGAACATTAGCTATATCATTAATTATATCTATTTATAATAACTTTATGAAATTTTATTAGCTTAATACTTATTTAAAAATATTTATTTTATGATTCTAAGTTAATTTTTTATTTATAATCATTTAAAAACTATATAGTTATTAAGGAAAATAGACTTTTTTTATAATCTAGCTTAATTTCTTATTTAGATATAATTAAGTGTTTTTAAATCAGCTTTCCTTCCTAGTTTTTATTACCCTTTTTTTATAATCCTTAACTTTCGATTTATAAGTTTTTTTGTTTTATCTATAGAAATAAAAAAATTAACAATCTTCATTAGTTCTAAATGATTAATTATATTTTTAATTGATAAATTTGGAAACAACGAAGAGAAATTAATTTAATTTAATTTAATTTAATTTAATTATATCTTCTATTATAAAGCTAAAAAGACTTATCTTTTATATACATACTTAGAAGATATATCTATTGTTTTAAGATTATAATAAACATCTTTCTTTTTCATTGAACTTGCTTAATATTTTAAATCTGAATTTTATCTCTTTATTGATTTTTGTCAGATTAATTAATAGAAAGAGGATAAGTGACAAAATGCTTTTTCTAGTTTTAACTTAAAAGCAAACTAAGAAATATTATATTAGATTAATATTTAATAATTAACTTAGAATGCTTCTTACTTATAGAATTATCTATCTTATTGCTTTTAGTCTTAGTCTTATATTTCAGTTGATAAACCCTTCATTTCTCCATATTTTTATTCTTTAAATCTTTTAACTAATTAAATCTTAAAAATGTATTAAGTTTTTTATTTTAGGTATCATTCTATTTCCTTTTACCTTTATATTAAGCTATTCATAGGTTTATTATTAATACTCCATAACTCTTTCACAAATAAATTCTTAGATAATTAAAATTTTTAAAAATAGTAAATTACTTAACTTTTTTTTTAGTTAAATTTATTTTTAAACATTAAAGATGACTAGTAGTTGATTACTTTCTTAGATGAAATTTATATTCCTTTAGATATGTATATACTGATGATACAGTTTAACGAAATGTAGTATAAGTTGTGATAATTTTATGATTTGAAAGTTAATAAATTTGGTTAGTCCCTTTCCTCATCCTTATACTCCAATTTTTTTCTTGACCTACTTGCTTATCTGATTATATAAAAATGCTCTTAAAGGGAAATTTGTCATAAATTATTCTTCGAGAGTATGATACCAATGTCCTTTTGTATATACTCTTCTTCCTAATGCTTTTAAAGAACCTCTAACTGCTCCAGGAACTTGTACAAAGGTTTCTAAAGGATATAGATTTGTTTTGATGAAGTTAGGAGCAAAGCATAGAACGTCAACTTTATTAGAATGATAAGTTAAATCATTTTATAAGATGTTAGAAAATTGACGTACAAATGCCTTTGAAGCTCCATATAAATTCAAACCAATCACAGGCACTACACCAGATCCAGATCCTATGTTAATAATAGCTGATCTTTTATTTCTCTTCAAAAGTTAAGGTAGAATTAGCGTTGTCATAATAGCTGTACTGTATAAGTTTGCGTTGAGAATGTAATCTACTTCACTCTGAGGGTTATTTTGAAAGTATTTACCTTTGTTCATACCTCCTACATTATTTATTAAGATAGCTATATCTAAATCTTTTAGTAGGAAAGCTAGGTATTAGTAGGATTTCATACTTTGTACTGAGAAATCAGTTGAAATAGTTTTAACTTCTACTCCATACTTTTATTCTATTATCTTTTTCTATTCTTCTAACTTCTTCTTACTTCTTGCTATCATAACTATATTAAACTTCAAATCAGCAAAGTATTCAGCAAACCCTAGTCCTATTCCATCGGAACCACCTGTAATAACTACCCAAGAGTTATTATCTTAATACATCTACTTGAAGTTTAAAGGTTATTGCAATACATTTTTATAGATTCCAGAAGCAAAGTTTAGTAGTTTGCATGATACTTTAAAAATTCCAAGAAGAGCTAAAGGAATCATAATTGTATCTGTTGAAAGAATTTTATCTAATCTAGTCTTTAGATTATTAAAAGCCAAACTAATAGACATTTTAAACTAGATAATCTAAAATAAAATTAGCTAATTAAGCTATAAAGTCTACTACATGCTAATTTAAACTACCCTAGCTAATTATAATGTTCTTAATTGTATAATTAAGCAAGTATTAAAGTAAATAATAAAGCTAGCTAAATATATGGATAATAAAAGGGATAATATATAAGGAAATATAAAAATTAATAATCAACTAAAATTACCTTTGCTACATATCTTAATCAAGGATACCTTTTTAATAATTTCATAATAAAGAAAATTAAGGTATTTATATCTGAAACTCAAAATAGCTAGCATTTAATAATAATAGCTCACATATCTAGAATTTATTTATGATGTTAAAATTTGTTTGCTAGTAGAAAGAAAACATAGCCATTTCAGTCAGAAAATTTATAATTAGTAAAAGCTACCATAATTCAATCAAAAAGCCTATTTAACAAATTAAGCTAGCTTAAAATTAAGAAATTAACTTAAATAAAGAACTATTTATTGATTTATATTAGACATACTAAAACCATCTACTAATATATGTGCTTAATAAAGAGATAGAAATTATAAATTTAAAAAGCTAAAGATATAATTATACTTTCAGCTTAAATAAACTACTTTTAAAACAAAATAATCTTCAGAAGATAAATAAACTTAAATTATCAGCAATGAATATAATTTTAATTAAAAGGAAAAATAAATACATATTAGGTGGTTATAGTAAGGTTATAAGTTTATTTACCAAATTAAAACAATTAAAAGAAAAGCTTTCAATAAATTAAATTTAGATAATAAGAATTTCATTGATAAACATATATTGCTAAGTTTAAAAATGTTTATAAAAGCTATTTCTTAATTAAGTTTTTAGCTTCATATATTTTCTTATATAAAATATTTATTTTAATTCATTTTCTTAGATTTTTTATATAAGAACAAAAATCTTAGAATTGTAATTAAAAAAAAATTTATATTAAGGCTTAAAAGAAATCTTTTGATATTAAGGTGCTAATAATTTAAACAATTAGCAGGTGAACAGAAAGATCTTAAATTATATAAGAAGTTGTCGTAATTAATTTTACGTTTTCAGAATATTTCCTTCTAATTTTTTCGAGTTTTAACTAGGAAAATTTTAAGAAACAAAAATTTATGATATTACTTGGTACTATTTCAATAAATCAAGAATAACACAAATTGTTTAGATTTTTTCTTTTACTAAACTTTTTTAATTTAAGTATATTCAAAAATATTAAAAGTCATCTGATATTATTAAGTTAAATATAAAACCCAATCTTCCAGTTAGCTTTTATATTTAGTTTATTATTATAAATTTCCAAGTCCTATCTTTAATTTCATCGTTTGAATCTATAAATGAATTTTTAAATTAAACAAATGATAAACTCTTTTTAATTTACTTCGTTGTAAAGAATATTGGTATGATTATACTTTTATAATTATACCTGCTTTATTACTTCATGGTATATTCTACTTAAGCATCTTTATTATTATACTTGGTTTATCTCTTTTATCATTAATAAAGCTATATATCTCTTTGGAGATTCTATGACTTCTTTCCAAGATCCAGGGAACTTATATTATTTTTTCTCCGAAAATACAAAGGTTGCCAGAACTTACGCAAAGAAGTATATTTTTATGAATCTAGCCTTTAGCAATAGAGTTTAATAGTAATTCAAAAGTAACCTAGAATGATACTGATAAATTGAAGAAGGTTTTGATAATTATTTGAAAAAGAGCTTATTAAGTCTAACGAATTAAAAATAAATAAATAGGTATTTTATCTAATTCATTTAGATTATATTATTTAAATTATTAGTAGTTAAATAACTATCTACAATCCTATCTATTATTAATTTATCTAATATAAAATATCTTTAAGCATTATATAAAAATTCATAAGAAACTACTTTTTCACTTTAATCCTTCAACAATTCTTAATCAAGTATTATTTAGAGTTTTTATAATATCCAAATTAGATTGATACCCATTTATTTTCAATTGACTTACCCTTTATCAAGCTTAAAATTCTTAAATTATTTCAGCAAATCTTTAGTTGTACTTGCATTTAGATAAATCTCTCCTCAATTATAAAAATTATTTCTTTGTTCCTTTTAATTTACCAAGATTTATCAGATTAGATTTTTACCTTTTTCATACTTAATCAGAAAGTATCATATGAGAATATAATAAATGAATGGTTAATTCTTGCTTTAGCATATAAACTGATATTAAAGGTGCTTTAGATATTTATAATATAATGTAAATAAATGATTTATTATATATCTAACTTAAGTTTCTTTTGAAAGCTTCTATTTTATTTTGTCTAAAATGGATTTTTCGTAAGATTAATTTGTGAACTCTCTTGCAGAAGAGTTTATGTGTCCTATATGTACTGATATTGTTCAAAACCCTCTCTAGTGCTTATTCTGTGACATCCCTATTTGTAAGCACTGTACGCCAAAACTGCAATCGTGTCCTAATTGTAGTAAAACACCTTTTCAGTAGAAAAACTTGAGTCGATTACTGAGGAATGTATTAGATAAACTAGATAGAAGACGTAATTAATCGGAATATTTAAAGGGAAAAGTAGGATGTCCAATGAAAGGCTGCTTTTAACTAGTAGAAGAAAGCAATTTAGAAAAGCACTTGAAATAGGATTGCAATAATGCAATTAACCTAAAGAAACTAGTTAACTTCTAGTAAATAAATGAGCTAGAAACTTAAATAAATGAGCTAAAAAAGTAGAATGATATGTAACAACAGTAAATAAACATTTAACAAAAAGAAATTCAAAACTAAAAACTACAAATATAGCATACTGAAAGAATCGAAAAGAAAAACTAAGAGCTCATTTAAAATAATTAGGTTTATGAATAAAAGATTAAAGAATTAGAATAAATGATAGTATAAGTAAATAGCGAAAAGTAAATTCGGCAAGATTAAATAAATCAGCTACAGTATTAGAAGCAAGAATTATTAGCAATTATAAAAGAAAATGAGAAAGTAAGGAATGAAAGTTCTAGAAAATAATTGGAAGATTAAACTAAGCAAGAAAAATTAAAAGGATAGGCTTTAAGTGACATAAATAGTTAGTTCAATGAAAATAGATGCTAAAGCTAAAACTGCTAATTTAAGTAATAAGAAAATGATCATCCGATTGTTTTGAGTTGTTAGCATTACTTTTGTAAAAATTGCTTGATTTTAAGCATGAAATAAAAAACAAGCAATTAGAAAATAAATCAAGAAAGTGGGGAATAGTTATAAAAAAAATGTCCAAGCTTTTAGTGCTAGCACACACTTACTAATGAAGAAATAGAGCGAATATTAGACTAAGATTTTGATCAAGGATCTATATAAAAGGCAGAAGAAAAAAAGATAGAAAGACAAAATCAATAGAACATTAATCAAACAGCATAAAACAAATGCATGAACTATAAATGCTCTTTCCGATAAAAAGAAAGCAAACTGATAAAACTTAACTGCAATCATATCTTTTGTCGCGACTGTCTATTAGAAAAAATAAAAAAAACAACAAATTAGCAAATGAATATATTTGAGTTCGAAAATGATCATATAAGGGTGAGCTGTATTATGTGTTACTGCATTTTGAATTAGGAAAATTTCAAGAATATCTTGGGTGAAGATTATTAATACTATCAAGATTAGGCTCTTTTAAAGACATAAAACTAAGCTTAAGATAAGTAATTATAAAGTAAACAAGAAAGAAAGATTTAAACTTAATTTTTAAAATGGGATTAAAGTGATTAATAAAAAGGATAGAGCGAATAAATTGAAAAATAGTTAAAATGTTGCTAACCAAATTGCTAATCATAATATCCTAGAGTTTAAATGGTATCTTTTAGATGCTAGCATACTTTTTGTAATCTATGCTTTAAAAAGTTGTTCCCTTCGGAAGTATAAAATGAAAAATTAAATGATTTAAATCCAATGAAATAAGAGGGTTCTTGTCCTTAGTGTACTAGTAAACTTAATTAAAATTAAATTAAAGCAACCTAGTAACTTAAGCAATAGTCAAAACAGAATGTTTAAATAAATCCTCAGCAAGAAGAAATAAAAAAGCAATATCAAAATCCCATTTAGTAGATACAAAATCCATATTTCAATTGCATTCAATGCTAAAAGTCCCATTTAAATAACGAAAGAATAGATTTATAGCAATGTAAACATTTTTTTTGTTAGGGATGTTTACGAAGTTAGATAGAAAAGTAAACAAATGGAAATTATGTCGTATTGGAGTAGGAATTCTATAAAGTAGAGTGCTAATAGTGTTGCAGTAAATTGTCTCTAACAGATTTTTTAAATATTTTAGGCTAAGAAAGTTACGATAAGTATTATTAAGAGGCAATTTAAAGAGTGTTTGGAGGTGTATAACAAAAAAAGAATATCGCTACTTCTTTCAAAAGTTTAACAGGCAAGCAAGAATGCTCTATTTTTTGATCCAACTGAGATGTAATTGAACGCTATCTTATATAAATAAAATTACTTATATTCCTTTAAACTTATATTATAAACAAATCTTTTTAAAGTACCAAGCTAGAAAAAAAAATCTAAGCAATACAGTTAAATTAAATTACATCTATCTTAACTCTTAGTAATATACACTCTTTAATGATTTATAGTATTAGATTTAATATAATCTTAGTTTCTCAAAGTAATTATATTAATTTAGAAATAGATAAAGAGCTCCTTATAATAATATAAGTACTTTATTTTATTTCTTATATTTTCATAATAAAGTAGAGTCTTATAAATTAACTAAAATTATATAAAACATATTATAATTTAAAAACTTAAGGCTGAGCTAATGGAGGAAGATTATCAAACTTTTCTTTAAAAGGGCTAAAGGCAAATACGAAAAGCGTACTATTCCTAAATTGCATATAGTTAAATTCATAATTCTTAAATGCTTAGTTATTAAAATAAAATTTAGATAGAAAACAATAATTATCAAAAATGATAAAAACAAAGAAGGCTTTATTACTAAGTTTAATTAGGAGATAAATAATCAGAAATGATTATAAAATATTCTAGTTGCAATACATTAAAAATTAATTTTTTTTGTTTCTAAATCTAAAATTAACGAGAAAATCATCAATAACTATTATTTAATATTTTAATTTTCTTTTTTCATTAAGTAATTAAAACTACAATGCTATTATATCCCATTATTAATCTATATGATAAAACATTAAACCATTTAAAGAGCTTTTATTAAGGGATTTAATAAATAATTTTATAAAAATAAGCTTAGCCTATAAAAAATAAATATATTTATTAAAATCAAAATTGAAAGGTTTATTTTTTTATAATGTAGAGTTGCTTCTTTCAAAAACCTTGAAATGATAAAAGACTAAAGCTTTAATAAAATATTTGAAGTTCTTGATTAAGTATGTTAAAAACTTTTATTTAAGTTCTCTTTGATAACTTTAGGTTTATTAAAGAAAAACATAAAATACACAATTTAAAAATTATTGCTCATTTTGCTATAAATGAATAAAGAGGAAATTTAACATTAATATCTATAAACTTTTACTATATACATTTATTTAATAATTTTTGGTGGTTACCTGTTAATAAGACTTATCATTGTAAAGAATTTAATTTATCTATAAATTTTAATTCTATAAAGCATTTTATAATTTATGGGTTTATAATTTGCTTTTGAAAGGCTTTTTATTATTAATCAGAGTTTTAATTTTTCTTTAAAATGATATATTACGAGTTTTGATTCTGCTTTTCTAAGTACTTTATCAATTTCTGTTTAGATTGAATGAAATTTAGTTTGATGATTTTCTGGCCAGAATAATCCATTCCTATATCAAGCAAAAATTGATTTAATCTCCAACAATATCAATTTCTGAAAAAATAATCACTTTTATTTAGTGCTTTTCTTCTTATTTCTTTCAGCTTCATTTTTCTCTGTTTACTCGCTAGCTAAAATCCATATAAATTTTTTAAAATTTATAACATTAAAGATTTAAAATCTAAATACAAATGCTAAATAAATATAAATACTAGGCTATAGCACTTTAATAATTTAATTCCATACTCCAAATTTTCCTTTAAGCTTTTTCCAAAAACTTGCTATTGAGAATCTCAGTAAAAATTTTTTCTTTATTTTGCTTCATTTTAAGCAACTATGATTAAAGATTTTGCTAATAATAATTGATTGCTTTTTATAGCGAAATCTCTCAATACTTTAAAAAGTATTTAAGGTATTTTTTAAATTTAAACATTTAGCAATCGCATTGATAGATATATGATAAACTTAGCATCACTATAATTAAATTCTCTCTTTTCCTGTAATAACTTGAATGACTAACTTCGAATCAAGCGTTGACGATTCTAAATCTTATACTATCTATTGGTATGTTAATAAAGTTTTAATAATGTATTTTATCTAAGTAACTATGTGTAGATCCTTTAAGACTAAAAAATAAGAACTAGTTTAACGACTTTAATTAAAGCTTTATGAAAATAGGATATAATCAATTTTAAACTAATTAATATAAGCTACATAGTAATCATTTTCCTTTAATATCTTTATCTCTATTTCAAAAAGTATAAGAAGTCCTATATAGTTTAAAATCCACTTTTAGAAGAAAAGTTTGAAAATAATAAAATAGTTAATAGATTTATTAACTATTTCTTTATAATTATTACATTTAGAAAAGGAATTAATTAAATAAGATTTAGAGGATTTATCTGAACTTACTAATATTGTGAAGAGATAAATAACTAAAGAAGCTATTTTGATTATCTTGCTTAAATAAAAATCTTTAATTTTTTTTTTTTAAATTAAGAGTATTTTAAGTGATAAACTTTCAAAATATATTTACCAAACTATTAAAAAGACTTTATTTTATTTTATCTCTGGTAAGTTTTATATAATTTTGTTCTTTTTATTTGTTTATAGCGACGAAACTTTATTTTTGATAGTTTTAACTAACTTTTTTTAATTTCTCTGTCTTTCCAAGAATGAAAGATAAATATTAATTCCTTTGATTAATTATCTTCAATCTAGTTTATATTTCCTTTTTGCTTCTTATTTATTCATATAAGAATTGCTTGTTCTCAAATTTTATTACTTTATATACTTTGTAAAAATTCCAGCTGTCACATTTGGTTTTATTTCATAACTTTATGATAAAAGATAAAAAAAATTAAAAATAGATAAGAAATTATTGAAAAAGGGAGCTATGGATATTATCCATAAAACAGCTGACAATATCTGCGTAATATGAAGCAAGACAACCAAATCTTAGTAAAAAGAATAAATTTAGATTTACCTTTATATTCAAAGAATAAAGCATAAAAATTTAACTTTAGTTTTAAAGATTGTCTTTATTAGCATAGCTGAGCTTAATCAAAGAACAAAATTAATTAAAGCTTAAAGAAGATAAAATAGACAAACCTCTATTAAAAATATTAGTTAAAAACCAAATATTCAAATTTTTAAATTAAAATTTCATACATAATAAATTTAAAGTCATTTCTTTTATCAAAAAATATAGTCAATTGACATCAAATATCATATAGCATAAAAAAATAGAAATTAAAATAGAAATTAAAAATTTAATGTTTCACGTTCTTGGAAATATTTCAATCTTTTTCATACTACCTCTAGATCTCTCTAGAGGCTAAAAATAAAATTTTGAAAGTCTCTAAAATCCTTCTCCTTATTATGCATATGGTTTTTGATTTATTTTTGCCTAAACGATCTACAGTGTACTTTTTCTTGTATATTTTTGCAAATTTTTTGTATATAATCTTACTCTTTTTAGTCATATTTGATGAAGTCACTTCTTTTTCTTCTCAAATGTCTACCTTTAATTTTAATTTTATTTAAAGTTGTAAAATTTTTAGCATCTTTTTCATATAGGAGTGCGATAGTTACAGCAATAACATTTTTTTGCTTCTCGCTTAGATTTAAAGCTTGATTTTTTTCTCCTTCAATAATCATTGAATCGTTCTCTTATTCTTTTATTTCATTTAACTCTGCAATTTTTGTTGATTTTTTCTATCATGTCGCTCATTTCTTTCTGCTTCTATTAAGGTCTCGTAAATATTACAGCAGAAGTTAAGATATCTTTCTTAAGCCGTAAGTCTCAATCTATTTCCTCTATCATTTCAATTTTTGCGTTAATTTTTTATTATCTTTTTTCAATTTTCACCTATTCCTGGAAGTTCAGCACCACTTTTATCAACTAATCATAGCTATTTAATACTTTGTAATAAAATTCGAGTTTTCCGGACGCATAATATTTTTAGCCCATTTCCTAGACTTCTCTTCAGAGGTCGGACTTTTTATTTGGCGGGTTACTTTTTGGAGTTTTTTTTCTGGGCCTGTTTTTCTAGGATGGTATTAATTCCTGCTTTCTTGGAGCCGCGAAAATTTCTGATCTGAATACTGGTATTTTTAAATTATTAAGATAAAATTAATATATATGAAAGCTGCTAAATTCTAAATCTATATTAGATGCATTCCTTTAATTTTAGAATTAAAATAAATAATTATATATTGAGGAAAATCAATAAACATACAGGATTATTTTATAAATTATTTTCGTTAACCAATAAATATCCTCAGAAAGCTCCTTTAGTTATGTTTTAAGATGAATAAGTTTTAAAAAAATCGGAAAAGTGTCAAATTTGAATATTTTGAAGAGTTTTTGAAAATGATTTGCTGTGAATTTTACACTTAAAATCTAGCAACTATTTAAAATAATTAGATTATATAATAAAAATTATTTTATAAAGTTTAAATATTATGATTTTTTCATTCCCGCTCTAAATTTGCTAGTATTTCAAGATCTTCTATATTTTATTAAATTATTCGCTTTTCAACCTCTTTTAATATACCTTCTTATTATTTTCCTTTAGCAAACACTTTATTTTATGTAAAAGTTGAAACAAATTCTTTTTAAATGCCATTTTCCCAATAATCTAACTATAAATAATCACAATTTTTATATATTAAACTAATAACTTTTCCGCTTCATTTATTTTATAAAAAATGCCCTATTTTTATAACTCCGTTACTGTATTGAAAAACTCCAAATCCGTATTAATCTCCATTTCTCACTTATCCATATCAAATATTTTAATTCAGTCACAGAGCATCTATTTTTATTTCATTTTACTCTCATTAATTTATTAAATTAAATTATTTTTAATTTTAAAGTTGATTTATCTCGTTTTAAGCTTGTTAATTTTAGTTTTTTAGCTATTATAATTCTGTTTGATATTCTCCTTTAAGCTTTTTCTAATTTTAACTATGTTGCTAGATTTAATTTTCCAAATTATAACTTTATTCCTACATCTACTTTATTTAAATTTAATTATTCTCATTTGACTATTAAAGTTTCTTAATATTTCTCTTGCTATTTTAGTTTTCATCGTTTAGATTTATAATTTGCTATTCTAACTCCGTGATTTTTTAATTAAAATAATTTGTTTAAAATTAGTTATTTTATTTACTTTCGTTAAATTGATAATTCAAGTTATCGTAATTTTACTAATGTTCTTAGATTTTATTTTATAGCTCTGCGATTTATTTTTATAATTATTAATTTTATTGCTCCAGTTACTCCTTTTTTTGTTATAAATTTGTTATTAATGTTTATTATTTAAAATTTTATTCTTCTATCTGTTTATTCTTCTCTTATAAGTTCATTATTCTTTCATTCAAATCATTCATTAATTTTTCTTCCTACTGGATCTTTTAGTTTAACTCTTTTATTTACCCTTGTAACTGTTAATTCTGCTAATTCATTTATTAGTTTTATAAAATAGCGTTTTTAAAGTTGATTATCTGATTTAAATTCTCAACTTTCTAGCATTAATTCATCAAATGATTTCATAAATCCTGTCGTTTTACTTTTGATTAGCAGCCTTTAAGAAGACAACTAATTAAATCAAACTGAATTTCAGAGTCTTCTATTAGGCTTTAATATCTTTTTAAGATATTCTTTAAGATTCTATCTATATCTTTACTAGCATAAGGATCTGTATTACATTAGGGACATTTATTTACTCTTGTAGAGCAGTCTTTACACAATAAATTGCCACAGGTAAGACATAAACCAGCATCTTCCTTCACATATAAGCATACAGAACATTATAGCTCTTCTTACAATACATTTTTTAAAGAATCAAGTCTAGATTCCATTTTATATAATTAAATAAATAAGTTAAAATATCTAATTAGTTTAATAAATATATTCAATCCTAATTACATTAATACATTTGCTTGAGACTCTTTTAAAACAACCCTCATAAACGAATATTAATAGTAGTATTAGCCATATCTACTCTAAAAGTATTTATGCAGTCTAATAAGCTTTAAGCTTATTTCAAATACACTAGCTTTAGATATAGAGCAAAGTTGCTTATAGGCGTTTAAAATGATTTAATTATAGAGGAACTTAGTTTGTTTTTAGAAAGAAGCATATTATAATATAATTCAAAAGGAAGCAGTTCTAAGAATAGTTTTCCTTCTTAGTTTTGATTATTTATTTCTAAGATATTTAAAATTTAAGTCTGATTATTAGTCTCTTTATTTAATATATAAAAAATATAAAGCCTTTATTCACTTTAACTATAAAATTTACTTTTAAGCAATAAAATTCAAATTTAGAGCCAGAGAAAATAATTTTATTTAGCTTAATTAGATTTTAAATTATTGAGCTTAAAAAGATTTAATTGGAGATTCATATTTAGAATATAAAACTTTGATTGAAACTATTTTTGTGCAAATAGAGTGTTAAAGTTTTTAAATAGCGAATTATGAAATTATTAATAAAGAGGATTTTAAGTATACAATTCTTTTTTATAAGTCTTTTAATTAAAAGGGTATAATATAAATAGCTAACTTTTATCTTCATCATATGGATTAATTTCAATTAAATCTTTATTAAAATTTTTAATGCTAGATATACTTCAATTTCATTTTTAGCTTTACATTAAATTATTTAGAGATGAATTATAAAATCCTTTAGATATTTTTATTTTGCTAAATCTGAAATAAAACATAAAACTTTAAATTAAGAAATGACTGAATTATGTTTTTAACTTAAAATGATTTCTATACATCTAACAGATGTAGAAATTGATAGAATTCGCAAAAAGAATTTCAACTCTAAAGATATGTCAAAGTAAATGATGCTATATTCTAGCGAAATATAGTATAAGTTATGATAATTATATTTTTGCAAGTTAATGAATTTAGTTTGCTACTTTTCTTATTTCCCTATTTCTATTTTTTTCTTTGCTAATTTGCTTAGGTAAATCTTCACTAATATTTTTAAGGATATTTTGTCATAAATTCTACTTGGAATGCATGAAGCCAAAGTCCTTTTGCATATACTCTTCTCAATGCCTTCAAAAATCCTCTCACTACTTCAGAAACTTATTTAAAGGTTTCTTAAGATTATATATTTGGTTTTATAAAGTTAGGGGAAAAGCATAGAAAATCAACTTTATTAGAATGATAAGTTAAATCATTTTATAGGACGTTAGAAAATTAATCAAAAAACGCCTTAGAAGTTCCATATAAATTTTCTCCAATTGGGTACTACGCCAGATTCAGATCAAGATTCTATGCTAATAATAGCTCATCTTTTATTTCTCTTCAAAAGATAAGGTAGAATTAGCATTGTCATAATAGCTGTGTTGGTCAGAATTTAATCTCATTCTTCTTAAGTGTAATCTTGGAAATAATCAATCTATCAAATCCTATATTATTTATTAAGATAGCTATATCTAAATCTTTTAGTAGGATTTCATACTTTGTACTGAGAAATCAGTTGAAATAGTTTTAACTTCTACTCCATACTTTTATTCTATTATCTTTTTCTATTCTTCTAATTTCTTCTTACTTCTTGCTATCATAACTATATTAAACTTCAAATCAGCAAAGTATTCAGCAAACCCTAGTCCTATTCCATCGGAACCACCTGTAATAACTACCCAAGAGTTATTATCTTAATACATCTACTTGAAGTTTAAAGGTTATTGCAATACATTTTTATAGATTCCAGAAGCAAAGTTTAGTAGTTTGCATGATACTTTAAAAATTCCAAGAAGAGCTAAAGGAATCATAATTGTATCTGTTGAAAGAATTTTATCTAATCTAGTCTTTAGATTATTAAAAGCCAAACTAATAGACATTTTAAACTAAAGTATTTTAAAATTTAGTAAAGCTTAGCAGAATAAAAGCAACTTATCAATTTGATAACATTCTTCTAAACTTAATAAATAGTTAGATTAAAAGATACCTCTTATTATTTACCCTATCAAATAAAAAGCATAAGTTATAATAAAAAGTGGAAGCACTATGCAAAATATTTATAATAAAGATACAATTTCCATAAAAATAGATTTATTAATTATGATATAAATAAATTAAAATTTGTTTCTAGTTTAATGAATAAATCAAAATAGATATTATTAGATACTTAAAGAAATTATTTAAAAAATTAAATAATTTAATTTTATATATCATAGATAATTATTTATATAACCACTAAAAAAATATTTTAAAACTGTCTAATTTATTATGTAACTTTTTTCTTCTATAATTATGTAAATTAAAAAAGTTTAAATCACAAAATTAAATTTATCTTTAAAAATATCTCGAAAATAATTTTGGTTACTTGATAATTTTTTAAAATTAATAATAAATTAAAAAGCTTTATAAAAGATAAAGCTTCTGTAAATATATTCTTTATTAGGTAAAATTATCAAGATATGTTACTTACTAGAATAAAATTTAAGGAGATTTAAAACTTTAATTTTATCAATTTATTTATCAAAAATATAAAGCAATAATTTAATATAATTAGTTATCTTAAATATTTCATAAAATAATTAAATGAGAAAAATATTTTATTAGAGTAACGAAAACAAATAATTTTTAAATAAAGCTATTATGTTATCTTTAACGAAAAAATGTTATCTCAATTAAAAATATATCATTTTAAAGTTAATTAGAAAAAATTATAATTTAAACTAAAAAAAATTTAAATTACAAATTTAAATTTAAAATGAGTATATTACAAATATTGCTTATTATAGATCTAATATTTATTTTTCCTTTATTATCAAATTTAAAATTTAAAATGCCTTAACTTAATTCTAATTATGTGAAAATAAGAAATTTAAAGCTTTATAAATTATTTTTACTCTTTTTATAGATTTATTAAAAATAAATTATTTAATAATTATTTTGAAAATAAATTGATTATTTTTATTTAAGCTTCTCGCATTTTTTAATTATTTGTCTGTTTTTTTTTTATTTGTCTGTTTTTTTAAAAAATTTAAGAGAAAAATTTTATATATCGGTTGATTGAATTAAATTATGATAAATAATTAATTAATTAATTTTATTATAAAGTGATTTAAACTTAATTGGCGATTAGCTCTTTCAATATTAATATCTAAAAAAACATTCTCATACTTCTTGATGATAATTTAGTCGTCCAATGAGTCACGAACGCTTCCTCAAATGAGGAATTTGCTTATTAAAAATTATTCAGATTTTTGAATTTTGAATAAAATGCTTTGGTCTTCTTGATTAAGCTCCAAAAAAGAGTTAGTAATTAAGTTATTAATAGGCCCGTAAGTTAAACGTTCATACTGCTAGCAAGAAAGTCTGGGAAAGTAAGGTTTGTCCTTCCTTGTGGCAGCGTTTAGTGTGAGATTACTCACAATGAGTATACATTGCACCAGATTACCCACTATTTTTCCTGATCGAGTCTGACATCCAATTTATATGATAATATCTTAAATAAATTAATAATTTCTCTTAACCAATTTTGAATTTATTTTCTTTAATTTAATTTTTTATATATGATATAAAAAATGGAAAGCATGCACAAGAAAATTGAAGCAAAGAAAGCCAGGAAGCTTGCACAAAAACAAATGTAACTTAAAATAAAAGAAATTACTGATCCTGACTCTCCTCCATCGGCAAAAGGAAAGCGCCTTTGAGGGAACACCGAGGAGCAAGAATTTGATAAAATTTGAGTGTTAAGCAATCAATTTTTCCTTATGAAGAAAAATTTCTAAAAGTAGGATGAAGTAATATTTAATATCGCGGAAAAGATAAGGGAACTCCTAAATATAATTGAAGAACTTAAAAATGGAATCTAACTGATACAAAATCAAGTAGTGATTAAAGAATAACTCTGACTATAATCTTAATCTAGATCGAATAAAGTTGACATAATGATTATTGAATAAGATTAATAAGCATAGAAAATAGAATTAATAAGAATAAAAATAATAATAGAACCTAATAAGTAGAAAAGAAAAGATAGAGAATCACTTATACCCGGAATTAAGCCTAAAATCATCAAATATAGTAGATGCTGATTATACCACTCAAAGAATCATTTACTGAAAACCTGTCAAAGCTTCAAGCAACCAAAGAGAAAGGAAGATTAAATAACGTGAAGAGAACTTTTTAAGGTCATATGTAGCTTCTAATGGAGTATTCAAGAAGAAAACTTTCAACGGATCAAGGAGATTTCGGTAGTGGCTACCTCCCACATAAAAAACTTGGCCGTAGTTCCCATCACGTTAAAAAACCTAAAGCGAGAACCTGGTTTAGATTCCAAGGAACGCAAACTCTTTTTAACTTCTAGTTTACTATTATTACTATTATTATTATTAATTTTATCTAAATTTTTTAATTATGTTTAAATGAAAATTATTATGAGGGCTTATTAATACTGTATGTTTTATTTAACATAAGTTTTTTTTAATTTTTTATATTTATTTCAATTTTTCTTCATAAAGCTATGTATAATGTTTATTAGTAATTAAAAGCTTCCATTTCTAGTTATCTATATCGAATTTATAATAATAGGATACATTTATTTTAGCAATTTTCGAGGATTTTCACCTCTTCATGCTGGACATCAGATTGCTCCAGTGTTAAAAATAAAGTTTTAGATGTCTCTACTCCTCTCTCCTCCCATTACTCTTGTCATTTCCGGATCTAGCCTTATTTCTAATTAAATTTTCTCTTGTAAATGTATCCTTATTCATTTAAGTATAATATTTCTCTTATTTGTCTCTACTATATTTGTTTTTCTTCCTCTACTGTGCTTGTATGGTTCTTTATTTATTCCAGTACTACGTCTTGAAATTTTGGAATTCCTTGCAGCGTCTTCATAAATGTTCTGCCGAATTGCAGTAGTAACATTTCTTCACTACTTTTTGGAGTTTAACCTTAGTCTTCCTATTGGTCTCTTCAATCATCATTTGATCTCCCCTTTGTTCCTCTAATTTCTTTTCTAGTATTTCCAGTCTAATACTCAGATCAGATTGTTTCTGAAGCTAATTTTAGGATTAGCTACCCTGGTCTTAAGATATGTTTCAGAAAGCGCTTAGTTCTCTTTCTTAGGACATAAGTCTGGATTCTATTCCTTCCGCTAGGTTGAGTTTTTCCATCAGTTTCTCAATGTCCTTTCTCAGTTTCTTAACCTCTTCCTGGAGGTTTAGTACCACTTTGATGAGCTATTCCATGCTCATCTGGACAGAAGGATTGAACTTTGAGACCTCCTGGTGCAGAGCAGACTTCATCTGCTTTCTGGGCTTCTCTTCTGAGGTTGGAGTTATCTCATGTTTTTTTCTTCTGAGCTTGCTTCTGTTCCTCTTCAGGCTGTTAGAATTAAGAAAAAGGTTAGGGTTAAGGGTAAGAAGACTATCCAAGATTGGATTCAGGTTTCCTGTAGAAACCTCTTTTGAATCCTTCCATTTTTTCCTATATAAAATTTATTAAATTACACCTTTATATGATTTTGTTTATAATTTTATATTTCTCCATAATTATTTAAAATAACTTGGTACTAGACATTTTTAAATAATTTTAAATTAAGTTTACTCAGTAAATTAGAGAAATAATTTAGTGAAAATCATGTTTAGTACTTTAAATGTGTTTTTAGTTTTGTTTATAACTGTAAAAATGGATGAAAATTAGATAAATTAGCAAATTTTTTATCAAAGTGCTTATATTTAATATTATTTTGATTTTTATTGATAAACATCTTTAGTCTTAATAAATAATTTTTTTATTTCTCCTTTGGGCAAATAAAAATTGCAGTTATTCTCTGAAAGAGCTTGAGTCTATTATGGAAAAATTAGTTAGATAATTTAGAAAACAAATGTAATTAATGAAGGCATTAAATAAAAAAAGCAGAAAATCTATTAAAAAAAATTTTAATAATAAAATCCAATAATTTGAAAATAAATTAAAAATAGAGATGAAAACATGAAATAACCATCCCAATTAATTGTCTTCTAGTCGGTTATAAATTGAAAAAATAAGTAAATTATTATATTCCAAATGATAGACTGAGACTAAACATAGTGCTTAATAAAGTTTACTCTTTTTTTGGATATTTCAACCAATTTCAGAGCTGCTGATTTTACAATGTGATCGGAATCTCCTTCTCCACTCGGCTTTTCTCTGCATTTCAGGTTCTTAATTGGGTCTTCATTTTCCTTTATATATTTCCCCTTTAAAAGTAAAGTAGATTCTTCTGAATTGTTATTTCTATTTTTTCTCGTCAGTATCTTAATTTTCAGTATGCTTTTTACTTTTTCTGAAATTGCTAACATTATTTATATATTTTTTACGCTTCTACAATAATAGCATTTCTTTTAAGCTGGCTTAGTTATTGTTTCGAGTGCATAAAAATATTATCTTTTTCTAGTTCCATTTAATTTCCAAATTCCATTTCTTTTATTTGATATTTAGAGTTTTAATTGCAATTTAATTTAATTTTCTTCGATTTTTTCAAGTTTACTTCCTAATTCTATCTGCTTATCCTATATGACCTAAGTTTGACTGCTCTTAATTTAGGATATGTTCCAAAAGGCGTTCTATGTCTCTCTTTTGCCATAAGTCTTGATTCTATATTTTCAGTTAATTCAAATACTTCTATAATTATTTAATTATCTTTCTTTAGTTTTTTGGCCTCTCCTGGAGGTACAGTATCACTTTAATCAGTTAATCATAACTTATTGGTAGCTCAACGTTGAAATTTGAAACTTCCAAGCTTAAGATATTTTTGGCCTATTTTCTAGGCCTTTCTTCACAGCTAGGAGTCTAAATTTTGTCGATAATTTTCTTTTCTGTTATTCCTTTGTCCTAGGGATTCTAGAAAACATTTACTCTTATTTTTAAAAGTAAAAAAGCCTTACAGAATCTTTTTTATTCAAAATGATATACAGCTAAATTTAATACCATTTAATAGAAGAAACTTAAAAATTATTAGCACTAATAAATCGTAAATAGCATGTTGAAAAAATATTATTAAGAAGCTATTAAACTAATCTGAGATAAGAAGGATAATTAAAATATAAAGAAAAATAATAAATTAATTAAATGGCTGTAAGAATAATTTTAATCTAAATAATTTAGCTTTAAAATAAAAATAAAAAGAATAAAAAATGAAAATAAAATATTAAAATCTAAAAATTTTAAAATAAAGTTTAGTTTGGAACTAAAAGAAAACTGCTTAATATAATTATTTTAAAATATTATAATAAATATATTTAAATATATGCAAAAGCTAAAAAAATTGTTTAAATAATAAGAAATAAAATAAAATAACTTTGAATTCTAAATTAGCTTTTGGGTTTGTAATGCTTTTTTGTCTATTTGATTGAAGCAATTAAAATTTATATAAAAAGCCTAGAAAATAACTAAAAGGTAAACAAAACTTTATTTTGTTTTTTAATACTCTATAATAATGACAAATTTGATATAACAATAGGCTCAGATGTAAATTTAAAAAATGGAGAAGAATATTCGTCTTTCTAAGAAATAGCAAAGAAAAACAAGAAAACAGTGTCGAACGAGGAGCTAAAAAAGCAAAGACAGGATAGAGAATCTAGCTCGTCTTCAGAGGGAAAAGTATGGTAGGTCCGAATGAAAAATAAAACCTTGAAACCAAAAATAACAATTTACTCCAAAGTGAAATCGAAAAAATGAAAGAAAAAATTGCAAAATATGAAGAGATATTTTTTAATCAAGGAGAAAAAATCCGGGAGCAAATGAATTACATAGAAGATTAAAATAACGAACTGCTAATTCTCAAAAGTTAACTGATTAAAAACTCAGTAGTAACAGAAAATTAACTTTATGAAATGTAGTAAACTATCTTCAATTAGTCACAAAGAATGATCATAGAATAAGATTAGCACAAAATAAAACATTAAGAAAAGTAAAATTAAGTAAAAAATGATACAAACATAAACAAAAGAATTGAAATGCTGGAGAAAAAAGTTTTTAAAAATAGAAATTAGAAAAACGATATAAAAATTGTTGGTACTGCTAATCTTGGTATAATTTACTAAGACATTGTAAGAAATGAAGATAACTCAAGTATAATGAAGGATAAAGGACCTGAAGAAACTTAAACAAACTTTGGATTACTGAGTAAGGAATATATAAATAGAAACTATGAACAGGAAACTAAGAGAATCCTTCGTGGTAGCCATCCATTTAAAAGAAGGTCGTGGAGAACAGCCACGGAAAAAACTTTTCAGCAGAAACCTGGTTGAAAACCAAGGATATGCAAACTTTAGTTTTATATTTAGTTAAAATAATAATAAAACAATAGGCTCAAATTCTTTAAAAATAACATAATTAAACAATAAATATTTTCACATTATAGAATAAATTCCATCTTTTGCTTAAAAATAAGTAGTAACTTAAAAATAATTTAATTTAATTCTAAGAATTAAAATTTAAGATATTAAAATAAATGAAATTAGAAATAATTAAAATTGAAAGAGAAATATGAATTATACTTAGTAAATAATATGTTTAAATAGATTAAGCAAACTTGCTTATATAAACAAATTCAAATATATTTAATATAGAGCTTTATTTTAAATTATCTACTTTTTTTAATTAGCAAGTTAGAGATAAAAACTAAATAATTTAAAATAAGTTAAGTTTATGAATATTTTTGAATAGTTTCTTATGCATATAATTATATTAAAATAACTTTAATTTTTTTAATTAGATATATATATGAATTAACAATAACGAATTATTAAGGTATAAAAGTAAATTATCGATCAGATTTATAAAATATTTTACATGCTTTGATTTATTTAGCAAGCTATTAAATTAAGATTGCTTAATTTTTAATATTAATCTGATTTTATTTTGAAAAGAGATGAAATCATAATAGAATAAATTTTAGTTTTAATGAAAAATTTTAATTAAATTTTGGCTAAAAAAAATAATAAAATTAAATAAATAAATTATCTCAATTTCATCATAAATTTTTCTAAGAGTCATGTCTAAAATCAAGAAAAGAATTATTGAATGTTTCTGTATGTTCTGGACTTAAAATCTCAAAGTTTTGTTGAGATTTTACTAAGGTGATAAGATTTTTTAAAGGAGGAGCATCAGGTCCTAAGAAACATGACCGATTTTTCTAATGAATAGTAGATTTTTTAATAGCTTTTATTTACTAAATGTCTTCGGAATCTAAATCATTTTATTGTATCTTTTACTTTATTTTATTTAAGTTAATATCGAAATTCTCCTTTACAACTTAAGATTTACTCTTGAAATTCTATAATTGGTTACTTAAAGTCATCAATTCTTGCTCGTTTTACTATATATTTATAAAAGGAAGCTTTTGCTACTAGTAACTTTTCTTTAATTATTATTCTTAACTTAATTTAAATATTTTTAACTTTTGCTAAAAATGAATACTTACTCTTGCTAAAAGTATCAATCTGTCTTTGTACAATTACTCTTCTAAATTTCTTGGTCCATATTCTATCTAAAGCATTTATAAAAGGCTTTTCATTTGCTTTTCATAATCTTATCCAAAATTTAAGTTTTTTATTTAGGTTGCAATGCTACAAAGATTGCATTTCTATTTTTCAAGACACTCTAACAATTTCTAAAGTTAAAATTGAATAAATATATGTTCATTTGAATTCTCTAGAATTTATATTCCTGACTAATATTAAACACAACCGCTGCTATGCTATTCAATAAAATCAACTTCAATAAAGTTGTTGCAATTTACGCATAAAACAGTGAGAGTTGGATCAATTTCTTGTTTATGTTCTACCTTTATATTTTAGTTTTTTTTCTTAAACTTTCCTCAGTTCAATTTCCCCAAAACCAAGTTATTCTCTAAACTACTGATCAAAGGCTACTATATTTATTCAATTTCCATCGAAAATTGAATAAATATTATTTTAAGATAAAATTCAAAATAATCCTTAATAATTAAAATCATTTAAGCAATTATTCTTACTTTAAATACCTTCTTCGAAAGCTAAAACAATATTAATAAATATTTTGTAGATTTAACTATAAAATTAACAAAAATTGTAAATTCTATTTTCTAAAATAAACAATATAAATAGGAAAATTAATTTAGTATTTATGTATTACTAAATTTAGCATTCTATTTTATTATGTTTTAAATTAATTTATCTTTATTTTATAAATCTTAATTAAATTTATTTTTTTTATTTAATAAAACTTTATATATTACTTTAACTTATTCTAAAAAGAGAAATATTATATAAAAATAGGGATGTAGGCTGAGTAAGGAGAAATAGTAGGTAATCTGATGTAGTGAATACTGCATTGCAGGTAATCTCGCATTAAACGCCACCATAGGGATGGATGGACAAGATAAATTTGCTCAAGGGTTCTTGCTAGCAGTATGACGTATGATTGATGGGTCTATTAATTTCATAATTAATAATTCTTTTTTGGATCTTATTTAAATGACTGGAGCATTTGATTCAAAATTCAAGAATAATTTTTAATAAGCAGATTCCCATTTGGAGAAGCTAACATGACTCATTGGACGAATAGTATGACAAAAAGAAGTATGATAATTTTTTTTAATATTAATATTGAAAGAAACGTGTACCAACGAGATGCTGAATTTTCTATAATCATATTTACTATTATTTATAATATAACAAATTTGAAATAAATACAAGAAAAAGATATCAAGTTATATAAGCGAAAGAATAAATAAAGGATTATACATGTAATAATGAGAAGATATATTGAAATTAGCAAACTTTTATATTATGCTCTAGAGCAATCTAAAATTTTGGGAAAGAGTTTGAAATATTTCCAAGAACACCAATTATTTAATTTTGTCTTGAATTCTACCGTTTTTTTTATTTTATATTTTTAGATTTTAAATAATTTATTTTGAATATAAATTTTATTTTATATTTTTTTTGCTAAATAAAAATTAAAAATTATAATTATAATTTTTTAAATTAGAACTTTCATAATTTTTTTCTTTTAACCTAAGTTTTAATTGATTATTTGATTTTTAATTAAGTAAAAAGAAAATATTTATCTATAATATCAGCAAAATTTTTAAATTAAATATCCTTTATTTTAAGTAAGTGAGCAGTTTACCTTTTCTAAAAAAAGCATTTTAATATTTGAATCGTTTTATTTCATCAAATATTTTATTTAAAACAAAAATAATTATTTAAAATTATTACATAAGCATCTTTCATAAATTTCGATATTTACTTATTTTTAATTTTAAGTGATGTTTAAAAACATTATTTAAATCTTTTAATTTTAATTTTATTCAAATAATTTTTTATAATTCATGATATTCAAAACGATAATGGATGAATATTGTATTTCAAAAATTCAAATGAAACATTTCTTAAAAGAATAATAATAATACCTAAAATGATTTAAATATTTCACTTTCATTTAGTTTTTCACTATTTTAAAGTTTTTTAATTATTTTAAATATTACAGATTATTAGCGAGAAAGATCTCGGTTATTTTTTTAATTTAATTTAATAGCTAAAAAGTTTCTCCGTTTTTAGGGAATTTCACCCTGTCAGGAGTACAGGGCTTCAAGCTCCTCGCTGTTAATTAAAATGTTTAGGTCGATAGGAAGATTACGCGTTCCCATCCGCGGGTTTTTAAATTAGGTTTTCTGTCCTAAATTCCTATTTAGCTCCATCTTCTTCTTGTACATTCTTCCATTCTTGTTGCAAAAGATCCTGTTTAATCTAATTTTTTCTATTTGCTTTGCTTATCAGAAATCCCGTTGTTTCTATTGGAATTTCCGACAGTTCCGATAAAGATGTTGTTGGCTTCCGCAGCAGAAGCATCTCTTCCTAATCGGGATTAGTCTCATCCGAGGTTAAACTTAGTGTTCTACAACAATTAGGATCGATCCAGTATTCAGTTGTTCCATTCTTGATTCTTTAAGAAGTTGAATCTTCTATTCTTATTTCATAACAAGATCCTTTAGCTTAGTTGTGTTCATATCCTAGTGATTTTGTATGTTGTAGAATATATCCATTTAGTCCTCGTAGTTGTCTATACGAGACTCATCCGTTTAGTTCTTTTCTTCTAGTTTTATCATTAGTTTTTCGTTCAAATGCTTCAATTTTTAAACCTCTTCCTGGAGGCTTAGGACCACTTTTATGAGCTGCTCCATGCTCATCTAGCTAGAAGGATTGAATTAAGAAGCCTCTTGGTAAAGATCTCGGTTATAAGTTCTATATTCATTTAGCGGATTATCGAAATCCTATACTAAATCTCATAGAGATAGACTAGATCATTATTTATTATATTTGCAATCTTCTTTAAGTGCGTATCTAGCCATAATATGCTTACTCTCTTTAATTATCGGTATCTTACTTCAGTCGAGTTTCCTATCCAAGTATTTAATTTTTTTTTTTTATTGAACAAATGCAATACTATAAAGATTTCACTCCTTTTACACATTTTTTTTGAAAAAGACCTTGTGTAGTACAATAGAAAACTTATTATTTTCATATCCTAAAGCTTCTAGCTCATATTTTATTATAATTGTTATGTTTATTTTATTAGTTTAAAAAATTAAAAATTTCCTATAACTATGATCATAAATATTTTAAAATAAAGATATTTTCTTTTAATTAATTTCCAAACAAAAATATTTTAGTTTTAAAATATTTATTTTTAATATTTTATATCCTTTTTTATTTTACTCGTATTTATAATCTATTCTAAACTTCGCGTTTTCTTACTCCTTTTTTTTAATTATTTATTATAAACTTTTTAATCTAAATCATCCAAGAACTTATTAAATAAATTTTTTATTTACATAATTATAATAATTGAAAGATAGAATTAAATTAATTTAAAAGGATTCTAATCATTTAGTGATCTAAATATTAGATTTTTTTTAGAACAATTTTCGATTTAATTTTTTAATTTATTTTATAAGCTTAAAAAAGGAATTCATATAAAATAACAAGGGAATCTTTAATTTTAAATTATTTATACTATAAATTTAATCACAGAGCTATTTAAACTCATTTTATACTTTTTTTATAATTATAAAATGTAGGGCGTTGATAAATGTCCTAACTGTAGAAGTGAATATGATATTAATTTGAATATTCCTATCTTATTACCCTGTTCTCACTCGGTGTGCCAACCTTGTTTAATAAATGAATTTAAATAGAATAAACTGAATAGGTGTTTTATATGCTAGAGTGTTTCTATTTAGATACCAAAAAATTTACCTGCAAACTAGCAAGTGATAAGCTGTATTAAATAAAAGAATTTTCAAGCGATAAAAGATCAATTATAAATATTAATGAATTTAAGAGAAAAAATAAAACTAATGATAAAAGCTATTATTGGTTAATGATCTCTTATTTAAAAGGAAGTTATCAGACATTTGCATGAGTTTTTCTTTACTAGTAGAAGAAATCCGAGCTGAAATCTTCAACTCACACTTGTATAGCTTAATAAACAAATTAATATATTAAAAAACCTTATTAACCACAAAAGTTTATCAGAGAATATAGATTTTAAAATTGACTTACGGATATTTAATGAAGAAAGTCTTTAAGAAACTCAAGAAAATACAGAGATAGTAGTAAAAGAACTTAAAGAAGTAAAAGATAAATTAAAAGAATCATTGTAAGAAGTATTTGAAAGATTTAACTAGTAAACAGTATACATCGAGGAAATATAGATAAAAGATCAAAATTAAAAATATTTAAATATTTAAATTTAAGAATTATAATAGTAAAATAAAATATCATAAATCCTACCTTTAAACTCTTAAAAGTTACTAGATTAATAATAAAGTTAAGAAATATAGTTTGAGTAAAATAATTTAGTATCCTAACAAAAAAATTTCTGCTTTGGAAATTAAAGCATAAAAGGGGAAGCTTAACAAATTACTTAATAATAAAATAGTTAGAAATAGAAAAATTAAGAAAGCTAGTCATTGTAAAAATAAAGTGATCAGCAGTTTATTTAATAGTAAAAGGTGCAATAAATCTTAAAATGCATGAATACAAGTTGCCAAAATTAATTTACCTCTAACGGTATTATTTAACTAAATTGCTAGCATACCTTTTGCAAGACATGCTTTATTGATTATATGAAGCTCAAAACAGAAGGAAAAGTTATTTGGTATCAAGGAGAGCTAAGTTATAGCATCACTTGTTTAGTATAAAGCTGCTCTTAAATTATCAGAGTTGAAGATGTTTAAGCTGCTTTAGATAGTTAGATTTTTAATAATTATTAAAGCGAATCTCTCAAAAGGTTAAATGATATTCAAACTAAGTAAAAATAAGCTTAAATTTAAACTAGTCAGCAAAATCAATAAAAAGTAAAGCTACCAGAATAAAAATAAGAAGCTGAAATAAAAGTAGAATGTGGCAATTATTAATGCTTAAAGAAACTAATAAATAAACAAGATATTGTAACTCTATAGTGCTAGCACTAATTATGCAAAGATTGCTTTTTAGCTTATTTAATCCATACTACAAATGATAAAATTATATGTAACGAAGGAGAATATGGATTTGGAGCGAAATGCATGATAAAAGGTTGCTAGAAGTAAGTTTAAATAAAAGACATTTAAAATGCATTAGATGAAGAGAACTTTAACTATTATTTCTAATAAGCTTAAAAAAGGAAGCAAGACAATTAGTTTTAAAATAAAGGGAAAACAAGCAAATAAAATAGATTTAATTATAAAAAATGAAAAAAGATAAGAATAAAATTAATAAATTAGATTAGAATGTAGTCATCAATTTTAAAAATCTTATTTATATAAAAAATTAGAAAAAGAAACATCTAACTAACTAGTAATCTTAGAATCTGAAGGCAAATAAATATCTAAATGTGACCAATGTAAAAAATAATTTACACAAGAAGATTTAAAATAAATATTAGGAGATAAATTTTATTGCTAAAAATATGATTAAGCTATTTAAAGGTTATAAGAATAATAAAACAATGAAATCTAAAGATAATTTAATAAGTAAAATTAATAGCAGCAAGTTTAAGAAATTCAACAGCAAAAATAATAGCAATAAAATATTTTAAAAGAAGATTTTTATTATTGTTAGTATAAAAATTGCAAAAAAATTATGCTTAATGAAGATAGTATTCAACTTTAATGCACTCATATTTTCTGTAAAACATGCTTATTTTAAAAAATATTTAAGGCAACTGAAGGAAAAATAATAATCTTGGAAGATTAATAAAAATGCTAGCAGATAAAATGCTTTCTTTGTCAGTATAATTTAGATTAAAATAATGATATTAAATAAGTTTTAGGTGAAGATTTTTTCTAAATTTTATATGAAAATGCTTTAGAAAATTTGTAAAGAAATAAATAAAGTAAAAACTAAGTATCTGAATTATAATAATTTATTAAATATTAATAATTTACGTGTAGATGAACTAATTGTGGTAAAGAACTTTTGGATTATCTTTTAGTGAAATTATAGTGCTACCATTCTTATTGTAGAGTTTGCCTATTTGATAAAGTTTATTCAAATACGAATGGAAAATTAATTCTTCTAAACGCAGAATTACAACTAAAATATACAATAAGATGTGTATAATGCTTAGAATTAATAAAAATAGAAGATTTAAGAAAAATATTAGGAGACAAGATATTTGAAAAATACTATTAAATAGCTATTTAAGAAGTTTAATAATAGCAACAATAAGTTATAAAGTAAAATTAGCATTAAGAATAAAAACTAAATTAATAGAATAAATTAATAGTAAATTAATAGAAAATTTAAAATGAGACAGAAGCTTGTAATCTATGTAAAAAATCTCTAAAAAACTAAGAAGTATTTTGAGGATTTAATTAGGCTTGTAATCATTTATTATGTGATTATTGCTTATTCTAAGAAAATCTTAAATATAACACTTTTTTGAAATGTCGCAAATGCTTAAAGGTTTATCCTCAAAATGTTATAGAAGAAATAAAGTTATATTTAATGAAATTTGATAAATGCAATAACTGTAATGATTAAAATATAAATCAGAATTCAAAAAATAATTAGAAAATGCTTTTGTAATGCTCTCATTATTTTTGTATTACTTGCTTACTACAAAATAATTAGAATTAATGCATTGCATGTAAGTAAGATTGGACTGAAAAAGTCTAGTAGATAATCAAAAATCTTTAAAATCAAGTAAGAATTTTAATTTATTTTAGTTTGGTTTCAATAATAATAAATGCCAAAATGGAATTAATTGCTAGTCCTTTTCATAAAAAAGTACTAACTTAAATATAGTAAAACTGTAATGTGGACATTCACTTTGTGATTCTTGCTTATTATATATTTTAAATTTAGTAACAAGTGGAACACTCAAGTTAATTAAAAAAAACTAGCTTTTATGTCCCTTTAATAATTGTGGGTATGAAATTACAAGCAATGAGATTAAAAGCCTTGGAATACAAGATGAATGAATTTTATTTTAAAAACAAACTAACTTAACATAGTATATTTAGCAATTTAAGTGAATAATAAAAACCTATTTGATTTTTCTTTAAGGTTTTTCTTTTTACTTGATTAATTTTACAATTTCTTTAAAACTAAATAATAAAATTATCTATGGAAATTAAAAATTATCACAGAAAATTAATTAAAAATATTACAAGTTGATAAAATAAATTTAATCCTTAAATTTATTATTACATCAAAATTTTAATAGTTTAAGTAAAAATTATAACTAATTATTACTTTTTTATTTAACTTAATTTATAAATAAAATTATCAATATTATTAAGGGTTTTACCTATTATCTAAAAATTCCTTTTTCTTACGAATAATTTCATCTACTAAAACTTTCAAAATTATATCATAAAAAAATGAAATTTGCAAGATTTTATATAATATAATTAATTATAAAAATAATCATTTTTATATCCCCATTTTCAAACTGATAAATTTTAAAATTTAAAGAATTAAGAAAAATATTTAACTAAAGATTATTTTAATGGAAAGCAGAAAAAGATTAGAATTAAAATTATTTTTTAGATTTAAGAAAAATATAAATTATTTTATTTATATATATTCTAAATTTAGTCAATTCTTAATTATTTGCCTTTTTATCTAAATTAAAACTTACCTTTTTTAATTAAAAATTTAGGGAATTAAAGCTAAAAATAGTTATTATCTAAATTATTTCCCAATTAAAAAAGATTTTCATAGTTAGATAGAATTGAAATTAAAAAAAAGTATAAAACTTCTTTGAAATTAGTTTATACTTAAAATATATATGAAACTAAATTAAATATAAATATAATAAAATGCAATTTTATTATAAAGGGAATTAAACTATAAAATATAACTTTAACTAAAATCTCTACTATATTTGATTATAAATTTAAACAGATTGTGGTTATATTGATTTTATAAAATTTAGAATTTGTTTAACTTAAAAATGCAAGTATATATAAAATTGAGATTAAATATTATATTTAAAGTTTGATATAATTTTTACATAAACTTCTACAAATAAAATATAGAAAAAAAGTATTTTTTAATTAGATAAATCTGTTAATAAGAAATAGAAGAGTGTATGAATTTATTATATATATTATATAGAAAATATATAACTTTTCAAAGGAATAAAGCAGATAATTTCAATATTTTAAATTTATCAGTATAGTTAAAATTTTAATTTAAGTATCTTAACTTTATTCTATTTACCTTTAATTTCATTAATTAAAAATAGAGAAACTAATTTAAGAAATTTTTTAATAACTAACGAATCAGAATCTAAGTTATTCCTAATTGTTGACTCTAACTTAAAGGAAAGAATTAAAGGAAAAGCTAATTCTCATCTCTTATTTTTTAGCAAACTTCAAAATTTTACAACTTAAACCAAGGATCTTTAAAAGATATATTTAATTTATAGCAAAGCGAACAGAATATTCTCACTTATAGTGAAGTTATCAAGATCTATTCAAATAACTTTCTTTATTCATTTAAGAAGATTTTACTAAAAATTAAAAAAAATTCCATAAAATTATAAAATTCTTAAATAGAACAAAATAAATTAAATTTATTTCTTAATACTATAATATAATTTGATTATATATATTAAATATTAAAATATTAAAGATTCCATAGTTTTAAATTGTTTAGCTATTTACCATAAATTTAATCACATTTTATTCTTTTAAATATAACTTATATAAAATGGTTGAAGGTTTCAAAAAGAGATTTTATACCTCCTCCGCGAAAAAGGAGTGAAATCCAGAAACCACTTTTCATCAGTCTTCTTACACCTAACTCTAATATTTTTCTACTGAGTAATCTGGAATGAAACAATAAGAGCAGAAGCAGTCTAAGAAAGCGACACACACTGAATCGCCAATGTCGGAGGAGTAGTCAAGGAAGCAGTTGAAGTCTGCCCAGCACCAGGAGGTCTCTGATGTCAATCCTTCTGGCTAAATGAGCATGAAGCAGCTCATTAAAGTAGTCTTAAACCTCTAGGAAGAGATCAGGAAGGAGAACAATAAGCTATCGTAGCAGATCCAGCATGGATTACAAGACACTTTAGACCTTAAAATGGCTAAATAGGAAAGGTAGATTGATGCCCTATGGAAGTATCAGTAGGAGCAGCTTAGCCAGACTAACTCCTAAGTGCAAAGGACACAAGAATAGAGTCAATAGATTGAAAGCATCTTGTAAAGTCAAAGAAGTTAGAAGATCCCATTAGAGTAGGTAAATTCTGATAAGATGGAGATTGAGAAGAATCCTCAACAAGCGAAAATAATTGAAAAAACTCGGGATTTGGAAATTATGCTACTACTGAAAAGTAAATAACACCTTTGGAAGAAGCTTAACGAATTTAGAAAATTCAAGAAGAAATCTTGGAAGAAACAATTATATAAGAAAAAAGAAAATATCTATCAGATGCAACAAAAAAGGGTAAGTTTACGGATTTAAGAAGACATCTGAACAAGTAGAACCATAAAACTTAATTTGAATTAATAACGGAAGGAAAAAGAGAATTAGGAATATAAGACTTACGAGTGCTAGGGCCGTAAAAAACTAGATTCAAACTCCAAAATTTTTATTTAGTGGTGATTGGTTAGACACCACAGACACTTTTAATATAAAATTTTTTAAACATAATTTATAGCTATAAAGTTAAAGTTAAAAAGCTTTATTAAAGCCTTTGTAGTCAGCCATCTTACCTATTCTATCAGCTTGTCTCCATTAATTTATCTTTGAATTATAACTAGGCTTAGTTAGGCGGTGTAGCACTTCATTAGTGCACCATCCTTTAATATTCTGAATAGTTTTCATCTTGCACGTAGCGTTTCTAATTATTTATCCAAGGATTAAGATTTGAATTAAAGAATTTTTTCTATAAATTTTTCCGCTTTATGTTGGATATATTCTAAATAGTTTTCTAAAAATATCTTGTTTATTCTTTCTTTAAATTTCGCTTAGTTAGTAGCAGTATTTTCATTGGTGTTATTTATTGCACACGAAGCATTTTGTTCTTCTTTTAAACTATTATTCTTTTAATAATTATTTAATTTAAATTTACTACTTTTTTTAAATAAACGTTTACTGTTTATTTTATTTTGAAGCTTCATTTTCTATTTCAATAGGATCTAATTAATTCTGTTAAATCGAAAATGGCGTTACCTGAATTTATTATTAAATTTAAACAATTCTTTGTTCCAGTTTGTTTTCTATTTCTTATGATGATTAATATAGTTTCTCAAGTAAAGACGTTATTAGTTTCTCTGATTTTTCTATTTTATCAGTGAGGTATCTATTTTTGAACATAAACTCTTTTAATGATTTAGATAATATTTCTATTTGAGTTTGTGTCGGAAGTTTTTTATAGTTCTGGATTTCCAAGTGGTTAATGTTCGTCATATCAATCATATTTCTCACTTTCACTTATTGTAATCATTTTTTTTTTTATTTTTTAGAGAATTTTCCTGTTTAAATATTTTGTTCAAAGTTCTGTTATTTCTTAGAAGCCATTTTATTTTATTAAATAATTAGTTTTTTGCATTCATATTAAATGTTATGTTTTAATATAATCAATTATATCTCATAAACATTTTATTTTTTCCTTTTCTTTTAATTTTAATTTTTTAATATAAATAGTTTATTAGTTACTTTTAAATAAGTCAACATTTTTTTATTAACTTATAATATTCTATTCTTAATAAAATTACCTTTTAATGCTAAAAAATTGAATATCTAAGTTTTTAAAAGCATTTAAAATACATAATAATAGTAATAATAAATTTTAATAACTAAATAAACAAAAATGATTATAGAGCGCGTAACACCTCATTGGCACTCAGCTCTTTCAATATTAATATTTAATATTAAGAAAATGTTCTCGTGTTTCTTGTTCAAATGCTAGAGGTCCGATGAGTCATGTCAGCTTCTCCAAATGAGGAATCTTCTTATTAAAATTTATTCTTAACTCTTGAGTCAAATGGTTCAGTCTTCTTGAATAAGGTCCAAATAAGAATTAGTTATTAAGTCCTTACTTAGAAGACCCGTCAGTCAAACTTTCATACTGATAGAGAAAACCCTCGGTGTAAGTTAAGTATGTCTCAAAGGAGCTTATCCACCCTTCCCCTTGATGGTATCTAGTGCGAGATAACTCGCAATGTAGTATACACTGCACCAGATTATCAACTAGTTTTTCTGACGCGGCCGACATCCGTTTTATATAATATATAATAAAAATGAATCTTAGTGTTTTAAAAAGTAGTTTATATCTTTTTAGCCCAAATATAAAATAAAATCTAACGATAAATTAAATTAAAAGTACATAATTTGCTATTAACCTTAAGATATCTTCAGAACTAATAATTATAATAAATTAATTATTTACCCCTTAAAAAGGATGCTTATAGCAATTTAATTATGTTTTCATTAGCAGTGTAAATTTTAATCTCTGATATGTAAATAATTTAATATATGAGTTTATGGATAAGTTTAGTATAAAGTTGTATAATACTTTTTAAAATTTCCTAAAAATAAAATAAATAAAACTAAAAAATTAAACTTAGTAGTAATAAAACGTTCTAAGTGATTAGATATATCTTAAGATACCTGTATATTAATAAAGATAAATATAACTATTATACACTATTTATATTTATAAGCTTTAATTTTCACTAATAAATAAAATATAAATAAATCCATTTTACATGACAATTGATAAAGATGGCTAAAATTAATAATTGATTGATAAAAATAGAATACCTTTTAATTAAAAAAATATTATAATTTATATTTGATATATCTCATGATTTGCCTTAAGCTATATAATATAAATATAATCAGAAGCAAGCACAAGCCAAAAGGAATTAAAGCGAGTAATAAGGGAAAAAGAACTCATGATAGAAGACCAAGAGCAACAAACTTTGCAGATTTTTTGGCGAACTATGAGAATTGAGTGTATGAACAAAATAAATATACCTAAATTAATATAAAAACTTACAAAAGGAGTAATGATAACATTTAACAAGAAAAATAATCAAGGATAAATAAAAGCAAGACCAAAAAATAAGTAAATTGCTAAATTCTTATATACATCAATTTTTAATAAAGCTAATTAGCAAATTTCTTGGAAAATTTTAAAAATTCTCATCCTAGTATCGCTTTCATTCAAAGAACATCCTCTTTTGTATCAAGGCTTTTTGAAATGGTCTTCTTCATATTTTTTTAAGCAAATCCAACAAAATTCATATTCACATTTAATACATGTCATATGATTACAACCTTGATGCTTTTCAATATTGGCTGAGCATTTAGGGCAATTTTTTATATTATATTTACTCTTATATTTTATAAAATTTTTCTCCTATATCTAGCTACAAGCTTAATTAAAGTGAGAAGGCTGCTAACAATTGAAGCAAAAATAGTTTTAACACTTATTGCATTTTACATTCTATATATTTATCGTTTTAGAGATATTCTTTTCGCCTCATCCTACGCAATTAGGGTAAGGACATCATTTCGCATTCTGATTTTAATCTATCTAATTAAAAAATTTAAACTTTTGGTATTTATTAATAAGCTTTGGATCAATATCGTTAATCAAGCATTCTATTTCATTATCATTTATTATAGTTTGGCATAAATAAACTGGACATCTAATATTCATCGCATGGCCATCATTTATTTTTTATTATATATGCTAGAAAAGACATTACTTACATATGGAGTGATTACAACTCGTTCTATTCGAAGTAAAAAAGTAGCATACATAGCATTATTATTAGCTCTATTTGTCTGATATCTCTAAATTTTTAGGTTTCAAATTTTAGATGCTTGAGTTACTTTCTTAGTTTTCTTACCCATTAGAATTGACTACACCCTCAATCCTCTATTTCTACTTTTAGCTATCAAATTATTTTCCGTTTTGAAATTTATCTCCATTAGAATATTACATCTTTCCTAATTTAATTAGATTATAATTATTCACTTCTTCCATTTTAAAATCCCACTTAGCTAAATTAAATTCATCTCACTATTTTCACCTTAGTTTTTAATTAAATTTTAAGATTGAAAATTATACACTTTTTTAGTTATTCACACTTGTTTAATTTCAGTAGATAGCTTTATTTATTCCAAATTTGTTTGATTTATAATAATTTAGTAAAACTAAAATTTATAAACATTTTGACTTTTGGTTATTTTACTCAATTTAACTTTTATTAATTTTTCTAGTTTTTATCTTAATTTTTATAGAAAAAAGGAAAGTTTAAGCTTTTTAAATCAGAGGGAATTTAAAGAGTAACTATCTATTTAAAGCACATATTTCAGAAATTAATGCCGTGACTTAAGATCTGAGATTTAATTTTTGTTTATATATCTTATTTTTTTTCTATTTTCACGCTAGATTTACATCTTTTGATAAATATCTTATTGTGCTAAACTTAATACAAAGAATAAAGCCTTAAGCTAAATATCTACATGATAATTTATTCTTAAAATCTTATAATTAGAGAAATCTAAGCACTCTAAAGTAACTAATAATTAATATACTAAAATTTCTTTTATTTATTAATTTAATAATTATTAAGCTTTTTAAACGAAATATCCCAGTTTGGATGAGAAACTTTTTAACTTTCTATCTTTAGTTTAATTAAACTATTTCTATATTTAAATTATTATCTCTTAGTATGCAAATCTAAATTATTCCTTTTTTAGAATTGATAGATCTTTTGATATGCTAGATTAATCAATAGCTCATTCAATTTGCTTAGACGCATAAGCTTTCTTTTTATATATTTATCTTTTTTAATTTGATTTATAGCAAAATTTTAACTAAAGTGACTTGTGCAAATCTATTAAGATTTATATTTATTCCTCACATTTTATTAATTAATCTTTAGCTATTTAGTTTATCGAAATAGTTCGTTATAATAAAGCTTATCAAAAAGCTATATCACTTAATGATTTAATTGTTGCATTCATAAAGAGATTATGAAATTTTTCTTAAGAAGTAAATGCTTCTACTCCGTTAAAGGCTAAATAGCAAGTAGCATTCTCTTTTTTCATTTTGTAGCAATTATCCTTTTATTAACTACTCATTTTTTCAGTTTGGATTTAAAAGTTTAAATTAGTTAAAATTCTCCTAATCAAAGAGCGTGAATTATAATTTAAGAATATCCTAAAGAAATCTAAAATTATATGAATGAACTGCAAATAAAAAGTAAAGATTAAATAAGCTCTTTTACATTTAATTTAATTAGCTTTGATATTAACCTACTTATTGTGAGTTTTAATTAAAATTAATAAAGATAGATTTAGATTTATTAAAATCCCTTATAATTAAAACTTTCATTCTATACCACTTTTTTGCTTTTTCCTCTCTTTTTTATTTTACATCTAGCAGATATCATTATCTTAACCGAAGTTTATTCTCTATAAATACCTGCTTGATTATTCCCTTATTATTTAAGCTTTAAAGCAACAATTTACATTAATATAAGATTAGAATATTTAAACAATTATCTATATTTAATAGATTTCTAGTTAGAAATACTTAAAATAAGTCTTCTCATTTTATTTTTACTCTTATAATAAAATATCTAACATTGGATAACTTTATATTTCTAGATAGATGATAAAGACTAGAATAATCTTAATTATTTCGTTAAGCAATTTAAGGTTTATTTTTATTGTATGCAAGATAGTTACATTGGAACTTATAATATTAAAGCTTGCAGAGAAAGCCTATTTGATTTACTTAGGCTATATTTTAATTTCTAGTTTACCTTAATATATTATCCTCTCTTTCTTATCTATAAATTCTAAATATTTACTATAAATAACTCAGTTTAAAAAATTTATTTATAATTAAAAAGATGGTGGGAGCTGAGATTGACCTTCTGAATCATACTTTCTGGTTTTATGGCTAGGAACAAGTTCCTTTCCTGTCGCTAAGAAAGTCCCTGGTCAAAGTCAACCTTTGCAAGGGAACGTCTTCCTTTTGATTATCCACTCCTGGTAGGGGCTTGAAGCCTGGCTGCCCATAGCGATGGAGCTCCCTGGCAGGTGCTTATCGAAAGCAACAGGATATCCCCGTTATCCCATGAAGGGAGTGTTGGGGTCGTTAAACTGCAAGAAGTTGCAGTCCAAAACTCTTTAAGTTGAAAATTAATTAATTAAAATTTATTTTTATTCAATAAAACTAAAAACTAAGATTTTGAGTTTTTTCTATCCTAAGAATCTAAATAATATTGCTAGCAGATAATAAAAGAATAAAAGCATCCTAATAATTAAAGTCATGAAACACTTAAGGATGAGAGATCTTAACTTTCTTATTATAATAAACTTTTATACAATGTATAAGCAGTTAGATATAGATAAACTTCTTCAAGCATTCAATTAGATTATTAAAGTTATATCAGCTAGATAAAAATACAAAAGTTCTATTTACATGCTTGCTTAAAATATTTCAGGAAAATGATAAAGTATAAGGATGAATTTAGAAAATAGTGAATGATAATAATTTTTATAGTAATGTACATAAACTAGATGAAGGGATTTAAATTTAAATCACTTCTAATCACTTTTACCTGATGGAACAAAGAAGATTGAAACTTAATCACCACTAATTTTTAGGTATATCTTCAGTTGAAGATTAAATAGATCTAAAGAAACTACATTCCCATTTTAAATTTCTATTAACCTCTTTTCATATCAATGAAGCTAATCAAATAAAGGATTACCAATAACCGAACAACAGGATAATTTGATAAGCTTCATCACTAAGTCAATATTAATCTTAATGAATAAATAAGCTTTATACTATAGAAACTTCTTATTTAAGCAACTTATTTAAGATCTGCTGATTAATAAATTACCAAAACAATGATATTAACTCCTCAAATTATCTGGCATAGTTTTATATAATTGAGTTCTAGTCAGCTAAAATAAATAATTATTCAATCTACTTTATTTATAAAAGCTTAATTGAAATATATAATAATAGATGGGAAATAACTTGAATATGCTAAAATCAGCTGTTTATAATAAGAGTAATAGCAGAAATATAGTTAACTTGTAACTTAATCTAGAATGATATTTATAGAGTTTATGCAACTGAATATCATACCTCTATTATATCCCTTATATATGTATAACCAACCTTTTAGCTTTATTTTAACCTTAAAGTTTAGATCTAATCCTTTAAATTTCAGCTATTATCAAAAAAAACCTCACTGGAGAATTAGAGATAACAATACTAAAAGCTTATAAAAATAAGTAATAAAGTCATGGATTAAAATTATGATATAAAATAAGGAGGAATTAATATTTTAGCTTAATAGTCAAACTAACGATTAAAATGAAAATAGAGAGTTGAATATACCTATTAACTAGATATAGTAATAGAGATAGCTTTATAGTTGATCTAATAAAGGTGAAGTATTCAATTAAAAGTTAGACTTATTAACGAAAAAGCTTTACTGATTTTTTTTAAATTTTCTGTTTTAAATTGATATGAAATTTAGAAATTTTGTCAGTTTGTCATTTAAATAAAATGGTTGAATCAAGAAGTAGAACAAAAATCTATATAGGAAGACTTTCAAATAAGACAACTACAAGAACTCTTGATAAAGAATTTTCAAAATATGGGCGAATTGTTGATATTGATATTAAGAGCCATTATGCTTTTATTGTAAGTTATAATTCAGAGGTATTAAGATCCTAGAGATGCTTAAGACGCAATTTATCATATGGATGGAGTACATATTGATGGATCTAGAATAAAGGTTGAAAAAGCAGAACGAAGGAGAAGCGATAGTGAGTCTGATAGAAGGAGAGAACATAGTAGTAGACATTAAAAGCATGAACGTGACAAAGAACGTGAAGATAGATCTAGTCCAGAAGAACGAAGTGAGAGAAATAGAAGAAGCTCTGCTTCCAGAGATAGATGCTATAGTTGTAATAAAATTGGACATTGAGCTTATTAGTGCAAAGAAAAAAAATCAATTAGATGCTACAGATGTAATGAACGAGGTCATATAAAGAGAGATTGTAATTTATCTCGCACTCCATCTCCTCGAAGGTTATCTAAAGGAGGAGATAGAAACAGATCTAGATCAAGATCACGATCCAGATCTAATTCACCTCATTCATCTTCTCCAAATGAAAAACGTTCTCCACGTAATTCTCGTTCCCCTCGTAATTCACGTTCTCCTCGTCCATCACATTCTCCACATTCTTCTCGCTCTTTACGTTCTAAACATTCTTCACGATCTCCATACTCTCCTCCCCGAAAATCTAATAATATGTCTCGTTCTCCTTCTTAATCTCCAACGTAAAAAGATAAAGCAAGATATAAAAACTCAACAAGCAGAACTCCATCATATGAAAGAAATACAAGACATAGTAATAGTCCTACTGAGGTTAAAAAAAATCGGGATAATCATGAATATGACAATTGATTCAGCTTTAAATATATTTCTAATTAATATTTTTATCATTAATTATTTGAAAACTCTTCAATGTAATTAAGCTAATCTTACATGAGAATTAACAAATACTTATTGATCTAGAGAGTAGAAGTGTTTATTTGGTTTCGATTATTTTATTATTGCTTGAAATTTAAAAACAAAATTAGAATAAACTAAATCAAAGATGTGAATCTACTAAAGAAATTAATGGATTAGAAATTATTCATAAATCTTTATATCTCAAGTGATAAAAGGAGAACTTTTAATGAACTATTTCCTATTCAACTCCAATTAATAAACTATCTCAAATTTATACTAACTAAAAGTTTTTTTAAGTAGTTAAATAATTCTTAATTTAACTTTTTTTATTTTAAATCAATAATTATAGAATTTTCTTATCTTAAAAGATTAGGAGAATTCTCTAATTTAAGCCTTAATTTATTATATATCTATAAACTTTAAAAAAGTAATAGCTTTATATATTTCATTTAAAGAACTTCTCTATTCTAAATTTTCCTATTTGTCCTTTTGCAATTGATTTTAAAACTTACATTGCCAACCTGTTCAGGAAAATTAGAATTATATTCTTATATTTTAGCTTTAGTTAATATCTCCTTCATATTTACACTCACAGTTTACATTTATAAGTGATTAGAAAACTGCTTGTTTCAATTCTTAATTGCAAGCATTTAAAGTAAATTCTACTTTTTAATACTTAGATTTAGCCAAATTATTTTAAGGGTTAGCTATTTTAGTAGTTTTCTAAATATGAAGAAGATGAATTTCTAAATTTTAAAATTGAAATATATTGCTAATTTTTATTTGCTTTCTTTCCTTACTTTTATATCACTTTCTAAAGTCTCTATATTGCTCCATTAGAACTAATAATAGATTTATTATTTAAATATATGTATTTTTATTTCTACTATTTATTCAAGGTTTTCTGCATTCTGAATTGTATTATATTTATTTTTTCATTTTCGTAATGATTACTAGATGTTTTTTATAAAAGTTACTAATTCATTTAATTATTTACATTTTATTTTTAGTATCTAAGCAGAATGTATATATTCAATATTTTAGATATTCTAGTTGGAGCTGCTCTACTTTGTTTCCAGAAACTCTTAAAACTTTCTATATTTTTCATAATTATTACATTATCTTATGTTCTTGATAATGTTTTTTAGTCAGCATTCAGAGTATTATCACTGTATATATTCTAGTTTATTATCAAAAGTTATTTTTAATTATCATTCTGAGTAAATCGTCTATGCTTATTTATTTTTATACTTGTTTCAATTTTAAATTCTTATGCAAAGCATACCAAACTAATTTGTCTAAAATACTAGTTATTTAGTAAATTACGAATAATTATATCTTAAAGTTCGCGTAGTTATCAATTATGAATTTAGTTAAATAAAAGGCTTTCTTTCGATATAATTCGTAAATAAATACATACGAAATTTAATTTAAAGCATCTAGCATAATTTTAGTATTAATATGAACATACTAAACTAGGATCTAATTTTTATATAGTTTCACTATTTCCAAATATCATGAAATGAAAACCAACTAATTTCCCGATTTCTGTTAGTTTATTTGAAAGTAGAATGTACTCAGGCTTAAAGTCTCTTTGTTTTTTATTTTTACTCTAACTAGCTGTACACATTATATATTTATTAAATCTACTTCTAGACAAAATATAAAAGCTAAGGATAATTCTTATTTAGATAAACTCTTATACCTCCTTTAGTCAATATTCATGATATTATAATGTGTTTTTCTTCCTTAAAGGTAATATAATCTCTAAATACTTAGTAACTTTCAACATTTGGTAAGATTGAAGCTATTCTCTTTATTTTTCCATAAGTTGCAATGAAAAATTTGGAAATGATCAAAATTGTTTTCTTCTATCATAAGTTTATAAGTTTTAATCTAAATCTCTTCTCTAGCACAATCTTGAAGAACGATTTATAAATTAAAATTCCTTTATTACTTTAAGAAGTTCTGTGTTCAATTCTTAATTATGAAAGAAATTAATTTCTAAGGATAAGTTATAATGATATATTTATTACTAAGACAATAATAGTATCATCACTATCATACCATATCAAGTTCATACTGAACAACTAAGAGGTAAAAAGAAAGTGACTTTTCTAGGAATCGAAATTGTAAATTTTTGCTTAAAATTTTCATCTAATGTAGCTAATTAAATATAATAAGAAATTGTAGGATAAGAATGGTTAAGGAGTGGCAAGCTAAAACCCTATAAACTTAAAGTTATTTAACAGCAAGCTCTTAATATTTGATGATACCTCAAGATAGATTTAATTAATTATTTATGCCTTCAAATTGTTATGAAGCACTAGAATTAAAATAATAAAATAAATAAAGTAATTATTAGAAGACTTCGTTATTAGTAGTTTATAATAAGTATACTTAGATGAAATAATATATCATGCTTAGCTTACTAATATTGATGTTTTCATTTATATATTTAAGTTGAAAGCTGATATTTGAATTAAAGAAATCAAAATTATTTTTTACTAAAGTCTAAAGAAAAAGAGAAAGGTAAGTATATACTCCTTGCTTATTTATCAAGCCATATATAATATATGAACTTTTTATTTTGCTTCTCTATCAAATTTTCTCAAAGGATATAAATCAAATTAGATAAAATATTTGGTTTAGATGGAATAAATTATAATAAATATAGCTATTATCTATTATATAATCATTTTTATTGAAATGAGCAATAGAATAAGAATATATCTCTTTAGTGTCTTAAAATTAGCTTTAACTTTATCTCAATAATTAATTAACTTGATAATCCATGAAGTTATATGAAATAATTATTATAATGTCTATTTAATTTTAGACACAATTAATTACATTAATGATCTTTTCTTAGTTATTCATTCATAAAAATATTACTCTCTTAGCATTATATAGTTGAGTTTAAAGTAAACTCAGTTAATAAATTGAAGATTGGACTTTAAGCAAATTAATTCCTTGCTCTTGCTACTAACTTTCCTTTCCTTATTTTATTTGGTTGTCATAAATTCTATCAAGAAGTTATCTTATTCAAATTTTGCGCTTCAAATCATAATAATTTTCAAATTGATAAGCTGAAATAAAAAATGAGAGTACTAGAGAAGATAAAGACTTTTTAAAGTCTGAGTGCGAATGATGCTGAGATATTAATAAAGTACAAAAGTTAGGCCTTATCTCTTATATCAAATCATCAAGCGTAAATAGATATACTGAAGATAGATAAAAAATGCCTTTTGGTTCTTTCTTAAATCAACAATGTTTAGATTAATTTTTTTGATATGTTTCATCTATTTTGTTAAACATTGATAACCATGATAATTTGGTATCTAAAGTATATGAAATAAAATTTTTTAATAAGCTTTATTTGGAAAAGTATACAAGCAAACTAAATTTGTATACTTTTATTTTTTGATATATTGCAAATATTTATTTAGGATAATTAGTGGTAAGTTTATATCGTGAACTGAAAATCATTAAAATTGTAAAAGATTGTAAATATTTTTATATCTAAATTTAAATTAAATATAATAATGCTAAAAAGTATGCTTTCTCAAAATTTTTTCTGCGTCATCTAGTTCATCTAATTTTCGTAGAACGTTATTTCAAATTATGGACCAAATAGAACATTTTCATTTATAAACTAGAATTATAAACTCGATTAACCATTTTGTAAATTGCTCGCTTACATTAAAACTTTGAAAGTTTAATTTTTTTCTACCTTAGAACATTTAAGCAATAATTTTTATGTAAGATTTGCTAGCAATACACTAGGAGGCCAATCAAAATTGCTGCAGTTTTTGAATTCCAAAAAAACTTAAGGCTAGTTTATAAGGACTTATGTACTTATTAGTTGTATTTGTGGTAGATAAACTATGATTTCTTTTTAAGCACGAGCTATAGGCTAATTTTCAGCAACAACAAAAAAATTTAAATTTAATTTATTTTCTTGACTTTAGCATTATATTGGAATCTATTAAGTGCTAAAACTTCTTAGCTCTAATTCAATCACCTATCCAGGAGAGGTTTCTTAAAAAATTGATTAGCTAAACTGTGCTTACTCTATTATAATTTATGCTTATCCTGGTTTCCAAGCTACCTTTCCATTATTTCTAATTTATATTTTAAAAAGTAAGTTTGATCCAGGAAAAAGTTTCTAATCTAAAAGATCTGTTATACCTAAAATCTCAGCATCATAATCCTTTAAAGGTATTCTGGTTTCAGCTGATTTAGTTGGTTAATTTATGGCCTGCTTTGGTACTTGAATTTAATTATTAATTTACTCAGCAATAGAGCTAATAAAAGAGGGATCTTTCATTATATTTTGAATCTCTTACTTTATAACCTTTTATAACTAAGAAATCAAGTATTCGTTATTTAAATTTTAGAGTTCTCTGTATTATGTAATGGTTAATATATCTTCCCCTTAATTATAGCCTTGGATTTTCTATGCTTCTTACCAAGTTTGATTCTTGTCTAGATTCTTATTTTTTTACTCAAAGCTTATATTTTATTCTTTAAAAACGCTCGCATACATAGGAGGTTGTTAGCCCAGTATCTGCTATCCTTAAATTTAAAACTCATACTTTTACTGTCCAGCGTTCTATTATGCAAAAGGCCACTAACTATTGCTTTAATTTTAACTAACCTAAGTAACTGGAATTTATGGAATATTTTAAGCTCCGTACTACATAAAATGTTCAGGCAATATAATTGTATTAAGTTCCTCTACCTTTATAGCAAGATTACTCGGAAAAGTTTGAACAGCTCTTTTATAGGATTAATCATTAATGATATCTATAAACTGGGTTTAATCGATTTAATATTTAAGCATAAATGCAAGTTTCGGAATAAAAGTTTTAATTATTTTCTCTAGTTCGACATAAGTTTCAGGGTAGTCAATTTATATCTTTTTATTAAGATACTCGAAATCTAGCGAAAGTTAAGGTCTTAACATTTAATATATTAAATGAATGAAATTAGTTGTTTTATATCTTTATTATTTCAGAATTTTTTTAATTACAAAATAAAAATTTTAATTATGAGCTGAAAATCCGATTTACAATATGCTCAATACTGTCTATTATAATTCTGATACTTTTGATTATAACTTTAAGTCCTATTTGGTTAAAATTAAGTTTAAATGTACCTAGAGTTATTCTATAAAATTTTTTGTCCATTTAGTTTCTAGGTTTAGTATAATATGCTTGCAGCTTCACCCATAAATACTATAGAGTAATTTAGCTTTAGTCTATTTTTGTTTAAGCAATTCAAAACTAATTAAGTTTTATTTCTTATCTTCTACTTTTACTTAAACTTAATAGTTAAAGATAAGCTAGGTTGCGCTTTAAAATTTACAATATATTTTTAAATAAAATTGCTACTTTAGCAATTGTTTATTAAACCATTTATTTATGAGATATTATAACAAGGATGCTGGTATATTAGTTTATTTTTTAGTTAATAGTTCTAAAATAAAGCTTATAAAGTCTGGCTAACTAATATTATATAACTAGCTCATACCATTGAGATTAATACTTATACTATAAAACTTTGAAATTGATAGAATGATAATGGTTTTAATATCTAACCTTCTTTATTGTTTTAGTAACCTATTCAATAGTTGAGCAGTCTCTCATTGAAGACAAAGAAAAAGAGAGATTTAAACTTTTAATTATCTGAACACTGAGTTTTTGTTTTTAAGTTATATGCATAATTCAATGAATCTTTAATGATTCTAGCTATTAATCTAGTGGTTTTATAAGCTATTGTAAGGCAAAGTTAAAAAGGAGATTATAGCATAGTTTGTATTATATATTTGATTCTGATCATTTTCAGTACTTTAGTTTAGATAAGTTTCTTTTGAATACTTTAGTCATACAAGCAAATTAAAGGATTTATTAAATATTTTTTTAAATATAGCCATCTATTATGAAGATGAAGTGGCTTGAGTTTATACTAAGTTAATTATATTAGATAATAAATTTAAATAAATCAAAAATCTTTATCCCAGTCTTCAGCTATATTCTATTTGAAATTTTCATAAAAAGAAGCATCGTAGATATTTTCAAGCTCTTCGTTGTCGTATTGCTACAATAAAAAATTACGTTTAAGAAATCTTGAATCTGATAATTTTTGCTGTTAATCAGAGTCTCTAGTTCTTAGTCATGCTTTTTCAAATCAGGAATAAAAGGAGCAGCTAAACTTTTGGATAAAAGTTAATCCTGCTTATTAAAAAATTACTCAAAATACGCCTTAGAACCATTGGTCTTCTTTTAGATTTTAAATATTGCCGCCTGCTCTTGTATTTGGATTGCTGCCTAAAAGCTTCAAAATCAAAACTCTTGCAGGATGTTTTAGTGGAATGAATTTAGGAAAAACTAATCTATTTTAAATTATCTCTTCATAAATTGCCTCAGGGTCTTCTTCATCTTCTCCAAATGGTAACTAACCACATATCAGTTCGTACAAAATTATTCCCATAGACCAAATATCCGCCATCTAATTATATCCTTTTCCTAAAATAATTTCAGGTGCCATATATTACTAAGTTCCTACTATCGTATACGCTCGTTATTCTATTTATTTTGAACTTCCAAAGTCAATCAATTTAAGATACCCAAATTGATCTACCATAAAATTTTCAGGCTTCAAGTCTCGGTATACAATTTTGCGTTCATGAAGATATTCTAATATTAGCAAGATCAAAGAAGTATAGAACTAAGCTTACTAGTTAGAAAGTACTCCCAGTTCACGAACTACGTTAAAGAAATCCATTCCTTTTATATATTCAGCTAGTAAATAATATCTACTTTCTTCTTTAAAGCTTTTGACCAGTTTCATTATAAAAGGATGATCTAGTCCTATTAGGATTTTGCGTTGATTAGCAATATTCTGGTGAATTAAGTAAGTATCTATTCTTTGCTTCGTTATGCATTTTAACGCGTAATATATTGATTGGTCTTTATGCTTACATAATAAAATTGTTCCAAAAATACTTTGATTGATTATTTTTATCGCTACTAAGTCATTAAGTGAAACCTTGTCGTCTTAAAATTCGATTCTTTATAGTAGAATTTATTTTATTTTTTCACCTAGAATAGAATCGAAATCTGTCTTAGAAAGCATTCAAACCGTAGTATTAGTTTTTGCTATGACAGTAGCCGTTCTCGGCTCTTATGTAAGCAAAGCTCTTTCTCCAAAATAATCTAGATTCTCTATTGTTCTCACTAACTTTCCGTTTATATATGCTTCAACAAATCCTTCTTTTACTATGTAAAAGCAACCTCCTTAATCATTTTATTCGAAGATTGTTTATCCTGCTTAATAGCTTCAAGTTTATAAGCAACTAGTAAGTTAGCTGATCTTTAAATTAGACAGAGGTCTAAATATACTAACTTTTTTCAAAACAGAATGCAACTCATTTTTTATGAATACCTTTTAAATTTGACCACCAAGAGATTTCTCAATTTCGAACTTTGAGCATTATGCTATTTCTGCAAATTGACTTCTTACGATATACTCTTCATCATATAGATTGTTAGAATCCCCCAGAAGATAATTGTCTCCTATACATATAGGATTTTCTGTAATCAGCGCTCCACTTGGTAGTTTTCTTAGTTCTCCTGTTAATAAAATGTAACAATTAAGTCCAACTTTTTCCCCTTTTGGAATAGCGCATTCTCCTGCATTCAACTTTTTAACTTGTATTGCTGTTTTTATAACATTTTCTTATTACTATTTATTAAAGGCCTAAAATACCTCAGATTTGGAAAAGGCCATTTAAATTATATTTGTATGTATTACTTGCTGGAGTTGATTACCTAAGATTGAGTTAAGAGTTGATCTATTCATTATTAAAGCTTTTACTTAGTCACTTAATGCAATTACTGAAGCAGTTCTTGGAGTGTTATATAGTAAAGACAGTTCTCCGAAGAATTAACCCTTTGTCATTTAGGCAATTTCTTCGTTATTTTTAACAACACTTACCACTCCTTCTTTAATAATAAAAAGTCAGTCTCCTTCATAGCCTTCAGTAATTATATAAGCATCTTTTTTAAAAGTTTATAATACTAAAGACTCAGAAACTATTTCTTTTTGTTCTGATGTAAGTTTTTAGAGTAAAGGAACTGTCTCAATAAATTATTTATTTTCATTAAAAACTGCTTTCTCACTATCTTATATCAGCTTTCTAAAAGTTTCACGGTTTACACCCCAAATTACCGAATCTGTCGTAGCAATAATAGTTGCTGATCTTATGGAGTTTTGTAGCAAAGCTAATTCACCAAAGCTTTCTCCTTATTTAACTTAATTTGCTGTTTTTCCGTTTATTTGAACTTCCAACTCCCCTTAGGTTAGAATAAAGAAATTCCTAGCAGGTTATCCCTACTAAAATATTATATCACCTTTCTAAACACTATATTAGTCCATGCTATTAATGACTGACTGCTTATTTTCGGTTGAAAGATTACTTAACATGAAATGTTTGCTGAAGCATGAGAGTATTAATATTTTTTCAGATTCTGTCATTTTTCTCACATTCTTAGCCGCGGTTTTAGCTTCATCATACAAGAAGCTTTATTCAATTACTGTCAACTAAAGTCTTCTAGGTTTTCTTTGGCCTTTATTTTAAGAAGGAGCCTTTTGCTATTATTCAAGTATCATTTAAGGAATTTTCCTCTAAATTTGAATATAGGTTTGCTTGCCTTCCGTTTTTCTTGAGCACAATGCTCCCATTTTTTTTAATGGGTTCTATTTGAAAGTTAAATCTTAATTGTTTAACTATACAATAAATAAAAAACTTTACTCCTTCAATTCTTAGAGAATACAGTAATTTACTCTCTAGAATTTCATCATTTATTATTTATTTTTTGACTAGTAGAACTTATCCTACTTTAGCTTTAATAAGCGAGTATATTACAGCTATTCACACTTAACTTTATAAAATCTTATTCTGAAACTTCCAACATCATTGATTAGATATAAGTATATAATCCCAAATGCCTGGATGCATCTATTGATAGCTAATAACTGCTATAGGTTAAAGAATAGAGATTAAAAGTGAATTAATTAGTATATTCAATTAAAAGTAAAATTAGCAAGAAAACATACATAGGAAAAATAATAAAAGCAATATAGTAGAGAGATTGTACTTATTATATATGTTATAAGAAAAATAATTCTTAAGATAATTAAGTTATATCATAGTTATAAGCTTATAAAGTCTGTAGGCTTATACAAATAATAGACTTGTCTATTTAAAAAATTTAAAATAATAATGATTATAATAATAGTTTACTATGTTATAAACAATCATTGACTTAAAATTTTAAGACTGAAATAATTATTAAGCTAACTCTTAAAAAATATCTAAATTTTAAGAATCAACTTAAAGTTTGTTAATAATAGACTTTAGAGTTTATTATAAGTAACTTGATGATGAAGATGTATAAATATCTATGTAGTATGGGGATAGGTAGTGATGAAAATTTGGCTAGTACCTGAAAGAGATTATTTCTTTTATAATTAAATATCATTAAATTATTTAATTCAATAACTAAAAATTTTTTTGGTGTTTTTGCTTGTAATGATCTAAAAATATTTTCAGTGAATTCCCAATTTTTCTTTTTATTCTACTCTAGTTTTAGTCGTCAAGGAAAAGTTTTTTATGTAATTTATTGTCTTAACATGCTTTCTTTTTTTATAGATCCATAATTTAATTTTCTCCTTAGTAAATTCTTTATATAAAGTCTAATAAAATGATATCAGTCATAATTTAGAGTACTTCCATTATGATATTTATGAACTTTTATATATATAATTAAGATTCTATATGCTTGCTATAAAATTTAATTGTCTGAAAATTTTATACAGCTTTGAAAGAATTGGGATTTAATTTAATAAGTATCTAATATCATAACTACCTGCTAAATTATCTATTCGATAATTAAATTAATATAGTTCTAGAGTATTAGGAATAAGCTAGAACTATTATAATTCATCAAAGGAACTCAGAAGTCTTTATAATCACAAAGATGCTAAAAGTATTTATTTTATATCGTGAGTTTAGTTGATAAAAAGAAATAAAATTAGAAAATTTAAAAATATGAACTATAAAATTCATTTAATCTAACTTAAATTTTCATTTTTTATGTCTTTTTTAATCAGTAGAATTCGAAGGAAATGATGTCTTTGAACTAGAATTCATTCTAATTAATAATAAAGTAATTAAAATTAAAGTGATTTAAAGAATAAAAGCCAATATCATTTATTTAATAAAGGAATATAATCAAACATTTAAATCAAAAAAGTAAAGGATAAATAAGAAAAATTGATAGCCAAGAGAAGTAAAATCCTTGACACTAAAAAATATTTTGATTCTGGTTAGCAACTAAATTCCAGAGATTAAATTTCTAAATGAAATCAAAATTTTATTAATTACACTTCTATTTATTTCATAAAGCTATCTGTTTATTATTAAATTCATTTTACCTTTTAGTTAAAGTATCTTAATTATATTTATTAGGGAAAAATAATTTTGTTATACTGAACAAAATAAAAAAAGAAAAAATTAATTGAAATTAAAAAATTTGAATAAAACTCTTTGTTTATAATGTTAAATGATATTACCTCTTTTCTAAAGTTTATATCTCTGAATATGAAAATTCATATATTAAAGCATTTTTAAATATTTAAATAGCTGGTAGATATTATCTCTATCAGATTAACCTCTTCATTTTGTATGTTTATTAAATTAAGTAGAATGATTATCTTCCTTAAATTTTATAATTTCAGCTTAATAAGTATAGTTATAATTTCAATGTATCATTGCTTTAATTACTTAAAGCAATCAATTTATATATCATCAATTTAGTATAAATTTAGTATTTGAAATAATTATTAACATTTTGAACCTTTTTCTCCGCAACATTTGTAATACCCTAATTGATTAAGTTTCATGATGCTATATTTATGAAACTTAAATATCTTTATGTTTAAGTTTAATAATACTTTTTGTAAATTACTCCTTAGTAGCTATTATTTAACTTATAGGAATGAAGTTAAATTATTTTGTTAATAGAGTAAGATTATAGTTACTTATATGCTTTACTTTATACTAGTGACTAAGTAATTAGATTTAAATTCTATAATTAATTATCTAATTATAGTGCTATAATCTTGGGAGTGAGGAGACTCGATATTTAGATTTATTTCCTTTTAATTTTTCTTTCAAGGATTCAATAAAATTTCTTATTTTTGTTCCCCTTACGAAATTTGCTAATTTGATATACTTATAACTAGAAGATTCCGAGGTATTTACTCTAAGAGCTATATTTTAAATTAAAAAAGTCTATAAATAAAAATGGAATAGCTTTATTATCTTAGATAAGAGATCAAATGAGACCTAGAAATAACAATCTAAATTATCCTTAAAGAGTAATACTGAATGGATATGAAGGAGTTACTATTTATAATCTATAAGGAAAGTCAATTTCACATAGCATTTACATTATTTAAGCTTAACATAATAAGGGATTTAAAAGAGTATAAGAAGCTTTAACTCATATAGAGTAAACTAATCTAAGGTGAATATTTATTAGCAACTTAATAATATTAAATCATCTCTTTGTGCAAAGGCTTTGAAAATTTTAGTAAGCTAATTTCCATTTAAAAATATAATGTAAGCACTTTATTCTTAAGGAGATAGCGGCTTTATTAATCTTAGCATGCTGAATAAAAGAAATAAAGTTAAGTAATTATTAAACTCCTAAGTAATTGATGGATCTAAGGATTTATAACTAAGAGTATAATTAAAACTAAATATAGAAAAGTATAAGGCATAGCTAAGTTATCTTTAATTCTCTACTTCTGACTAAAATGTAATAATTTTGCTTAGGGAGCTATTCAATAGAGTAATTATATATAATCAAATAAGTAGCAGTTCTTATAATTATTTAACTAGATTCAAATAGATTAAAAAATCTATCCATAACACTAAAATAGAGTTATTATAGAGCTGGTAATTATTAATTAAGTATCTTAATTAAGTTTAAATTTATTTATTATGCTTATTGCTCTTAATATATTAAGAGATATCATCTAAAGTATTTTGATATGAAGCTTAATGCAATAAAATAATAAGCATAATTAGAACATTTAAAGCATTAGCATAATCTAATCAAGACTATCACTCAAAAAGTTGCAATGAACTGTATTATAAATAGATTTGCTTGAGATTTAGAGCTTATATATACAATTTATTGTAAATTACTTGCATTTCCTTGCTCTTAAATCATAGAATGCAATCTAACCTAATCAGATTATTTTTAGTAAGAAGAATTTTTAGGTAATTAAGAAAAGAAAGTTTTGATTAAAGTTCTACATTAATAATTGTTTATAAATTACATAATAGATATTAAATAAAAAAGCATTTGCCTAAGCAATTTTTGGATGAAATAAATAAAATTTTAGTTAATATTTAAATTAAATCTCTACATGAAAGAATGAAGGATAAATAGAAAGAATATAAAAAGTATTAATGAAGTATTTATAATAAACATTATAATAGAAACCTTAAAAATAAAAATAAATATGATTATTTAGTATAAACTTAACTATGATTAAGAATAAGTCTATTAGTGCTATTAAAGAAACTTAATTTTTTGCAAGCTAAATTAATATTTGAATCTTAAAATGTAGGAAATCAAATATTTGTCCTGAGATTTTATTGAAAACAGAGAAAAATCACCTTTTATTTTTAAATATTTCATTTCAGGCCAATGTCATTCGGAGCTCAACAAAGTTTATTTATTCTTTTATTATAAAGCAATTCATATTAAATATAAAGCTTTCTGAATAAAGATTGAAAACTTTTATACTTGCTTACGTAATGATTTATTCTTAATGACTCTTTAAAAATACATTTCTAATTAATTTAATGTGATTTACTATTATTTACATACAATATAGTTAATCCTATTTTAACTTCATTATATTTCTTAATTGAGCAGTCCGTTCATAAATTTTTATATATAGCGGATTTTATCAAATTGTGAACAGATCGCTTAAGAAATATCCTTAGATATGATTGATTTTACTAAATCTATTGGAGCTGATGGATAAGTTAAAACTGCAACAAGTAGATTAGAGATTGTTGATAGTAAGGCAAATAAAATCTACCTTTGATGATATTTACTTTAAAAAATAAAGATCTTATGTCACTTTTATTATTTTTCTTTTGCAATGCTATGTAATTTTTTTATTACAATTTTAGATTTTTTGCTCTTTTTCTCTCTGATATTTTTGTCGCCAGATAATTTAAGCTGCTAATGAAATTACTCTTGGGTTATCGTTTATCTTATTGCAAATTTTAGTTTTATTAGCAAATTTGGACATCAAAATTATTAATGATACCTAAATTATGCATTTAAACTTTGATCTTCTTCACTATTTTTTCCAGAAGTAACCGAAAATTCAAATTTTTCTTTATTAATCTTTACATTTCTACTTTTGCTAGCTTAAATAAGGAATAGAGCTTTATAGTTTCTTTATTATGTTCTTCTCAAACTTTAATACTTTCTTAGGAAAACCTTAAATACCCAATTTCTTGCCTGAATAGATTTTTCTTTTTTGAATTTTAGGCTCCTGCTTGTCAGCAATCATCTAAGACTAGTCTATTAACTAAGAACTTAAAATTTATTTTCCCAAATTTTTATAATTTTTTCTTGCATTTCTCAATTAGGCTGTATAAAACCTTAGTTAAAGTATACTTAAGATATAACTAAAAAAGAGCTATTATTTTAAATTCCTTACAAATAATCACAGAATCCAATTTAATAACATCCTATCCAATTTCAGCTTAATGTTCTCTCCTTTTACCTTTAACTATCTAAATAATAATAAATAAAAAAAGTATGCGAAAGTTTAAATTTAGTTAGGTAGATAAATAAAATTGATATTAAGATTCATACTTTTAATTTTAATTAAAGGGTAACTAAATTGAAAGAATGTTTCTAAGCATTTATAATAGAAATAAATTAAAAGCTTAATTATCAGTAAAATGATATTAATTAAATGATTTGTATGTTCTTTATGAACTATATCATTAATAATAATATATCAGTGAATTGAAAAAAGCTATTTTTTCTTTGGATATTTGGTTGTTTAATTTAAAATTGTATAAATATTAATTAACTTTATGGTTTATTTTCAAAAATAAAAATAGAATGCTTTGATCTCTTATTCAGAAATAGTTATTATAAAAGTAAAGTTCATTATAAAAAAGCTACTATAACTATGAGGATTGTAATCCTTTTTCTAATTTAAATCTATTTTCTTATATTATAGAAGTTTATCATTTTATAGAGATAATAAATAGAGTATTTGTTTATTATTTTATCTAACAAGATGGAAAATATAGGAAAGTATAGATACTTAGTTTTTTAAACATCAGCTATCCTGCACTTAGAATTTTCTAAGCTAATTGGTAAGGAATGATAATCTATCTTGGTTTCTATATATCTTTTGCATAGGATGAATCTAGGATAGTCTACTAATGATTCTCTATTAAATTCTGCTTTAAATCCATTTAATGAAAATTAGAGAAAGCCCAATAGAAAAAATAAATCCTAGTCTTAAAAATTTCCAGTTTCTTGGATCAAAAATAGAGATCCTCCTATAGATGAAGACAGCTGGGTTATTTGAAATATAAAATTTATTATTTTAGCATGTGGAAAATAAACAAACTTATATTAAGAAAATTGTCTTTGATTATAAAGCTAAATTTCGATATGCTTATAAATATACTTGTAAAGATCATCCCTAATTTATTTAATTTGTGAATGAAATCATTTAATTCAACCTTAATCTTTTAAACAATAATTCATAGAGCTATATTAATAATCTTAATTATTAAGTATATAAATTGCTTTATTAAGGAATTATCAAAATAACAGGCTAAAGAATAGAGGATATAAATTAAAATGCTAATATTTAAGCTTCTATTATGAAAAAAAATTAGATAAATCAATAAATTACATTCCACTTTGATGAATTGTCATACTTTCAGATAATTTAACACTGGCATTTTTTTAGAAATATCAAAAATTAACTAGAAAATTCTTTAAAGGAGCCCTGAAAGTACTTTGAAATTTTAAATCTTTTTAGAGAAAAAATAAAAAATGAATGTTGGCTACTCATTTTTAATTTTATTTGTCTAAAACTTAAGAAATTATAATTAAGGAGTGTAAAAAATATGGAATTTTAACTAAAAGGGTTTTCGCAAAGCTAGAAAATGTAGATTATCAATAGAATAAGTAAAAAAGTTTTTAAATTAATTTTATTAGATCCTTTCTCTTAAATTTAACTGAAAGTATTTTTCTATTTAATTTTTTAAGGGTTAATTTAAAGATAATAATTCTTAATTTCAAATTTTTTCGATTTAGGCTTTAAGAAGTTTTTTATAACTTTTTTATTTATTTTTTAGTATGTTAATCTTCTTTTCTTTGTCTATATTTATTAATCTTAAAATTTTGCGTATGAAAATATTAGCTATTGTAAAATAATTATTTGATATAATGAATTTTTATTTGGATAAGTATAAATTTATGATAAATAGAAGTTAGCTTTGCAAATTTAAATAAGAGAGGTTTAAATTAAAGTTTTGAATATTCTCATTCATCTTGTATTCCAAGGCTTTTAATCTCATTACTTGTAATTTCATACCCACAATTATTAAAGGGACATAAAAGCTAGTTTTTTTTAATTAACTTGAGTGTTCCATTTGTTACTACATTTAAATTATATAATAAGCAAGAATCACAAAAGGAATGTCCACATTACAGCTTTACTATATTTAAGTTTGTACTTTTTTATGAAAAGGACTAGCAATTAATTCCATTTTGGCATTTATTATTATTGAAACCAAACTAAAATAAATTAAAATTCTTACTTGATTTTAAAGATTTTTGATTATCTACTAGTCTTTTTCAGTCCAATCTTACTTACATACAATGCATTAATTCTAATTATTTTGTAGTAAGCAAGTAATGCAAAGCTAATGGGAGCATTACAAAAGCATTTTCTAATTATCTTTTGAATTCTGATTTATATTTTAATCATTACAGTTATTGCATTTATCAAATTTCATTAAATATAACTTTATTTCTTCTATAACATTTTGAGGATAAACCTTTAAGCATTTGCGACATTTCAAAAAAGTGTTATATTTAAGATTTTCTTAGAATAAGCAATAATCACATAATAAATGATTACAAGCCTAATTAAATCCTCAAAATACTTCTTAGTTTTTTAGAGATTTTTTACATAGATTACAAGCTTCTGTCTCATTTTAAATGTTCTATTAATTTGCTATTAATTTATTCTATTAATTTAGTTTTTATTCTTAATGCTAATTTTACTTTATAACTTATTGTTGCTATTATTAAACTTCTTAAATAGCTATTTAATAGTATTTTTCAAATATCTTGTCTCCTAATATTTTTCTTAAATCTTCTATTTTTATTAATTCTTAGCATTATACACATCTTATTGTATATTTTAGTTGTAATTCTGCGTTTAGAAGAATTAATTTTCCATTCGTATTTGAATAAACTTTATCAAATAGGCAAACTCTACAATAAGAATGGTAGCACTATAATTTAACTGTATGATAATTCAAAAGTTCTTTACCACAATTAGTTCATCTACAAGTAAATTATTAATATTTAATAAATTATTATAATTCAGATACTTAGTTTTTACTTTATTTATTTCTTTACAAATTTTCTAAAGCATTTTCATATAAAATTTAGAAAAAATCTTCACCTAAAACTTATTTAATATCATTATTTTAATCTAAATTATACTGACAAAGAAAGCATTTTATCTGCTAGCATTTTTATTAATCTTCCAAGATTATTATTTTTCCTTCAGTTGCCTTAAATATTTTTTAAAATAAGCATGTTTTACAGAAAATATGAGTACATTAAAGTTGAATACTATCTTCATTAAGCATAATTTTTTTGCAATTTTTATTCTAACAATAATAAAAATCTTCTTTTAAAATATTTTATTGCTATTATTTTTGCTGTTAAATTTCTTAAACTTGTTGCTATTAATTTTATTTATTAAATTATCTTTAGATCTCATTGTTTTATTATTCTTATAACCTTTAAATAGCTTAATCATATTTTTAGCAATAAAATTTATCTCCTAATATTTATTTTAAATCTTCTTGTGTAAATTATTTTTTACATTGGTCACATTTAGATATTTATTTGCCTTCAAATTCTAAGATTACCAGTTAGTTAGATGTTTCTTTTTCCAATTTTTTATATAAATAAGATTTTTAAAATTGATGACTACATTCTAATCTAATTTATTAATTTTATTCTTATCTTTTTTCATTTTTTACAATTTAACCTATTTTATTTGCTTGTTCGTTCCCTTTATTTTTAAGTTAATTGCCTTGCTTTCTTTTTTAAGCTTCTTAGAAATAATAGTTAAAGTTCTCTTCATCTAATGCATTTTAAATGTCTTTTATTTAAACTTACTTCTAGCAACCTTTTATCATGCATTTCGCTCCAAATCCATATTCTCCTTCGTTACATATAATTTTATCATTTGTAGTATGGATTAAATAAGCTACAAAGCAATCTTTGCATAATTAGTGCTAGCACATTAGAGTTACAATATCTTGTTTATTTATTAGTTTCTTTAAGCATTAATAATTGCCACATTCTACTTTTATTTCAGCTTCTTATTTTTATTCTGGTAGCTTTACTTTTTATTGATTTTGCTGACTAGTTTAAATTTGGGCTTATTTTTACTTAGTTTGAATATCATTTAACCTTTTGAGAGATTCGCTTTAATAATTATTAAAAATCTAACTATCTAAAGCAGCTTAAATATCTTCAACTCTGATAATTTAAGAGCAGCTTTATACTAAACAAGTGATGCTATAACTTAACTCTCCTTGATACCAAATAACTTTTCCTTCTGTTTTGAGCTTCATATAATCAATAAAGCATGTCTTGCAAAAGGTATGCTAGCAATTTAGTTAAATAATACCGTTAGAGGTAAATTAATTTTGGCAACTTGTATTCATGCATTTTAAGATTTATTGCACCTTTTACTATTAAATAAACTGCTGATCACTTTATTTTTACAATGACTAACTTTCTTAATTTTTCTATTTCTAACTATTTTATTATTAAGTAATTTATTAAGCTTATTTTTAGATATTTTGATTATTATTCTAGTGATTTCCCTAAGACTATTTTAATTTTAGATTTTACTATACTTGTAAAGGATCATTCTAAACATTAGATCCTTACAATTATTAATTTAAGGATTTTTTTTCCTATAATTCAAGTTGTTTTTATTTTTTATTCTTAAGCTCTTCAATAGTTTAATTGCTTTATTAAATTTGACTTTCAAGGCTTTTATTTCCAAACTACCAACTGTAAAGATTTTAGTACATTGCTAAATTTTATTTCTATAGTTCTTAATTTTATTGGCTTATATTTTAAATTTAATCCTGGCTCTATTAAATAATCATCAACTTGTCAAACACATATTTCAGATTCTGCTAATTCACTTAAACTCCTGGATTTTATTATATTATACTTTAGCAGATATTTTATAATAAGAGTTGATAACTTGAATCTACTTATTGTTCTTAGAGCTAAAGTTCGTTTATAGTATTTCTAGTTTGATTAAGCATCTAATACTTGTACTAGGAAATTTACTACGTCTCTTAGAGTTTCTATAATTAAGATTAGAGATAAAAAGCATAAGATTAGTTCATGCTAGACCTTGTAAATTATATTTCTATTGTAATAATTAGATTAAATATGAAGCTAGAAGAAGTTATATTTCAAACCTTGCTTAACTTAAATCACTCAAATTAATTAGTTTAACCTTATGACTTCAATGAACTAGATGCTTTTAAAAGGAAGAAAGTCTAATACTTATTGCTTTCTATAGGAAGTTTAAGCTATAAAAATAAGATAAATCATATAATCTAAATGGCTAGCTAGGTTAAATAAGAAGCTGGCAGTGAATGATAAAAAGTTTAATGAGAATAAACAAAGATATAGTAAATAGATGGAAAGATAATAAGTTAAATCCCTTTAAGAAGCAATAATAATTAATTATATCAAGCTAACTCATTTAATTTATGATCTTTATAGCTATTAGCTTTTATAATTACTTTCTAAATTTTTCTTAATTAAGCAATCATTCTATGAAGGTATAAATATCTGAAGAGATGTATTGCAATTAAGCTTGAAAATTATAAACCCTTTAATTTTTAAATACTTATCTAAAGCTATAATCATAGCTATCATTTAATTATATAGTTACTATAATAGAACTAAGCAAATTAAATATAATAGAGATAAAATTATTTAAATTTAAGTTATTTAAGCAAGTTATTTGGTAAACTAAATATTTTAGAACCAAAAATAGAAGAAGGGAGGGCAAGAACCTTTAAAATAAAAAGGAACTTAAAGTAAAAATATTATTTATAATGATTATTTTTTAGATAGGCAATCTTAAATGATACACTTAGAAAACTTTATCTTTAATTTTAGATTCTCTCAAATTTTAACAAAGATAAATACTCATAAGTAAAATGCTAGTAGATTATATATGATAAAGGCAGCAATTTATAATGAGACCAATTAACTTTAAATCGATATGTATTAATAGCATTTTAGACTAAAATTGTTGAAAATATTTCTTTTTATTTTCAAATTTCTAAGAAATAAAGAAATATAACTCACTTAAGAAAGTTTACTAATAAACGATATTATAACAGAGTTATTATCAACTACAAGGGCTCCAATTAAATAAATTAGTGATGAATTAAGAAATAAACTAATAAGTAAATTATTAAAGTCTTTTTATATTATATCTATCACTATTTCAATTTAATGAAGCTCTTCTCATCGTATTTATTGAGTTCACTAAGAGCTAAATTTTTATCGTCTAGAAGCCTACGATTTATAATTAATTATTTCATCAGATTATAAATTATGTGAGACTATGAGAGTCTGCTATATTTGCTTAAAATATTCACTTTTTTAAATGTTTAGAAAAAAATGATAAATAAGCAAACTGATAAATCTAAGTTTTAAGAAATTACTTGGAAGTAAATTTAAAATTATTATTAATTTTACCCAAAAGACTAGTTGAAACTTTATAATTTGGTTTTTGCTTTATGTCTCTTTGCAAATAATTTATGCTTGCTATTTTAAATATTGCCAATGAATTTTTATATTAAAATCAAATTTACATTTAACTCCAAGAATAAACTTTAAGCGCTTGCATACTAGGAAAAATAATTCCTTTTCTAGAGCTTTTGAAGTTTAAACCATAAACTTCAACAAAATTATTCAGAAAAATAATATCTAAAGGATTACAATTCCGTTTTATTAAGGTCGGAGATGTTTCTTGCTTGAACAAATCCAAGTTAAATTTGGGGAAAATGTAGCTTATTTAAATTAACTTAATCAAATTAATATAAAGCAAGTTAATAACTATAAATGCTTTTAAGGGAAATCTGATTATTTTAAATCCTTAATATAATTAAAAGCTTTAAGCATAGCTATTAACTAAAGGTATTAAGTCTACTATAGTTAAAATTTTATTCTTAAATACTGCATAATTCATTTCATTTTTATTGCTTGCTTTTTAAATAAAATAAGATAATAAAAGATCTTGAAAAAGAAAGAAAAAAAATTTAGCGTTTAGAGTAGAATAATTTATTTTAAATTATTTGCAACATAAAAATATTTCTCAGTTTGCGATGACTGTCTTTTTATCCATTAAAATCTAGAAATTAATTATTTTTCATTATAATTATATTTAGCAGTGCTTTAAGTTCTTAGATACAATTTTTTTAAGCAAAATATAAAGTTTTCGTATTCTAATCTTTTAATATCTCTTAGCCAGTTTATTACTAAAAGCAAATTTAATTCTTTATCGTTTATTCACGAAAATTATTTTACTTAATGCTTAAATATTACTACAAAACCAGAAAAGAATAATTAAAAAGATAGAAGTTGATAGTTAATGACATGAATGATTATAGAATCTTAAATCTTTATAAAAGCTTTATCAAACAATAATATAATAGCTCTCCTTTAATATACCTAATTGAAATAAAACAAATACATTTTTTAATTTGTTTTATTAATAGAATCAACTATTTAATGTAAAGAAATTAATTAAAATTATTTTAATTTCTAGCTAAGCTTATAATATAATTAGTAATACCTTTAGATCATAATTACAAATATAAGCTATTCTCATTCACAATTTTAATTGTCTAAAGCATATAAATTTGATTGGCTTTCTTTATATCGTAATTTTCTTTTAACTTCTTAAAGTTCTTAGTTTCTTTTTATAGTTTATTTATGTTAAAGGCTTTTCTATTTAAGAGTTGACTATAAAGGATATATCTATGGTAGCTAAAGTTAAAATAGACTTTATTTGGAAATTATTATGGATTTGGATCATTTCTTTATTTTTATTTTTGATATATTAGTTCTTAGCTTAAGAGATTATCTTAAGATACTGGGTCCAAAAGCTTTATTATTTGAAAAGAGTGATAGACTTATTGTTCCCATAATACCCTCTGACATTTGGCTTGAATAACGAAGGTATATTTTCATAATGTTTATAAGAGACATTATAAGCAAAGAAAAAGGAAAAATAAATTAGTTTGCTGTATAGCTAATATGATATTTAATAAAAGGCTATTTTATAGATATAACTATACAATTAAAATTACTAATATTCATGAAATAGATTAGGAAAATAACATAAAAATCTAAGCATTATATTTAAATCATCTACTTGTTAAAGTTTATCTTTAATTTTACAAATATCCTAGATTTATTATCTACACTCTCTTCTTTTAGTAAGCATATCTTCCATATCATAATTTATTATATAAACTGCATGATTTTCTATATAAAAATACATTAGAAGCAGCTTTAAATTAACTTCTATCTACTTATTTAAAAGAGCATTTAATTTTTATTTTTAAATTAATTGCCTAATTTATCATACCTCTTTAGACCAGTCTATCTAAAATTATTTATTTTTTCATATTGATGGCTTCTTTTTATGTATTATCTTTAGAATATTTTATAGATATAATTTCTAAGATAGAGTTATATCATCTATATATACCTAAGAATTTTATAAATTTAGATAAAGATTAGAAGCTAGTTAAATGAATAAAATTGGATAAAAATATAATTCTTTATGTTTATAGAGCTAAGCTGATTAAAATAATTCAAAACCCTTTGACATTCTAGAACTCAAATAACTCTTAATTCATTATAAAATTTCCTTTTATCCTTAGACATAAAAAGGTAATGCTTATATTTAAATGATTAAAAAACATAAATCTCTTAGAATGATTTTTATCAGTCTTGTATTTTTGTTTTAAATAGCTTTTTGCATATCCTTCCTACCTCTACCAACTAAGTTAATATTCTTTACATTAAGTAAATAATAGAAAATATCTTTTAATTTTTTATTTATTATGAGAGCATATAGGTAATTTCTTACAAAAGTTTCTGCTTATAGTTTTCAAGCAAGTATTTTTAATATTAAATTCCTTTTTGCTTAAAATGTAATAATTCTCACTTAATCAATAATCACTTTATTTAAAAAATTAAATTATTGATATTTCATTTCTCTAGATTCTTAGATTTTTCCACTTTGGATGTTAGAACCTAGCATGAAATGTTTGATAATTGTTTTTCTAAAATAGTTAGTTATAATTCAATTTTGATAACTTAAATCTCTTTTAATACTATTCACTCTTTAAACTTATTATAATATCTATAGTAAATTCTTATTCTTTCTTAAAACTCACTTATTATTGCAAAAAAAATCCAAGAGATTTTTGAACAGTCGAATTATGTAGAAATCATATTTACGCCTCTTATATATTAAGCATTCTACTTTTCTTCTATTTTGAGGAAGAAATTGATTTCTTATATACTCCTTAATTTTTTTAGAAGAACATGATAATCCTACTTGTTCAATTATTCCTGCCTTTATTAAATCTTGTAATAGAGAATTCAATTTTGCTCCTTTATAAAAAGCAATAAATTAATAGTTGCTTTATACAAATAAAAGCAAGAAAGAATCTTTAAACTCATGGCTTACCTTATCTAAGCCAACTAAGTAAGAAAATAGTAGACTAAAGTATTTTAAAAGATTCAAGTGATTTAGTATTTTATAAACTCTATTAATTGTTCTAAAATTATTTAAATCTACTATGGTTTGAAGTGAAAAGTTGTCTTATATTTATATGATGCTTGCTATTTTAAATTTAGTTACTTAGTAATTTTAGTAAAAAATGCAATATTTGAGTATTAAGCTTAAACTTAATAAAGTGCTGGAGACTAGAATAATTCTTTAAAAATAAATATGCTAAGAACTGAGATAACATTTTAGTTTAAATTACTTAGTATTTTATTTATATTCTTAGATACCATATGAAGAAAGATATTCTCTTTTTTACTCTTAGTTTAGCATATCAAGCTCTTTGAAAGAAAATCAAAAATTAAATGCTTGATATCGAGATTAAAAGCTGAATGAAATATAGTTATATAACTTTCTCTTTAATTTTAAAATATTTGATTATGAATAGATAAGGAAAAAGTATAATAATCTTAGCTAGCTTATTCTAAATTAACTTATAATCATTTTTATTCTTTATCTACTTTGAAGTGAATTCTACTTACATTACCAGGTCTTTTATTTTTTTTTAATATTTAGATCTAAACTTTAAAATATTTTTTACTAAATTAAAGTCAAAAATCTTTAAAATAATTCTTACTAGCATGAAATGATAAAGATTCTATCAATAATTATAAAAAAAGTTTTGTTTATGTTTTGTATTCAAGCTTAATTAAACTTTTCCTCTACTGTTTACTTATTCCTTTTCCTTTTAATGGTGGCATTTGCAATATTAAAATTCACTTTTTTATTTAAAGTAGGAAGCAATTTTTGATTATGCATCTATTTTATTTTGATTATTTACTGAGAATTTGTCTTCATTATTAAAGTTTTATGAGACTAAGGAATTTAAGTTCTTGAATCTATTCCATCACTTTGGTAGTTAGAATCTTAAGCCTGTTGATAAGTTTATTCTTATAAAAGTGAATTCTCTTCTAAGCTTGCGCTTTTAACATACCAATTACATCTATTTGATTAAGTTAAATATGTGTCATTTGAAATAAGACTCATTTCAAGTGAAAAGTTTGAATTTTGGGAAGAACTTTGAATTATTTTTAATTGCCTCATTACAAGTACGTCTCCCTTTTATGGTTGCAATTTATCTTTCACTATTTTATGACTAACATATGAATTAATTTTTGCTTTCTATAAAAACTTCCTTACTAATAAACTTTTCTCATTTCTAGGAGATTTTGAGATTATCAAAGTATCTAAATTAGGAAGATTTTAATTTGATTAATAGTCAAATAAGCTTTTACTACTTTTGCAAGATTCAACACTATCATCAAAATTTTCTTTTAAGACTTACTCCTATCTGCTGTTACTTATCCACTCCATCTAGCTTTCTTAATTACTATAGCAATCTATGCTTTTATCATTTGAGACTTTCTCTTACTGTTTATTTTCTTCTTTGGAAACAAAATTAAACCTGTTCTTACACTTTATAAGTTTAGATTTAGAAGGAGAAGCTTTCTAAAACTGCATTTATCCGGATATGCTTTCTTTTCAATTTCTAGACATATTTTTAATAGATCCTTTATTTAAATAATTATTTAATATCCCTACCCTTTACTTTTATTACCATATTACGTTCCATTTATTACAAACTGACTTTATCAAAGCTTTATTGTAATACTTGCTTCTAGTTTTCTATTATAAAAGACTCAATTTTATATTCTTATAGTTAAGATCAATATATCTAACCAGTTTAACTGACCCAATTGTTTATAAAGGAGGAAATAAAAAAAAAAACTAATTCCATTATTGCTTTAATATACTTTACTTATTAAAGATAAATTAATAATAGTATAATAAAACAAATAGCTACTATAAGCAATTACAGACAGGAGATAACACATCTAATAACACTGATAGCAGTAAAATTATATAGTTATGAATTCTCTTAGAGACAATAAATAGATACTAAGTGGAGAGAGTATAATGAAGTAGATTCTAATACGAACTTACTATTCAATTAATTTAACATTCATAAATCCTTTGAGTTCTAGATTACAAAAGCTACATTGAAAGTTGAATAAAAAGTATATAATAAAGGTAGAACTTTAATCAAATATCTATAAAAATAATAAAAAAGAGTCTTAGGAAATTAATAAAGTCTAAGAATTTTATAAGTTTTGGTTAACTAAAACCAAGCAAATCTTATTTTAAGTATGCTAAATTTGTTCTTATTATATGATATAAATTCATTGCTAAATCAGTCTTTTATTTGTTTTGTAATCATCACATTGAGATTTTATAGAAACTGCTGTATTAAAGTCAAATTTTTAATTTAAACTTAAGATACTCTTTTGTAAAATGTAATGCATTAATATGATTTTTAATAATGAAAATAGAAAATTTTAAAGAAAGCTAAGATAATAAAGATAGAAGGGAAATAAATATAATAAAAGGTATATTAAAAGGTTTGTTAATAATAAATAGGCTAACTCACATCAAATGAAATAACTTTAAGCTTGAATTTTAGGAAAGTCTAGATTTTATTTAGATCAATTATTTTAATTTAATCTAATTTAGAAATAAAGCATTGATTATAAATAAATAAATTTGATTATAGAGCGCGTAGCACCTCGTTGGTGCGCAGCTCTTTATAATATTTTAGTAGGAAAGAGTAGAATAAATTAAAGGAATATTTTTGACTTTATCTTAATTTAGCTATTTTCTTTAGTTAATTTAAGAAAGGAAAAGCTTTTACGTGGTTAGCCTTATTAACAAAAAATTTCTATGATAATGTAAAGTATTAATGAATTAAATTGAAACTTATGAAATATATTTAAGTTTGTTCAAGCGTACTTATCACTTAATAAAGCCAATACTAAAGTTGTCCAGCCTGTGAAAGGATGAGAGAATTTACCCTTTCCATCTCTGTCGTCAAAATTTTCCCAAAAATATCCTGTTTCTTTCCAGTTTTAGTAAATTACGTTAACTACACCATCTCTGATTTTCTCAATTCCTTCTAGTACTGACATTTTTTCAGGATCTAATCTCTAAAAATTTTAATAGTGTAGCTTTAGCCCTCTTAAGGTTAAAAAGTTCGTTACAATTCAGATGTTTCCTCTCCAGTAGTCAGAGTCTTAATGATAATAAGGATCATACCTTGATAAGCTTCGAAGCCCATATTTTGAAAGCATTGAATCAGAAAATATAAAGTCTAAGCTTCCTTCAATTTAAATTGGAGAATCTAAAGTTCCAAAGTTGATAGGGAAGGTATTAATTAAGCCAAAGTGAAAGTTGAACCAATGTCCTTGATTTTCCGAGCTGACATTGAATTAATTTCCACTCCAATCGTTATATAGGTTCATGTATTTGTTATAGAGAAGAGATTTCATCGTATTTAATTAATTATTGTAATCTTCCATAAATTATACGGCATCATCGAAATAATTTAGCTTCAATGCTAAGTTTTGCATGAATTTAGAAAAGAAAACCATCCATGCTTATAAATCTAAGTGCAGCTCATATGGATTTGGGAATTTCGCTCTTGGATAGTCATCAAAACCAGACCCAAGACATCCATCCATATTTCTATCAGTCCAAGCAAATCCATTTTCTACAACTGGACTGGCTTGTGTCGTTTTATACCAATTTCTTCATAACTTAATTTTTTTATAGTGGGTTTTTAAGAAAGCATATTCAAGTGAATCTTAATTTTAAGCTTTTTTCTCTAGAACTTCTAAAGCAAATAGGAAACCAGGAGGATTTGCTATGGAGGGAACTTGAGGAATATCAAATGGTGAGTAATAAACTGCTTCATCTCCTCTCATTTGCTCTCTTGGAATTCATCCGTTATCTTGCATTGTATTTAACCATGAATCAATTACATCCATGCAGATTTCGCTATCCCATTCACAAATCAATTTTTCATGAAATCCTTCATCCCAAAGAAAACCTCTAGGAAATTAAGTTCTAGAAGGACAAGCAGTAAATAATTCTTGCTCAGGTGTTCTAAATATTTGAGTATCATTTTAGATTAAAATACCACCCCAATAATATCCTAATCCTCCTAGTAAATTAGTCAGTGCTTGCTTTCCAAAAGTATGTATTTATTAATCCTACGCATATTTGTCTATTAATGGAAAAGTTTCGTTAAATTTATAATCAAACTATTATTTTTTACTATTCATCTAAGCTTCAAATTCTGATTTATTAGGCTAAGAGGCTTTAAAGTTGGAGAAGGAAATATAACTTTCAAAGTTAGTTTGGAATGAGGCAGTTGAAAAAATTAGGTTTGCATTACCACTTCGAGCTTGTAAAAATTCCTTTTTTTTGGATGCTTAAAATTAATTTTCATTCAGAGAAAGGTAGAAATTTTTGATTTTCCAGAGATTTTCAGTATTTTAAATATTGAATTATTGAGTATTTAGGTCTGAAAATTTCTCATCCTAAAATATTCCAAATTGCCATCTTTAAGAGGTGTTATAGACTTCTGCCCAAACTTGCTTGTCTTTTGTTGGTCGGAATTTAGCATAAGGATTTTCAGTAGTTGCATAGAGAATAAGAGAGATATCAAAATGTTATTTATCATCAATAGCTTCTCCTTTTACTCTAAATGTCCAGTCTTGAGTATCATTAATATGCGCATGTTTGATAAATTCAACTGTAATCTTAGCATTATTTTTACCATCTATTAGCTCTTCAACAGCGAAGCTTCTTCCATCATGATAAAGCCACGTATATCTTGAATTTTCATCCCTATCACGACAAGAATGTCGCAGATCATTAGACAAATTCTGGGACTAAGTAGGAAACCACATAAGTCCGAAAGTTGTTGGTATAGAATCACGATTTTTTACAGAGAAATAAAGCATTGGCTTGTATGTACCCCATAAAAAAGTTGAGTCATGATCTTAAGGAAGGAAACTAGAAAATTACTAGGTTAGGGAAAGGGGAAATAAGAGAATGATCAGATATAAAATCATTTATAAGTAAAATAAATAAATAATTCATAAAACTGGTATATTAAATCCCTTTATTTATCCACTTATTTCTAACTATATAATAACTATTTATTAACTACCACAAGAGAGTATTTAAGAATAAAATAGCTAAATGTATACTAAAGATTCAACTCTAACTTAAGTTGATAGTATTCTTTATAATTTATCTTTAGTTTATCAAGGTTCGTTAAAGCATTAGAATCTCATAAAATTTAATTTAATACTTAGTGTTAAGAAAAGCAAGTAGAAGATCTGAAAAAAGCTTGATAAGCCAAATGATAAAGGATATAAACATTTCTTAGTATAATAAGAATTGATAAGTATTTTAAATAAATAATTGAAAGAGTACTTAAAATTAAAATAAATAACCATAGAGTTATTAAAAATACTTTTAACCTATCTAAGTAATTTAATTTGCTTAGTGCTACTTACTGTAATTTTAATTCTTGATATAGCATATTTAGCTCTCCTAAGATCTAAAAATATTTTAAATAAGCTTTTCTTTGTTTTAATTTAAAGAGAATTATCATTATTTAAACTATTTAAACTAGAATGAACCTCATAAAATTTAATTTATCTTCAAATTTATAGTGGATATCAATCGACCTTTCTACATAAATACTAAAACTTCAAACTAACATTTCAAAAGTTTAAAAGTTAGTTAGATAAGTCACTAAATAAGCTAGGAATTTGATACAAGCTCTCAATTTAAAAATAGTAAAAAAGAATAATTCCCTAAATATAAGGAATACTTTTATCAAACTCCATTTTTCGAATAGCTTTTGTATACCAACATTTGATTATTATAAACTGATGTAAAAGCGATAAGCTCTTTAAGATTATCAATAAAAATTGATTGCTCAAACAATAAGAAAAATTAATATTTTTGGGGTTAATTTCATTTTCTTTATCTAAGATATGCATGAAATATAAAAAAAGATTTATGTAAGTAGATGTAAAATATTAAATTAGATTCTAATTATATAATTTACTTAGAAAGTTAAAGGAAATTTGTAAGAGCTTAATAATAAACTAAGTGAACCTCTAATATCATGTAACTTGATATTTTATTAAATTATAAACCAAAAGTACGTTAAATAATAATAAAACATTCCTTTTGGAGGGATAACTGTAGTAAAACTAAGAGTTTAAAAGCTAAATATTTAGTCAAAAAGCTTTTATTTAATTTGATTAAAAGATAAATTTTATCTAGTTCATCTATTTAGTCAGATTAAGGTTTATAGGCTAATGTGGAAGTGCTAACTCAACATTTCTAGTAATTCTTCATAAAGATAGCGAATGTAATTTTTTGCTTAAGTCAAATAAATACATAATGAGTATTAAATTTAAAAGGAATAAACATAAAGTCTAGAAGCAAAATTTAGAAATGAAATGTTAGTTAAGTGATGGTTTTGTTTTATTTGAATTTTAAAAGATTATTTAAAAAATATACCTATTCTTAGATGGTAAGATTAATAAAATAATATGAAAAAGTTATTCGTTGATGAATCAAGAACCTTCATACAGTTTATTTAGCTGCTCAAGATATTTTATCTTCGCTTGATTTCTTTTCATTTTTAAAGTAGGAGTAAGAAGATCATTCTCAACGCTAAATGGATCAGAAGACAAAAATATGTCCTTAACTACTTCTAGGGTAGTTAACTTGTGTTCTTTTGCAAGTTATTGAATTTCGGTCATGATTACTTACTTAAGTTCTTAGGTTTAGCATAGCTCCTCAAAAGATTTATTTCCTAAATTTACTTTAGGAGCCCATATTTTGCAGACAAAATCTGCATCTGGAACTATTATTCCTACCAGATGAGCTTTTAAAGAATCTCCATAAACAAAGTTCATTGCTATGTAGTTTGATAAATTGTAAATGACTTCTATTTTTTCTGGAGCAATGTACTCTCCTTAGGCAAGTTTAAATATATTCTTTCTTCTATCTATTATTTTAACTGCCTTAAGATCTGGAAGTAAAGCAACAACATCTCCAGTATGAACCCAACCTTCAGAGTCTTTAGTTTCAGCTGTTTGCAGTGGCTTTTTGTAATATCCTAGGAAAATAGCTGGACCACGCGTTAGTAATTCTCCTCTTGGCATTTACCTTCCTTATTCATCTTTATCTGTAACAAAGTAATTCATTTCAGGAACATCAATTATTTTCAATTCTATGTTATGAAAAGGTCCACCTGTGTGACCAAGAGTTGGATCACCTTCTTTTGTATGCAAAGCAGGTGCAGTATTCTCTGTTTATCCAAAGCCTTCATAGAATGGAGCACTCATTACTAAAGGAAAGAAAGCTTTGACATCGCTAGAAATAGGAGCAGCTCCAGTTAACATAAAGCGAACGTTTCCGCCTAGAATTTTTTTGAAGTCTGCAAAAATAATTGGATCCCATTTCTCACTTACACAGTTACCAGTAGCTTTATATATTTCTTCTTTCTCTTTTAAAGCTTATCTTACCACCGCTTATTTTTCAGGAGGTAGCTGATTTATTTTCATTTATATAACATCATAAAATCTATTGTATACTCTTGGAACACTGATGAAAGAAGTTGGCTATAAAAAGGCTAAATCTTATGCTATTAGAGGAATTTATCCACAGAAAAACCCAAGACTAGCACCAGCATAAGTACTTCCTAAGAAAAGGAGTTGCTCAAAAACATGGGCGTGAGGTAGAAAAGATAAATATTTATCTACTCCAGTAACTTATTTAAACTAGGGAGTATTTTAATAAGCTATTAATGCTGCTATTTAATTTTTATTTGAAATCATTCCTCCTTTTGGATCTCCAGTTGTTCCTGAGGTATAGCAAAGGAAGCTTAAATCATCTTAAGCGGGTTCTGGTGCATATTATTCTGGACCATCTAACTAGACGTTCAAAAGCTCGTCAAAAGTGATTAGCTTTAAGCCTGCTTTCTAACAATTAATTTTATCCTATTCTTCAACTTGACTTTCAAATAATATTACCCATTCTAAATTACTTAGATTAGCTCCTGGATTATTTTTTATTTAAAGCACTTTTTGTAAGTTATTTTTGAATGTACCTACAGAACTACACTATGTCTCTTCAAAAATAACTTAAGCCGCTTCGCATGAAGTAGCGTCGAACATTGGACATGAAGCAATATTCTAATACGTACATGCTATTTAAATCAATCTCTCATAATAGCAGTTTCTGCACCAGGATGTAAATAGACGTAATCCATCACTGTTTGGTTTAGAAATTCCAAGCTTATTCATTATACAACTTACTCTTCTCGCAGTAGAAATAACTTCATGATAAGTTTTGAATTCATAAGCACCAAGAGTTTAGTCTGGATTAACAACTCTTGAACCTAAATAAGGAAGTTGAGCATACTTTGTCAAAGCAAAATCAAAAAGTCCTCTGACTGTTTTAATACCCTCTTCAGTTACACTCATCAATTCTCCTTCTAACCGACTAGAAGGTTATCTTAAAATAGGGGTTTCTCCAGGTTTTCCAGTATTAGGAACTGGAACACAGTAAGGACCTTTGAATAAGGCTGACATTATAATTTATTAATTGCAAAGCAACTTTAAATATGCTTAAATATTAAACATGATGCATCATTAAGTTAAACGATAATGAAAATGGAATTATAGGCATAGCATGAGAAAAAGGATTTTACTCATAATGAGAATTAATCATTAATCTTTCTTTTTTCTTTTCAAACGTCTAATCTATTAATTAGCGGTATTTCTAGACAATCTATACTTTATGATGGTTAAGAATTATAAATTATCCTTCTTTTCTTAACACTTAGAGAAATGTTATTTCTTTGCTATTAAAGAAGATTGAATGTTTAGAATGAAGGTTTATTTATCTTAAAATTTAAATTTACAAGTAAAAGTATTAGCAACCTATTTATATATATGTATATCATTAAATCATAGCCTGGATTTATCTTCATACAATTATTAAATTAGTTTAGTTCTTTTAGTTTATGATATTAAAAATGCGGAGTTTCTCTCTTAATTTTATATTAAACTTTATCCTTTACAAAACGCATTTGCTCAGATCAGATGAGACATAATTATACTTTCTTACGATGATTGTTTAGTATTATTAAGATTACAAAATTAGAGCAGTGAAGTAGATTATTAAATTCTTTCCGATTCCTTTCATTAATTTTAGTGTTCCTTCTAGTTTTTTGAAGGAACTATGAGTTTAAATGAAGAATCTTTGAAGTATATTTTTAATAAGCGTTATAGCTTTTTTTATTTATAATGATCTATTAATACTTTATATAATCGTTTGATTATCTCATACAGTAAGGAATTAAGAAAAAAATCGTATAGATTTTCCTAGGTTTTGCTGATAAAATCAACTAGAAATAAAATATTATGATAGAAACATTTTTAATGTACACAGTATTGTAATATTGTTACCTATAAATAAACTATTGAAAAAAGAAAATCTTCTGTAATTAATTTGGCTTTTAAAATAAATAATAAAAACATTCTTTTAACAACCTTCAGTTATATTTTTTGCATTAAGCAGAGATTGTTTATTTAGAAGTTTCCTAACATTAAATTAATGATATATCATGCTTAATTTTAGAATAATCATAATTAAATTTGATATAAAATCATTTAATAGAATTAATTTAAATTAGCTTAGGAATGTCTCGACTTCATAAGAGGATCCTTATAATTAAATTAGAACGGTAAGTTTAAATTAAATTTTACTAAAAAAACTCTATTATTAATATCAGCTTCTAAAATATTTTAATTCAATAGTTTCTATAGAAATTGTATAAATTATTACAATTATATAGTTAAATTTAACTTAGGTATTAAAGCTTTTTATGGGAATTTTCCAAAATTTTTTATTTTATAACAAATGCTTTCAAGTTATTTAGTTAAGCTTACTTAATACTCATCTAAATAGTGCTTTTTTCTTGTTAATTTGAAATTAAAAAATTAATTAGAGGATGCATAGAGACTCAATGGTATATGGCACTAAATAATAAATTTGTTTTTTCTTATTTTTATCTATAAGTATGCTTATCCTTTTTCTTCATACTTATTATATATTTTTAACTAAAGATAAATACTCATATATCATTGCTAATTTCTAAAGCTCATAATTTTTATTTTCATAACCTCTAAAACATGCTACCATACTTAAATATTCTAATCTACATATATATTCTAAGGAATTATTAATTAGCATATGATACATTATTATAAAACCTGATTATTGTTTCAATAACAAGCTACTTTTAAATTTTATCTCGTATAAAATCCTCTAATTTTGTATGAATAAGGAAAAAATTATGAAAATTTCTCATTTATTTCATAAAGTTGCTAAATAAACTCTTCCCATAATTTTAAGTATAATATACATAAAACTTACATACTGATATGTAGCTAAAGGTTTTAAATAAAGGATTAAGTTTCAAATGTTCTATTTCATTTAAAATCTTTTCAAATGAAAATTATAGGCACCTTTAGTTAATTACTATACATATATACCTCTACTCACTCCCCCCATTTTTATGTGCTATCTATTAAATATTAATAGTCTAGTTCTTTGTCTCAATTTAATAATTTTTTTACATCTCACTGCAAATTTTCTAAATATAGGAAATATTTCTCTTAGTGATATATAAGTAAATTTTTCTTTAAATAAGAATGGCTAAATTAAAAAGACTGAGGTTATATACCTATTTCTATTTATTAAAATAGAGTATCAAGTTGACTTAATCTAAAGCACAAAATAATTTATAGAGTTTAAATAATAAGTTTAACTATAACCTTCATATAACACAAATCAAATAAACCTTAAAGCTTTTAGAATTATCTAATAACTTACTTAGGCTCTTGCAGAGTTATACTTAAAAACAACTTTAAATTTGTAAAGTATTGAAGCTTCTAAAAAAGTATAGATAAAATCTAAATTTATTTAATATATCAACAAGCTTTTGCTTGAGAACTTAATTGAAAATAGTTAAATTAAGCAAAAACTATTATCTTAAGCATATCATATTATCAATAAAAAAACAAAATTGAAAAGAGTGAATTAGAAAAATTAGATAGTTAAAAGCTATTAATTAAAAGTTATGTATGAATATAATTTTAAATTAATATATAAAAATAAAGCAAAACATATATAAAAATTAAATATAATCAAAAAGAAAAAAGTTTTAAGAATTTCCATACTTTACTTAGCATCATTTTTCATATTTATAATAACTCATCTTTCTTCAGTTTATCTATTTTTCTCACTGTGAATTAAACTTCTAATATTTTATTAAGTTTTTTTTAAATAAATTCCCATTCCAAGATTTATACAAACTTGTCGAGATTTGAGGTTGAATTTTCTAAAGTTTTTATAATAAAATTTTAAAATTAAAAAAGATAATCAAAGCAAAATAAGGTTAATTTAAGAAAAAATATAGCATAGAAAGCTAAAATATAAACTTATTTTAATACTAACTAATTCAATTATATTTATGAGAGAATTTATGACTTTTCGTTTAGAGTATTTTGTATATTAGCTATAATCATAAAATCTCAGATATGCTTGATAGATTATTTAATCTTTTTACATCAAAATTAATATGAACATTTCTAAAATAAAGTTTATAAGCGAAATACTTGGGGATAAATAAGGAAAAAAATAAAAATAAATTAGATATTATTGTTACATAGCATATTTTATTGCCCAAGTTCTTGCGTTTTTTTCAAATGCAGGTTAGTTCTATTAGTAAATATTTTAAGCTTCTAGAAAGCAACTGCAATCTGGATTAGGATTAACTAAAAGATTTATTAGAGATTGCATAAGAAATGAAAGAGTCATTTACTCGTTTCACTTATCTTTTAAGCTATCCATACAAATTTCACCAGAGCTTCTTATATTTGGATGGTATATTTTAGTAGTAAAGACTAATTTTGGAGCATTTTTCGGGTAATTTTAAGGAAATGTAATCATCAAAAAAAAAATTCCTTGAGAATAAGGTGAATCATCCGGGCCAAAAAGACTTGCTTGCCATCTGAATAAATTCTTTTCATCGATAGGCCCAGCTTACCAGTATTAAAACTCATCTTTTTAAATTTCAGTCAATTCTTATTAAATTCTCTACAATGCCATTTAATTATTAATTATCTATGAATTTAAACCTAAAATCTTTTTATATATTGCCTTTAATTAAAGATTTATATCTTGATCTTTTAGTCTCATAAGTTCTTTATTCAACATACTGTTTCCCTATTTAACTTATTTTAAGTTCATTATAAAAACCTAACTATTGCAAAGAGGCTATTTATTTACAAGCCTTTTTAGATAAATAGAACTTTATATCAAAAACTTTTATAGAAAGAAAAATAAATGAAAATTATATAACTTAATGTTATCCTTAATTTTCATCATATTGCTGATCAAATTTAATTAATACAACTATAATAAAATCTGACTTGCTAAATCACCTTCAATTCAAGAGATTTATAATCTTATTATTAAATCATTTATCCATATATTTCTACTATCAACTTTAATATTAAAGAGAATAAATAATTAATTAATTCTTTATTTTAAGAAAAAAGAGCATCGTCAAGCAAATATTTATTTTATGTTCTTTCTTTAAGTAATTATTATCTAAAATTACAACTTAAATATATTAACAATACCATGTATAACTATTTAAATTTGCCTTATAAAAGTCTTTAAATATAATTTTTATTTAAATGGAAATTAAATAGTAAAACCAAAATAATTTCCTTCAGTCTTTAAAAATATGCTTATGGTGCTTATTTTAAAAGATTAAATAGTAAACTATTTGTCTACAAAATTAATAACTTTTTAATTTTTTAAATGATGAGAGTTTCCATAAATAGTTTCCTGAATAAATTAAGCGACATCATTATTTAATTATTATAATATGTTTTATTAGAAATTTTACAAATTAGCAGAGCAAATAATCTATTAGATTTATTTAAATTAGCTAGCTAAATTTAAATTTTTTTTTGTCTATATAACAAAATGATGTCGCTTCAAGATTTAAATCTACTCTAGGTTTGACCAAGCAAAAAATTAAAAATCCTTATCTTAGAGTTTGTTTCATAAAGACTATATACACCAAAATTAATTAAAGGCTTATTTAATTTATAAGTATTCAAAAAACGATAAAAATACGTTCCTTATTAAACTTCTGATTTTACTTAAAATGTAAAATTTATGTCTAATAAACTTGTTTCTATAATTTATTTTATTCTTGCTAGTCTAACTTAAAATATAATATAAGATGATTCCAGATTAAAAAGATGTATATAAGTTTTTTAATTTATAAGTTCGAAGTATTAAGCACTATTTGCATTCAATTATATCGTTATTAAAATAGCTAATAATTATTTTAGATACTTGGATATTTAATTATAAAATTGTATTTATTTTTAATTAAATTTATTCTATATATATGGTTTCAAATTTTTAAGCTTGTCTCTGTTCGTTTTAACTTACTTATAAATATTTTAATATCTGTAGTTTTTGAGATCGTAAACCCACTTTTAAAGTTAAAAAAATATGAAAATAAAATTTTAATCTAAAAATTTAAAATAGGAGAGAAAATATTATTCAAAAGGAGATCATTTATTAGAGAAAAAAATAAAGGCATAAGAAGGAAAATGTTTAAAGAAATATTGTTTCTACAAGATAATTAAAGAGATGCACAGTCCATAACTTAAAAATTGATGATTTGAATTTAATTGTGATATAAAGATTTATTATTAGATATTTTAGATGAGTTTTTCCAACTTTTAAAATTGATATAAAGTTATCTGCAAATAGAGAAAAAAGCTGCTTAAAGATAAATTGGGATAATATTCTTAAAACTAAGGTTCTATTTAAGCTTTATTAAAATATAAAAATACTTAAATTATTTCTTTAGGATATTAAGCATTAAAGAGTATAATCTAAAAGTTGTTTAAATTCAAGTATTTTAAACAAAGACTTATGTTATCTGATTAAACGTTTTAAATTGTTATGAGTTTTATTTTGGGGTTTAATTTTTGAAATTTGAGATAAATTACCGGAATTATGGATATTATTATAATGTAAATCAGACATAGATAGAAACCTCTCCTCACAAGTTATATTCTTCAAACTTTTTCTGGAAATACTTTTAGTACAAAGCTGTATGATAAAGATTACTTCTATAGACTTTCGAGTGAAAAAGACGAAGGAAAGAATGTAGGAAGAAAGCAAGAACATTTATAGCCATATTTAGGAATAAATTTCAAAGCTGAGCTAATAGAGAATTTCAACTGGGGAAGACAAGATGCAAAGAAATGAAAAAAATTTGTTTTTAAATATTAAGACATATGATATATGCTTCTAACTTTTTCTTCTATCTTATTCATTGCTTATTTTATTTAAAAATGTTCTTGGATTTCAACTTATTCAAATCTTTTAAACCATTTTTATCTTATGAACTTCTATTTTAATAACATTCAAACTCAATTTTTATTTTATTGGCAGTGACTGTTTTTATTAAGTTTCAATGCTTACGTAAATTATTATCTTTAGATTTGATAATCTGAAAAAATATAAAAAAACCTTATAATTAACGAATAAAGATGAATATTTAGTTTGATTTTAATTTTTTATTATTTTACTTAAATTTTCTATTTTACAACATTAAAATTGAAATATTAAGCTGTTAAATTATTGACTTTAAAATATCTCCTTTCTGACTTATTTAAAATCTATATTAGTATGATTTCATCAAAATCTTTATCTCCTTATATATTTTTTTATTTATATAAAAGTACATAAGATTAAAAAAAGAAATTTTCTTAATATTTAAAAACAAATTTTTTTCATTTCTTTGCATCTTGTCTTCCCCAGTTGAAATTCTCTATTAGCTCAGCTTTGAAATTTATTCCTAAATATGGCTATAAATGTTCTTGCTTTCTTCCTACATTCTTTCCTTCGTCTTTTTCACTCGAAAGTCTATAGAAGTAATCTTTATCATACAGCTTTGTACTAAAAGTATTTCCAGAAAAAGTTTGAAGAATATAACTTGTGAGGAGAGGTTTCTATCTATGTCTGATTTACATTATAATAATATCCATAATTCCGGTAATTTATCTCAAATTTCAAAAATTAAACCCCAAAATAAAACTCATAACAATTTAAAACGTTTAATCAGATAACATAAGTCTTTGTTTAAAATACTTGAATTTAAACAACTTTGATTTCTTAGATAAATGAAATTATATATCAATAAGGTTGATTAAAGACGAAATTAATTATTTATTATTCATAAATTTCGATAAAATAATTTAATTCTTTCAAAAACATAAAATTTAATTAGACTGATATTATTAGTGGTAAAGTATGTACAAAACATACTTAATTTAATCTCTAAGCTAAATGTTTTTCCTAAAATTATTAATACATTAAACACTATTTCTAAGGATTAAAACCTCCAAAAAGTTAAGATCTTGCGTTTTTCTTATAAATCACATCTTGTTATTTTGTTTGGATTTCCAAAATTCTATTTAATTAACTATTTATATGATATGAATTTTTATAAACCAGAGACTTTGTTCATACTAGAAATAAGCTTTTCTTTAATGAATTAAAATTAATAACTTTCATAAATTTTTATAGAATAATATCCTCACTTATACTTAATCATATTGTTGACTTTTAATAATTTTTAACATATTCTATTCATTTGATTATTAAGTTCAAAGTTTATAATGTCAAATATTTAAGTTTCTTCGAGATTTTTAACAAAAAGATAGTTCTCTAAATATAAACTTTTGAATAATAGAAATTGAAATTAATTAAAATTTATTGAAAATAAATTTTAATTAATTTAGATATTTTATTTTAATTCTCTTTTTCCTAAAGAAGCAGCATACCATTTTAAAGGACTCTATTGCAATTTAAAATTATTTCAAATAGCTAATTTTTACAATCATATGATAAATCTTTTGTATCTCTCCTATGACTATGGATCTTAGAAAGTTCCTTTTTGCAATACTTCTAGTTATTTTTTTATTGAAATGTGTTTATTAAGTAAAAAAATTTATGCGTTGAACTGAAAAATAATACATAAAATAAGAAATAAGTAATTTACCAATTTGCAGGAAGCAATAAGTTTATATTCTTTTATAAAGCATAAAAGTAAAATTACTTAGACATTAAGAATAGATAAAAACATAATAAATTAAAGATTGTTTCTTAATGTTTTATAAAGGAGATTAAGCAGTTTTCAAGTCTTATAGATAAATAACAATCGAATATCATCATAAAATTTTTAAATGAACAAATTATTTTTAGAAATTAAATTATTATTAAAAAAATAACTTTTTAGAGACTAATGTAGCTTGGTATAAATCTTAATCTTAAAATATTTTATTTCAAGAGAAGACTTTAATCAAGCGAAAATTATTTCAAACTTATTAATAAAAATCAGAACAAAGTAAGTATAAAAGACGTTTTTGAATCATTCGTTTACCTATAAATTAGAAAAATTAAGGAATTGGATAAAAAGAAACATACACTGACTTTAAGTAAAAAGTGAAAACAGAGAAAGGATAATATGCTAATAAATTCAAGTGAAAAAAATCACCTAATTTCAATTTTTTGAGATTAAAAACCAGGATTTAAATATTACTTTTATCGAATAAATTTCATACAACCTTGATTATATATCTTAAATTATAATGCACTTGAAAATAGGGAAATTATATTTCTTAATTAATGCTTAAAATAATATTCATTAAATTATTATATAATATATACAAATTTTAATCTTCAAAGCATATATATTTGAAAGATTTTGATAATAAGCAGTTAAAATTTGTCTATTTATGTATAAGAATCAAATTAAATCTTGAATAAATTAATAACTGTTAGATAAAGAATCAGATATTTTTATTACCAAAAATTACTAAATAGCTAAAATATTTATATATCATTAATTTAAAAGCACACTTTCTAATTAATTTCCATTAGATTTAACAAAGCAATGATAAACTATTTTTTTTATATAATTGAAAATAATTAAGAAATGTTCAGCTAATTATCAAATAAGATCCTATTATTTTATCTATTGCTTTCAATTTTTATTAAAGTTCTTTTAATAGTAAGTTTTGCTTAGATTAATTTTATAGATTTATTATTATATCATGCTTTTTAGTATCTCCTTGCATATCTAGTGAGAATAACTGTAGGTCTATTATGATTTATGCCTTTATTTTAGTTGAAAATTATTTTATATGCGTGTAGTTTATTCTTTGGAAAATATAAAAATTTGCTAATAAAATTGCAAGCAATCTCTATTTCTAATATGAGTGAAACGGGAAGTATATTTATAAAAATCCTTTCAGAGTTTTGGAATAATTTACTAAAAGAAACAATTACTGACGAAAATAATAAGATTAAGGATTTAATAAAATATTATCCATATATCACTAATAAATCTTTTTAATGAAGATTCTTATTTTTATGTTTCTTGCTCTAGTTATTAGGAAGAAATTGTTTGGGGCACATAAGAGTATTTGATATAAAATTAAATAATTTTAAAGGAATAATACGAATATCTAAATATGCTAGGCAAATAAAAATATTTACTAGCGAATGTATCTTTTTAAAGGAGTTGAAACTGCATTTATTAAATAAAATGAGTAGGTATGACGCTTCCTAACGAAGGATGTTTTTTATATATCCTTTTTAATTATCCTTTAGGTAGAAACAACAAAAGAAACTAACGATAAAAAAGTATTACAAATTTAGATATAAATTGAAGACTTTAAGTATCTTAAATTAAAAGCCTTAACGTCTAATCTTAAGTCTAATATCTTTCTTCTTTATCAGACTAAGAACTTAATATCTATATTCTTTAAATTAATTATTCCAAATTCAGCAAATCTCTCTTAATTAAAAATTAGAAATAAAATATAAACAGACTTGAGAACATAAGCATTCTCAAAACTTTTTATAAATTTGCTTCTTTAAATAACAAATGAACTTGAAGCAAAATTTTAATTCCGTAAGAATCAAATAGTAATTTAAATAGACTGAAGGCAACTTATGAAATTTAAACATTTTAAATTTGTTATTGTTAAATAATCTAAAATATCTCAATATACCTTTAAAAAATTCTTCAAAAATAAAGTTGTATCATGATAGTGTATCTTAATCTATTTTGCTTATACTTTTCAAGTTTTAAAAAAAGGCATTCTATATATAAATATTAAGGTAAAACTAAAAAGTTGTATGATTTTGAAATTCTCTAAAATCAATGTGCTTTTTTATACAGATTAGACTTAAATTTATAGAGTAGTGTTTCTTTTGTATTAAACATAATGTATGGCTACAAATATCGTAATATTATATAAATGGCTTGAAAAAATAATTAACCTCTTTTAGAGAATATTTCAAAAAATAAGAATAATAAAACATTCAAATAGAGCAAAAACTTAATAATAAGAATAAGATAATCTTAAGTGTCTTTTGAAATATCAGTGCATTAAAGAATATCTTTTCTATTATAATAATTAAAAAAGATTAAAAATTGAAAAATAATAATAAACTACTCTTAATGTGTATTCATTTTTTATGTCATCATCCGAGTTTTAGCATCTCCCTCCTAAGTTGTCGGATTAAAAGGATGTATCACTGTCGAAATTAAGAAAATATCCATCCAAAGACATATGACATAGTAAAGGACTTGATAAGTCTTTTTCAACTATCTCCTAGTTAGTTGGAAATTTGTATTCTTTTCTTTTTCTTCTACAAAAACTCTACTATTTAAGTCTTCAAATCTCTCTGTAAGCTTGAAGTATTGAGACAAGTCAATTTAAGCTATATATTCATCTTTAAAATCATATTTTCTAGGAGCATCAGAATTGAAAAGAATTCTTTAGTTGTGGAGTTTTATTTCTTCGGCATAAGCTCCTGGAACTATTCTTATTAGCTTCCAAGCCAAAATTTCTATCTAACTAAGCCTTTCATTAATAAACTATTTTATCTTACTCATTTATATCTGATTTAAAACGATTTGATTCTTTTTAACTAGTGATTTCTTTTTTTAAATAAAGAAATTATCTTAAAATGATCGGTTAGTGAAAGCTAAAAATAAAGATTTGCTTTGGCAATTAATAATGCTAACTCAAATAATTCTAAAATTATCTTATTAATTTTTTCTTACTCTATGAAAATTAATATTATATGCTTCATATTTATAGAAATCTCTTATATTTAAAATAGTTATATTTAAGAGCATTTAATTGTAAATTAATGATCATCTATAATTTTAATTCTTTATCTTGCTAGTAATTATAAAAACAAACTAATTTAGTAAATTCTAAAATAAATAGATAAATAAAAGGATGCTTAAAAATATCTAATAGAAACATCAAATAAATACTAAAAAGATAGTAACTTTTAATTTTTTATATTAATTAATTTAAATCAATTTATTATTATTTTTTTAATTTTTAGTATATATTTAATCAAATTAAAATTTCGTTTATCTAATTTAGAAATGATTTAAAATATAAATAATTAATTTAATATTTTAGATATTTATTCTTACTTTAAATATTTCTCTCTAAAACTTCTTTTAAGTTATTTAAGTAAAATATTTGCTAATTTTATTTTAGATTTTTAAGCATTTTAATACTCTATTTTTTTAACGAAATCAATTATGCATTTAATCTAAATTTATTTAATAAGTAATTTAATGAGAAATTTTACCCTTTCAACTGAAACAAGGATTTCTAGGTAAAATTAAATTAAAATATATTAGTTTCATTATTCTAAAAATCATAATGAATAAATAAAACGTAAAAATGTTCTTTAGAGGTATAAAAACTTAAAATATAATCTTGTAAATTAAATAAAACAATGCTATAATAATTAAAAGCAAATATATTATTAATTAAATATTATCTTAAAATTAATAATTTATTATAGATGCTTTTTATTATTTTAATTGTAATCTTTAAAAATTTAATTTAATTTAGAAAAAAAAAATTAATATAATATGATTTCAATAAATTTAGTTTAATAATTAGATTAAGAATATAATTAAATAGAATCTTTTTTCTTTGTCAATTTTCATCTTAATTTAATTAATTTACTTTAGAAAAAAATTGTTAATTGAAAAAATTAATTTAATATTTAAAATAAACTAAAGAAAAAATTAAAAATAAAAATACTTTATTGTTTATTTATTTTAAACTAAAAAAAGAGATGAAACATTTTATTAAAAATTGCTTAAAACTTTATTATTTAAAGAATCCTAGTATTAATATAAATTTATTAGTTTCTATTAAGAAAAAAACAAATAAAAAAAATTTGCTTTATTTTCTTTTTTATTAAAATTTATATTTTTAATATTTCTAAAAATGATTGAATAAGAAAAACTATTAACTAAAAAGGTTCTAAGAGATTAATTAATTAATTATTTACTAATAATTTAAATATTTTTAATTAAAATTTGAAAAAGAAAAATTTTCAAGTAAATATTAGAAATAAAATATAATAAATATATTAATAAAAATATCTTAATATCGAATACATTTTACATAAATTAAATTTAAAATATCTTATTATATTCGATAAATACTAATTAAATAATAAAACAAACCTATTTAAATATAGTTATTAATATATTTAAAATAATGTAAATTTTAGTAAGATCCTTTTAAATATCTAAAATATTAAATTAAATTGTTTAATTTATTTATTTTATTATAGTTATAATATATTTAAATTCTTTTAATTTATTCAAATATTAAATAATCAGTGATTTTATTAGTTTTATTTATAGAAGATGAATAATATTAAAATCTCAAATTAAAACTTGTTTAATATTAATTTTATGTCAAAAATAAATTAAACATTGCTATAAGTTATGCTGTCATTCCTTCTTTTCAGAAGTTTTAAGGATAATTAAATTTAATTAACTTTTTTTCTCTTGTACTTTTAATAGGAAAATAATTTTCAGATTCGATCTTCCAACTTGTTTACTGAGAAAACATATTTTCACTTGACACAGTATCTAGAATTTTCGGAGAGTTATTTTAATTGCTTTATATTTCTATAAGCAAACGTTACATAGAAGGAAGTTATTCAAAGAACAAACTCTTACTTTTATAATGATTGGTTGTATTTTTATTTGTTGGACTTTGTATCTTTGGAAGTTTTTCTTTACAACTAAATGTAGATTTACTTCTTTATTATATTTAATCCTACTACCAGTCTAAGATTCTTCGATTTCCTTCAGTCTTTTCTTTGTTAATATTAGCTTCTAGTTAAGGTTAGTGAATTAACTGATGTAATATTTATTTATGCTAGATAACTAGAGGAAGTTTTTCTCTTCCTAAGTACATATTTTGCATTTCATTTTTTTAGCTAAATATTTTGTTTAATTAGTTTTAAGCTCCTTTTATAACTAATTTATCTATTATCTTATTATTCATTTTATTTTCTATAAATCTCTTATTTTCTTTATTCTATTGCATATTCATTATTTTTTACTAAACTCCCAATCTTTTCTCTCTAAACGTTCATTGCTCTTTTGCACTTTTAGTGATAAACTGAATCAGCTCGGTAGGTAAATTTTCAAAGTTATTTTTCGAAATTGCAACTAGCGTGATGTTAGTCTCGGCTATAACTGTGATTTTCATTGGCTAATTAAAAATTACTGAATCCTCTCCGAACATACATCCCTAACTTAAAAACTAAAGACTGAATTATTTCTTTAAGAGAGAAGAATCTATGGTCTTAGTAGTTTTACATTCTCCTTGCATAACTCAGTACAAATGTTAAGAAAGCTCTCCTTATTTTAAAATTATATTCTATTTCTTATGATGCATCACTACAAAGTAGTATCCTATTTTTTCAACTATGTTACGACTAAACTTCTGAAAGATTGGAATGTTTTTAAAAATAAAGTTTATTTTATTTTCTCAAGATATCCTGAAGTCTTTCCTTAGCAGAAACTAAAACTCATCTTTGTTTATGGATATTATTTCACTTACTCCTATACATTTTGCATTTAAAGATCTAGGCTAGTTTATTAAAATTCCTCTTTCTCCGAAGCACATTCCAGGTGTTAGGTTATTTATTTGCTTCGCTACTCTTTAGAAGTTTCCGTCATGCTACTCTATGATTTCTTCGTATAATGAAACGCAGCCACTTAAAATGATATAAAACTCTTGAGACTTTTCTCCTTTTCTAAAGATAATATCTTAGTCATCAAATATTTTGTACTTCATATACTTTAGAAGTTCCCTTTTCTTTTCTCGAGTTAAGCTCTAAAATATAGATACTTCTTTTCATACTACATCGAATAATTTTTCTCCTTCTTCTAAATCGTTTAATGTTTTGTAAGGCTTTTATAAAATCCTTACTAGGCGTTCTATTTTAACTGATTTATTTTATCTAAGACTTTGTAATCTCTACAGAACTCTTTTTTAAGCTTATATTTTCATCTGAAGTTACTTGAATTTGTCTGTTTAATCTTCTTAAGTTTAGTTATCATCCTTTTACTGTACCAAGTATGTGTTAACAGATTAATGTTTAGAGTGCATATACTCGTTTTAGTTTATAATCTAGTCCATTTAAAAATGAAGTTGAAAAGTGTTTGTTGGTAAAATTAGTTTAATAGTTATAAGTTAAAAGAAATAAGATTGTAAGCTTAAATTTCTACTAAACACATCATATATCTAAATAGCTTATTACTTAGTATCTCCAAGGTATCTATTTCTATTTATTTCTGACTTATTTTAATAGTCTAGGAAATACTTTATCATTATGTTACAACCATAATTAATAATTCTAGGATATATATCTTAATACTAAGACTGTGTAAACACTAAGTTCTACAAGTATTTAAAGAGAACAAGAAGTAAACCTAAAGCATAAATAATTAAGGAAGTTTGCTAGTTTATTAAGCAGAAATCAAAACTAAAATAGGTATTAGTTATGATTTAGGTATCTTATGCTATCATATGCTTCATAAATAAGGTTACTTACACTAATAGTTGGATAAATGTTAGATGCTTTAGCAATAGTAGAGTTTATAAATTTAAGATGAGAATTCCAATCTTAATAATCATAAAAACTGATGCACAATCTACTCTTATAGTATTTAAGAAGATTTACATAAATTGCAATTGACTTAATTTCGCTTATTTGATATCTGTATCAATATGATAACTCTTCATTGAAACGTTTATAAATAACTAATTAATGAATATGAGACAAAATACACAGTGAAAGTATATGAATAATATAAGACATATATCTATGCTTTAAAAAATTAATAATACAATCTATTTTTAAATTTAAGCATTTATGCTAATTTGAAGGATGAGTTTAATAATATACAAAAGAAGCATTTTCTTTTTATCATATTATGAATAAAGCATTGCTTTAATCTATATAAGTTAAAATTAAAAAAGGTATAGAAATTGTTTAGAAAGGTTTATACTTTATTTTTAAATGATGCTTCTGATAAAAGCTATAAATTAAAATGTTCATCATCTTAAATTATGATTTTATATAAAGTTAAGAATATTTTTAAGATGCTATCGCAAATATCAAAAAAGCATAGTATCATTATAATTAAATGCTTTAAATTATTCTAAGTAAACTCTGTTAAATTAAGTTTTATAGTTTGATATAATTAATAGTTTATTTTTCTTAATTAAATTTAATATTTTTTTAGTGACTTTTATAATTTAATAACTAGAAAAGAGTTAAAAATATTAGTGAATTAAAAAATCTAAAAGCATATATTTTAAAATAGATTTTATCAAGGTTAAGTTTAGTACTATAATTTTCGTTTGAAGTTTTATTATTATTAATTACTTCGCAACATCGAGATTTTTCTTTCTTAAGATAAACTTTTTTATCATTTAAAAGACGAAATTAAATAAATGACTATTATATCTAAATTTGAAGATATTTTAAAATTATTATATAAATATAGAAAATTTTGCTTTAATAGCAGAATGTTATTTTCTAAAGATTTTTTTCAAATTTTAGAAATAAATTAATTTCTAAAATTGAAAAAAAAAGAATGCTAGTTAGTAACTGACACTTTGGGTATATAATTACATAAATCTTAGACTTTATGCATATTTGATATAATAACTATTTTTTTAATATGCTTAATAAATATTTAAATATTTAAAATAATTATCATAATATAAAGCTTTCTTTATTATATTTCATCTCTTAGTAATAAATCTTTCAGACTTATTTTAGTTATTAGTGCTATTTTACACTTTGGTTTGTTTTTGCATATAATTATTATGGATTTTTGTCTACATTAGATAAATTAAATAACAAAAAAGAAGAGATATAATTTTAGTGTTTTTACCCATTCCTACATTTTATTTAATAACAAATAATCTTTAGAAATTTATATTGATATATCTTAAATTAGTAAAGATTCTATGCAAATAAAATAATTACCTAAGCTTTTAAAAATTTTTACAAGATCTTTTTAACCAGCAAGTAAAATATTCATTATTATTTATGTTTTATAAGCAAGAAATCTTTTATATTTTCTTTTGTTTTAGTCAAAAAGGAGAATAAAAGTTACTAATAATCTTTGAAACTTTCTATTTTACTAAATTAACTAATTATCATTAAAAATTATTTTCTTATTTTATTTCATACAATAACGTTGAATTCCCTTTATCATTAATATACAATCCTTTTTACAAAAATATGTTTATAAAATTTATTTTATTTAAATATAAATTTCTTAACTTCTAGTTATTTTTTTCTTTAAAATAAAAGCTTAAACTAGATATTTTTTAATCTGCTAGAAAGTTGCAAAAATAAAAAAATAATATGAATATAAATTATTTCGGTAACTATTTAGTATTTATTATTTTGTTAGATTTTTTTAATTTTGATATTATAATTTAATTTTTAGTAGACTAAATATAATTAAATTTTCTATATATTTATATAAATATTCAAATATTTATATTGTTAAAAATAAAATTTGTTTTTGAAATTTATAATATCTTAAAATATACTAGTAATATTTTAAGTTTGCTATTTTATTTTAAATTATTAATTTTTTTCTTATTTCTATTTTTTAATTTTAATGTCTTTTACATTAAAAAATATATCTCATATTAATTAAATTATAACATTGTATAAGTGTATAAAATATATCTAATGCATCTTAATTAATTATTAATTATAGATTTTAAATATTTAATTTAGTCTTTAGATTAAATTTTTAGTTTTTATTATTATTTTATATAAATTAACATATTTTTAAAATGTTTTAAATTAGTTCCAAGTTTTATCAAAAGGAATATTAGTTTTTTTATATAAACATTTTAAACAAGAATAATTAAGACTTAATTAAAATTAATTATGTAATTTTTTAATTTTAGTTATAAATGCTTAGTTTCATATAAAATTAGATCGAACATATAGATATAAAGATAAAAAGTGATTGATTATATTCAGAATTTTCATCTTGTTGCTAATCTTTAATTTTCAAATCCTTGAGCTTTAAAAAAGAAAATGATGAGCTGAGTTTTACTTTTAAGTCTATTGGCTTAGAACAAGTCATATCCTTTTGCTATGAAGGTTCTTAATTTGAGCAAGATTTTGCAGTAATAATGTCTTAATATTATTCCAATCCTGGTAGATGTTTGACATCTTGGTCTCTATAGTGATGAATCAGTTTTTTAATAAACAAAAAGATATCCTCTTTATGTCCACGAAAGAATTTTTATGTCGTCAATTTCAAAAGAATTTGCAGTATTTTTCTATTAGAAAAACTCTATAGTATAATTATTAATTTTGAATATTCTTTTAAAATAAAAATATTTATTTAAAAGACCATTTGTTTTAAAAAATAATTATATTAATTTAATTTATAAATCATAAAAATAATACTTTTAATTTTATAAGATAAATCACTAACTAAATTTATTTTAGATTATTTTGTCCATAAATTTTTTTATGATTTAAAGACAGTTCTCCTGTTAAAAATGTTTATTCATTTTTTTTAAATATATTTTTAAAGAAGAAGGTATTATCTTTTATAACTATAAACATTTATTTAAGATTTTATGTTAAATTATAATTAAAAATATTTAAATATGCTAGAAATATTTAACTGGATTTTAATTATATTTCATATCTCTTTGAATTGAATTTTTAGCTATTATGAAATAATTAAAAAGCAATTTCTCTATTAGCCTGTTAATATTTTTTAAATTTTTATTCTCAAAATTTGAATTAAAATAAGTATTTTAAAGCCTTTTCATTTCCGCAATTTATTTTTGTATTTTGCTTATAAATTTCCTTTTATAGAGTTTGAAATTGATTTCTTTAGAATCAAATTTAGATGGATATTTATTCAAGGCTACTTTATATAAATTACGTTAAAGTATATGTATTATTATGTTTTATAGTTATGCATAATCCTTCATGAGCGTGGGCTATAAAAAGATTGCAAAAATTGAATTGATTCTTTATTTAAAATGAAAATAACGAAAGAATAAAATTTATGAATACAAATTTGAACATTTGGCAAATGCTTTTAATATACTTTTATCACTTTTTTAATATTTTATGATTTCTATATTTTAGATCTTCATTATTGAGGTTAAAATTAAAATTTTATTAATAAAAATATTTTATTAAATACATCTAACCTATTCATTTAAAATTAATAGACTATTAAATAAATTTAATATTGAAGAATTTTATTAAAAGATAATGAATGCTTGATCTAATTATACGCGCAAAACTATTTCTTCTGAAGTTTGTTTATTAAAGACTTGATTGAAGAATAATTTTAATATTATAAAAAGTTGATATATTTAACCTATTAAAATATCATAACTCTATTATTTTTTTCTTTATATACATTTTATTTAGTTTAAAAATAATTAATTTTTATCCTTTTATTTCATCTAATTTTTTATTTTATTGATTGCTAGCAAATGCTGTCAATAATCTTAACACTCTTTTTAATAAATAATTTTTAAATTTCTTCAGATAATGAAATTTTTAATATTAATTTCAGAATAGACAATTAAAAAAAATAAGTTATCTTTGATTATTTAAGATATATTTTCATTTACCTTTATCCTTGATTTGTTTAAAAATTTTAATTAACTTTAAAAATATTCATAATAAGTCTAAAGGTTAAAATAAATTAGACTGGCTAAAACTTTTTGGACTTAGTACCTAAATTTAATTAATGAGTTATTTTTCTTTTTAACATATATATCTTCGTTATTCATAAATTTTCATTAAAAACAAAGATTTTATCTAATTTGCTAAAATTTCTTACAGAATTAAAGTGCTTTTAATGAAATAATTTTAAGAAAGATTCACTAAAAAGTTTTTTTTTTCTAGCGTGAAAACTGAATTCTAGTTAAATAATTAAGAATTGTTTTAGTGTGACTATTAACGTAAATCAATGTATAAGAAAATTATATAATTAAGATAAAAAAATTGAAAAACACTAATGCTATATGATCTAATAAAATTAAATAAAGAATTTGAAAAATAGCATAAATTTAAGTTAAAAAATTGTATAAAGAAAAAAAAATGTAATTTCATTATTTTTCTATATAAATGTAAGAACTAACTTATTTTTTCTAAATTAAATTAAAATAATTTTTTTTACAGTTGAATCTCCCCGACTAAAACTTAATCTAGTTTATTGCAGAATATGATAATATTTTCTTTGTCTTTTTTGTTTATTTCTTTCATCTTTTTGCATACATTCAAATTCTTCATTATTAATGGATGATAAAACTATTTTTTTAAGATCTAATTATTTTTTAAAATTTTAAGTTTAGAACTAAAAAATACCTTAAAAATCTAAAAGTCTTATATTGAGAATCTTTTAGACTATTCAACATTTTTTTTCATAAAATTGATTAAACATTTAAAAATTTTTAATTTTATTCAATTATTTCTTTATATCTTAAAAATAATTATTAGCAAGTTCTTTTATTGTTTTTATCTGACGAAGAAAAAAATAAATGCTCAGACTTCTTCCAAATTAGACAAAATTTTACTATTTTTTCTTACTTTTTCCTTTTTATTAAATGAAAATGAAAAAAAGAAAAGGCATGAAAAATTCTATTTTTTTGTTATTTAGCTTCTTCATAATTTACAAAATATAAGTCTTATTTTTAGTTATTTAGTATGAATTTAAGATTTTTAACAACTTACCATAGTTGAAGAATCTAAATTAAGAGTATTTAATAGTCATATATTTTGAGTAAAACTTTCTAAACCTTTTTGACGAGATTCACAAGTAAAGGACAATAAAAAGGAAATAATTTATTTCTGAGGATGTATATTACAAGATAGAAGCTAAATTCTTATTAAATTAAACTTACATATCTACTAGAAATTTGTTAATTAACTTTTCTAGCAAAAATTTGATTTAAATAAGCTCTAAAATTTTTAATTTTATCTTATCTTTTAATTAAAAATCTAAAATAAAATTTTAAAATTTAATTTGTTGCAAAAACTATAATCATAGAAATTAGAAGTTGATTAAATAATAAAAAGATTCTTATAAGTAAAAGAATAAAAATTCTCATCATGCAAACAATTAAAAATATAAGCTAAGTATTTTATATATAAATTTATACAAATATATAATTAATAAATGATAAAGATATAAATCCACAATGTTGCAATTGTTGCAAATTAAAAAATCTAAGATAAATCTTTTTATATATTTTTTTAAAATTATTGAAATACGAGGTTTTCTTTAATCATATCAAATTTAAAAACTAATAAAAAGCAAGACTTAAATATATCTAATTAAAAAATTAAATTAAATTAAAAAAATGTATGTTAAAATTTTATAAAATCTTTACGAGATTAAATATTTTATATTCTTACCTAGAATTTTTCTTATTCTTATTAATGAAAAAAATAAAATAAATATATTATATTTATTTCCATTAAAAGAAAAATTCTAAAAAACAATTTAAAAACTTTAAAATATGTTAAATTTAAAAGTTTAATTAAATTATTTAAAATTATATATGAAAATATAATATTTAAAAATGCTAAAACTTTTAAAAAGTTATCTTTTCATAGTTCTATTACTTATATTTATCTATTATTTAAAAATTTATTTTTAATTAATCTTTATATGAAATCTTCGAATTATTATATTAAGTTAAAATAATAAAATTTGCAAATGGAATTTAATAAAACCAAAAATGTTCATAAGAGTATAAAAATAAAAATCATAGATATTTAAGTCCTTTCGAGTTAAATTTTTAATTTCAATAACAAATTGTAAAAATTTAGTTAGCGTAATATCTCATTTAAAATAAATTAAAATGAAACTATAAATCAAAGGCATTTGAATTGGAAGAATACCTTTGATAAATTAAAAATTTAAAGAAGAAATTTGAGAAATCAATACAGATACTAAAAAAAGATATTTAATGAAACATTTTTAATAAAGATAAAATTAAAATAAATAAAAAATCCTATGATTATAACATAAAGACTTATCTTTCTTTTTGATTTTCGTTGCTAAATATAAAAGAAAATCCCTTTAATCTAGAAAAGTAAATATTTCTTTATTTATATAATAATTTTAAATATCTTCTGATTTATATCTTCTAGTCTTTTCATTTAATCTAGCTTTATTTAAAAATGATCTTATAATTATGTCTAAAAAAAAGTTTAATGATTAATCTTAACCTTAATAAAATCTATTTTAAAATATATGCTTTTAGATTTTTTAATTCACTAATATTTTTAACTCTTTTCTAGTTATTAAATTATAAAAATCACTAAAAAATATTAAATTTAATTAAGAAAAATAAACTATTAATTATATCAAACTATAAAACTTAATTTAACAGAGTTTACTTAGAATAATTTAAAGCATTTAATTATAATGATACTATGCTTTTTTGATATTTGCGATAGCATCTTAAAAATATTCTTAACTTCATATAAAATCATAATTTAAGATGATGAACATTTTAATTTATAGCTTTTATCAGAAGCATCATTTAAAAATAAAGTATAAACCTTTCTAAACAATTTTTATACCTTTTTTAATTTTAACTTATATAGATTAAAGCAATGCTTTATTCATAATATGATAAAAAGAAATATGCTTCTTTTGTATATTATTAAACTCATCCTTCAAATTAGCATAAATGCTTAAATTTAAAAATAGATTGTATTATTAATTTTTTAAAGCATAGATATATGTCTTATATTATTCATATACTTTCACTGTGTATTTTGTCTCATATTCATTAATTAGTTATTTATAAACGTTTCAATGAAGAGTTATCATATTGATACAGATATCAAATAAGCGAAATTAAGTCAATTGCAATTTATGTAAATCTTCTTAAATACTATAAGAGTAGATTGTGCATCAGTTTTTATGATTATTAAGATTGGAATTCTCATCTTAAATTTATAAACTCTACTATTGCTAAAGCATCTAACATTTATCCAACTATTAGTGTAAGTAACCTTATTTATGAAGCATATGATAGCATAAGATACCTAAATCATAACTAATACCTATTTTAGTTTTGATTTCTGCTTAATAAACTAGCAAACTTCCTTAATTATTTATGCTTTAGGTTTACTTCTTGTTCTCTTTAAATACTTGTAGAACTTAGTGTTTACACAGTCTTAGTATTAAGATATATATCCTAGAATTATTAATTATGGTTGTAACATAATGATAAAGTATTTCCTAGACTATTAAAATAAGTCAGAAATAAATAGAAATAGATACCTTGGAGATACTAAGTAATAAGCTATTTAGATATATGATGTGTTTAGTAGAAATTTAAGCTTACAATCTTATTTCTTTTAACTTATAACTATTAAACTAATTTTACCAACAAACACTTTTCAACTTCATTTTTAAATGGACTAGATTATAAACTAAAACGAGTATATGCACTCTAAACATTAATCTGTTAACACATACTTGGTACAGTAAAAGGATGATAACTAAACTTAAGAAGATTAAACAGACAAATTCAAGTAACTTCAGATGAAAATATAAGCTTAAAAAAGAGTTCTGTAGAGATTACAAAGTCTTAGATAAAATAAATCAGTTAAAATAGAACGCCTAGTAAGGATTTTATAAAAGCCTTACAAAACATTAAACGATTTAGAAGAAGGAGAAAAATTATTCGATATAGTATGAAAAGAAGTATCTATATTTTAGAGCTTAACTCGAGAAAAGAAAAGGGAACTTCTAAAGTATATGAAGTACAAAATATTTGATGACTAAGATATTATCTTTAGAAAAGGAGAAAAGTCTCAAGAGTTTTATATCATTTTAAGTGGCTGCGTTTCATTATACGAAGAAATCATAGAGTAGCATGACGGAAACTTCTAAAGAGTAGCGAAGCAAATAAATAACCTAACACCTGGAATGTGCTTCGGAGAAAGAGGAATTTTAATAAACTAGCCTAGATCTTTAAATGCAAAATGTATAGGAGTAAGTGAAATAATATCCATAAACAAAGATGAGTTTTAGTTTCTGCTAAGGAAAGACTTCAGGACATCTTGAGAAAATAAAATAAACTTTATTTTTAAAAACATTCCAATCTTTCAGAAGTTTAGTCGTAACATAGTTGAAAAAATAGGATACTACTTTGTAGTGATGCATCATAAGAAATAGAATATAATTTTAAAATAAGGAGAGCTTTCTTAACATTTGTACTGAGTTATGCAAGGAGAATGTAAAACTACTAAGACCATAGATTCTTCTCTCTTAAAGAAATAATTCAGTCTTTAGTTTTTAAGTTAGGGATGTATGTTCGGAGAGGATTCAGTAATTTTTAATTAGCCAATGAAAATCACAGTTATAGCCGAGACTAACATCACGCTAGTTGCAATTTCGAAAAATAACTTTGAAAATTTACCTACCGAGCTGATTCAGTTTATCACTAAAAGTGCAAAAGAGCAATGAACGTTTAGAGAGAAAAGATTGGGAGTTTAGTAAAAAATAATGAATATGCAATAGAATAAAGAAAATAAGAGATTTATAGAAAATAAAATGAATAATAAGATAATAGATAAATTAGTTATAAAAGGAGCTTAAAACTAATTAAACAAAATATTTAGCTAAAAAAATGAAATGCAAAATATGTACTTAGGAAGAGAAAAACTTCCTCTAGTTATCTAGCATAAATAAATATTACATCAGTTAATTCACTAACCTTAACTAGAAACTAATATTAACAAAGAAAAGACTGAAGGAAATCGAAGAATCTTAGACTGGTAGTAGGATTAAATATAATAAAGAAGTAAATCTACATTTAGTTGTAAAGAAAAACTTCCAAAGATACAAAGTCCAACAAATAAAAATACAACCAATCATTATAAAAGTAAGAGTTTGTTCTTTGAATAACTTCCTTCTATGTAACGTTTGCTTATAGAAATATAAAGCAACTAAAATAACTCTCCGAATATTCTAGATACTGTGTCAAGTGAAAATATGTTTTCTCAGTAAACAAGTTGGAAGATCGAATCTGAAAATTATTTTCCTATTAAAAGTACAAGAGAAAAAAAGTTAATTAAATTTAATTATCCTTAAAACTTCTGAAAAGAAGGAATGACAGCATAACTTATAGCAATGTTTAATTTATTTTTGACATAAAATTAATATTAAACAAGTTTTAATTTGAGATTTTAATATTATTCATCTTCTATAAATAAAACTAATAAAATCACTGATTATTTAATATTTGAATAAATTAAAAGAATTTAAATATATTATAATTATAATAAAATAAATAAATTAAACTATTTAATTTAATATTTTAGATATTTAATCAAATTTAAGATCTTACTAAAATTTACATTATTTTAAATAAATTAATAACTATATTTAAATAGGTTTAATTTTATTATTAAATTAGTATTTATCGAATATAATAAGGTTTTTAAAATTTAGATTATGTAAAATATATTCGATATTAAGATATTTTAATTAATATTTTTATTATATTTATTCTATTTCTAATATTTACTTGAAACTTTTTCTTTTTCAAATTTTAATTAAAAAATATTTAAATTATTAGTAAATAATTAATTAATTAATCACTTAGAACCTTTTTAGTTAATAGTTTTTATTATTCAATCATTTTTAGAAAAATTAAAAATATAAATTTTAATAGATAGGTAACTTTATTTTATAGAATTATAATTAGTGAGTTTAACAAATTTATATATGAAAATGAAGGAACAAGAAACATTAATAACTTATCATAATGATTTTAAAATTTTAGATTCGTTTATTTTTTTATATTCTACGCTGAGAATCTTGTAGAATTTTAAATGTGAATTATCCTCAATCGCATTTATTTTAACAATTTTTATTCCTAAATTAAAAATGATATAAATCAATAATTTTATCATTCAGTGAGTTTTTAATTAAAAGCAAGAAAAGTGAATAATAAAATCTCAAGATTAAGGCTTATGTACATATACTACTAAATTTAGATTTAAATTAATTTTATAAAAAATAAATATTAAAAATGAAAGATATTTTAAATTAATTTCTAAATTAAAATCTTTAAATAATAAACAAATTAATGATTAAATATCTATAATTATAATTATTCTATTTAGTATAAATATTATTATTTTATATTTATATTTATATACATTTTTTTAAACATATTCTATGCTTTAAATTATAAATGAATTTTATAAAATATTTTAAATGCTTTACATCTTTTAGTAAATTAGGTTTAATTAAAAAATTATATGAAATAATTCCTTCAATCATAGAATATTATTGCAACTATTAAATAAAAAATCTAAATTCTATAAATAAATTTTAAAGTTGATTTAAATGAAGATATAAATATTAAAGGCATCAAAATCTATTTTAATGAATATATATCAAATTCAGATGCTATTATATTTATTTATTATATAATATTTCTAAATTTTTTGATATACATGAAGTTTATCTATTAATTATAGATTTTATTAAAGCTATCATATTATAAAAACATTGTAGAAATCTAATTAAAAGATAATAGATAGTCCTTTCTATTTATATTCCAATAATTCTAGAACCTAGAGATATCAAGTATTATATTTTTTAAGTTTTAAAGACTTTTGAGTTAATGAAAGAAATAAAGGATATATAATGCTTGTTTGATAAAATTGATAGGTTAAATAATATTATTATTAATGAGAATAGCTATCATTTCTTAAAAATAAACAATCTTTTTATTTAATAATTTTTAATTTATTAGCTAGGATAATTCGCAATTTATTCAATTTGTTATTAAACAATTTGGAATATTAACTTGACACTAATAATTAAAAGTAGGAAAGCTTTTTATTATAGTTATATTAAATGTATTAGAAATGTTTAAATCATTTAAAGCAAAAAGCATAAACAAATTTTTTATTTTTACTTTTGGTTTCACTAAATTCTTTTAAATAGAAAATAAAAAATTAATTTTTGCACAAGTGTATTAATTTATAAGTATGGATTTATTTATGAAAATCAATCTCTAAGTATATTAAAAATAAATAAGTGAGAAAAATTTTACATAATTGAGAAATAAATTACTTAAAACTCTAATAAAAAATACTTATGATTGTACGAAACTTCTTGCAGCAAAAGCAATCTAATTAAAGAGATTTTCTTAAGAAAAAAAGTTTCTAAATTGATAGATAAACAAAAATAATATACATTAATATATTAACTTAAATTACTTTTTTAAATTTATATTTATAAAAAAAATAAAATAATTATTAATATTATGAGGTATTCCACACATTAGTAGATGCTTATCAAATGTATATTATTAAGCTCAATTTTAATTTAAATTTCTTTTTATCAAAATGAACCTTTAATTTTGCTAAGTTAATTCTTAGAAATTTAAAAAGTTAAAGCAGCCAAAATATCAATATTAAAGTTTAAATTTTTTTAGTATTAAATGAATTATAAGTTAGTTAGATTAAATGATGGAAAGATAAAAAAAATAATTTTTATGTATTACCTTTAATTTAAATTAAGCATGCATGCACTTTCAAATGATTCTTTTTTAATTCATCATATTTATATTGTAATTAAAAGTTGCTTCAAACATCAAAAATTCTTCACCTTTTTCTTTCAGTTTGATAAAATGAAAATTTTATCTGAAACAATTTTAACTATTTTTTCTTGATCTTCTTCTTTTTCCAGCTTCTATTTATAATACAAAGAGATTTAGACTAATTAATCTATACATTCTTTATAAGCATTAAGCATTCAGTCGTATAGGTTAATTTCTAAGAAATTATGTGTAATCACTTTGTTTTATAATAGAAATGAATATATAGATATTATAAAATTATTATTATAAGTGTCATTTATTTAGGCAACACTTTAAATAACCAGATAAAAGAAACTAAAGAATATTCTTAAAAATATTACATTAAGTTAGTTATTAATGCTATGAGTGCTTAATAAAATACTTATTATACCTAATTTATCAAACATATCTAGCACTTCAATCATTCATTAATATTATAGAGAGATATTATAAAAATGGTATTAATTTAAAGTTAATTTGGCAAATCAATAAGTAGATTAAATAAGTTAAGAGATTAAATAAAAAGAAGGATTTATTTTTAATTGCTTTTTCTTATTTTTTTATAACTTTAAAAATGTAACGAAAGACACTTTTAATGTTCTTAAGCTTTTGAATTTTCCTGGAAGGGATTTTAAAATGGAAAGGAGATTAGGAATGTGCTTCAAGCAAAGTTTCAAACTTCGATTATTTTTATAATAAGCATAAGTCAAAACCAAGCCTTTCTTTATAATTATTTGATAACGGCTTAGGATCCGAAATTTATAGTGCCGATTTATTCTAATAAAATAAGCAACATTATATCTATGAAGTACTAGATAAGTTTGAAATTTTGGCTCGGAAGCTAATAAGAATAGTTCCAGGAGCTTATGCCGAAGAAATAAAACTCCACAACTAAAGAATTCTTTTCAATCTTGATGCTCCTAGAAAATATGACTTTAAAGATGAATATATAGCAAAAATTGATTTGTCTCAATACTTCAAGCTTACAGAGAGATTTGAAGACTTAAAGTATAGAGTTTTTGCTGAAGAAAAAGGAAAATAATACAAATTTCCAACTAACTAGGAGATAGTTGAAAAAGACTTATCAAGTTCTTTACTATGTCATATGTCTTTGGATGGATATTTTCTTAATTTCGACAGTGATACATCCTTTTAATCCGACAACTTAGGAGGGAGATGCTAAAACTCGGATGATGACATAAAAAGTGAATACACATTAAGAGTAGTTGCAATAGGAAATAACAGCGTAGTAAGTGTTGATTTGGAATATGATATAAGTTCTAGTCTTACTGCATACTATGGTGAAGCAATTTTGTAAAATCTGTTTAATATCCTAATCTTACTTATAATTCTGTTTTTACTAGAATATATATTCAGAAATGTTTCTGTGTGAAATCATTAGTTCGAAAATTACCAAGAAACTTCAGCACTAATGATCAAGAAGATTTTCGAAGATGTTTTCTAATTCTAAGACTAGACAATTGCTCCTATAAATTGTAAAGAAAAATTCAATAATTTTATAGATAAAAAATTTCTGTTTAAAAATAAAGTATGGAAGCTTAAAAATAAAAATGCTAATTTGAGAATTGAAGTAGTGCCTCCTATGAATCGCAACTTTACTGACGGTAAAATAAAAATAATACTAAGATAAGATAAAATAACTACTGAAATAAGTTAAGAAGAGTTTGATAAGTATTTAGAGCATATAAAGTTCATGATAGATTCAATAGAATTTTCATTTAAAGATGACTGGACTTAAGTTGGACCTAAGCTAGATGTGTTAGAAATTTCAAATATTGATGAATATATTTTAATTCTACCTTATGATGTCGCTAACAGAAATTTACCCGGAATTTTAGATCTTGAAAAAATAAGAGATTTCGATACATAGACAGTGAGATATTAAATATACTGAAGATTTTATAATTTACTTAAAATGAAAGAAAGAAGCTTAAATACAATATTAGATATTTCTAGCTCAATAAAGCCAAGACTTAGAATTTATAGGTTCTATAGTTTTATTAGATATGCAGGAGGTTATAAACCAAGAGTAGAAGACTACTAGTATAATACTGAAACTAGCATTGAAATGTTTAAAATATTGTTAAGAATAACGGACTTAGGAAGGCTAGATTAAAAATAGGAAGAAGCTTTAAATAAGCTTTATTAAATCGTAATTGAATAAACATAAAGCAGCGACAAAACAACTAATCAATAAGTACACAAAGTATAGATGATATAAGAAATATAGCCATTTATGGTTTCAGTTTAAGAATAAATAATAGAGCGAGCAACTACTCTTAGCCGTAATGTACCATTCTAGAAAACAAATGTACCAGCAGAGCAGGTATATAATGATGAAACAATTGAATAAAGTTAGCCTGATTTGATATTAAAATCCAAAAATTTACCTGAAGAAGATTAGAATAATACAAATAGATTTCAAGGCAATTGAAATGAATAAATCTTTTAAGTTAAAATTAAAAAATAAAGCTAAACATTAAATTAATTAAAGTCTTTAAATCTTATTGATTTAAATAAATCATAAATGACTAGCTTAATTTATAAAAAACTATTTACTATTTTAGTTTGAGCTTTTTCTATCATTGATATGAAGAAGTTTTTCAATTCAAATATATAATTAGATTAACTCTTATAAATAAAAGTAAGAAAAAATAAAATGGTAGAAGGGTTCAAGAAAGGCTTTTATACCACCTCCTAAAAAGGGGAGAGAAAGGTAAGAACCCTCATCTCTAACTAACACGTCTTCTTCCTAGAAATAATCTTCTTCTCAAAACCTTCAAGAATAATAGACTCAACTAGGAACTTCCAGATCAGCTTAAAAGATGGGACAAAAGCGCCAAAAGGCTACCTCGATGACACCAACTGAAGAGGAAGGACCTAGAAAGGTGCTGGAGACGCAAGAAGCAGCAGCCGTGCGAGAGTTTGCGACGCCACAGTTCCAGGAAAAATAGGCATAAATTTTAATCGCATTCTCTGACCTGAAGGAGGAAGTAAAGAAGCTACGATTAGAGAATAGAGCTCTAAAAAATCAAGTTACTGAGCTCAAGGAATGGAAAGAAAGCTTCTGGGAAGTCTATGATCGAGAGCAAAACACTTTCTTCAGGGAAATGGGATTGCTACAGCAGAGAACAACTGTGCTTGAAGAGAACAACAAGTAGCAACAGTAGACAATTCAAGATCCAATGGACATAGAAGGAGCTATTAATTTACCGAGGAATCCAGACAAGAAATGAATTAGGAACAAACCAAGATGTTTTGTATGCAAACAAACTGGACATAAATATAGACAATGTTAGAAATTGAGATTAATTAAATAATAGTACTGGAATAAAAAATAATAAGAAAAATAATAATACTAATATTAGGATAAGATTAGACGAGAATTCTGTAACTAATTTTATCCGTCAGGAGGTAAAATCTACAAACCGAAGTGGTATACAATCTAAGGCGACTGAAGAAAGAGTCCTGAAGGGAGCTGGTTCCAGCCAGGTTATCAAACTGGTCCTGTGAACACGAGGTTGAAAGTCCTCCAAGTTCACTAAACTCCAATTTAAACTTTTTAATTTTAAATAAAAGTAAGAGCTTTTAATAAATTATTTAAAATATATAATTTTAGAGATACAAGCATTTTATAGATAAGACTTTTTTCGGTTGAGATGAAAACTATTTCATATTTTACTTATCAATCTGGCTATCATAGATTTTTACAGTGATGCATTAATAAAATAGAATATTTATAAATATTTCCTTATGCTTTACTCTTTTAATGTGTAATTTACTTTAAATTAATTAAATAGAAATTCTACTTGAACTTTAAAAGTATTAAATCACTATAACTTCAAATTTTTATCCTATGCTTATATATAAAATACATTTATCACTTTTAATAATTAAGTTACATCTATAAAAATTAAATAGCCTAGATAAAATTCCTAGAGGCTTCTTTAGTTAATTTTAGTTATTTAATTATTTTCATTTAAGCCTTACTAACTAATCCTAAACGCTTTTTAACCATATTAAATAATTTAATAAGTCTAGCAATATTTGTACGATGTGTAAATGTAGTTGCAATAATACTTGATTGCTTGCTTATTTTTATTTAGTTAATACTTGCTATTTTTAATTCTTATAATTTAAAGTTAAGTGTTTATTTAATTTCAAGATTTGAAAATAAATGAAAAATTAAGACTTTAGTCTAAAAAGGAAAAATATAATGCTTAATTAGATATGAGTACTTTCATAGCACAGATGATTTTTAAATTTCATCAAGAGTATATTTTGCTCAGCATTTATTCCTTAAGTATTTGAAACATTTAATAAATCAAAAACTAATAAGGAAATATAGGTGCACTCGCTTTATCAAGTTATGCTATTTTTGTTCTTTTTTCTTAAATATTTAAAATTGCTGCAAGTAATTTAAAAAAAATTTTAGCTTCTTTATTAATATTTTTGACAGCTTTTGTTTTTGTAGCCCTTTGCTATATTCTAAAAACTTTAATTCAAATAGAATAAACTCATTTAGTAATAATAATAAAAAAATTAAAAGAAAAATTTACTTTTGACTTTAAATGTACTTGCAAATATTCTGGACTATGTTCGCTAGCTATTAAAATAGTAAACCAATATCTCCTGCCTTATTTTCAAAAAATGAGTTAGCTGTAGAGATTTAAAATATTTAAAGGCAGTAAAAATAAAACCACATACAAGCGCTAAGTAAAGTTAACAATTTAATAATAGTAGAGAAAGTTGCGAAGAAAATATTCCAATCATTAAATAACTAGATCAAGTAGGAGAAGAAGAATACTAAACGATAAAAAATGTTCATTAAACATTGTATAGTAGTAATTAACAATTACACAAGACATAATTATATTTCAGGTCAGCAACCTTATCAGAAATTTTTTTAAGCAAAACTAGATAAATAACATAAATAAATAAATTTGATTATAGAGCGCGTAGCACTCTCGTTGGTGCGCAGCTCTTTAAAAAAAATGTTTGATACTGAAAAGAATGTTTCTTACTGATAAAATTATCAGATACTGATAAACCTTGTTCAATACTAGTATAATTATTCAGTACTGATAAAAATGTTCAATACTGATATAATTTTAGAATACTCGTAATCTTTAATACTTGCTGGAGGTCCAAGGACATGGCAGGATTGTGTCTCATTGCATCACCAAAGCAGAGGACGACATGTGTCAATTATGGGTACTTAAATTCCCCACCTCCGATGAAGCTCGCAATATTATTTCTTTTTCGTTCCAGAGTTAAAAATAAACGAAGCTAGTGTAGAAGGTCTAAGAATCTTATGTCTCGAGGCCAAACCAAAGCAGAGGAAGACATAAAGTCGATTATGGGTACTTAACTTCCCCAACCTCTGATGAAGACGACCTTGTTGTTCACCTTCGAACAACTATGGCGGATTTAAAATATATTATATAATAATATAACAATAATGAATTATAGTGATGCCACCCTTGTTGGGATCATTATTTTTAAAAACTTTAATAGTTTTGTTTAATTTTCCATTTTCAGTCTTCTTTTGGGTCACTTACTTAAAGTGCATATCTTGCTGTAGTGCGTTCTCAACTCTTAATCATTTAAAACAAATTTCAATTGAGTTCCATTCCAAAGCATTTATCGATTCTTCTTTATTGTGCATATGCAATATTCATCAGTAATTCACTTACAATATGTATTTTTTTCCTATATACGAGTCCTTCTGGAGTGCAGTATAGATTACTAATGGATTTCCATAGCCTAATGCATTCTAATTCTTATTTTTATTGAAATTTTCAACATTATCTTAAAATATGTCCATATTTCCTGCAATATCAGCATTACTTTTTATTCTTTACTAAAATAATTTTTGTAGATTATAGATTCGGTTCCATATCCATAGTATCATTAGTTGTTGTATTTTTAAAAAATAAGCTTTCAGTCAATTGCGTTAGCTGATTGATTTTGGATACTATTTGTTCAATTCTCAAATTGAATGGTTTGGAGATTTCGTTTTTTAGTATTTAAGTGTTTGACAATAGATATGCGATTTTTCCTCCCAGTTCTTATACGTTTCTTAAAAGTTTAAAATTCTCCTATTGTATAATTTTGAGTTCTTGAAGAATATTTTGTTGATCATAAAACGATTGAGATAGATCCTGTTTAGAAGGGACTTATTGTAAGAAATTTTCCACTTTTTTTGTTATATAATATTGAATTATCATTGCGATATATAAGCAAATCTTACAAAAGCACAAATTATTAATTATTAGAATTTATTGAGAAATTTTTAGTTCAGGGTTAATTTATTTTGCTTTTCGTAAACATTCGAGGCTTCATAATTTAAATCTAGAAGAACGGGATCTTTACTATAAAAAGCATCTGCATATTTTGGATTAAGTTAATTAGATTCGAAAAGATTCAAATTAGTTTCCTAATTTATATAGAGAATAATCTTTATGTTTTCAAGGATTTGTATTAGGATTTATTTTAAGAGTATTATCAAAGATCTCTGTTGCTTTATTGTATCTCCCTAAATTATTCAATACAAATCCTTATATTATTATGAACAGCAGCAAAATTAAGATTTTTGCTAGAAAAATCGCAGCTACATATCGCTTTGTTGTACCTAATTAATTTATTGGGTGCAGACTCCTTATTGTAATGAGTATCTACATTATTGAGATCTATTTTTTTATCCTCGCATAATCATAATCCTTCTTATATATATTGATCCGTCTCCTAAATCTATACAAACATAGTTGATAAAATTATTTAAAACTAAGTCTCGATATAATTAATTATATGATACCTTTTTCATTTAAATATGATAAAAGTTATTTATATTTGTAGTTAAATTAGTTTTAATTATTAGCTTTTATTTACTTTATCTATTTAGTGACTTATTACTTATAATGCTTTAAATTATTTTTATAGTTTATATATTATTAAACCATTTATTCTCTTTCTAAGTTTAGATTTTATCACCTATCTTTAAAGGTTTAAACTTTTGCTTATTTGCTTTTTATAATATCTTCTAATTTACCTTTCAAGCTTTACTCCCTTATATAAATACTTTTTAAGCATGCTATACAATTTCCTGATTTCTGTAGCTTAAAAAGCAATGAATTTAAATATATATGACAAATATAGTAAAAGATAATAAAAAAACAGCAATTTTTGCTAAATTTTTCTATTATTCATAAAATTCCTTAACTAATAAGCATCTTGACACATAAAGAATGTATGATGAACATTTTGAATTGTAATTTTATAATTAGGAGTTATAGCTAAGTAAGATAATAATGAAAAACTAGGTAGAAAGTTATTTCAGTTTCTAATTAGATTTCTAAAAGATATTTTTAATTTCTTCTGTGACTATCCAATTTATAATTAGAGTTGTTTGATCTGCTTTATATTAAACTCTTTTATCCTTTTAGTTATAAATCTATTTGAATAATATATTTAACTGAAAATATATAGGATATATAATCTAAAATAGAGACATTTTAAACTTCCTTTCCATTGTTAACTGATTCAAGATTTGTATCATAATTAGCCTTTTCTTCTTATGATATAGAAATAGTAATTTAAGTTAATATACAAGCTTTTAGTTACAATATTATGATAGGCTCAATTCTATAATATAATTAGATAAACTAAACTAAAATAAAGCTGAAATTATTTCTTTAAAGGGCAAGCTCTTTAATATATTGGTTATAATTGCTAAAATTTGAGTGCTTATCATTTTTATAAGTATAATAATACTCAACTCTATATCCTTAATTAATTTCCATAAATATATAGTTTAATATCTCTTAGATATATATAATCTCTCCTTCCAATCAAGTTTAAATCTTCATTTTATACAAAAAAAATCCAGCTAGGAATATTATATCCTTTTGAGTATAGTTAGTATAAACTTTTAAATATAGGAAGTTATTACTTATCTAGGGTATAAGTTAAGAGAGAAAATTATAAGCTCCATTATATATAAAAAGCCTCTGATTTTAGAATAGCAATCTCTTAAATATTACAATTATATCTAAGTATGGAATTATGTCTTCGCTTTACTTTAAAACACTTTAAAAAACTTTAGCTTAGCCAAAAACAGATTATAGTGGTGACATTATGCCTTAGACCACTTTATCAGGACTTAGAGGAATAATGAATTAAGTATCATAACTTTAAAGAACCATATCAAGAGTGCTCTTTAAATCTTATTACTCTACATTCAATTAATCTTTTTTTATTTATTTAAACTGACTTCCTTTTGTCCACCTGACATCAATATGTTTATGCGTTTTTATTTAGTTTAAACAAAATCAGTTAAGAGAATCATAACTCTAATATTTCATTTTTAATATAAAAGTGTTATTAATATAAATATCATCTGAGAGATATTTAAGTAAAATCCTTAAATTATTCTAAATAAAAGTCTGAGGAAACACAATTTCAAAGAATTTAGCACATATATACTTCAAACAGATATATTGATTAAGTAGAAATAATTAAAGTGTGCTCTCTAAGGTAACTAATGCCAAATCTATCAAATATTTGTATTAAAGATAATTTGCATTTATAAATTGAGTGCAAATCATATAAATTAAATGAACTAAGTTTACATCATATTTCAACCTAATTCAGCACATTTCTTTTAAGTGGTTAAGATTTGATGAACATAAGCCTGGATTCAATTTTTTACTAAAGTGATATTTTTTAGGAATTTAATAGTTGTAAAACGATTCAAAGAAATAGTTATTAAAAGCTAATTTTATACTACTAAAATTACATTAGCCAAAACTACACTCAAAGGTATCTCTAAATCTGAAAAAACTTATAAAAATCTTTCACAAGGAATTACTTAAAAGGAACTTAAAGAATTTCAAATTTTAAAAAGAAAATTAATCGAAGAAGAAATTAATGAAGAAATCTGTGAATGGATATATAACAAAAAAATTAAAACTAAGAGATTGAATGAACATAAATTTCTTTAACGTAATTTGAGTGGTTACTTTCAATTAATTATTCAATTATGGAACAATATTAATAACTATTGAAACTCTTTTATTTTATTATTGTTTTCATTTATTGCTTCTTTTCTATTTTAGATCGTATTTTAGTCTTTTTAATATTGTGATTTGTTTAAATTATTTCTTAAATACTTTTCTACTTAAATTATCCTAGCATAACGTTATAAATAGACATTCTAGAGACATAGCTCATTTTAATGCTTCAGAATCAAATAATTCTATGATTATCTAACTCATAATTTTATATTTTAAACTTGTGTAATGTATAATATTAATAATTGATGATCTGCTATAAAGCAAATATGAAGACTTGTTGATAAGGAAAAATAAGAATAGAATAATGGTAGCTTAGTTAGGAATAAAGTAAAATTACAAATTACATTGTACAGCAGTAGCTACCAAATACAGAGTAGCTATTTAAAAAGCTACTGCAATACTTTCTAAATATGGATTAGTATCCCCTCTCAGCTTCAAAACTCTTTGTAGAACTTTTATTTTGCCTAAAGTTGAATATGGAAGTGATATTACTCCGTGAGCTACTATTTCTGGAATTAAAGGAATAAAAAACAAGATAACAAAATCGTAAAGACTTATCTCAAGATAGATGTTTAGATCTTAAGAATTCACATTCAATGAGTCATGCTTTATTGACCTAAACTGGCATCCTTTTACACATATAGCAACTAAAAATTTAATGCACATTTATTAAAAATTAATGTAATATAGCAAAGAAAATCCTAACTCAGATACTGCTTTCCTATTAGAAAAATGCACTAAATTTAATTTACCATGCTAGAAACATATAAAGAAATCTATCGATTTGTATAATTTTGACATGTCACATGTTTAGAGTAAGATGGATTTTTATAAGTTCACAGAATAAAAAAAAAACATAAATTCTTGATGGGATGTCTCACTAGGAATACACTTATGCCAACAGCAAAAAGAATTATAGACTAAATAGAAAATAATTAAAGTGTATTTCCTGAAATTACTTATACCAAATATAATAAACACTATATTAGAGAGACTATTTCTATCTATAAACTGAGGACTTTTTCTTATAATTTTCAATAAGAGCTTAGTAATCGCCACATTAACGTTAGATATAACATTATTTGCTTATGTGGCTAAGACTTTGAAGAAACTGATCATATTTTTGATTGCAAATACTATGAAGACATTATTGAGGAACTTGAAAGTCATAAAGCTTTTAAAGAAAAAGACAAGAAGAAACTAATTTTTTATGACTAAAACTATATAAACAAACATTTTTCAAAAAATCAAATTCCTAAAATAGACAAATTAATCAAAAATTTTCATTCTAAATTACTAAAAAAGCGTATTGAAATGTTTGAACTACAAGATGAGCTTTAAGAAGAGTTTCTAGAAGGAAAAAAAGACAATATTCATCAAGAAAATAAATAAAAATATATGATAGAGGAAGAACAAGAAGAAGCTTGATTGGCATTTACAAACTTTTACCTTTCAACATATTTTAATATTTATAGTCTAAGATATATTTATTGCAACTATGTCTCAATATTCTTAAATATTGAAACTATTATATTTTAATTAATTAATAATAGTAGCCTAATTAAATAAAAGATATTAGGAGTAAATAATTATTTGTTGGATTAATTTTACTTAATTTAGATTAGCTTATCAAATACTTATATTATATAATAAAATGGATGTCGTCTGCGGTCAGGAGAGCTAGTAGGTAATCTGGTTCAGTTTATACTGCATTGTGAGTAATCTCGCATTAGATGCTACCATGGGGAAGGGTGAAGCTTTGAAGAGACTAGCCTAACTTGCCAGAGAATTCTCGCTAGTTGTATGAACTTTTGACTGATGAAACCTTCTTATTAATGACTTAATAACTAATGTTTATATGGATCTTATTCAAGAAGACTGGAACATTTGATTCAAGATTCAAAAATAATTTTTGATAAGTAGATTCCCCATTTAGAGAAACTGAAGTGGCTCATTGGACAACTATTATGACAACAAAGAATATGATAACATTTTTTTAATATTAAATATTAATATTGAAAGAGCTGCGCACCAACGAGGTGCTACATGCACAAATCATATTTATTTATTTTTATCGTACTTATTACAAAGACATATATTATGCTAAGATTACTTTTTCTATTAATTCTTATCTTCAAAAAATAAGCTTACAATACCTGGCTTTGAAGGCGAAAGAATTATCATAATGCAGGAAAAGGATTCAAAAGCGGTACACGGTTCTGATTTTAAGCTTCGGAAGATAGTTATTACGGATCATGATGATAATTTACAGCTATGAAAAAATTGTATTAGCATAGTGATTTAAATTAAGGAAATGCAGTATGAAGATTTTTTAATCTATTTTGTTTACACTATATGCTAATTCTTAAAACTAAACTCATTATATAATCTAAATTAATGTAGCTTCTTAATTATATAGCATTTTTATCCGACTTGCTAAGCAGTATATTATTAAAACTATAAACATTACTAGATCTTTTAAGATTTATAAGTAGTTTCTACACTGGAAGAAGCTAATATGAGTTGTATTTTTCTAAACCTATTTCGAAAATGATCTAAGATAATTATATTAAAGTAAGGAAGCAAATATATTATTTTATTTAATTAATATGAAAATAAGGATACTCACTCATTTTTTAATGCATTTGGAGGTTCTATGTCTAAAATTTCTAGATAAGAATTATTAAATTTAATTATTTAAGTTAAGTATAGAAATTAAAATTTAAAGTTTTGGCAAGTTTATTAACCTGACTTAAGTGTTAGAAATATTATAATAAAAGGTTTATGAGTTTATAAAAGGTTGAAGTAGTAGGTTTCTATGATTTTATAGGAAATTTTTCTGATTTAATTAAAAAATGCTATGTAGGGAGTTTAAGTAAAAATCATTTTCAGAAAAAGCTAAGGCTTCTATGATTGATATTAGACTGAATCTAATCAGGTAATTTATTTCTTAGTTTTAAAAAAGTAAAAATCTAGCTATGACATTACTTATCGAATATATTAAAATTATTTAGCTTGCTTATTTATTTACTTTTGTAATTACATAAAATATTTTTTCATCTCCATTTAGGTAAAAATTCACAATTTGATTATAATTTTATAAATCATTATTTAAAGTACTTGAATAGACATAATTAAGCAAAGTAAAGTTTATTTGAAAAATGAAATTAAAGATTATAATTTAAAAATCGTAAACTAAAATTAGTGATTAAATATTTCGCTTCTAGTTTTATTTACTTTCTACAACTTTATTATATTAGTAAATTTCTATAACCAATTTTACTTAGAATAAAATTTAAACATAAGTAATAAGCGATTTTAGCTAATTATTTTAAGAGGGATATTTATGAAGATAAAATTTTAATGAAATAGTAGTAAGAAAGTGGATAACTAAATTATTTAGTCTTATATTTATTATTTTTAATAGGGAGGAGCAATCCTCCAACTGAGATTAATTTAAACAAGTAATAGAAAGTACTTCAGATGTGACAAATTGAGCAAGAATCATGGCAAGAGCCAAGACGAAAGAACTAGAGACATTGAGTAACGGTTGTTGAAAAATGCCAGACGATAAGGTCTCTTGGGACATCATTTTGACCATGCTCTATTAGAAGATAGAATTTATAAAGGAGTGAAACACCGGAGGAAACTTTCAAGGAGAAATTTTATTAACTTTAAATAAAATTGATTTAAAGAGCTGCGCACCATCGAGAGTGATACGCGCTCTATAATCCAATTTATTTATTAATTTATAAGTTTGAAAGTTAAATAAATATTTTTAAATAATTTGATTTTTTATATGTGCTTTTTTCGTTAAAATAATTAATAAGAAAATTAATTTATTTTTTTAATAAATAAGTTTAGAGAGCGCGTAGTACTTTAATGGTGCATAGCTCTTTAATAAAGATTTTTAAAATCAAAAAAATTATTTTTCTGAAATATTCCAAAGAGCTAGGCATCCTTTGTGAGTCTCGTCCTATCTAGGGCGTAATTGAAATGCTTTTTAAGAAACCTTAATATTTGGCATCTTTCATCAATAATGTTACTTGATACCTCTTTAGTATCTGTCTTCTCTCTGGGCTCCTATCAAGATTCTTGCTCGGTTCTTCGCCCATGGGTACTTCCTGGTACCATATCTTAAGTCAATGTAAGTTGGAGGATTTCTCCTCCCTATTTATTTTATAATAAAAGTTTAAAGAACTCATTTTTTTGATTAATTTTAATGAAGAAGAACAATATATAAAGTATTTTTAAATAAATTATAATTTAATATTTTTTTATTATTTAAAAGGGTTTATAATAAATAAGGTTATCTTATTAAGAGTCTTTGATTTAAAACTCGGATAAGCTATAATTGATATATGCATAAAAAAGTTATTATAATAAGGATATAAATTCCTCTTTATTCAAATTTTGATATAATAATTTATCCTTTTATTTAAATATAAAAAGATATAAAATAATTAAATTGTAAAAGCTTTACATACTAAACTATTTAAAATAAGTTTTATATTTGTCTAGATTTAAGGTAAAAAATAGAATTTTAAATAGTGTACTAATAATAGGATACTTCTAAGTGTACTTAATAAATAAATAATTTAATTGTTTAATTGTATTTAAATTTAGTCAGGAAAATTATTTAGATTAGTTACTTAAGTTTGAAATTATTAAAGTGAGCTATAAAAGTTAAAAATGGAGGAAAAAGAAATGCAATTTACTAAAAGTATTTTTTTACGAAAAATCTTAAGACAAAGAAATCATTCCCTAGACAGAATTCCATTTCTTCTTTTTAAATATGAAATTCTGCCAAACTTATGCTTTTTAAAACTGGTTAAAAAAATTTCCTACGATTAAAGCTAAGGTGATTCTTTAATATTTTAGAAAAAGTCATGACTGGACACGTGTTTGGAGTTTTATCGGTAGCTTTAACGAAAGACTAAAAATGATTTTTATCGGGAAGTGGTGATAAAACGATTCGTATATGGGATTTTCAGACTGGAAGCTGTATGAGAACTTTGACGGGTTTGAATTCCGTCTGATCGATAGCTTTAACAAGTGACATGAAATAATTGTCTCTGGAAGTAACGATGAAACAATACGTATATGTAGACTGGAAGCTGTAAGAACTTTGAAGTGAGCCTTATGACATGAAATGAATTGTATCGGGAAGTGGTGATAGAACGATACGTATATGGGATTTTCAGACTGGAAGCTGTATGAGAATTTTGACAAGTCATTCGAATTCAATTTTCTCGGTAGCTTTAACAAGTGACATGAAATGAATTGTCTCCGGGAGTAACGATGAAACGATAAAGATATGGGATTTTCAGACTGGAAACTGTATGAGAACTTTGACAGGTCATTCGGATTATGTTAGATCGGTAGCTTTAATAAATGATATGAAATGAATTGTTTCCGGAAGTCGAGATAAAACGATAAAAATGTGGGATTTTCAGAATGGTCAGCTTATTCGAACTCTGAAAGGCCATTCAGGTGATGTATAAAGTATTCAAATCAGTAAGGATTCGAGTGTTATATTTTCTGGATCATGGGATAAAACGATTAAGATATGAAATTTTAATACGGGTGAGTGTATATAGACTCTTAAAGGGCATACAGGATCAATATGGTCTATAGCATTGAGTTGTGACTATAAATGGTTGGTATCTGGAGCTAATGACAGAGCTATGAGAAGGTGGAAAATTGCGAGTTGAATGAGTTAGTCCATTTAACATTTAAAATTTTACGTTAAACGTTGATTAATCATGTAAGCTAGATAAAGGTTAAATATATATGTTAGTGAGAGCAAATAAAAATTAAGGAGTTATTAATTTTTTATTAAAGTTAAATGAGTTTATGTTTTTTAGTTATTAAAAATTATCATATTCTTATGTAATTTTAAATAAAGGCTATTTTAGTAGGTTATATTTATTGTTTTTGAAAGATTGTCAAAGTGTATAATTCAATTTATAAATGATGATGTTAAATTTATTTTATAGTATTTAATAAAAAAAATATCTAATTAAAACCATTTTTTATTAATTAAATTTTTTTAATTAAATTTTTTTTATTTTTAGTTAAATAAAAATTTTAGGATAAGTAATATTTTTAGGTTTGCTTATTTTTATGCCATAATTGTACAATAAAAAAAATTTATCTAAAATTTTTTGTTTTAAGTGTGTCATTTTTTTTGAAATTAGATTTTGATTTAAATTTTATTTGGAATTTCTAATTTTAAGTTTCGTTTTATTTCTATATTTTTAAAACATTATTATAATATATTTTTAAAACCGCCATAGTTGTTCGAAGGTGAACAACAAGGTCATCTTCATCAGAGTTTGGGGAAGTTAAGTACCCATAATCGACTTTATGTCTTCCCCTGATTTGGTTTGGCCTCGAGACATAAGATTCTTAGACCTTCGGCACTGGCTTAGTTTAAATTTAATTCTGGAACGAAAAAGAAATAATATTGCGAGCTTCATCGGAGGTCCGATGATTGACACATATCGTCCTCTGCTTTGGTGATGTAATGAGACACAATCCTGCCATGTCCTTGGACCTCCAGCAAGTATTAAAGATCACGAGTATTCTAAAATTATATCAGTATTGAACATTTTTATCAGTACTGAATAATTATACCAGTATTGAACAAGGTTTATCAGTATCTGATAATTTTATCAGTAACAAACATTCTTGTCAGAATGAAACATTTTTTTTAAAGAGCTGCGCACCAACGAGAGTGCTACGCGCTCTATAATCAAATCTATTTATTTATGTTATTTATTTAAAATTTTTATTTTAATTATCTTCATTTGATTATTACTACTTTTTTATATTATTTTTAACCATAAGAAAAATATATTTTCTGATAGTAAGTATTTTTCTATAAAAATTAAGTTAATTCAAAGCGTAAAATATGTAAAAATCAACAAATTTATTTGCTTAGCGATGAGCACTGGAAAAAAATTTCGGACGGACTATAAATAGGGAAATCGGGATTAAAAACTTAAAATGGAATAAAATTTCGAGAATAAATTCGAAAAATGAAAGGATTTTGAGAAATAAAAAGGGAATTAAAAAATATTTTAAAATTAAGTTTGACTTGAATTTTATTTAAATAGATATTTTGTGAAAAATGGAAATTTTTGCTTTGAGAAATAAAATATTTTGTTGGTTTTTGGTTTTTGGATTTAAAGAAAATTTTTATTGATTTGGGAAAAATTATTTTAATAAAAATATTTTGTTGGTTTTGATTTATAGAAAAAATTTTATTTTGAATTTTTTTAAAATTTTGAGTGAAATTAAAAATCTTTGTAATAATTTCATTTTGAATTTTACTTAATTTAAAGAATATTAAGAAAAAAGGATTGATAAAAGTATGTAAAACATGAAATCGAGAAAAATTTATTTTGCTTTTTTACTCTGAGTTTTACACTACAGGAGATTTTTGAGTTGGAATAAATTAAAAAAAAACAAGGAATAGAGTTTTTTAAGAAGCAGATCATAATAAAATATTTTCCGAATGGAAAAAATGCAAATCCTTTTTTAGCTCTCAGTTTTATACTTCAGGAAAATTTAGAGACATGTCAAAGTTGGAAAAATTTAGAATTTAAATAAGAGTGCTAAAAAATAATTCTTTTTATAGTCTTTTTTAAATAAAAAAGGGTAGAAAATAGAAAAAAAAAGTTGAAAATATCTTTCTCTGAAATAAAAAACTTTTAAAATTAAGAAAAAATATAATGCTAATGTTCTATTATTTTTAGACTAAATTTTAAGAAAAAAATTAATAAAATATTGATCTAAATAATTTAATTAAATATCAAAGATAAACTTACTAAATATCTTAATTGAAAAATTGTTAATTCTAATAAATTAAATTAAATTAAATTAAATTAAAAAATAACATATAAAAGATCAAAGTAAAATGCCCTTTATCTTATAATTTTTTTCATTCGAAAAAATTATCAAAATATTAGATAAGTTATAATAGCAAAAAAATGTTTTAGAAAAATAAATAATAGAAAATATTTCAATCTATAAAATAAAAAAGTTATTCTTATAAAATAAAAATGCTTTTACTATGCTTAACTAAAGTATAAAGTGAAAATATTTAGCTAAAGGATCTTAATTTAATTCTTAAAATAATTAAAAAATCTGGTTTCGAGAATTAAATCTAGATTGCCTATTTATAGGCAAAATTAGACAATTTTTAACTTCAAATTTCATTATTTAATTATAAAAAATTAAAAAGACTAAATAGAGCAAAATAAGTAAGTAATAAACAAATTTTAAATTTGTTTATTATAAGCCTTTTATGATTAAAAAATAATTATAACGCACTTGCAAATAAACTATAATAATACAAAATTAAAATCAAATCAAATCTAAATAGAAAAATTAAAAATGGCACATAAAAAAAGAGAAATAAAAATAAATAAAATATTAATATTAAGAAAAAACTAAAAATAAATTATAAAAATACTTAGATTGGTAAAATAATATACATCAATTAAATTAATATAAGCATGAGAGTTATATTTAATATATAAACTGCAAATCTACTAAATTTTATTAAAAATTTAAATTTAAATCAAATAATAACTTAACTAAAAACTTTCTTAAAAAAAAGAAAAAATAAATTTTATAGCAACAAACATAAAATGATAAATTCAAATCATGCTTCGCTATAATAATAAAGTTTTTGAACGTACAAAAGAGAATGTTTCTAAAGACAGGAAAACCTAAAATGATCTTATATTTTAATTTTAAAACAAAATAAATCACAAAATCATGTACATAAAAAAATAATGTACTATCTTAGATCTGAAGAGTAAAAATAGATTTTTTAGTTAAGTAAAAAGCAAGTCATAATCAAAGCTTATTATTTTTAACTAAAATAATTCGTGTAAAGTACTAAACACTAAAAAATCAAAAAAAAATAGAATTTAATAAAAAATAAAAGAAAAAATAATAAGAAAAAAATAATAAGAAAAAAATAAAATCAATTTTTGGCATTAAAAAAAGCTTTTTAAGTAAATAGTTTGTGTTTTTAGTTTGCTAAAAGGAGCTATCTTAGAAGAGAAAAATGAGTCAAAGAAATATAATTAAAAAAAAGAAAATATAAAAAATGAAAGAGAAGGTAAAAATGAATAGGAAAGAGATAATAACGAGCAATCTATCTGTTATTTAGTTTGCTAAAAGGAGCTATCTTAGAAAAGAAAAATATATTTAAATATATGCGCTTATTTTAAATAAGAAAAACATGAAAAATGAGAAAGAAAATAAAAAAAAATTTAAAAAGAGCAACCAATCTGTTATTTAATTGCTAAAAATGTAAATGAACAGAAAAATTTAGCTGAAATAAGATAAATTTTAACAAGAAAAACATAAAAATAAAAAAATAAATGAAAGGGATTTGAAGAAAAGTTAAAGAAAAAATGATAAATTTTTTAATTTAAGAATAGTATAAATTAAGAAAGAAAACCGTGTTTATAGAAGAAAACTTTTTAGAAAAGTAAAGTGAAAATTCAAAATTCAAAATAGATTATAAAAAATTTTTCAAGTAGTTAATGCAAAGTATGAGTTATGAGAAAAGGAGGCTTGAAAAGTAAGAATGATAAGATTTCTAAGAAAAGCAAATTAAAACTTAAAAAACGTCTTATAATAATTTTTGAGCCTTAGTTTATGAAATTGAATTTCTATTAAATCATTAGAAAGTCAAGCAATTTCGAAGTTTTCGCTAAGATAATAAATCAATATTTTTTGTTAGCTTTCTTCTAGATATCTTATTAATATATTTTATAAAATTGCAAGAACGGAACTATTGCTACTTCCCTGTAGAACTCCTTTATTAATTTTGATTTATTTTGTAAAAAAAGCTTTTAGTAATAAAGCTAGGATCAATTACGACATAGACTTATTATAAAGCGAGATTTAAGTTTATAGTTATTTTAGTCTTCTCTAATGAGCAAAGAAATTTTTTTTAGAGTATCAACCATTTTCTCTAAGAATAGGATAGCTATTTGTTGTTTTTTATGTGACTATCTACGGTTTAGATAAATGGTCTTTTAAAATTTCCCTTTTATTAAGTATTTGAACGTTTAAAAAGAACTTATTAAACTGAATACAAAGTATTTCAATCGTAAACGTATTTATATGAACTTAAGTTATGCTTTCCTATATTTAGTGGTAAAAATGTATTAAAGCAATATGTTATCAATTTCGTCAAATACTCTATTTCTTTTTAAGCAGGAAGAATGTTTACTTCCTTCATTGTATTGTGTATAGTAAAATTCTTTACATATTATTGATAAAACTTGTGATTATTTAAAGCAATTCTTCGCCTACAATTTTAATAAATTCCACTATGATATCATCATTACCAGAATCATTTTTATTCTCTAGTTTTTGATTGTATTTTAAATTCTAAACCCGTAAAAGAGAAATATTTTAAAATGATTTATTTTATTTACGACAAAGATTAATTTATGCATTTCATCAATTTTTTCATTGAAGTGTCAATTTTTTCTTAACAAAGTATGAATGTTTAGAAAAACTTGATTCTTCTAATTTCCAATAAATTATTATTGCTAATTAGAATTAAAATTCATTTAATTACGAATTTTTTCATACTTTAGATTTTTAGTTTATTTAAACATATCATATGGATTCTTTTTTTGATAGTTTATCTTTTCCTTTCCTTCCTATTTTTCGATTTTCAAAATTAGTGAAAATATCTCTTATTAAATTTATTTTTTTAATATAATTTGGAGATTTCTTAATTAAGACATCTATATTCAGCTAAAACTTTCTAATATTAATTTTATCTTATTTTTTTAAGAAATAATTTATGGAGGAAGCTTGATAATCGTAATAGTTTTTACTATTTTTTAATCAAGCGCAGTTTTCAAATTTCAATTAATTAGATTATTATCAAGATGTTATTAATACTCGTCATAGTTTTGGTAAAGTTGATAAACTATTAAAATTGCCCAATAAAAGTATTTTATTTATAATTTCTTATTTGCCTATCCTGTAATTTTTATATTATTAAGAGTAAAATTTGTTATTATTCTCATTAAGATCTTTTTAAATCATATTTCAAGGTAATTAATAATCGAAAATTATCAAAAAGTAGTCCATAATTTTAAAAAACCGGGAAATCTGCAAATCATCAAAATTTAAATTCTGAGTTGCTATAAATAGTGATTACAATATCATTAATTATGATCTCTTAGGATGAAAGAGGTAGTTCTTAATTATTTTAAATATTTAATTAATTTTGAGTTATGAAATCTAGAAATCTTTAAGCAAAAATATTGATGCTAGGTTAACTATTAACCTAATTAGGAAATAAATTATTAAAGTCACCACAAAGAATAGTAGGAACTTGATTGTTAAAGTCTATAATATTATTAAGGTATTTATATATTATTTCTTTAACTAAGATTTTATCTCTCATTCGTTGGCAAATAATATGATGTGATTATCAAGTTAACACTCAGAAAATATCCAGGAAGTTTTTAGAAATCAAGTTCATTTTACAAAAAATCAAATTCATTTTTAACTATAAAGCAGACATCACAAATAATTCGTCTCTTCGCTTTTAAAAAAAATTATTGTATTGCTTTATAGCAATTGGAATAAAAATTCAATAAGTTCAGATTTCATTTGACGAAAAATATCAAAATTACTAAGCGTTCTTTATTTAATATAAATTACTATTATAAAATGGATGTCGATCGCGTCAGATAAATTAGTAGGTAATCTGGTGCAGTATATACTGCATTGCGAGTAATCTCGCACTAGATACCATTACGGAGAAGGGTGGATAAGTTTTGTTGAGACATGCCTAACTTACCCCGAGGATTCTCTCTAGCAGTATGAAAGTTTTACTGACAGGCCTTCTAATTACCGACTTAATAACTAATTTTTATTTGGACCTTATTCAAGAAGACTGAACATTTGTCTCAAGATTTAAGAATAATTTTAAATAAGAAGATTCCCCATTTGGAGAAGCTGACATAACTCAATGGACTTCTAGAATTTTAACAATAAACATGAGAACATTTTTCTTAATATTAAATATTAATATTGAAAGAGCTGCGCGTCAATGAGGTGCTAAACGCTCTATAATCATTTTTTTTATTTATTAACATTCATAGGTCTATTATATATAGTAATCATATAAAAATTCAGCTTTTATTCTTGAATGATCCATTATATAACTAATTTAAAAATTAATAAGATCATATATTTTTAAATAAATAATTAAATATCATAAAACTTAAATAATTCGATAATTAGATAAATAAACATTTAAAATTTTAAAGTAAGCATGGAAGATAAAATATATTTGATAAAATAAAAAAGATTAAAAAACAGTGATTTCGTCAGGAAATTATAAATTTTAACAAATAAACATTAAAGAGACAAAATAAACTTATAGTATTTATTTTTCTTAAGTTGCAAGTATAAAAAACTAATTTTTATCTATCTAGCACATTTAAATTTATTAAATGAAACCAATAGAATCTTAAATGATAACTATTTGATTTTAAAATAGTCAAGAAGAAACATTGGCAAAAGATAATTAAAATAAGAAAATATCTTCTAAAAATATAATAAATTTTGCTTAAATAATACGAAATAAAAATCTAAAATAATATAGCAATTTTACTTTTTTTAAATACATAACTATTATTCTTTCAAATTAATTTTAAAAAAGTAAAAACCTAAATACTAAAAAATTGGACTAGATAAAAATTAAAAAAAAATATAAATCAAGTAAATATTATTTTGCTTATTCCTCTGCTTAATTAAGTTTTTAATTTGAAGGTTTAATTTAAATTATTAAATCCAAATTAATAAATAGAAGTTTATTGAAAATAATTATTAAATAATATAAATATTTTTAAATATATTTCAAATATTAATTATTAATTAAGTATATGTATTAATTATATATTATTTATATTCATTTTTTAAATGGATTCTTATTTCTAGTTAACCGAGTAGGTAATCCGGTGCAGTCATGTCTGCATTTCAAGTAATCTTGCAATAAATACCACTAAAAAATAGTAGGGACGGACCCATTGAGTGATAAGTCTTACTTGTTTGAGTGTTCTCTCTATCAGTACAAGAGTACGACTAGAGGGATATGAAATCTCAGAGTTATCCTGATTTTGCATGTCGCTATTCTGATCAGGAAAAAGAAAACAGCAAAGACATGATTGAGATTAAAAATAATTATTACTTAGAAGAATTAACATAATTGAGTCATTTGACACTAATATTGGAATGTCCTCTAACTCCAGCCTTTGAAAGAATTACAAGAATTTGAAGAGTAAAGGCAATCAATTTTTATTTTTAAAACAGAGAGAAGAATCAAAGAGACCAGATGAAGCTAAAAACATTTATAGTCTATTATAAATAATTAAATTTTATTCCATTAATTTTTCGTGGTGAACCAAACAATGGTGGTACCACGCTAATTAAATTTATTTATGCTTATTTACTAGTTTATCTAACCTATGTAATTTTAATGCTTTTTTACTTTATTTAGTTATATTAAAAAGATTTCGCTGGATCAATGTTTTAAAGCATTTTAATTTATTTTAGCTAACCCTTTATAATTTTAATATTATATTTAGATAAATTTTAAAGTAATTTTCCTCAAAAAATAATTGAGGTATGGATTTTACATGGGTATACAAGAGGGTAAGAAATTTCTATTTCTAGGATTTATTAGATAAAAGCATTCCAAAAATATATTTTCTTTCCTAAAACTTTTATAAAATAGGATATAGCAATAATATTGCCTAGTTTAGTTCTATTTAATTAAATTACTTATTAATATTAATTTAGTAAATCAAAATAGAGGATATTTTACAAGTTTAGATTGAAAGTTATGCTGTTTTATTAGTTTAAAGATATATAAATTTAATTAACTACTTACGAAAAAATATTTATTAATTATACTAAAGTAAAGAGCATCTTTAACAAGTAGATTTGTGATAGTAGATCTAATAGATTAAATTGTTTAAGTTCTTCAAATATAAAAATCTTGGATAATTGATATAAAGCTAATTTAAAGCAATCCTTATATATAACTCAAGATATTTAAAGAATCAAAATTTTTATTTGGCATTTAGTGCATTATACTTTAGTTTACTCTTTTTAAATGCTTGTGAACTAGCAATTTTCAGTTGTGATAGAATATTTTTGCAAATACCACTATACGTAATCAAGAAAGCTTAAGAGTGATTTTTTCGTTATTACTAAAATATTATTCTTTTAATATATCTTTCATATTAATTTTCCTTATTTAAAGAGATTTTTGTCTAAAGTCTTATCAATTTGAAAATTATCACCCTTTAAGAAAAATAACCATTTAAAAGTCCTAATGAAATTTGATAAAGTTATTTAATTTATACTATAAATTTATAAATGTATATTACTCTTCTAAGATTCTAACCTAGGATTGAAATAAAATTACTTTATGCTAGTAAATTTTTCTGAAAAACTAAAAGTTTATGAAATTAAATAGATTAATGCCAAATAATTAAAAACTTTTTTAATTATAAGCTATTTAAATTATTCATTTTCTTAATTTCATCGGTAGATCAATTGATAAGGGCTATCAGATTTTTCTTTCTACTCATTTTCTGGCTAAGCATTTCCTGCTCCTTCTTCACTTTTTTATGGTTTAGCAACATTTTCTTTTAAAAATTTAGTCAGCTTCTTAAAAGCAGATTCAAAAATATTGGATGGCTTTTCTTCTGTTTTTTATGGCTCAGCATCGTTTCCTTCTTGATTGTTTATTAGTGTCTAAGAAGCGAATTCAAAGATATTGTATACTCCTACTCCTGTTTTTGCAGAAACTTCAAAGTACGGAAGATTTTTCGATTCAGCAAAGTTTTAGGCGTCAGAATATTACACTATTCTGTTTGCTGAAAGGTCAGATTTATTTCCTACAATAATTACCTTAGCGTTCTTTGGAGAATTCTTTTATATTTCTTCTAAATATTATGGTATATTATCAAAAGTCTCTTTGTCTGTAATATCAAAGACTATCACAATTGCATGAGCGCCTTTATAATATGAAGAAGTAAAACTTTTAAACCTTTCTTAGCCTGATGCATCCCATACCGATAATTTGATTTATTTATTCTAAACTTATATTGTTCTAATTTTAAAATCTACTCCTATTGTTGAAAGATAAGAATCACTAAATTGATTATCAGAAAATCTGAGTAAAAGATTTGTTTTCCCAGTACATACGCTTCCAATCATTAAAATTTTGAATAGATGGTCATACTCCCTTGATGAAACCATTTTATTTAATGCAATAAGTTAAAATCCTTTAAATATGTGAAATCATTTCTCTTATACAAATTTAAATCAAAAGATAGTCAATTTAAAAATGGTTTCAATCTAAGAAAATTTAGAAAAACCCCCATTAATAAAAGCTTCATTAAGTAGTTTGATTTTAAGGATTTATTTGATGAGATAAACTTTTTCTTTAGATTTATTGTGAACATAGTTTAATAGAACATACATAAAATAAAATTTACTCTATATAAAATTTATAAATATCGATATTTTGCTAATTGTTTTTTCAATTATTTGAATATAAATCTTAAAATAAACTAGCAGTAAATTTAGCCAAAGAAAAAATTCTAGTTTGAAAATCTTTATTTAATTCCTTCTTTCTCCTTAATTATAATACCCTTGCAAAATTTAGTTTTCCTATTTTTTAAAACCAAAATGCTTAATAATTGCTATTTTAATTATTTGCTTCTTAGTTGTTTGTAATTTTAAGATAGTCAATAAGATAAATGAAATAATTAATAGGTTATTCAGAAATTACTAATAGATCAGATATTTAATTTTAAATAGCTTTTATTTTAAAAGAATGTATAAAAAATCATTTATTATTTTTTAAATGTCAAAATTAACGTGTTTCAATATATTTCTTTAGTATAATTTTTAAATTTTTTAAATGAAAGTCAAAAATTTCTTGCAGATAGAATTAAGAGTTTAATAATTATAATTTTTTAATTTTTATTAAATATATATTCTTTAAAATCGCCATAGTTGTTCGAAGGTGAACAACAAGGTCGTCTTCATCAGAGGTTGGGGAAGTTAAGTACCCATAATCGACTTTATGTCTTCCTCTGCTTTGGTTTGACCTCGAGGCATAAGATTCTTAGTCCTTCGGCACTGACTTCGTTTATTTGTAATTCTGGAACTAAAAAGAAATAATATTGCGAGCTTCATCAGAGGTGGGGAATTTAAGTACCCATAATTGACACATGTCGTCCTCTGCTTTGGTGATGTAATGAGACACAATCCTGCCATGTCCTTGGACCTCCAGCAAGTATTAAAGATTACGAGTATTCTAAAATTATATCAGTATTGAACATTTTTATCAGTACTGAATAATTATACCAGTATTGAACATGGTTTATCAGTATCTGATAACTTTATCAGTAACAAACATTCTTGTCAGTATGAAACATTTTTTTTAAAGAGCTGCGCACCAACGAGAGTTCTACGCGCTCTATAATCAAATTTATTTATTTATTAAATTAAATTTAAACTAAAAGAGTTTTTTGACGTCTTTAATTGCAAGAATTGCTTCTTTCAATTATAGACGTTAGTAAATGTTTTTAAATAGTTTTTTAATCTTGTTTACATCTCATCATTTTTCTTTAATTAGTTCTTCTTTCTATTCATCTTTAGCTTCTTCCTTTTTTGCTTTCTCCATTTCTAGAATCTCAAGTCTCCTTGTCATTAGCTTCTTATGAAATATTTTGATCTATAAGTCTAAATACTCCAATTTAGACCTTGAAAATGAGTTTAGATATTCTTGATCGTATAGTATAAGGCGCCTTAAGTCATAATTTCCGATATTTTCCGATAATCAATTCATTATATTAGAATAGTACACACATTTAAAGATATGCTCGAAAGTTTCATACTCTCCACACATACAAAAGGGATTATCAATGGGGTAATGACGATCTTAAAGATCCTTACGGAAATTATAAGTTTAGGTTCTAAGTTTATATATACTGATAATTTCTCGTCTATACTATTTGTTTAATTTAGTATAAGTAATTTGTGGAAATTGTTAAAGATTACCAAATTATTCAGTATATACTCTAGCTGTTTTCATCCTCATAAATTTTTTAGTAGCTACTTTGTAGAAATATTGTTGTATTTTTTCTCTTACATGTTTAGTAAAAGTTTTAAGATTGGTATTATTCTATTAATTCTGCAGATCGATATTATAAAGGTCCGATAATTGCTACACTTAATCGTAGTATTGAAATCCTTTTTTCCATATATTAATGAAAAGAGAGCCTATTGTTGATCTTGGAAAATCAGTACTTTCTTATTTAATTTTATGGTAGAATCTGAAGAATTTTATAGCCATAATGTGCTTAAAGGGTAATCAATTCAGGTCTATATAACATGATTCATTAAATGTTGAAGTTGCTACTTAAAAAGCTTTTCTTGAAATTAATCTCATGCTTGATTCTATTCTGTTCAGAACTCCAGTTACTCCTTTTTGAATACTTCATGGTACTAAGTCTCCTCCATATTCTGCTTTAGGTAATGTAAAAAGTCTACATAAAGTTTTAAAATGTCAAGGAGTTACATTCTTATATCTCATCAGTTAAAAAACAGCTTTCTTCATTGCAGCTATATACTTGAATGCAGTTTCTTTGCAATGGGGATTTAAGTTCTTCTTCTAATGTAGAATAACTCCTAAATATGTTACTTGTTCTTTTTAAGCAATTGGCTAATTTCCTAATTATAAATTTAAAATTTATTATTTCTGATTCTTCTTTAGAAATTAGATGCATTCGGATTTGGTAACATTAATCTTTAAATGTGTTCATGCAAAAACTTTATTTGCTTCATTTATTAAATTCTACATCTACTTTGCAGATTTGGAAAGAAGAATAAGATCATCTGCCCATCCTCTACAAGCGAAGCTAATACTTGAATCCTGGCATTTAAATCCCAATTAGTTACTTTTACTTTCCAGATATCTAATTACTATGTCATAATACAATAATGCTAAAACTGGTCCATGAGAACTTCCTTACATAACTCCATTGTTGAACTATAAAGTTCTGGTGCTCTTACCATCTATGATAAATGAAGAATTTAGGTTTTTATAAAACGATTCTAAAGCTATTATTATTCCAAGTGGTAGTTTAACTCTCTTAAGTTAATCAAACAAGAGTCTTCTTTCTATTGAGTCAAACATTTTTTCAACGTCTATCAGTGTTGCTATCAATTTAGTCTTACCTTTAGCACATTTCCGATAGTTATCAATTATTTGTTATATTATTCAAATTTATTAAGTTGTTTATCTGTTTTTCATAAATCCCATTTATGAAGGGTGAATCAAATTTCTCTAATAAATCAGATTGTATAGTCTTTTTGTTAAAGCTTTATCATATAGTTTTAGAATAGTATTAATAAGAGAAATAGGTCGTCAGTTTTTCCAATCATCTTTATTTCCTTTTTTAAATATTGGAATTATCACCGATATATTTAATTCCTAAGGGATTCTTCCAAGTCTTAGCATATTATTCAGAAAAGAATGAAGAATTATTAATAAATATTATCCACCATATTTCAGAAGTTCGCCTTTTATTCCATCTGGACCAGCTGCTTTTCCATTCGGAATTTCTTTTATAATTTCTTATATTTCTTTTATGGTAAAAAGATCAAATCCTTACAAATACGAGAGTGGATAATCTTTAATTTCTTAAATATTATCGTATATTTTATCTATTTTTTAATTACTAAGATTTATCTATTCTTGAGTTAGATTATAATGCTTGTTAAAAACACAATTTTCCCATGATTCAATGAATTTATTTTTGATTTCTTAATTAAAGTTCATAGTATTTCTCTTCAAAGGATTTAGAATTTTCTTAGCCTGTGAAAAAATTTCCCTAGAATCTCCATTAAGAAGTAGAAATTTCTTTTTTGCTTTATTTTTTTTAAATTTTCATAGATTATACTTGAAGTCTTTCCAAATTCGTTTTGCTTCCTCATGAAGATTAGTTACTTGCTAGTTTATTCTTCCAAATCTTACGTGAGCTTCCTTATATTCTGAGTTAGTTCTTTTTGCCTCTATATATTTCTTTGTGAGAGCTCGAGGAAGTTTGTTATAATTTGAATCTGGAATAAACGAACCTAATGTTTGATCAGCATTGTCTTAAATATTACTTTTGATGCATTCATATTAATCTTCAAGATTATCTTAATCTATTTAAAAGAATTCTAGATAAGTTTGTAGGAAAGATTCTTAATATTTTTATCTATCTATTGCATCTTATAACCTATTTATTTTATATTTTCTCTGAGTTATCTTTTCCCAATATACTATAGAATTATTGATAAAGTCGACAGTGATTGGAATATGATCAGAAAATAAACTATTATTATGAGCAGTGAAATTTGCAAACTAATTAACGTTCAAATGGTTGTTTATAATGATATAATCATTACAATACGTTTTTCCTGTTCCTTTGTGAATACATGTATTAATGTTGCTATCATTCACTATCTCAAGATCGTTTTATAGTAAGAATTCTTATAGTCTAATGTTATTATCATAAGCATTTTCAGGATTATCACCGAAGCCTTATAAAAGAGCATTGAAATCTCCCATTAGTATATGTGGATTATCATTATATAAATTCAGCAATGTATTTAGTTGTTCATAAGCTAAATCTTTAACATCTTAACTTTTTCCATTATCAGGCATGTAACAAGACGTGATTAAAATATTATCCAGTTTAATTGTTATGAATCTATTTATTTCTTTTTCAACTTATATATGTATTTCTGTACTATTAAATTCTTCTCCTACAATTAAGCATACACCTCCTCCTTTTCCTGAGTTCTTAAAATATGTTTTAAATCCATTTATCAATATTGGAGGAAAGTCATCTTTTTATCAGGTTTCGTTTATTGATAAAATATCTATACTGTTATCTCTGATAAATTCTTCAATATTCAAGCACTTGCTCGCTATTCCATTAATATTTATATGTCCCATCTTTATTTTTTAAATTTATTAGTCCTTTCTAATTTTTTCCGAGCCTGCAGATAGACCACTTTCGTAAATGCAAATGCTTTTCTATCCTTATTGGTTAATCTAAATATGTACTAATCTTTTTCCATACTCAGGATGTTAATGAAAATATTGTATCAAAATATATATTACTTACGTCGTATATTTTTTAAGTAGCTTTCTATCTATATCAATTTTACTTTTCACACTATCACATGTACCTTATTCTAAATCTTAAGTAACTGTGACATATCTACCTTATATATTGTGCATTTCGTACTATGGACGTCTTCAAGTTTCGGATTTAATAAACTTTTAAAGTTATAGACTAGTCAGATTGAAATAACATATTATTTAATCACACTCTTTTTTATTATTATGTTTACTCATACGTTTTGCTGGCGGAATTGTTTTATCTTCTTCTTCATGTTTCCTTTTAAGAATATTAAGATTAATATTGGAAGATAAGGTTTAATTCTGATAAATAGCATCGATCGAATCTGTTTAGTTTTATTAATCTTTTTTTCATCTTTTAGTAGAATAATTAAATATATCTTTTTTCAAATTTTAATTAAGTTTTTAAAACTCTTCTATTTTTATCTCAAGTGTCTACATATTTTGGGTACTTTAAATGAATTTTAAGTTGAGTTAGTGATATTAATGCTATAGTAAAACAAAATCTTCATCTGGCAATTTTATTTGACAGTATTAGTTATTATGTTATGTTATAATAGTATTAGTTTATGCTTCCTATTAATTATTTTAAGTTTACATTAACTTGTCTTGCTTGATTATATTTGTTTGAGTAAATTTTTGACACAAAAAAGCTGTTTATTATTTATTTATATTATCTGTTTAGATAATACTATCCTTTGTTTAAATATTTCCATATAATGTTTAAGTTTATGCATCTACAAATTACTTCTTCTAAAATTACTATTAATTACTGAATTCTTTTGTATGTTAGATTTAATTCTAAAATAATTCTTTATACATTTGAATTTCCTTATTTTTTAATAGAATTTAATTTTGAAAAGTTATATTTATTTCATATTTTTATTATCTTTACTTATCTAATTCGATTTTAAAAGTTAAAATTTCCATTTAAGCTTTCTATTCTTAATCTATAAATTACTTATTTTAGTTTTATAATTTTTAATATTAAGAATATAACTCTTGGAGTTAAATTTCGTTTATTATTTTTTATTAGGTAATTTGTTGAAGTAAATATTAGTTCTATTCTAATATAGTCTATTGATATCCTTGCTAAGTTTTATTTAGAAAGTTATCTATTTCAATTTAAGTAAAATTTTTAATTTTATTAAAGTTTTGGCATAGTGAATTATTTGCTCCTATCATTTAAGCTTAAGTAAAGCTTTAATTAGCATTGGCTTCAATTTGAATCTCTTAATTAGATTATATTTCATATTTTGAATTGACTTAATTCTCATAGTTTTTCTATTATATCTAAATTTCTTGAAATATACTAATTATTTCATCTGTTTAAACTATTTAGTTACTGTAATAAGTGGAGAAGTTTGTTTAAGTAATTTTATGAACTAGTTATTTTGATAGCATTTTTTTGTGATATTGCTATATATCAGATTTGATTGACTAAAAATTGTTCTATAATTGTTTATATTTCTAATAAATTTTATTTATATAAGTTTTATAATATATTTTGGATATTTCTTAGTTACTTATCCTTGTTTCAATATCTCGTTCATATTTTGCTTTTATATTAATTAACATTTCATTTAATTATTGGTTCTTATCTATAAGTCTTTATATATTATGTTTAAGTTCTTTTATTTCTAAGGTAAATAAATTCTCATTAGACTAATTAATTATTTAATTTTATATTATATTTCTTAAATCAGCAGTTTAATTTTAAGCTTGTTTGCTCTGAAGATCAGGTAAATAATGATTATTTGAATTATCAGGATTAGTAGTATTATTTTATTTCTGATTAATTTCGTTATTTGAAATTTAATAGAATTGTTAATTAGTATTATTCAAAAATGAATCTTAAGTTTATGTTATTTTTGACTACCATAAAAGGATATCTTTATTTGAATTTTAATTAGGATTTGAAGGTATATCTTTTGAATTCTAACTATCTAAGATAATATCTTATTTTTGGAAAGATTTCTTAGGTAATCGTTTCGTATCTTTCGCGGTATTATTTTAGGCGGTTAATCTGTTCATCTATTTATAGGTTGATTTCACTTTCATAATCCGCTACAATTAATATCCACGTTGAAGAGAGTTCCTAAGTAGTTTTAATGGGACGCGTATGAATTTGTTTTCCGGTTTTTGACTACAATTTTTAAGTAGTTGTCTTAATAAATTCATTATTAGGTTTACTTATTTAATTTGTAGTTACTCCAAATCTTTCGTTTGGAGATTTTAATGCACCTGCCTATGCTTTTCCTATGAATTTGCAGCTTCTTTGAAATTAATTAAAGAAGAGTCACTATTAAAAACTAGTGAATTCTATATTTCGTCCATTTTTTTTTTTTCAATTTATTTATTTATTTAAAAGGATTTTTATCATCTTTAATTAAAGGAAATTTTTCCTCTAATTAAAGATTATAAAATTTTTTATATTATTGGCAAAACTGTGCATTTCTTCATCTGCTTCAATTTTAAACTGAGATATCTCTTGGTTCTCTTCAAAAAGCTCATGCAATTTATTTTTCATCTTTTATAATTTTCACCAGCTTATATAATAAAATAATAAGGTCTTTTTGTCCTTTTTAAGCTATTTTTTTTACAAAATCCTACTTGAGTATTGTCACACTTAAATCAACTAAAACCGGCTTCTTTCTGTAAATATCTCCAAAACAGTTACAATGAAGTATTCTCGATATTCTGAGTTCTTTTAGTGCTGCTCAAGCACTCTTTTCAGTTTATGCATTACTTCCATATCTGTTCAGTCTTTGACAAAATAGCAACACTTTGATAAGGGCTTTAAATAAATTTTTTGTCAATTTAAAAACTGCTTGCTTGAGGTTTTTCTTTTGTAATTTAACTCTTCTTTAATTTTATATGGATTTGCTGTGAAATTTTTTTCTATTATTACAAATTTGGAAGTTAAGGTTTAAATTTAAAACTAAACTTAACATACCAAATCTTGATCTTCCTTTTTTTAATCTTACAAAAGAAGATAAAGATTCTAGCTTTCCATTTTCCGGATCTATATTTGTGTATTCATTTTCTCAATTAAGGAATAAAGCAAAATAACTTATCGCTCAGGAGTTTCTCAAGTTTTTTCAGCTTGCTAGTAAATTCAGTATTTTCAAACCTTAATAGGAATAGATTTACCTTTTTTAAAATTGTTGGCTCTTGCTAGTAAATTGTGACTTAAGATATATCTATTAGGCTAAAATTTAGGTTTTCATTCCTAGATTTTTTCCCTTTGCTTTTAATAATTGTAATATCAATAATAGATTGGAGTGATTATAAAATTAGCAGGATCATCACGGTTTTAGATGAGTCTAATTGTATTATGATCAATAAGAAGTTACTTGTCGCTTGAGATACAAAAAATAGCTATATTCCATTTCTTTTTATTCAGCTCAGTCGTTTTCTTGCTCTTTTAGGATTATATCTTTCAAAACTTCTTTTTAATTAATTAATTTCAACTAAAAAAGTTTTTGGACCGGAAACTCCTTTCCCATTGCACGACCCGACGCTCTCTTTTTATAACGGGGATATCCTGTTGTGCTCACAGCTGTTAGGGAGCTCCATCGCTATGAGCAGCCAGGCTTCAAGCCCCTACCAAGAGCGGATAATCTCAAAGACAGTGTTCCCTTCAGAAAATGACTCTGACCAGGGACTTTCTCAGCGACAGGAAAGGAATTTGTTCCTACCCATAAAACCAGAAAGTGTTGTCACGAAGATCATTCTCAGCTCCCACCATCTTTTTTTTATTCTCTCAAAACTTCTTTTATAATTTTATTCCTTGATAAAACTTTCTTCAACAAATCTTATTTCTCTTGAAAATTATATTCGACTCAATTAGTTCCAAATATTATTTCTCTATTCTTTAAGTTTTGCTAAAATATTAACTCTTTCTTACCAGATGTCTTTCCTCTTGCAGTATAAGCAGCTTAATATATTTCTTTTTTTATTAGTTTAAACTGGCTTTTACTTTTTCTCAATGTCCATTGTTTTAGTTTTATTTGATATTGACATTATATATAAGGTAAACTAATTGAATCTTTCTTCTATTTATTTAAGTTTCATATTAGTCTTACATTTCTGATTTACTGCTAATTTTTGCTTTTATTTGGATTTTAGTTGAATTTTACCAAAGTTGTCAGCAAGGTGATAATTTTTTCTTTTGATTCCAAAAATAAAGATTTTAGGGTCTGATTTTCTAAGAACATTTGAATTTCTCCTTTTAGTAATTTATGTTTTAGGTTGTTTAATTTCTTCCTTAGAAGAGTTAATTTTTATATCCTACTATAGGTATAAGCCTTTTTAATAATATAATCTGATAAATATGATTAAAAAGCATTAAATTTGAATAAATAGTTTAAAAAATATTTATAAACATATAAGATAAATTGGTGTATTTAACTAGTAAGGACTAGTTTAGATAATTTTGGAAATATTTAATTATTGATCTTGGAAAATGCATAATTTATAAATAATCTTAAAAGATAAACTTAAAGTTAGTAAGTTATAGATTAATATTATTATATCTATAGAAAATCATCCTTTTTAAGAAATACTCCTCTCTTGGATTATTCCTTAAAAAAAGAATAATAATATAATCTAACTGAATAAGACCCTCAATAAGCTTAAGAAATACAATCTAAGGAAGAATAACCATAATCGGTGCAACAACAATAACCATTATATAATTATTAAAATAGCAAAAATAAAGGATAGAAAAAATAGAACAAATGCTAGAAAATCTGATTAAATAACTAGATCTATAATTTCCATCCATAGAAGAAATTTGAATAAATTTTTATCATCAATAGTAATTAAAATGGAAGAGATTGATAAATAATTCAATGAAGCTCCTCAAATTTTATAATTCCAATTTTCTAAATTTTAATAGCAAATAATAGAACTGCAAGAAAAGTAAAAATAATAATAATTAATAATTTAAAAAGCATTAGATAAGTAATCAAGTATTCTAATGGAAATCGAATCTGAATATAAATAATAAAATACAAATCAGATAAATTTCTATCGTATAAAAATCCGTTGCTACATATGTTAGAAGAATCACAGACGGGAAAATGTTTAAAAAAAATTTTAAATAAATAATGCAAATAAGTATTAAAAGAATTTTTCTGCTTTGACCAACATGGACAATATAAATATACAGAGAAAAATTTATAAATCAAGAATTAATAAATAGAATAACAATTGGAGATAAAACCAGAAGGACAAATGGATTTTGGGGAGTAACAAGGATAACAGACTAATGAAGTACGACATGCTTTAATTTAGGAGAAAGCAGAGCAAAAAGAAGTTAACTGCGAAGTCCTTCTCTAAGAATATAATCTTAAATTTATTCTTTATTTACTTTTAAATTTTCTTTTATAATGATTTTAATATTTCGTATTTCATTTTCGAAATCAATTTTTGTTTTAAGATCATAGAAAAAATCAACAGTATCTTCTCAAAATAGTTCATTCATCCTTCTAAATAGTTATAATATTTTAATTAATTAATTTCAACTAAAAAAGTTTTTGGACCGGAAACTCCTTTCCCATTGCACGACCCGACGCTCTCTTTTTATAACGGGGATATCCTGTTGTTCTCACAGCTGTTAGGGAGCTCCATCGCTATGAGCAGCCAGGCTTCAAGCCCCTACCAAGAGCGGATAATCTCAAAGACAGTGTTCCCTTCAGAAAATGACTCTGACCAGGGACTTTCTCAGCGACAGGAAAGGAATTTGTTCCTACCCATAAAACCAGAAAGTGTTGTCACGAAGATCATTCTCAACTCCCACCATCTTTTCAATTATTTCTAATATTTTAATTTAGAGAAATTATAAATCATATGGTTGATAATATGCTTTTATGCATTATATATAAGTTTAAAGGTATATTGCTTATATATTTTTATTGTTATTATTATTTTGATTTATATCAATCAAAAATTTATTTCATAGATTTTTACTTTTTTTAGGAAATAAAATATAATTAATATATAGCAGATACAATGTAAGTTTATTTTAGCTGAAGGCAAAATTATATAAATAATCTTTAATATTAGAAGTTAAAGCAGTCTTTAATTTATATTTATTAAACTTTATTTTTCTCAATTTGAATAATTGGGTTGTAGCCTTCTTAAAATATCTAATTTAATAATAATTTTAAGATTAGAATAAATAAGTCTAATTTATAAAGCATATATATAAATAAATAAAAGAATCTATATAAGTATATAATTCTTAAATAGATTTAGTCTAGTTAATTTTCAATTTAATTTAGGAGATTGGATGTATTAAATTGCCTTAGTATTAGAAGATTTAAACTTATTTATCTTGAATAATTTAATCAACAAAACAGAACTTGACGTTCATAAGCAAAAGTTGATATAAAAACCATATCCTAAAATTAGCTAGAATATACTAATTAATGAGATATTTTGATATATGGTGTTCTTAGAATAATTTTAGCATTCAAATACTTTTATCTTCTATTTTTCAATTATAAAAATTACATTTTTTACAATATACGCTTTTCAAAATTACCTATTTAATGGATTATTTTACAAGTTAAAAGAATTTTACGCATTCTAAGTATTAATTTACTAATGTATAGCTAGTATAGTAAAAGGATGTGTCCCTTACTTAATAAAAAGATAGCCAAAATAATTTTAGATGAAAATCTTGGTATAAAATTTTTTTTCGATTTATTAAGTCTTAGACATAATAAATCAGTTAAAATAGAACACTTTGCAAGGATTTTATAAAAGCCTTACAAAACATTAAATGATTTAGAAGAAGAAGAAAAATTATTCGATGTAGTATGAAAAGAAGTATCTATATTTTAGAGTTTAGCTCGAGAAAAGAAAAGGGAATTTCTAAAGTATATGAAGTACAAAATATTTGATGACTAAGGTATTATCTTTAGAAAAGGAGAAAAATCTAAAGAGTTTTATATCATTTTAAGTGGCTACGTTTCATTATATGAAGAAATCATAGAGTAGCATGACGGAAATTTCTAAAGAGTAGCGAAGCAAATAAATAACCTAACACCTGGAATGTGTTTTGGAGAAAGAGGAATTTTAATAAACTAACCTAGATCTTTAAATGCAAAATGTATAGGAGTAAGTGAAATAATATCCATAAACAAAGATGAGTTTTAGTTTCTGCTAAGGAAAGACTTCAAGACATCTTGAGAAAATAAAATAAACTTTATTTTTAAAAGTATTCTAATCTTTCAGAAGTTTATTCGTAGCATAGTTGAAAAAGTAGGATACTCTTTTGTAGTGATGTGTTATAAGAAATAGAATATAATTTTAAAATAAGGAGAATTTTCTTAACACTTGTACTGAGTTATGCAAGGAGAATGTAAAACTACTAAGACCATAGATTCTTCTCTCTTAAAGAAATAATTCAGTCTTTAGCTTTTAAGTTAGGAATGCATGTTCGGAGAGGATTCAGTAATTTTAATTAGCCGATGAAAATAACAGTTATAGCCGAGAGTAACATCACACTAGTTGCAATTTCGAAAGATAACTTTGAAAGTTTACCTGCAGAGTTGATTCAGTTTATCACAAAAGTGCAAAAGATCAATGACTATTTAGAGAGAAAATATTAGGAGTTTAGTAAAAAATAATGAATATGCAATAGAATGAAGAAAATTAGATATTTCTAGAATCTAAAATGAATAATAAGATAAAAGAATAAATAGTTATAAAAGGAGCTTAAAACTAATTAAACAACTTATTTAGCTAAAAAAATGAAATGCAAAATATGTATTTAGGAAGAGAAGAATAATCCCTAGCCATTTAGCATAAATAAATAGTGCATTAATTAATTCACTAACCTTAACTAGAAGCTAATATTAACAAAGAAAAGACTGAAGGAAATCGAAGAATCTTAGACTGGTAGTAGGATTAAATATAATAAAGAAGTAAATCTACATTTAGTTGTGAAGAAAAACTTCCAAAGATACAAAGTCCAATAAATTAAAATACAACCAATCATTATAAAAGTAAGAATTTATTCTTTGAATAGCTTCCTTCTATGTGGCGTTTACTTATAAAAATATAAAGCAATGAAAATAATATTCTGAATATATCAGATATTGAATTAAGTGAAAATATGTTTTCGCAAAAAGCAGGTTAGGAAATGAATTTGAAAATTGTTTTCCTATTAAAAGTGAAAGAGAATTTTTTTTAATTATTCTTAAAACTTCTAAAAAAGAGAATAAGCAGTGTAAATTTAAGTAATGAATATTATATTTAATTAATTCTTGTATAAATTTGCAAGCATCAAACAAATTTAAATTTAGATTTTTCATATTTTAAATATATATCTAAAATTTCTAAAATGACAGATATTTAGCATCATAATAATTTAAAATAAGAGATTTTAACTATTATAATAAGCAAACTTTAAAGTTAAGCAATATTCATTATAGAATTTTTTATTATCATTTGCTATTAAAATAATTTTATGTTTTATTATATCTGAATAAATCAATTATATGATGAATTATATTGAAGTTACCTTGCAAAATTACAAGGTAAACAGATAAAAGCTTTTTTATTATATTTCTTAAGTTATCAGTATAGCTCTAAAAAGTGTATAATTAATAAATAACTAGAAGAATATCTTAGAAAAATAAGCTTTTTGCTTTTATTTTTTAGTTTTAAATTTAGAAATTTCAGATATTCATAAATTTAATTTATTCTGAATTGCATCTATTTTTAAGATTTTATTTCCCTAAATTATAAAGAAAATAATAGTAATCAAGATTTTGATGTTGAAGTAAATAATTAATTTAAAAATAAGTAAATTTAAAAAATAAAAAATTCATTCTAAACTTAATTCAAGATACAGTTGAATCTAAGATTTATTTTTAAGCTAAATTCCAATAAATAAGAAGATATAATAGACTGATTATTCTATTCCACTTTACTCTGTTAAGCTTTATTTATTTAAATAAGACTAAATATAATAGTGAAGTTTCTACAAAGGCAATTATTCTTTAGAATTTAAGAAAAATTTAATTTTATATTGATTTCTTAATTAAACTTGCTATATCGATATTTAGAAGGCTTTGCTTTAAATTATTTTGTAATTTTATAAATTTGTTTTCAATTTAAAAGGAATTTAGTCTTTAGTGATTCATCTCAAAATGAAAAAATTAGAATCAAATTTTACTAAATAAAATTAAAAATGCTCTATGCTTAATCTTATAGAATATTAAAAGGATGATATTAGTTCTTTGCAAACTTTGCTATTTATTTTATAATTTATAATTTTATAATAATTTACATTGTAAGGACTAATAAACAAGAGGAAAAATAACAAAAATATCTGTATCAAAAGTGAAAAAATGCTAGCTAGTGGATTTAATAAAAATTGGCTTGCATAACTAGATTTGCTATAAATTATAAAAAAATAAAAATTGATTTAATAAAACTAGAAAATATTTATTCAAATAGCACAAATAAAGCTACTAGAGAAATTTATCTATGCAAGATTCCTCACATTATAATAATGTATTAATATTAGACTAATTTATATTTATCTAATTTAGTTTCAATTAACTATTTAATAAAACTACATCGTCACCAAAAATGATTTTAAGGAGTATATAAATAAACTAAAGATGTTCATTCTTCTAGTTGTTTAATATGTATTAGTTATGTCTAGTAGCTTTAGGTATTTTAACTAGAATATTTTTAAAGATACATTATCTTAATAAATACTTGAAAGATAATTAATTTTTATTATTTTTTCTATTTCAATTATTCTTAAATCTAAGTATATCAAGTATTAGAGCTTCTAAATAAATATACCAGATATCATTATGAAAGAGACTTTGAATAAAAAAGATGGATATATAGGTATTTATAGATAAATTAGAAAGCTAAATTTATATTATTTATTTCCTTTCTTAAATGGTAACTAATAATTTTTTAAATTAGAGTTAGATAGCTAAAACAAATTCTAAATCCATTCAATTAATTTAAGAAATTTTAGATAAATTAACTTGCATAAAAAGGTAAAAAGTAGGAAAAAAAATTATATAAAATACAAGAAGAATATAAAATATCTATAAACAAAAGGTTTAAATAAATATTTATTAAATTTTAGATATACTTGATTCTTTAAATAAGAAAAGAATAAACTTAATTGATTTATATCTATATTTCAGAATAAATTCATTAGTATTTTCATTTTTTAATCCAAAGAGTTTGCAAAATTATGCCTAATTTATTTTATAAATTTTAAAAGATTACAGATTGGTTATTTGATACGAGATAAATTAGAAATTGTTTTAATAATTATTTAATATAAAGATAGTTTTCCTCAAATAATGAATAGATAAATGAAAAATATTGCTAATGCATTTTACCCTTAATTTAATTTAGATTAAGTAAGCATGTACATTTTCAATGATATTCTTCTTTTTATTTCTCTCGTTTATTTTATAATTAAAGTTGCTTCAATTATCTAAATTTTTATATTTGTTCCCTTTTAATTTTAGCTTAATTAAATTAAAATTAATGCTTAAATAATTTTAAATTCTTTTCTAAATAATTTCTCCTTTACCAGCTGCAAATTATAATGGAAAGTGATTATATTTAATTAATCTTAAATAGATTTATTAAAATAAAGCTTTAAATTTCTATGTAAATTATGTGAAATCTCCTTTTTGATAGTAGGATTAGATATATAAATATCATTAAACTTATTTTTCTAGCTGTTGCTTATATTAAAAATATTTGAAATAATCAGATAAAATTGAGAAACTAGAGGATATTCCAGAAAAATATTACATTAAGTTAGGCAATAAATAATTTGAATATTTAAATAAATATTTACTATCCCTAGCTTATCAAATATCTAGTAATTCAATCGTTAATATAGAGAAATAGTTGCTATAGCATTTATAAGTTTAAAGTTTGTTTGCTAAGGGATGAAGGAGATAGAAATATAACAGAATTGAACAAAAAGAAATTATTCATTTTTAATTGTTTTTTTTTCTTAGATTATAACTTAAAAATGCAACGGAAGACGTTTTTCATACTTTTAAGCTTTTGAATTCTGCTAGAAGTGGCTTTCAAGTAGAAAGATAACTAGGAATGTGCTTTAAGTAGAAATTATAGCAGCTATTAGATATATAGGCATAAGTCGAAATCAGGCTTTTCTTTATAATTATTTGATAACAACTTGGCATCCAGAAAAAACTCTTTTTATGAACGTGTCTAGAGTTTAGATAATAAGTATTTCTTTGCTTAAGAAGTTATAGAAAAGATTGAAATTTTGGCTCAGAAGTTAATAAGAATAGTTCCAGGAGCTTATGCCGAAGAAATAAAACTCCACAACTAAAGAATTCTTTTCAATCTTGATGCTCCTTGAAAATATGACTTTAAAGATGAATATATAGCATAAATTGATTTGTCTCAATACTTCAAGCAAAGAGATAGATTTGAAGACTTAAATTATAGAGTTTTTGTTTAAGAAAAAGGAAAAGAATACAAATTTCCAACTAACTAGGAGATAGTTGAAAAAGACTTATCAAGTTCTTTACTATGTCATATGTCTTTGGATGGGTATTTTCTTAATTTCGACAGCGATACATCCTTTTAATCCGACAACTTAGGAGGGAGATGCTAAAACTCGGATGATGACATAAAAAGTGAATACACATTAAGAGTAGTTGCAATAGGAAGTAACGGCATAGCAAGTGTTGACTTGGAATATGACATAAGTTCTAGCCTTACTGCATACTATGGTGAAGCAATTTTGTAAAATCTGTTTAATATCCTAATCTTACTTATAATTCTGTTTTTACTAGAATATATATTCAGAAATGTTTCTGTGTGAAATCATTAGTTCGAAAATTACCAAGAAACTTCAGCACTAATGATCAAGAAGATTTTCGAAGATGTTTTCTAATTCTAAGACTAGACAATTGCTCCTAGAGATTATAAAGAAAAATTCAATAATTTTATAGATAAAAAATTTCTGTTTAAAAATAAAGTATGGAAGCTTAAAAATAAAAATGCTAATTTGAGAATTGAAGTAGTGCCTCCTATGAATCGCAACTTTACTGACGGTAAAATAAAAATAATACTAAGATAAGATAAAATAACTACTGAAATAAGTTAAGAAGAGTTTGATAAGTATTTAGAGCATATAAAGTTCATGATAGATTCAATAGAATTTTCATTTAAAGATGACTGCACTTAAGTTGAACCTAAGCTAGATGTGTTAGAAATTTCAAATATTGATGAATATATTTTAATTCTACCTTATGATGTCGCTAACAGAAATTTACCCGGAATTTTAGATCTTGAAAAAATAAGAGATTTCGATACATAGACAGTGAGATATTAAATATACTGAAGATTTTATAATTTACTTAAAATGAAAGAAAGAAGCTTAAATACAATATTAGATATTTCTAGCTCAATAAAGCCAAGACTTAGAATTTATAGGTTCTATAGTTTTATTAGATATGCAGGAGGTTATAAACCAAGAGTAGAAGACTACTAGTATAATACTGAAACTAGCATCGAAATGTTTAAAATATTGTTAAGAATAACGGACTTAGGAAGGTTAGATTGAAAATAGGAAGAAGCTTTAAATAAGCTTTATTAAATCGCAACTGAGCAACCATAAAGCAACAGTAAAGCAACTCATCAATTAATATCCAAAGAATAGATGGTATAAGCAATATAGCCATTTATGGTTTCAGTTTAAGAATAAATAGTCGAGAGAGCATTTACACTTAGCCGTAACGTTCCAGCCTAAAATATAAGCCTACCCATAGAGCAGGTATAGAATGTTGATAAAACTGAGCAAAAGTAGCCTGATTTGATATTAAAAGCAAAATAATTATTCGAAGATGATTAGTAAAATACAAATAACTTTCAAGACAATTAATTTGATTGACTCTTTAATTTAAAATTAAAAAATAAATGCAAAAATTTAAATTAATTTACATCATTTCCTTATTGTTTATTTAAAGCATAGAGCACTTTTGGTTTTATTCAAACTGTAATTTCTCCAATTTAAAATTCTTTTACTCTTAGTTTGCTTCTTATGCATAAAGTTAATTCTATTTTAAAAATTTTTAATTATTACATTTATCAATTTCATAAATAAAAATAAATGCTTTTTAAGTTAACAATAATAAAATGACTTGCCTTTTAGTCAAGAAGATGTATTAAAATTTCTTTATTTATAAAATTTTTTAATTTTATTAATATTTTTTGAATTTTCTTACTACGAATTTTTTATTTCTTAAGAGGCAGATTAAATATTTATAATATTAGAAATATTGCATAATGCTATACTCTATTTTATGTATTCATTATTTTTATTAATACACTTTTAAATTAATTTGATATTTCTTAATGTAATCTTTATAATAGAGCATTTTCATTTTAGAAATTTACATAACTAAAATTATTATTAATTTAAAAACACTACATTAAGATACCATTTTTAAAGCTCATAAAAATTAATTCTAAAAGATTTAGAAATTTAATAAAGAATTGGTTTTGAATAGAGAAATTTTAATAAATATAATCGTTTAATTTAGATTCTTTAATTTATAATTAATTCAATCTTTTTTTAATTTCAAACTTTGCTGATTATCTATCATAGTTTTCTTATAAATCTTGTGGATTTGTTTTCCTATGCATAATGTGCATTTGTTGTTGTTAGTAATATGCTTCATAAAAATTGGAGATTATATTGTTCTTAATTTAATTTTAATGTATTTCTAATTCATCAATAATAATAATGAATTATAATTATTGCTCCTTTAATAGTTTCATCCCTATATTGAAGTTTAATTATTTGTCGTTTAATTAATTTCCAGTCTTCGTCTTGGTCACTTTCATTAAGAACATATCTATTTGTACTAATTTAACCCTTTTTAATATTAGGATATTGTTTAGTCAAATTCACTGTTTAGCATTTATTCATTTCTTCTTTTTAGGCAAATGCTATGTCTATAAAGAGCTCATTCCCTCTATAAATCCCCTTTCTTTATAATATTATATTTCAATGCAATATAAATTAATAATCTATTCCAAAAATACAAATGTTTTGTTTTTATTTTTGTTTAAAATATCTGCAGTATCTTACAGTATGATAAAATCTTATTCAATATAAGAATTACTTTTTTCTCTTATATGATGATATTTTTTGCATGCTTATTTTTAGGTTCTGCATCCATAGAATTGTTCACCGTTATATTTTAAGAAATATACATTATGTCAATTCTGTGATTTAATTAAAATTTTTTCCTAACTGCCCAATTCTCATATTTGCTTGAAATCTATTTACACTTTTTTATTCTTAAGTGTTAGAAAGCAGATATACAATTTTTCCTTCGAGTTCTTGAACGAATCTGAAATCTAAAATTTTGCTCTTTCATATTCACAAGTTTAAGAATTATTTGTTAATTGTATTCTGGCTGAGACGAATTCTTTTTGACTAGACATTTTGTGAGAAATTTTTCATTTTATTCATAATATAATTAGATGAAAATTTAGTATAAAGATTTAAATAAAGAAAGAAGTTTAATATTCAGTCTGAAGAAAAAAGAAAGATACAATACCTAGAAATTTATATATGTGTGCTTTAAATTAAAGATATTTAAGGAAATATAATAGAATTGTATAATATCACAAAAACTTTTCTTTTAGTTGTGAATTTGGTACCTAGTAAAGAATATATTTTTAGAAATTATTTATGAAGATTTCCATCAATCGAAGTTATACCAATTATTTTACTATTAATAAAGATAGTTTTAACCAGCTAAAAAATTATTTTGGTTTACTAGATGGTTCTTCTCTACTTTTATTTCTAAATTCTTTAATTTATTAATTTCAACTTAAAGAGTTTTGGACTGAAACTTCTTGCAGTTTAACGACCCCGACACTCCCTTCATGGGATAACGGGGATATCCTGTTGCTTTCGAAAAGCAGCTGCCAGGGAACTCCATCGCAATGGGCAGCCAGGCTTCAAGCCCCTACCAGGAGTGGATAATCAAAAGGAAGGCATTCCCTTGCAAAGGTTGACTTTGACCAGGGACTTTCTCAGCGACAGGAAAGGAACTTGTTCCTAGCCATAAAACCAGAAAGTATGATTCAGAAGGTTAATCTCAGCTCCCACCATCTTTTTAATTATATTTCTAAATTCTTTATTAAACGATCAAAAATATTTTCTTAAAGAGACTTTGCTTGTGTATTATATGCCTTTAATAAAATTTAAACATTTTTTGCTCTATCAGCAAAACTAGAATTATACGAAATAAAAATATTTGAAAAAAGGTTTATATGTATTATAGATATAAAATCTTATTAAACCTTCTATCTATTATTTTCATCAGTAATTGCAAATATCTTTTACCAAATTGTTTCATATTGTAATCAGAATTTTTTAAATATCCATTTCTTGCTCCGCATGGAATGCTTTTCTTTTACAATTCATATTTAAGAAATAGAATCCGCTCATATTACATTTATTGTATCTCCAAAAGTCAATAAAAAACTTCACATTTAAGCTTTTTTATAAACTAAAATAAATGAGTAAACATCATAAAACTAAAAAATGTATATACATTAAATATAAAATAATGCTAGAGTTGAAAAAAGAGATATGAAATATATAAAAATAAACTAAGCAAAAAATATTTAAATATATCTAAATAAAACTTGAATAAAATAATAAAAAATAAAGGGATTTAATTTAAAATTAGTTATATTTTTATTTATTATACAGATTACTAATGAGTGAGTTTAATTTAAGTGGATTATATTCTCCGTTTGATAGTATTAGCAATATATCTGCCAGATTTTAAAATTATTTTGAAGTTAATATCAATTCTTTGAGAGATAGAATAAAATAATATATATACTTATATATATTTAATTCATTTAATTAAACATTTTGATATAGTCGAGATTAATATAACGGAAAATGAAAAAGTAGAGATATGATAAAATTAATTATACGGTTTTAAAGCTATATTATAAAAATTATGCTTAATCTCTTTAATTTATTTCATTTTTTCAAAAAAAAAGAACTCTAAATATTTATCAGGAGATTTAAGTCGATAGAATTCTATTAAAAAGGATATTAAGATGTGCTGCTTTTCAAGTTACGAAATTAAATGATTAAATTGAGGAATATTTTTATATTATTTTAATAAATAAATAAATAAATTTGATTATAGAGCGCGTAGCACTCTCGTTGGTGCGCAGCTCTTTAAAAAAAATGTTTCATACTGACAAGAATGTTTGTTACTGATAAAATTATCAGATACTGATAAACCTTGTTCAATACTGGTATAATTATTCAGTACTGATAAAAATGTTCAATACTGATATAATTTTAGAATACTCGTGATCTTTAATACTTGCTGGAGGTCCAAGAACATGGCAGGATTGTGTCTCATTACATCACCAAAACAGAGGACGACATGTGTCAATTATGGGTACTTAAATTCCCCAACCTCTGATGAAGACGACCTTGTTGTTCACCTTCGAACAACTATGGTGGTTTTAAAATATTATAATAATAAGTTTATTTTTCATACAATCATAATTTTATTCCATGATTAAGACATATGATTTATTATAATTAAGCAAATTTAGCTCCTTATTATAAAATTTTAGAAAATAGATATTAATAAGAAGTTTGTATATTTATATATTTTAAAACTTATTTGATAAATATAATTTGAAAATATTCGAATAAGAAATATTAATCTTTTTAATTTCATTATGATTTAATTTTTTTAAATCAAGTCTGTAAAAAGGTATAAAATTAGTTTTAATTTAATTTAAATAAATAATTTTAGATAGATTAATTTTTATATCATTTTATTTACGACTTTGTTATCATGCTATCCTTTCTCTATTTTTACTCTTTCCTTATTCATTAAATTTATTTTATACTATTATATTACTACTCTTTCATCATTAATAAATAATTCGCAAGATGTTTTCTACTATCTTAGAAATAATTTTTCATTCTCAAAGTATTCAATTCTTAATTTATAAAACTTTCTACAATTTTTAAATTCTCCTTTTTATATTATCTTGTTCTTTATTTTATTTAATAGGTCTAAATTTAGTTTTTGAATTGATAGAGATTAACAAAAATAAATTATATAAATTTAAAATAAAAGCATTATTTAACTGTTTTTTCAACCTCTCTAATGTATAAATTTATTAAATTTTAACGTTTTTTAAAGCTTTTGAATATAATAATAAGGTAAAAAAGTTTCACTGCTTTGAGTATTGGGACATAATTGCACTCTTATAGATATATTTCATGCGAATTATGTTAAATATAAGAGTTTATGTAAGTTTATTATATAATTTAATTTAAATAGGGTGGAAAGCCTTCTCCTTCGGATGCTGCTTGGAGGCCCAGCAAGGTAACAAAAAATGAGTGCGGACGGAGGATAAATTGACAGAAGATAAACCAGCAACAAGAGAAGGAAGATGCGACAAGCTGGATTACTCTGAATGTGAGAAGGAAACTTTCTTTATCATAGGTCGGGAAATGTACCTGTAATCGCATATTGCATCCTATGCTTTGGAAGGAAAAATTACAGGGACGTATTGTAGGAAGAGAAACAAGATAGAGAGACCAATAAAACATTTTTTCGACATAAAAAAATTAAATGAAAGTGCTGCGCATCAACGATAGTGCTACGCGCTCTATAATCGAATTTATTTATTTATCAACTTCTAGTTAATTCTTCCTACTCCTTGTTTCTTCTATATTGGTTCTAAATTGTGTTCTCTCAATTTCCTCTCTCTCTTCTTATTTTCAATTTTCTTCTTATATGTTTTCAAAACCCTTATTTAAATTTCTTTCTTAAATTTTTTTTCTCCCATCAATTTTTCTATTTGTTTCAACTGCTAAATTTTTAAAATTTCTATCCTTTTTTTAAGCAATTTTTGATGAAAATTTTTAATATATTTGTCAATCTTAGGGTTTTTACTTTTTGCAAAGTTTGAATTAATATAATTTTAGTCGTACAGAAATAGCTTTTTATAATCTTTATCATTATATATTTTTCGATTAGATAATTCCTAAAAAACATCTTTATATAAAGTACATTCAATTATCTGATCGAGTTCACCACAAGCTAAACCACATGCACAATCAATTTCATTTTATGTGTTTAGTGACGCAAACTAAGCTAGTATTAGAAATTATAGGTGAATGTCTTCAATTTGAAAATAGAAATTATGTCTTATAATATATGTCTGTTAAACTTAGTTTAAGTTATTTCAGGAAATAAATTTTGATTATTTTAAATTGATTATATGTATCTTTAAACTGTAGGCATCCGAGTATTCCTTTAAAAGCATTCTTATAAAAATTTTTCTTTCACTCTTAGAATAATATGTTAATTAAATTATTTTATATTTATCATACTTTCAATATCAATTTTATATTATTCAAGGCTTTTATTTATGTATTTCATATAAAGCAAATTATATTGCTTGCATTTAGAAAATAAGAATATTATATCAGAGTTCAGGTTTCTCTGCAGGTTTGTTCTAGTTTAAAATAAAAACGCATGAATTTTAATATAGCCATGTGTGTTAACGGAAGTCAATTAAGACCAATTAAGTAAGATTCATTGAATGCCGATTAAGGAGATTTAAGTGCTTTCCTTGAAATGAGTCTTTGTAATTTAGTTATTTAAGCTTTCATTCCTTTAAGTCCTTACATGATACTTCAAGGAGTTATATCACTTCCATATTCTATTTTAGTTAAAATAAATGTTCTGCAAAGTGTTTTAAAATTGAGTGGTGATACTACTCCGTACTTAGAAAGAATTACTGATGCTTTTAAAACTGCTACTCTGAAGTCAGGTACTTTGCTTGCACAGTGTAGTTTATAATTTTATTTATTTCCCAATCTTTATCCAAGATATATATAATTTCGTTCTTTTAAACAATAGGAATTCCATTAATATTTAAATTTATTTAAATTCTATTTTCTTTCTTTTTTAAGAAACAAATTACTTCACATTTTTCCACGTTTATATTTAGTTTTACTCAAGAAAATATTTTTTGTAGCTTCGAGTAATTTTTATGCATTTTACTTTGAATTAGAAAGCTTAATTAAGTCATCTGCAAAGCCGCAAACCATAAAATTTCTCTAGCAGGTATTATAGCCATATTTATGTTATTTTTCTTCTAAATATCTAATTACAATATCATAATAAAGTATTGCAAGTACAGGCCCATGGCTGCTTCCTTATAATATTCCATTATTTAATTTAAGTGATCTTGCATTATTACCATCAATAAGGAACTTAGCATCAATATTTTCATAAAAAGATTCAAATGAGCTTTTGCATATATAAATAAATATCTAAGTTTTCAATTAGTAAGATAAAAATTTTCATGGCAAGTTAAAAGGTTTATATACAAATGAGAATCAAAATCAAATTAAAATTTTTTCTTGGAAAATTAATAGCTTCTCTAAAAGATTATTCCTCATCTAAGTAACGAGCAGGTCTCCAGATTCTCTAGTTAAAAACCAATTCATTTGCAGGATTATGTTACTTCTCCAGATTGAGTTTCTTCTTTCATATTTTTTCTATTATTATTGGTCAAAAGTAAGTAAAGTCTTTTAAAATTAAACAAGTTAGTAATTTATATTCTTTTCAGAATATTTTGGTTTATATTTTCGAGAAAATCAAAAATATATCTTAACTATGTTCTACTTTATTAATAAAATATTATTACTATTAAAATTTTTTTCTCTTTTTAGTTCCTTAAAGAATTAAATTTTTGTTACAATAAAGTAATCATTTTAAAATGTTTAGATAGAACATTTTTATAATGATGTTAGGTTTTTTATATAGTTTTAAGCTAAAATGTTATTATTTTATATGCTAAAAATGTAAAAGTACTTTGAATTTAGTTCTTCTTGATTCAATCTTAATTTATCAGTTTAATTAATTGTTATGCTTATATAATAATTAAATTATCCGTTTCTTAACTAATTTATATCTAGCTTTTGCTTATTTCTTGTTATATCTATAAGTTATTTTTTCATTTAAATTACTCTTTCCTACTTAAAAAAATACCTTCCATTAAAAAAAATTGTTTCTTATTTGAACTCTTAGTTAGACAGAGACAGACTTTATTAATAATTTGAATTAACTATAAGAAGCATGCAGGATATCTCTAATTAAATATTAAATAAAAGGTGAGTTTTTAACTTTGAACAACACCATAACAAAGGAGAAATCAAGAAGGCTAAAAGAAAAGCCCTTAAGATCTAAAAATAAAAACCGTAGACTATCGATTAATCAAGCTCTTCATCTCCTTTTTAAGGCAAGCGCAAGGAAAATCCCGAACTTTCTAATCTAGAAAAGGAGAAAATTAAAAACCTTAAAATAGATCATAGTTAAACAAGAGGGAACAATCTTTAATCTTTAAAATTAGATAAGAGAAATATTAATCTATGACTAACTAAACATTGAAATTGATTAACTTAAAGATTTATTAGTAAAAAATTATATTACGCGAGAATAAATCTGATCTCAGACTTAATTTCCACCATCTCAATATGTAAAAATGGAAATAGAAAATAACTAAAATTAATTATAACAAGTAACAACTCCTTAGAGTCAGGATTAATAAGAGATTAATAAAGATTAAGGTAACCTTATTAAAAGAATTGAAGATATATAAACAATTAGGAAAAAACAAAAAGAAAAATTTGCAGGAAGAAATGCTGATATTGTCAATCAAGTTGACATTTAATTAAAAGTTGTTAAAAATTTAAAAAACTACAAAAATAGAAGGAGGCAAAAACATGAAAAGAAATAACAAAAATCTACCCAACCAAATCAGGAGTATACAAAAGAAAAATTTTTAAAGGAATCTCATACGAAGAATAAGTTTTGGATATTCTTTCTTACCAAAAAAACCGTGGAAGCCAATAATAGTCAAAATCCTATTTATAACTTTAAGTAAAATTATTATTATTATTATTATATATAAAATGGATGTCGGCCGCGTCAGCCAAACTAGTAGGTAATCTGGTACAGTGCATACTGCATTGCGAGTAATCTCGCACTAGATGCCTCCACGGAGAAGGGTGGATAAGCTCCGTTGAGACATACCTAACTAACCCCGAGGGTTCTCTCTAGCGGTATGAAAGTTTGACTGACGGGCCTTCTAATTACCGACTTAATAACTTATTCTTATTTGGACCTTATTCAAGAAAACTGAAGCATTTGATTTAAGACTTAAGAATAATTTTTAATAAAAAGATTCCACATTTGGAGAAGCTGACATGACTCATCAGATCTCTAGAATTTTAACAAGAAACATGAGAACATTTTTCTTAATATTAAATATTAATATTGAAAGAGCTGCGTGCCAATGAGGTGCTAAACGCTCTATAATCATTTTTATTAATTTATTAATTATTTATTTATTAAATATTAAATTAATTTATTCCTGAGTCCAATTACAATTAACTTTCTCAGAAATTCACTAAGAAATATTCTGGTACTAAAGGAATAAATGCAGTTTATAAGAAAGATTATATCTAATTAGGAAGAATAAATTAATAAGTAAATCATCTTCATGAAAAATTTTAAAGACTATCAAAAAATTAACAGCATTATATATAAAGACCGAAATAGGTAAATAAAATGAGATTTCTTCCTGTTGGAAGCTTTAAGAAATATTTTAATATTCTAAGAAATTCTAAATTGTTTTCAAATAAATTAAATTAAATTAAATTAAATTAAATTTATTTAGAATTAAAAAATAAAATAATTAAATCAAGGGAAAATTGAATAATAAACAAACGTTCTAATTTGACTCAATAAAAGATTAATTTACATAATAAGAAAATAGAAAAATTCATAAAAATAGTTAGAATTTAAATTATCCACTCTTATATCTGTAAGAATTGGCCAAAAATAGAAGAAATGTAAGAATATTTAAAAGAAATTCAGGATGGTTAATTGACTCTAATGGAATAATAGAAGAATCAAAAAAATATGTTGAAACTATCTTATAACTATTCTTTATTATTTTCTAAATAGTATATTAAAGTTTTGAAGAATTCTTTAGGAACTCAATACATCCTTACTATTCTTTTTTTAAGGAAGCAAACATGATAATAAAGACTGAAGGACTAATTCTCTAATAATTAATATTCTTAAATAATATGATAAAACTTTAACAAAAAAACTATAAAAATTTGATTTATCAAGTTAATTTAATTTGGTCTGCTTAAATGAGATTTATGAAAAAAAAGATAAATTAATTAATAGATTCTGGTGAATACAAAATTTCATAATATTATAAAATCTAACAAGCATTCTTAATAAAGCAAAACTAATCATAATTTTGCTCAATATTTAAAAATATATGACTCATAGGATTAAGAATTTTATTTGATCAACTACATTAGTTCAGATTGTCATTAGGACTTATAAAAGAAATGTGACCAATTTAAAGAAATTTAAAATAATCATGCAAATACAAATTAACTGTTTGGTGCTCTTGGAGATATTTCAACCTCTTTTCCACCAACCTCTAGATTGCTCTAGAGACTAAATATAATAGTTTAAATGTCTCTACAACTCTTCTCCTTTCTATGCGTACTGTCACTGAGGTATCCATTCGCCTAGATAATGATTGGTATCTTTGATCTTGTATATTTTTCTAAATTTGTTGAAATATAATCTTTCTCTTTTTAGTTTTAGTTGTTATTATATCTTCTCTTTATTCTCCGACTTCTTCATGTATTCTTATTTAATTTTTGAAATTTCTTGCATCTTTTCCGAAGATGCGTTCGAGAGTTACAACAATAGCTTCTTTTTGTTTCTCTTTTAGATTTAAATATTGAGTTTTTTCTCCTTTTATTATCATTGAGTCATCTCCTTATTCTTTTAGGTCCATTTAGCGCTGCTATTTATGCTGATATTCTTCTATTTTTTCTATTTTATTGACCAGTTCTTTTTTGCTTCTATTGTTAGTGTTATGATTAAATGTTCTGATGTTTATAAAAATTTCAAAATGCGTTAAGGTCGATTTCTTAGGTTATGAGTCTCGATTCTATTTCCTCTACAATTTCAAGTTTTTCCATCAGTCTTTTAATATCTTTTTTCAGCTTTTTAACCTCTTCCTAGGGGTACATCTCACTTTTATCAACTAATAATAGATATTTTAATACTCTGTGGTGAGATTCGAGATTTCTGAGCTCATAATACTTTTGCCCTATTTACTAGGATTTTCTTCAGAATGGGAGATTCGATTAGATTGCTGACTTTTTTTATTGCCTTTTCCAGGTCCTAGCCTCTCTAGAATGTCTTTAACTTCTGCCTTTTTGGAGCCGTGAAAGGTCTTGATTTGAATTCTGACATATTTTATATTCTTAATATTTAAAATAATTATTTATAGTTTATTTAATTAATACTAGAACATCTTAAATCAACAATAGAGATTTTTAAAGCAACTTAAATAAATAGTATTAGCATATTTGCATTATGATATTGAGATTAGGCATTTGAAAAGCTAAATTAACTAATTGAAATTTAGAAAAATTAAGTGATTACTTTGTTTTAAGCTGTTTTATAGAAGATTGATTCTCCTATAAAAATCTATTAAATAGATTTTGGAAATAATAAATGAAAAAGCATTATTTTTGCATTAAATTACTTTAAAATATGTTTAATAAGTCTGAAAATTTAAAGAAATACTATAAGTAAAAAAACTTAAATTAAATAAATGTTTTATCAACTATTCAGAATAAGCAAATCATATATTTTGGGGTAATTTTTATCATATGAAAGATTTATTTTCTCTTTAATTACTCATGGTGGTTCTGTTTACAGAAATTGATAAGCAAAATATTCTCGTTAAATCCATTAAAAAGCTGTTCAGAAAAAGCACCACGGTGGAAGCTTAGCTGTCCTTAAAACTCATAGTTAATCACATCATTATTATATACTGAGCAATAAGATAATTTTCGATTTATTTTAAAATTGATTATGATAACTTAAAAAATTAAAAAACGAGAAATTATCATCACCCGTATTCTAAGAATCCTTCCTATAATTTTCTAAAATTATAGAGATTAATTCTTTATTATAAAACTTATTGTATGCATGGAAAATGCTTATTTTTAACAAATATTAATTTTGTCATCTACTTTAACAAAATTAATTACTATCGTAAAATATTGTCAGACCGACATAGGCGTTTTATATTGCATGATAGAAGCTAAAATCATTTCTACTAATTAATTATAGTTCTTAGATTATAAATAAAAAATGTTCACAAAATCTTAATTTCTAGAAGAAAAGAAATGATAAAAAAGAAAAATCTAAAAATGAAGACATGAAAATAAAAAGATATCAATAGTGGATGAATAGAGATAAGATTAAAATTATATTTTAAAATCAAATAATAATTTATATAATTAAAAAAAGCAATTTTGACTATTAAGGATGACGAAGATCTCTTTAAATAAAATAAATAAATAATTGATTAATGTGGCTCTACCATTATTAGTTTATAGAAAAAAATTATTTTTTGTTTTTATTAATTTTTAAATTGATTCATTTCACCAAATTGTGAATTCGCTCTTTTAAAAATGTTCTAACTTACTTAGGTTTTTGATTTCTGTCTTTTTATCTTCTCATTGAAGCTGAAATATGTCTCTTCTTGTGTTAAGTCTTTAAAAGCATAGGATGCACTTAGGTAATTATGGGTAATTAAAGTATCCAACCTAAAATGAAGAGAACTACCCTTTTTGTTTCCAGCATTTCCAAAGATTTCTAAACTTGCTTCAAAGCTCTTCCATACCCTTGGTCATACTTCCAAGCATTCTGGTCCGAGAATATCAGCAAATAGCAGCATATGGAAAGTAGAATTGCTGCCTTATCTAAAATTTTTTCAACATTAGTTAATTTTTTTAATATAAATAAAATTGAAATTAGAAATCAATTTTGCATACTAAATTATGCATTAGTTTCAAATAAATTAATTTTACTAAAGCAATAAAATAAATAAAATATTATATTAAGCATTTAATGTATTTCGATAAAATAAAATATTAAATCATTATGAAAACTTTTTCACTTTTTGTGTCTTTTTTATTTAATTAAGATAAATTTGAAAATATTTCGTATAGAAAAATGATAGTTTAATTTAGAATTAAAATAATAAAATTTTTAAATTTCTAGGAAAATAAAATTAATTAAAGGATTAAAATTTTAAAAAATCAAACATTTCTTTATGGAAGCAGATAAAAGTAATAAATTTAAATAGCGATATTAATTTTTTTAATAGTATATATTTTAATAATTATTAACTTTGAATTTTAAGAATAATATAACAATAAACTTCCATCTTGCTGCTTTCTCTGAGATGCCTCTTTATGGATTTAACGAGAATATTTTGCTAATCAATTTCTGTACGCAGGAACCATCATGAGTTATTGGCGTATGATCCATAATTACTTCATATATTTCTAAAAATGGATATCTTTCAGATAACTTCCCTTCAAAATGATAAATAAACTTAAAGATCTCTTTAAGATTTAGAGTTAAAGTCAGACAATTCAAAATCTTATCCCAGTCACGTTTTAATCATAAAATTGGACTAAAGATATAGCGGAATTTTGTGTTTGTAAATTAATTAATTAATTTTAACTAAAAAAGTTTTTGGACCGGAAACTCCTTTCCGATTTCACGACCCGACGCTCTCTTTTTATGGAATAACGGGGATATCTTGTTGTGCTCCAGGCACAGCTGCTAAGGAGCTTCATCGCTATGAGCAGCCAGGCTTCAAGCCCCTACCAAGAGCGGATAATCTCAAAAAAAGCGTTCTCTTCAGAAAATGACTCTGACCAGGGACTTTCTCAGCGACAGGAAAGGAATTTGTTCCTAGCCATAAAACCAGAAAGTGTTATTCGAAGGCCATTCTCAACTCCCACCATCTTTTCAATTATTTCTAAATTAATTAAAAATCAAAAATTAATGTTGATTACAACTTTTCTTTTAAAGGTTTGAGAAACTATTTTTTGCTAATGGAACACAATCCGCAGTATTAAATTAATGACTAATTTATCTATTCATAATAATCTTAATTTTTAAATTTAGCGAATAAAATGGAGACTTACACTAATGGTAAAATAAAGATTTTATAAATAATTCTGTTATTTTATTTAATATATTTATAATTTTAGAAAATCTTTTATCATTTTCTATACTTTAATTTACTTAAGTTGCTAATTTTTTATTTCATTCATTGAATCTGAAAATTTTATTTAATTTACTAAAAAATATTATAATGATAAAGAATATAAATGGTGTAAATTAACTGATATTATTATTTTAGAAAAGCTCTATTATATTTAATACTTTGATTCAAGGAATTTTCTTTAAACTATATAAAATTAGTAAGTTATCAAATTTCAAATCAATTTATTTTAATATTGATAAAAAAATATCTTGAAAGCTTCAAAAAGGATTTTTTACATCACTTTCTCAAAACTGAATAGAAAAACAGAAGCGTCAAATTCTTAGTTCACGTTCCTATTTGAACTATCAATTTTCCTAATAAGTAAAACTTAAAAATTATAAAAGCAGGATAAAGATAGAAATATTCTCCTAAAACTCTAACTATGGTAGAAAAGTCAAAAAAATAAAAGAGAATAGTCATGAACAAGGTATTCGTGAATTTGACTTTGAAGAGGAGTAAATAGCAGTGCTCAGCAAGAGCCGATAGTTGTTAACCTTTAGAAAGATCTAAAATTGAAGATAAGGATGAAAAGCACATTCTAAAACTGGAGCGAAAAGAGAATAAACTGAATTGAGGCTAATGAAAAAAGAGAAATGTGTTCCTTTTTGAATGTCTACAAAGACTAGAAGAAATGAATCTACTATTGATGAATGAGATCAAAATAAGGAAAAAAAACTTAAAGTACTGAAATGCGCAACATAAAGAAAGAAGTTGGTGAAAGATGGAAATAGAGTAAGAAAAAGTCACTATCCATCAGTAGAAAGTAGCTAAACTTTTCAAGAAGAAATTTAATTGCTACGGAAATTATTAATACTTCTAAAGGAACTGCTAGGAGTTTAAGTAGAGATAAAAAATTAATGAAATGATTACTACTGGAAAAATAAGAATAAAGACAAAGATTATCTGTAAAATAAAAATAAGTAAGTAGATGTTCTCTGTCACATCTTATTCAATTCATAAGAGAAAAAATCTAGTAAATAGAAAGAATGCAGACTAGAAGCAAGAAAAGTGAGAAAGAAAACCTGGAGAAGCTCAGCTACTAGTCTATCAAAAATAAAGTCTCTTACATTTTTATTAAACAGCAGGGAACATAAACTGCTGTCTTCTGGATGGGATTGAAATCTCTTAGATTAGAAAACTTTAATTTATCATTATTACTATTATGTTTATAAAATATTTTCATTGTCTAATCTTATAAAATATCAAGTATGATTTTATTATTTTCCAGCTTTGAAAGTTATTTTATATTCTTATTTAAATTTAAATTTAAATTTAAATTTTAAAATAAAATTGCTTAACTGCAGTATAATCACTGCCGTTTAAAATAAGTTTGATAATACAGTATTTCCTGATTTTAAAAATCTTGCATTCTTCTCTTTGATCCAGCAATTAATGGTTTCTTTTATTCTTAGGTTCATATCCTTCTGTAAATATCTCTATTCTTATTACGAAAAAGTTATTCTCTCTTCATTTTTTCTTAGATTCAGTATTTTTTAAGTTCTGGAATCTCAAGCAGTTCTTAAACAAATGTCTTTCGCTATTGCAGTAATAACATTTTTTCTTAAATCTTTTCCTAAGATTTAGATTTTTTGTGATTCTAGCTCTTCAATTTCCATAATGTATTCTCTTAAGTTTTGCTTACTAGATTTACTTTTTTAACTTTGGAGGATGTTCTCCAACTGAGCATTTTTTCTTGAATTTTCTAAACTTAAGAGTTCGTCTGGTTGAACTACTCACATTTGTAATTTCATAAGGCATCAATTTCCCTCTCCTAGTTAACCATTCTTAAATCCAGCGTATCTTTAAGTCCATTATTTATAAGTTCTTCTAACTTAGTGTTCTCCTTAGAGAGCTTTTTAACCTCTTCCTAGAGGCTTAGTACTACTTTAATTAACTATTCCATGCTCATCAGGCCAGAAGGATTAAATTTTGATACCTCCTAATGTAATGCAGACTCACTTATTTCCTCAGTTTCTCCTATGAAATAAATGTCATTGCAATGTGAGTCATTTTTTATAACTTATTCTAATATTATTAAGAAGAGGGTTAGTTAGAAGTAGACGTAAGGCTTGAAGAAGTGCTATTTCACTTCCTCTCTTCATTTTTGGCTTATGAAGAGGTGATAAAGAAAAGTAACTATTTTAAGAAATTTTATAAAAGTAAACTGAATACTATACTTTAAAAAATTTTAGTTAGTTGCATAATTATTTTGTCAGGAAGATAGAGAAAAAACTAGATTAAATTTATTTGGCAAATTAGTGATTATTAATAATGAAAAAACGAAAAAGTATGAATATAATTAATCAATAATAGAGTATTTATTTACTTTTAATTAAAATTAATTTATTAATTTTAATTTAATTTAAATAATAAAATAAAGATAAAAATTACCATGTATATTATTAAGAGATATATATTAAAATAAATAAAAATGCTTATTTATTATTGTTTTATTATAAACATAATTCCCTTTGGACAAATATCAACTTCCTATCGATAACTCGAGTAGAAGGTATTATTTTTTAAATTATGGTTTAAATAAGTAATTTTTAAGCTTTCAAGTTCCTAATTTAAGCCGATATCCACTGTACATGTTATTTTCTGACCAAATTAAAAATATTTGGCAAAATCACCCAAGTAGGGCTAAGAGGAGCTAGAAATTACTACTTAAACCAATCTATATTGAAGGGTATTAGATATTGAAGAGAGTAAATTCAATCACGATTAGAGTTTCAAATGTGAGAGAATGATAACAAGTATAAAAATATCTAAAATTTGATTAATAAGAATAATTGAAGATCAAAGAACAAATAATTTACGCTCATAAAGTATGAAAAATTTGCTAAATGATAAGACTTAGTGAAATAGATTCAAAATTTGCTACATAAGACTTTATGAAAAAGAAAGGAAAGAGTACCAAGAATTCTAGTCTTGATCTATCAGAATGAGTCATTTCCAGATTTTTTTACTGAAATTTTTTGTTAGTTTAAAATCGTGATGATCCTATTAAATGAGGAATAGAGTTAGAAAATTATTAGTATATAATAAAATATTTCTATTTATTTTTATAATAATTTTTACATTTATTAATTTTAGGCATTAAAAAGGTAGTAAACCTGCATTGAAAAATACAAACCATAAATAAAAAAGATAAAAGAAAATCTTTATTATAGTTTATTTTAAATTATAACAAAATATATTAAACCAAATATTATGATTTATATTCCTTTAATGATTAATAATAAAAATATTTTACAAAAAATAAGAAAAAAATGGATATAGAAGTATATTAGTTGGTAAACTTGATAATTATTTACTATTTTATTTATAGAACTAGCTAAATTCTTTTCTTAAAGCAATCGCTAACTATTTTATAAAAGGAATTTACTAGATGTTATAATGAAAAAATGTTAGATTATCTATATAATTATATTATATATAAACATGGAATAAATAGATATAAGTATATAAATAGGAATATAAAATATGTCAAAATTCAAATCAGGACCTTTCACGGCTCCAAAAAGGCAGAAGTTAAAGACATCCTAGAGAGGCCAGGACTGGAAAAGGTAACCAAAAAAGTCAGCAATCTAATCGAATCTCCCATTCTGAAGAAAATCCTAGTAAATACGGTAAAAGTATTATGAGCTCAAAAGTCTCGAATCTCACCACAGGGCATTAAATTATTATTTTTAGCTGATAAAAGTGAGATGTACCCCTAGGAAGAGGTTAAAAAGCTGAAAAAAGATATTAAAAGACTGATGGAAAAACTTGAAATTGTAGAGGAAATAGAATCGAGACTTATAACCTAAGAAATCGACCTTAACGCATTTTGAAATTTTTATAAACATCAGAACATTTAATCATAACACTAACAATAGAAGCAAAAAAGAACTGGTCAATAAAATAGAAAAAATAGAAGAATATCAGCATAAAATAGCAGCGCTAAAAAAATGGTTGAAGGTTTCAAGTCAGGCTTCTATACCACCTCTTTCTAAGCCAAAAAGGAAGGGAGGAAGCAAGAAATCGAGTCTTAATAATCTTAGCAATCTTCTCTATCACAACCTTAACCAACACTGAACTAACAACTTTGAATCTAACAAAACGAACGAAAGCCAACCTTAAAGAATATACACACGGAAACTCCAACCTCAAGCGAGAAACCGAGGAAACAGATGAAGTCTGTTCTCCATCAGGAGGTATCAGATTTCAACCCTTCTGGCTAGATGAGCATGGAGTAGCTCATCAAAGTGGTACTAAACCTCCAGGAAGAGGTCAAGAGATTGAAGAAGGACAATGATATACTGACGACAAAGCTAGACCTAGTAGAAGGAATTGAGTCAAGACTTGTGTGCTAAGAAAGAGATCTTAACGCCTTTTGGAATATCTCACAAAGTCAGATTAACGAATCCTAAAATTAGCTTTAGAAACAGACTGAACTGGATAACAGACTCGGAAAAATGGAAGAGAAATTGTAAATTTTTAAGAAAGAGTAAAGCGAAACTGGAGCTATACAAATGGAAATCGAAGCCCAGAAAGAGCAAACAAATCAAGGAAAATAATTCAAAATAAAAAAGAAATGTTTTTGCTGTGGAAGCGTTTGACATTTTTATCGGAAGTGTTAGAAATTCTAATAGAAATAAAGAAACTATTAGATAAAAGAACAACAAAAGAAGAAAAAAGAAGAAGCAAGAATGAAAAGAATGTATTGCAACCCGGATGGTTCAATATACAAGATTAAGATGGAACCAAGGCAAATTAAAGGAGGGAAAACCTGGAAAAATCCGAGTTCCCAATCTCGCTAAAATTGGGCGACCAGAACTTTTATATTTAACAGCATGGAGCATGAACTGCTGTATTCCTGACGGGGTTGGAAATCCCTAAAACAGAAAACTTAAAATTAATATTATTATTATAATATTTTTTAAAACTGCCATAGTTGTTCGAAGGTGAACAACAAGGTCATCTTCATCAGAGGTTGGAGAAGTTAAGTACCCATAATCGACTTTATGTCTTCCTCTGCTTTGGTTTGGCCTCGAGACATAAAATTCTTAGACCTTCGACACTGGCTTGGCTTCGTTTATTTTTAATTCTGGAACGAAAAAGAAATAATGTTGCGAGCTTCATCAGAGGTGGGGAATTTAAGTACCCATAATTGACACATGTCGTCCTCTGTTTTGGTGATGCAATGAGACACAATCCTGCCATGTCCTTGGACCTCCAGAAAGTATTAAAAATTATAAATATTCTAAAATTATATCAGTATTGAACATTTTTATCAGTACTGAATAATTATACCAGTATTGAACAAGGTCTACCAGTATCTGATAATTTTATTGGTAAGAAACATTCTTGTCAGTATGAAACATTTTTTTAAAGAGCTGCGCACCAACGAGAGTGCTACGCGCTCTATAATCAAATTTATAATTTATTATTATTTATAAAATAGCAGCGCTAAATGGAACCTAAAAGAATAAGGAGATGACTCAATGATAATAAAAGGAGAAAAAAACTCAATATTTAAACCTAAAAGAGAAACAAAAAGAAGCTATTATTGTAACTCTCGAACGCATCTTCGGAAAAGATGCAAGAAATTTCAAAACTTAAATAAGAATACATGAAGAAGTCGGAGAATAAAGAGAAGATATAACAACAACTAAAACTAAAAAGAGAAAGATTATATTTCAACAAATTTAGAAAAATATACAAGATTAAAGATACCAATCATTATCTAGGCGAATGGAAGCCTAAGTAACAGTATGCATAGAAAGGAGAAGAGTTGTAGAGACATTTAAACTTTTATATTTAGTCTCTAGAGCAATCTAGAGGTTGGTAGAAAAGAGGTTGAAATATCTCCAAGAACACCAATCATTTAGTTTTGTATTTTTTTTAATTAGTAATTGAAGTTATATTAAATATTATGAAATAAACAAAAATTATAAGAAAAAGTATAAGCAAATTTAATTTAATTTAATTTTTATTTTCACCTAATTTTTTTTTAAAGGAAATGAAAATCAATAAATTAAAAAAATTTTGATTCATAAGAACATTTTTAGAAAAGATGATAAATCTTAAAGTATTAAAATTAAATCGGGTGTTATAACTTCAATATGCTAGATAAATTTTTTAATTAGAAACTCTGATGAAAAATACTTAAACCAGTTGCAAAACTTCTTACAATAAAAATAGTGTAGTTTAAATTTCTCTCTTTAAATTTAAATAATAAATAGATAAGTTTAAATAATAAATATTATAAAATCTGATTAATATTACATATCTAAATTTTAGAATTATAAAGGAAATAATAAGAACTAAATAAATATTAAAACTATAAGATATTTAAACATTAATAGTTGATTTATAAATATTCCATAGTTAGCTTACTATAATTTTAATTTTATCTATCAAAGGTAAATCTCTATAAATTTAGTTTAATTTAATTTCATAAATTTAAAAATAAAAAATTAATTAAATAATGCAAGATAAAATTGAGATTGCTATAGACTGAATTCATAAAAATAATTTGTTTAATCGATGAAGAGATAATAATAAGAATAACGCTATTGCATTTTACCTTTAATTTAAAATAAAGTTAGAATGCACATTAATGTTCTGATTTTGTTTTAATTGGTTATATTTCATCCAAGATAAAAAAATGCTTCAAACATCTAATCTTTAATTTATTTTTGCTTTTTTATTTCTAGTTATATAAAAATTAAAAAAAAAGAGATAATTTTAATTTATTTGTTTACTGTTTTTCTCTTCTAACTTACACTTAATTATAATACAAAACTATTAAATTTATAGTCATGAATATAATTTTTTAAAGCTAAATTTTCAATTAAAACAGAGCTATTTTTTATGTAAATTATGTGAAGTCACTTTGTTTGATAAAAGGAATTAAAGTGTATAAGGATTGAAATCTGTTTTGCAAAATTTCATATATAATCTAAATAAAGAAAAGAGTCAAATTATTATATATTAAGATTATCCTTAAAATATTTCATTAAGCTAATTCTAAAATTACTAAATAATTTAATATAAAATTATAAGAATTTTAGTTTTTACTTAAACCTATTTTATTTAATATATCTAGTAATTCAATCTATCGTTAGTACGATCTAAAACTATTATTTTTAAAATTTTATAAAATAAATCTTATTTGATAAAGTCAGGTAGAAGGTGGAATAGATAACAGAATTGAACAAAAAGAAATTATTCATTTTTAATTGTTTTTTCTTCTTAGATTATAACTAAAAATGTAACGGAAGACGCTTTTCATACTTTTAAGCTTTTGAATTCTGCTAGAAGTGGCTTTCAAGTAGAAAGATAACTAGGAATGTGCTTTAAGTAGAAATTATAGCAGCTATTAGATATATAGGCATAAGTCGAAATCAGGCTTTTCTTTATAATTATTTGATAACAACTTAGCATCCAGAAAAAACTCTTTTTATGAACGTGTCTAGAGTTTAGATAATAAGTATTTCTTTGCTTAAGAAGTTATAGAAAAGATTGAAATTTTGGCTCAGAAGTTAATAAGAATAGTTCCAGGAGCTTATGCCGAAGAAATAAAACTCCACAACTAAAGAATTCTTTTCAATCTTGATGCTCCTTGAAAATATGACTTTAAAGATGAATATATAGCACAAATTGATTTGTCTCAATACTTCAAGCAAAGAGATAGATTTGAAGACTTAAATTATAGAGTTTTTGTTTAAGAAAAAGGAAAAGAATACAAATTTCCAACTAACTAGGAGATAGTTGAAAAAGACTTATCAAGTTCTTTACTATGTCATATGTCTTTGGATGGGTATTTTCTTAATTTCGACAGCGATACATCCTTTTAATCCGACAACTTAGGAGGGAGATGCTAAAACTCGGATGATGACATAAAAAGTGAATACACATTAAGAGTAGTTGCAATAGGAAGTAACGGCATAGCAAGTGTTGACTTGGAATATGACATAAGTTCTAGCCTTACTGCATACTATGGTGAAGCAATTTTGTAAAATCTGTTTAATATCCTAATCTTACTTATAATTCTGTTTTTACTAGAATATATATTCAGAAATGTTTCTGTGTGAAATCATTAGTTCGAAAATTACCAAGAAACTTCAGCACTAATGATCAAGAAGATTTTCGAAGATGTTTTCTAATTCTAAGACTAGACAATTGCTCCTAGAGATTATAAAGAAAAATTCAATAATTTTATAGATAAAAAATTTCTGTTTAAAAATAAAGTATGGAAGCTTAAAAATAAAAATGCTAATTTGAGAATTGAAGTAGTGCCTCCTATGAATCGCAACTTTACTGACGGTAAAATAAAAATAATACTAAGATAAGATAGAATAACTACTGAAATAAGTTAAGAAGAGTTTGATAAGTATTTAGAGCATATAAAGTTCATGATAGATTCAATAGAATTTTCATTTAAAGATGACTGCACTTAAGTTGAGCCTAAGCTAGATGTGTTAGAAATTTCAAATATTGATGAATATATTTTAATTCTACCTTATGATATCTGCAAAAGAAATTTACCCGGAATTTTAGATCTTGAAAAAATAAGAGACTTTGATACATAGACAGTGAGATATTAAATATACTGAAGATTTTATAATTTACTTAAAATGAAAGAAAGAAGCTTAAATACAATATTAGATATTTCTAGCTCAATAAAGCCAAGACTTAGAATTTATAGGTTCTATAGTTTTATTAGATACATAGGAGGTTATAAACCAAGAGTAGAAGACTACTAGTATAATACTGAAACTAGCATCGAAATGTTTAAAATATTGTTAAGAATAACGGACTTAGGAAGGTTAGATTGAAAATAGGAAGAAGCTTTAAATAAGCTTTATTAAATCGCAACTGAGCAACCATAAAGCAACAGTAAAGCAACTCATCAATTAATATCCAAAGAATAGATGGAATAAGCTATATAGCCATTTATGGTTTCAGATTAAGAATAAATAATAGAACGAGCATCTACACTTAGCCATAACGTTGCAGTCTATAATATAAATGCTTAAATTTAACAGGTATATAATTATGAAAAATTCAAGATATAGTAGTCATATATCAACCAAAATGCAAAAATTTTACCTGAAAATTATTCATAAAATACAAGTAGATTTAAAGACAGTTGAAAGGAACAATTACTTTAAATTAAAATTTTAAATATAAACAATAATATTAATTATTTAAGGGCATTTCATTAGTTAGATTGATTAATAAAGCACAAATAACTAGCTTCGTAATATTAAAATTTTTAATATTTATTTAAATTTGTTTTCGTTTAGTTTTTCTATCATTAAAAGGAAATATCTTTTCTATTCAAATATATAACTATTTAACTTTAAGATAAAGATCAGAGTTTTTAAAGGAAAATCAAAAGTATTACTTATATTTTAAATTTAGTTGACTTAAAAAAGACTTTATTACCAATTTTTTTATGATTAAGATTAATTTTAATGTTTTAAAACCCAACTATTTATCACTATCTTCCTAAGAGGTAATTTAATAAAGCAGAATATTATTAAAAATTTAGTCATACTTAGTATTTTTTCTACATATATAACTTTTTATTTTTTAAGTAGATATTCATTTAATAAAATTAGAAAAACAAAGCAGCAAAATATTAACTTATAAAGGTATTTAAATCTCCTAACTTATTCACATTTTTATCTTAATGCTTGTATCTTAAATGCAGTTAAATAAATTATAAGTAAAGAAATCTATTATCATAGAGTAATAATCCTAGAATCTTTTTATAAGCAATCAGCTAGATTTAGATTATCTTATTATTAAAATTATTTGAGGTATTTTCATTTAAACCTTACTATCTATTCTTTTAATACACTTAAATATATTAAGAAATTTTATTAGTTAAGCAGATTTACATTAAGTGTAGAGAGTAATTTTAATAACTTATTTGTTTGCTTATTATATTTAATTAGTGTTTTTTATATTAATTCCTATTATTATTAGTTTAATTTTAATTTATTTTTAAGAGATTATAAATTAATTAAGATCTATATTTCAGTCGTAAAAGATAAAGCATATAATATTTAATTTAATGATAGTGCTTTTAGAGTATATATGATTTAAGAGTTTTAGCAAGAAAATTTGCTTGCTCATTCTTTTTCCTTTAGTTACTGATGAAATTCTTTAAAGAATGAACAATAAGGAAATAGAGGATTATTTACTTTATCTATCATTCTATGCCAGTTCTTTTACTTATATGTAATAAAAGTGCTTCAAGCAACTTAAAAACATTTATTTTAGCTATTTTTCTAATATTTTAGTTATTTTTTGATTTTTAGCTCTTACTTAGATTCTAGAAACTTTAATTTGAAGAGTATTAATTTACTCATCTAGAACGTTAGTATTGTTTCGGAATTTCTCAAACTAGATGAAGGAGCAAAAATTTCAAGAATATGAATTTTCATAAAAAAGAGTATATTTGCATCATTTAGATCAGAATAGCTAAGCCTTTCATTTATGAATTTTAATTAACAATTGCATATATCATTTTACAAACTGCTTTATAAATTTCAATATTCCTTCTGCAAAGCCATTTCTTGATGCACCTGTAGCATTTTCTTATTCATTTGCTCTTAAGTATCAGAAATCTTCTCTCGATTTTTTTAATTTCATATAAATAAAATTTAAAAACAAGTTTTCCATAAAAAATCCTACTAATACATAAATCATTAACTAAACATCACAATATACAATATCTATGCATATTAATTATGCTAGGATAATTAAAAATGAAAAAAGATTAAGAAATAATTGCAAATAATTAAAGCAAATCATAATAATACAAATAAAAGCATTTTCTGATATAGGCTAAAATTAATAAATAAATAGATCTTATTTAATAATTCTATTATTCTTGCTAGATATTCCTAGCTTTTTAGATTGAAATTTATATGATGTTGCTAGCAAATAATCATGTAAAATGAAAAAGTTAAAACAGAGTATAAAGCTAATATTACAGACTTAGGGAAAGAATTTTTATTTATTTTTTAAATAAATCTATAAAGTATATTAAATTATTAAATTTTACTAAGTTAAACTTATATATAATACATTTTACAAGAACTCTGCTATTGTTAATGATACTCGAAATAAACAGTTCTAAGTCTTTTAAACTTTTAAAATCTACTATAAAATTTAATTGTGTTCTTATTAATAATGCATGCTTTCATAAATTAGTGTCAGAGAAAGTAACCTGCAAAGAAGTTTTCACTTTATGGTTAGATCAGCTATTAATTAAAGTCCTTAGTTAAATCTATAGCTTTTATTAAAATCTATTTCTAAAATCTGCATGTTGATATCATCTAAGCCAAAAACATTTCATAGATAAAAATTTTATGAGTAAAATTATCTAAATTTATTAGCTAATTCATATAAAAAAGGTATTAAAATCACTTAATTTAAAATATTTTTATCGAATCTAAAAAATAAAATTTAAAATAATATCAAATAATAAAATTTAATTTATGGTTTTAGTCTAATCCACTAAAATAGAAGCTAATGAAACTAGGCAGAATTAATTTAAAACAAATATTAAGCATATTTAAATACTAAACTTAGTTTTTTGAAATTTTAACTTATTAATAAATGTTTAATGATATATCTATTTCTAGTTAAATTTACTTAGATGGAAGAAGTTTATAATAAAAAGTTTTAGTTTAAAAGTTTGAAGGTTAAAAGAAGAATAGAAATTTTATTATAATTAAATTAAAAATGTATTAATATGAAGATATAAATATATCAGTCTAGATACAAAAGGATTCATAAGTTACAATATTTTTGATTTAGTCTGTATAACATTTTTTAAACTATAAAAATGCTTTGTAATATACTTTAGAGGAATTCATTATATTCATTAAAGAAAATAATAGGGATAATATTTTATTTTTTATTTAGGATTGAACAAAATAGATAAGCAATATTTAGCATCATTTTAGACTTTAAATCAATTTTAAAAAATTAAATATACAAAGAACTTTTAATAGATTTGCAAAATTTCTTTTTTATAATATACATCTTGAAGTTCTAAAATCCACTTATAGTCTAATAATTTATAAAACCTATAAAAAGATAATTATATGCTTATCTTATAAATTTGTGATTATATTAGGCAATTTATCTCACAACAAATAAAAATAGATAAATAAAATAAATATAAATCTAAATCATTTCTCTTAAAATAGATTACCTAAATAAAATTAAAAGAAACTTAGCTTCTTTTAAATTATGAATTTTTAATGAAACTTGGATATTACCTAGATATAAACTTTATTTAGAAAATAAAATATTTTCAAGTTATTAAATTTGAAAATTATTAATAAGAAAAAAAATTATTTAGTTAAAGTTATAAAATCTAAAGTTTTCATTAAGATTAAATAAGAGTAAGAAATATAAAACCAAAATAAATTAAAATAAAAAAAGATTTAATTCTAGCTAATTTTAATTTCTTAAATATAAAATTAAGATATAAAAAAGAATTAATTATAATAGCAAGATAAAATATTAAATGTTATAAAAATAAATATTTAATTATATATTTTTTATCTGAAAAATTAAATTTATATGAGTAAACCATATGGAGATTTATAAATAATATCTATACATTGATATTAAAAAAATAAAAATTGTTAATTATTTTAAAGTTAGATAATGATAAATATAAAAATTAAATTAATTTTATGAAATTAATTAAAATTGCTTACTATAGTAATTTTTAAAGAAGATAATTTAAAATTTTAAATATTTTTTATAATATTCTAAATTCGCTAGTTTTTTATCTACAATTATTTCATTAGTTATATGAAATATAAAAATTAAAACTATGATAAAAGTCAAATTTATAACTAATTTAAATGCGAAAATATTTCATAAAAAAGTGTTTTATATTAGTAAAATAATTAAATATTTTATTCAATTTTCATATTAAATAAAATGCTTTATTTAGTACTTACACATATACAAATTAAAGAATATCTATTGTTTATTGCAAACACTATTTTTGGTAAAAAGATATAATAAGAAAAATATAATTATAATATAATAAATTTCCTTAACTTTACTTAATCAATTCATCTTTATTTTTATGTTGATAATCATAAGCTTAAAATTATTTGCTGAGTTAATTATAGAAATCTTTAGAAGAATAAATTTATTGATAAATTTATTTATAGCTAAACATTTGTTTTGAGCATAGAGCTGCACTGATAACTCTTTATTTATATATATACTTTTATTATATTTCCATATCTATTACTTGAAGAACTGCAAAAATAAGAGAAATATTTTCTTATTTTTTGGTAAAGTATATCAATAGTTAAAAATGATTTTCAATTTATATAATTAATTTATAATTAAATCCAAATAAAAATGCTATCATTTCACTTTCCAAATATGATGATTTTGGTTACTTATAATTATAATAGCAATATTTAAAATTTTATAACCTAAATTAAATTTCCTTTTATTAAATTTAGCGATCTAAATTCAATTTTAGTCAAATTTATTTAAATTTTAAGTATTCCATCAAGAAATTTTTTCTTTCATTTCTATTCATAAGAATTTCAAATTAGTTTAAAAATAGAAAAACTTATTTAGAATAATTAAATATTGCTTTAAAAGTTATTATTGAGCAAATTTTATAAAATATACTAGAAATAATAATTGAAAATTAGGTAGCTTAAAGTTTAAATATAATAATTCAATTTTCATATATTTCCTAACAATAAGCAAAGCTATTTTGCTTTATATTAACTATTTTTTAATTTATTCTTATAAATTAAACTAAAATGATTATTTCTTAATCTCTTTCTTCTTTTTTATTTCTTGTAATTTATAGTCTACTTATCTACTTAGTATGCGCTAGTTGCTATAAACTTAAAGATATGATTGTTTTAAGATTATTAATAATAAAAATTATTAATCTACTTGCAGTTATTCACTTTTTAGATTGCTTAGAAATTGAGAAAAAGTAAATAAATATATTTAAATTAATAGAATTTACCCTTTACTTAATGCATGCAGCATGGCAAAACTTAGAAATTTGTTAGTTTAAACTTTTAGATTTAATATACATAGCTAGAGTTTGCTTTAAATTAACTTATTTTTGGTTTATTATACTTCAGTTGATATTTGTTCTCATTCTTGATGAATTAAAATGCATCATAAGTTTAGATTCAGTTTATATAACTAAATTATTGAAAAAGTTAAAAAATTAAAAACCAAAAAATGCTGGAATTAGGAATTGAAATGATGTTGCGATAAATAGTGTATGAAAATCAATATTTTCCAATTATTTGTAATTAAATTATTTCAATTAGCGTCTTTAGTACTTCACTCAATCAATAAAGAAAAGAAAATATAAGATCGTAAAAACAATATAATCAACTTATGTTAAATAATATTAACTTTTATAAAAAAATCCATTCATGCTAGGACCAAAGTGAATAAAATATGTTCCTTGCATTTGGAATAAATTTTCAAGCTTAGACTATTAAAAATTTTAGTAAAGAAATAAAAAAATAAAATTAATGAAAAAGAGGAAATAAAAAATGATTTTAATAAAAATGACTTTAATGATAATGCTTAATGAACTATTATACATTTAGATTATAATATTTTTCTATCATTTTATATATTCTATTAACAAAAAATATTAAGTTAAATTGATGTGATATATCATTTTCATATCACTTTGATACATAATAAAATTTAAGACCAAGTATTTCTTATAAAAAATGCTTTTCTGAAAATTTTAATTTTAATTTCTTTCAAGAAATATAAAGATCTAACTTATCTAAATTAGTTAAAATTAAAAATTTCATTCTAAAAAAAGGCGTGACAAAAGAGAAAATTTTTTGAATTAAAATAAATAATAAAAATGTAAATAAAAATATTAAATATATTTTCCAAATATTTTAATATCATATGAGACTAATTTAAATAAATAAATAGTCTATTTATTTTTAGACTTATTCTTTTCTTTCTATTTAAATTATTTTTTAATAGAATAATTCTTTTAATACTTAATATTAATTATTTTTTTCTAATTTTTTACATTATTTAAAATTTACTAGTATATCATGCAATTTTTTTAATTTAAAACATATTAGGCATAAAATATATATGATTCATAATGAAATAAATAATTGAAGGTATAAATAATATTTATTAAGAAAAAAGAATATTTAGAAGAAGAATTGCTTATTAAGAAGTTATAGTAATAGCATCTTTAGAGTATTAAGAGCATCTAATTTTAAGGGATATGAATATTCATTTGTAATATAAAACATTAAATCGAAAAAATACCGAAACTGATAATGCAAATATAGATAATTAAATTCCCACGAAGAGATCATTTAGAAATGTAATTAGCAAACATTTAGATACTGAAAAAAAGGAAATAAATAAATAAATTTAAATATCTCTTAGTTAAAATCTAAGATAATATAATTAAAAGAAATATATTTATAAAATAGTTAACTAAAGTTTAAATTTTAATATTAAGCTATAAGAGTAAAAAATGATTAAAAAATTATACATAATTTTAGTTAGAAAGATTTTACTCAAAGTGAAACTTAAAAAAATAGTAAAATTAATAATAATAATAAATGTTTGATAATTAGTAATCATATCTTCTTTATCAAATCTAGAACAAATATTTATTTATTCTATTTAATAAATTATTTACCTTTATAATATTAGCTATCTCTTAGAATTTAATTAATAAATAAAAAAATTAATGGTTAAACAAATAAAATTTAGAAAATACCTTAATATGTAAATAGATAAATTTAGAATTAGTTTAAAGAAAATTTACTATTGTCTCTAAACTAAACAATATATAACTAGTGTAAAATATAAAGAAATATAAATATATATACCTGCAATATAGATAGATTTATATTTATTTTTTTAAATATTACAACTAAATTTATTGACTGGAATTAATTATTTAACTTCTCTTAAGATTTTAAAATAATTTGAATTTGAGTAACCATAATCTAACTATTACTAGGTTTAAGATATTATTAAAGAAAATTTAATAGGTTTATAAATTTTTAAGCAACATTATGATGTAAGCTTATTAAATTTTATATTTATATAACAAAAGAATAGAAATGAAAGATTTAACTTTAAATATTATCATTCTAAGTAAAAAATGTATATACATTTGAAAAATTGTTAATAGTGAAGAAAATTAGAAAAGTGCTGAAAAATTTTATTCAAAAGAGATGAAAATTGATTAATGCTAAAAAGAGCGCTAAAAATATAAAATTTAAATCTTAAATTAAAAGAACATTGAGAAACTATACAAAGAGAAAATTCTATTTTTCTAATTTTTATATTAAGTAAAGAGTTATTAAAAATAAAAACAAATTATAAAGTTAAAATGCAAAAGACTAAAGTTAATTTAAGCAAAGAATGAATAAATAAATTAACCATATAAAAATTTAAAAAGCTGTCTAATTTAAATCTGAAGAATATGTTTCGTCATCAATTAATAATTTCTCAAGAATCTAGATTTTTAACTCTAAAAAATAAAAAGCAGGCATAATTTAGAATGCTTTATTCGTTTCTCGAAAGATATTTTATAATCGAATAAATATTGAAAAATAATTATAATCTCCTAATGAAAAGCATGCCTTATAATTTTATTAAAGGGTTACCTTTCATTAATTAAAGGAAAATTAGATTATTTTAAAATTTAAGTTTTATCAATGCCTAAAATAGAAATTATAGATAGATTTCATCTAAAAATAAGTCTTTTTGGTATTTATAGAGTATTCCCATTTTCTAAATTTTGTTTTATTCATAAGCATATCTATATTATTACCCAATCTTAGATTTTCCTTTGAAATTTATTAGAACTTCTAAAAAGTTAAAATAGCATTAATATATATAAATAAAAGACTCTAAGAAATAGATGGTTAGAATTCATTTAGATAGTTTAGAATTTTAATAATTTTATTCAGAAAAATTCTTCAGCTATAAGTATTAAAATGATTAGCCCCAACTAAAATAGAGCGATCATTAAAAAAGCTATAAAATAACTTTTTTCATTATTTTCCTTTATAGAACTTTTTAGATATTCTGTATTATATTTATGAAAGGCATATTAATACTTCTAACATAATACAGATTCAAAAGCAAGCAACGTCATAGCAAAGGTTTATTAACCTAAAATAAATAATAACATTTTATTTATTTAGAAAAAAATAAAAGTCTTATGATTGATATTAAGCTTATATACAATATAGATATATGATTAAAATTATATTGATTATATATTTTATTAAATCTTATTTGTTTAATTTATATCAATCATAAGATTTATATTTTTAGATATTTCTAAACTCTACTATGTATAATAAAAATTATTAATATATAGCAATGTAATTATGTGCTGCTAAGTGTTCTGCAAATTTATAGAAATCATCTTTAATAATAGAAGAAGTGATGGCTAATTTTTGGATTTTTAGACTTTAATTCTCAATTTAGAATTTTAAGTGTTAATATTCTTCAATTATGGGATTGAATAATAGTCTAGGGAGTATATAGCCAGTCTAATTTATAAAGCACATATATAAATAAAATAAAATAAAAGATAACTAAATAAAATTAATACAGCTCTTAACTAGCTTGTTCCTACTTAATTTCTAAATAAATTTATGAAATTATATTTAATAAAATTGCCTTAGTATAAGAAGATTTCAACTTACTTATTTTGAATATATTAAGTAACAAAACAGAACTTAATGCTCGTTAGCAAAAGTTAGTATACAGAATTATAGCTTACAACTAATTATTATAATTATTAAAGCATAAAGATTAGATGTTGCTTTGGTAAGTTAGTTAATTTGACGTAAAAATAAAGAAAATTGATTACGTAAAATACACTTAGTAATAAGCTATTTGATATATGGGGCATTTAGAAACATTTATATCTTTTTCTTATTTTTTCTAACTATTGAAATTATTTTTAAGCAATAAACACTTTACAACTTCATTTTTAAATGGATTAGATCATAAGCTAAAAGAAGTCTATGCACTTTAAACATTAATCTGTTAATGCATTGCTGAAATAGTAAAATGACGTGCTCCCTACTTAGGAAGATTTAGTAGATAAGCAAAAATAGTTATAGATGAAAATCTAGGTCTAGAAAAAGGTTTTTTCGAAGTTACAAAGTATTAGGCAAAATAAATCAAGCAGATTAGAACGCCTTGTAAGGATCTTATAAAAGCCTTACAAAACAATAAATGATTTAGAAGAAGGAGAAAAATTATTCGATGTAATATGATAAGAAATTTCAATATTCTAGAATTTAGCTAGCGAAAAGAAAAAAGAACTTATAAAGTATATGAAATACAAAATATTTGATGACTAAGGTATTATCTTTAGAAAAGGAGAAAAATCTAAAGAGTTTTATATCATTTTAAGTGGCCGCGTTTTATTATATGAAGAAATCATAGAATAGTGCGATGGCAACTTTTAAAAAATACCAAAGTAAATAAATATTCTAACACCTGGAATGAGCTTTGGAGAAAGAGGAATCTTAATAAATTAGCCTAGATCTTTAAATGCAAAATGTATAGGATTAAGTGAAATAATATCCATAAACAAAGAAGAGTTTTAGTTTCTGCTAAGGAAAGACTTCAAGACATCTTGAGAAAATAAAATAAACTTTATTTTTAAAAGTATTCCAATCTTTCAGGAGTTTAGTCGTAGCATAGTTGAAAAAATAGGATACTATTTTGTAGTGATGCATTATAAGAAATATAATATAATTTTAAAATAAGGAGAATTCTCTTAACATTTGTACTGAGTTATGCAAGGAGAATGTAAAACTACTAAGGTCATAGATTCTACTATGTCAAAGAGATAATTCGATCTTTAATTTTTAAGCTAGGGATGTATGTTTGGAGAGGATTCCGTAATTTTTAATTAGCCCATGAAGATAACAGTTATTTCCGAGAGTGATATCACATTAGTATCAGTTTCGAAAGATAATTTGGAAAATTTACCTACAGAGTTGATTGAATTTATCACTCAAAGCGCAAAAGATCAATGACTATTTAGAGAGAAAAGATTAGGAGTTTAGTAAAAAATAATGAATATGCAATAAAATAAAGAAAATAAGAGATTTGTAGAATCTAAAATGAATAATAAGATAATAGAAAAATTAGTTATAAAAGGAGCTTAAAACTAATTAAACAAAATATTTAGCTAAAAAAATGAAATGCAAAATATGTACTTAGGAAGAGAAAAACTTCCTCTAGTTATCTAGCATAAATAAATATTGCATTAATTAATTCACTAACCTTAACTAGGAATTAATCATATAAAATAAAAATCTGAAGGAAATCGAAGAATCTTAGACTGGTAGTAGAATTAAACATAGTAAAAAAATGAATCTACATTTAGCAGTGTAGAAAAACTTCCAAAGTTACAAAGTCCTATAAATCAAACTATATTTAATCATTCTAAAAGTAAAAGCTCGCTCTTTGAACATTTTTCTACTACACAACGTTTGTTTATCAAAATTTAATCTATTGATAAAACCACTCCTAATTTCTTAGATTCGGAATAAAGTGAAAATGTGTTTTAGCAAGCAGAAAATAGTAAAGTTCTTTTAGAAAGTTACTTTCCTATTAAAAGTGTAAGAGAAAGAAAAGTAATAAAATTTAACCATTCCTAAAACTTCTAAAAAGAAAAGAAAACAATAATAATTTAAGCGATAGATATCTAATTTAATTCATTTCTTGTATATAGGTTATTAATATTAAACAAATTTTAATTTTAATTTTTCATATTTAAAATATATATCTAAAGCTTCTAAAATGACTGGTTTTTTAACATTCTATCAATTTAAATCAAGAAACTTTAAAAATTATTATGAACTATCTTTAAAGTTAAATAATACTTATCATGGAGTTCTTTTATATCAGTATTTCTTTAAATGGTTTTACTAAAATTTAAATTCTAGAATACTTTTAATTATCTCATTTAAATTTGTCTTAAATCCAGTGTAAAGAAAATATTTAAGATATATTAGATTTTAGAATACAATGTATATAAAGTTAGATTAACTAATTAATATTTATATTATAAGCTTCTTTTATTCTTTATCATTCTTAGTTTTTTTCTAAAAATTTTTGTTAATTTCCTAGTTTTTTGAATTCTCTTAAAAAATAATTTACAAAAATAGAGAATAGATAATTAAACATTCCTTCATAATTATTCTAAGTTTTAATTTACCTTAATAATCAATTGGTGGATCAACTTTATATAAACTTCTAAAATTAAGAAATAAAAAGAAAACTTGTTTAATACTTTTATTATTATATCTATTAACAATTATGACAGTAATAAAGTCTACAAAATAATAAATATCTTTAATGTTTTAGAAAGCTGAGATTCTTTTTAGTTTTAAAGTTTAGTCTAATAAACATTAATAAGTATTATTATTTCTAAAGCACATCTATTTATATATTGTAATTTTAAGTTATATAGAAAAATAAAAATAATCAAGATTTTAGCTTTAAGTGAATTATCAATTTAAATTAAGAAAATTTTAATTAGTAAAGCTTTATATCTTAAGCTTAATTCAAATTAATCTACTAAATCTTAGATATAAATACAATTAAGCCTATATAAATAAATCACAAGCTTAATTAATTATTAATTTTCTCTTCTTTTTCTTTGACTAAGCTTAATAGTTCTCTATATAAGGTATAAAGTAATAATTAAATTATCTATAAAGGCAACTCTCCTTCTTAGCAAAAATTTAACTTTTTTTATTTATATTGTTATTTAAATTTGTTATGTACAACTAATTTCATTGATGTACTTTGTATTAACTTATAATGATAAATATCTAACTATAAAAGTTTTATTATTATACAGAGCCTTTTTATTAGTTAAGTGATTCAATTTAATTAAAGTATTAAAATAAAGTTTAGATTTAGTATTGCTTCATTATCTTTATTGCTTAATTATATTAAATTTTTTAAGTGTGAAGTTAGTTTTTGTATATTCTCTAATTGTTTTACTAATACCAATATTTATTAAAATGAAAAATGATAAAGAAGAAGAATAAAAATATGAAAATCCATTAATCTTAAGAACTTCAATTAAGCTTTAGTGGCTTTTATCCTTACAAATTTTGGGTAATTGTATAGATAATTACCCCTAGAATTATAAAATTAAGCAGCTGCTTCTTTATTAATTTATTAATGATCGTTCTAGCTATTTAAATAGCCTATTTACATCTTAATTTTATTCGCTAAGGGATTAGTGGACTTTCATAGCATTAGTGAGAGATAAAGATAGACCTCATAACGAATATTATAATTCATATATCTTTATTATGTGAAAAGGCTAAAAAGAGTTCTACAACACTTAGAATAAAACAAAAGGATGAATAAAAAAGCATACCATTAGGCAAATTGATATAGATTAGCACTAGAAGCTCTTACTAGTTAGTTTCTTATAGTCTAACTTCTCATTTTATAATTAGGATTTATTAGCTAAAATATTAAAAAAGTAGATTCAAATATTTAACAAATATATGATAAATTAACTTGAAATAGATGAGTAAAAGTAGGTAATTATTTATTAAAGTTATACTATAAGAAAATTAATAAAGGCAAATGTAAACTTCTAGTTTCCCTTATTTCTTTTAAATAGGAAAAAAATTGTTTGATTGTGAAAATGTTATGATTTATAATGAGGATCAAATTATAAAATCATATTAAAAGTAAGTTATCTACCAAAAATTCTAAAAATTGAGGAATTTCTTATTTGACTCTGATGGAAAAGATTTATTCAAATCACAAAAAAATTCGATATAAGCAATCAATTTTGCATTTTTCTTTTAACAAAGCAAGTTTCTAAAAATTGGAAAATTAAGCAAAAATAAAATGAGAATAAGCAAGAAATATTAAATCTATTTAAGAAATTATTTGATTTAAAAGCTAGAAGATAAAGAACTAAATAATTAATTAGAAAAGTCCTAAAGCTAATAAATGATAAATAATTATTTAAGTTACTTCAATTTTAGAAAGCAATCCTATTTACTTAGCTCAACTTTTATATACTCTTAGTTTAGATAAATTAATTTAAATACTTGGAAAACAAATAAGGATATGAATTAAAACAATTTATTAATCTAAGCACAAAAATTAAAAATAATGAGGTGATATTAATAAAGATAGGGATTATATATTGTCTTTAATTTAAAATATTTATTTTGTATACAGGATATTAAATTTATCTAAGTTTATTCCCATTTGCTCAACAAATTATTATATCAACTAAATTTTATCCATTTACCTTTTATTCTCTAATTCCACTAATGAAATCGGAAAACAAGTAGTTTAATTCTATAATCTATGTGTTCTCTTCTCACTAAAAGCCTTAAATAATTAAAAAGAAATTTTCTTAATAAACTAAAGATATTGCATTAGTAAACATTCTCCTATCATTTTCATATAAGATTATATATAATTACTAAGTGCTATATTTTTATTAATTAGAGGAATAATGACAGATGCTTTTAATTCGCAGTTATTAGTATATTATATATTTATGATTCAATAACCAGCAAAGCTGAGAATGAATAGAATTTTTCTTAAATACTTTATATGAAAAAAGAAAATTTAGTGAAAAGCATAGATAAATAGAAAAATCAAAATACTCATTTTTTCTATTTTGTATAAAGCATGTCAAGGATAATTAATAAACAATTGATATAAATTAAAGCTACTATGATCAAAAGAGTTATATTAGAGTTTATTTAGTAAAGAGAAATATAATAGAATTTAAAATAAATAGCAAAGTTAAATTGAAAGAAAAAATCCAGATTTAAAGCTTTTTAATTATTTGATTATAATTGAAAAGATGCCTAGAAAGGTGTTTTTAATGCTTTTAAGCTTTTGAATTCTGCTAGAAGTTATTCATAAGTAGAAAGAAGACCAGGAATGTATTTAAAGTTGAGAGAGTTTTGATTTTATATTCAGCAAAAATAACACGAAACCAAATCTTTCTGAGAACTTATTTGATAATTGTTTAGAATCTGAAAAAGTGTTTTCTCATAACGGCAGGCTATGCTAATAAAATAAGCTGTTTTTTATTTAAGAAATACTAGAAAAGATTGAAATACTGGCTCGGAAGTTAATAAGAATTATTCCAGGAGCTAATGCCGAAGAAATGAGACTTCATAACTAAAGAATTCTTTTCAATCATGATGCTCCTAGAAAGTTTGAGTTTGATGATGATTATATAGCTTAAATAGATTTGTCTCAATACTTCAAGTTTACAGAGAGATTTGAAGATTTAAGTTATAGAGTTTTTGTTGAAGAAAAAGGAAAAGAATATAAATTTCCAACTAACTTGGAAATATTTGAAAAAGACTTGTCAAGTTCTATGCTATGTCATATGACTTTAGAAGGATTTATTCTTAGCTTTGAAAGCGATTCTTCTTATTTAAAAAATAAATTCGGAGGCAGATGCGAAAACTCAGATCAAAAAATAAAAAGCGAATATACCATAAGAGTAGTTGTAATAAGAAACGGCACTGCAGTAAGTGTTGATTTGAGATATAAATTAAAGTCTAGTCTTCTTATTTATAGTTTTGAAGCATGGGTGCAAAGCCTGCTTAACATCTTAATTCTACTTATAATTCTTTGGATTATTGAATATTTATTCAGAAACATTTCTGTTCTAAACCATTAGTTTGAAAATTACCAAGAAAAATCAGCAAAAGTAATTAAAAAGATATTTATAGATGACTTTTAATTTGTAGATCATACTGATGCTCTGGAAACGAGTAAGGGATGATTAAATAATTTTATTGATAAAAAATTACTGTTTAAAAATAAAGTCTGAATACTTAGTAATAAAACTGCTGATTTAAAAATAGAAATAGTACCACCAATGAATCGTAGTTTTACTGATGGAAAGATAAAATTTATACTAAGACAAGATTAAAATTTAATTGATTATAAAAACAAAAGTAGTGTAAAATTAATCAATAAAGATTAAGCAATATAAGATTAAGCATTAGATTAAGCAATATAAGATTAAGCATTAGATTAAGCAATATAAGATTAAGCATTAGATTAAGCAATATAAGATTAAGCATTAGATTAAGCAATATAAGATTAAGCATTAGATTAAGCAATAAAATATTAATCAATATAAGATTAAGCAAAAGATGAAAATAGCGAATCAAATTTTTCTATATATTTGGAACATATAGATTAAATAATAAATTCAATAGATTACGCATTTTAAGACGAAAGTGTAGAAAATAAACCAAATCTGACTTTAGAGAAATTTCAAAACATTATAGAGTATAGCCTAATTATACCTTATGATGTATCTAAAAGAAATTTACCCGGTATTTTAGATCTTGAAAAAATAAGAGACTTTGATGATTAGGAAATATGATATTAAATTTACTAAAGATTTTATAGAGTAATTAAAATGAAAGAAGGAAATTTAGATACAATATTAGATGTTTCTAGCTCAATAATATAAAAACCAAGATATTATAGAATTTATAGTTTTCTTAGATACATAGGAGGTTATAAACCAAGAGTAGAAGACTACTAGTATAATACAGAAACTAGCATCGAAATGTTTAAAATATTATTAAGACTAACGGACTTAAGAAGTCTGGATTAAAAATAGGAAGAAGCTTTAAAATAGCTTTATTAAATCGCAAATGAGTAATCATAGAACAGTGAAAAAAATTTGGAAGATAAACTTGAGGAATTTAAGATTTCGGAAAAATAATAAATTATAGCACGAGCAACTACTTTTAGCTTAAAAGATTGGACCTGGAAATCATAGGCTAAAACATAATTGACATTTAGTTCTTAAAAAATTGATAAATAGATTACGAAATAAAATTCAAAAGTAGTTCCTGAGAAAAATTAGGAAAATGAAAACAGCTTTCAAGACATTGTGAATGATAAAGTATGATTCTATGAATTAAAAAAATTAAATAATTTTAAATTAATTCATTTTTATTTATCTATTTAATAGTTTACCTAAATTGAATTTAATAAGCATAAGCATTTCTAATTTTTAAATTCTTAGTACTTTAAGTTATTTTTATATAATTAAATAGAATTTTTTGCTATAAATAATTAAACTATTTACAAATGCTTTATACTAAATATCGAAAACTCAAGAATTTCTTAAGGAACTATAATAAAACTACTTACTTCTCAGTTCTAACACTCATTCGAAATACTCTTAGCCTTCATTTCATAATATACTTTAATAATAATAAGTCTTCATTTGATTTATCTAACTAAAATTACTAGCTTATAAAGTATATAGAACACTCTACAACTTCAAATTTTAATCTTAATATCAATATTAAGCTAGATTTATAAAACCAATAATGAGTAAATATAGCTGACTAATACTTCTACTATCTTAATATAACTTTATTGCTAGAACTAAATTTATAAGAATATTAAACACTTCTATAACACTTAATCATTGAAATAAAGGGAAATTATTTATAAGGCGGGCTTAACTTATTAATCTATCCTAATATAGTTAAATAATCATAATATAGATATTTATTCTTTATTCACATTTATAGTTGTAATGTATCATTAAGGAATTTGAAGACTGGATTTATATTTATACTAATATAGATATTTTGATGATTTATATAATTGTGGATTTATTTAAGATTGCTTAAAAGGATTTAAATGAAGAAGTGAAATAGTTAGTCTAAAAAGAAAAAATTGTTAATTAATTAGATGTGAGAGTTCAAAATCTCAGTTACGTTAAAAGTTATAATAAGATCCGTTAACTGGAACTATATTTTTTGCCTTTAGTTGTTGACGTAGCATCTAAGTAAAGAATACACAATAAGGAAACATAGGGTCAGTTCCTTCATCAGGTAGTGTTATGCCAGTTCTTTTTGCATATGTGATAAAAGCTGTCTCAAGCAATTCAAAGACTTTTCTTTTAGCTAACTTGCTATTCTCTTCATTCCCTTTTATTTGTATAGCTCTTATTTAGGCATTCTCAATATTTGTTTGAGGAACGTTTATTTGTACATCACATGCTTCTTATATAGTTTCAGCAATTCCTGCACTAACCAATGGAGCGAGAGCTTCTGGAATAAGAATCTCCATGAAAAATGGCTTGTTGTTATCATATAAATCGGATGTGGCTAAGCCTTTTAACTTATTATTTTCATCAATGATTGCAAGTATCAATTTACGAGCTGCTTCGTAAGCTTCAATAGGACCTTCCACAAAAACGTTTCTTGTTGCTGCTCCTGGAGCACTTTCTTTAGCTACTTATATTTTAGCAGTAGAATCTGCTTATAGTTTTTTAATCATATCTCCATTTTTTCCAATAACAAGTCCTACGCAATCATTTGGAACTGGAATTAGATAAGCATCAGGACTTGGAGCTCCATAAGGCGTCATAAGAGACATATCCATGTTATTTCAAGAAGCGCCTTACAATACCATGTCAAAAACTTGAGTACCTTATGAAATATTCTCTGATTAATTGTAAACTGCAAGTTGTTCCTTTCTTATCATTTCTCTTGTAGGTTAGTCAGCATGAATAATTCTTTCTATTTTTTAGATCGCATTTTAAACTTAAGTTTCATTATCACCTACTATAAGAACATGCTAAGAATCCTCTTCCTCTTCTTTGTTCTTTATAATGATTCTACATCCTGTATCTTCCTCAAGTTTCTTTTAATTCGATCCTTTCGGACCTATTAACAAACCTATTAGATTAGAATCTTGAGTCTCTGGGATATAAACTTTTTTCTTTATTTTTGGTTCAAATGCTATTTAAGCTTAAGGAGGAAGGTCATTATTATCTGTAAACCTTGAAGGTCTCGTTCTTTTTGACAACATTATTAAACAGAAAATGTCAGATTTTTATTTTCTTTAGCTAATTAAAATTACTAAAGCCTTTATCATATGCCTAGTTAGTTACTAAATTAACTATAAAAGCTTTAGTCTAATGCGATATTATAAGGAACCGGATAAATTTATGTGTTATAATCAAATAAACTAAAAATAAACTTCAGTAGATACCACATGATTATGGAGAGATGCTTTGATAATTATAATTTTATGCAATATAAGTTTATAACTAATAGAGTCAAATCATATAAGGATTAATTAGAACAGAAGCGTTCTTCTTCCAATATTTTTTTGATAAATTAAGGTTTAATAAGTTTATCTAAATTAATTTATGATATAAAACTTTAATTAAGCTGAAAATAAAACTTAGTAAATTAAATTTAAATAAAGATACTCAAAACACATATCTCATTCCTTAAATTCTAATCTATTTAAATAGTTGTTATGAATGAAGGAAGCCGGGTTATTTATTGGTTGGAAGTTAATCTTTTTTTATTTAAATTTGTTTAAACAAATTTCCTGTTTAACTCCTTTAAATCATTTATAAGAAAATAAATGCTTAATGCTTTGTTCTTAAAGCTTTATAACTGTAAAATTAGAGATTTCCAAATACTTAACAGATATTAAAATTCTTAATATCCTTAGTTATACTTTTAAGAAAAAGTAATTATAAACCAATTAAAATTAGTAGAATATAACTCCTTTAGAGATTTCTACTTTTATATTAAATAGCTATATGCTAAAGCTCCACTAAAAATAAGTATTGAAGTGTTATTATTTATTTGTTCTAAATTTAACTAGATTAAAGTTAAGCCAATCATTAGTATTTTTATACCCCTTTGTAACTTTTAATTATCTTATTAATTTATACTATTCAGACATTAAGCTAGGTATGTCACTACTATTTTTATATAGATTTCTTATATCCTTTAGATTTAGTATGAATAGAGCCTTAAAAGATATTTATTACTTCAGCTAATTTTCCTTAAACTAAAGCGAACTTTTTCAGAAGCTTAGACTAGTTAGAAGGAACTAAGGTTGATAATAGATATAAACAGTAATGGTTAGAGATATAAGTAAGGGTTAGTTATTATACCAGATTATTATGTATTTATCATATAGCTAAACTCTGATATTTACTTTTTTCACTCCACTTGTATTAGTCTTCATTCAATATTAATTAAAAAATATTTAAGAAAAGCTTAGTGTTAGGTATAAAATGACTATTTCAATTATAAAAAAGAGTATAAGTATATTAAGTATTAAAGTGGTTATGAGGGAATAAAATAAGTTATTACTAGATGTTTGTTTAGAAATGGAGTGCTTTAATATACTGAAGAAGTAATTTGGATGTTATAAAGAGAATTAACACCAGTAATCAGAAGAATAGTCAAGATCGTCTATCTTTAGATAATGATAAGAATAGGAATAGAAAGTATATCTAAAAGAAATTTATGTTATTAGTTTTATGGGAAGCATTACAATGCTAATATTCTCTAGCATATTTTAAATTAAGAACTAAAGTAATAGGAAAAAATTATAGAATAAATAAGTAATGAAGCATGCTGTACATGAGAAAGAAGAGTATTGAACAATTATTTTATTTAAAAAGAAATGGTTAATTCAAAATTTTTAATCAAAAGAAATTCCTTATTAAAAAATACCTGTTTCTATCATATATCAAAGTCCATAAATCCGTTTTCATGATAAATTGTAGCTGATTTCATTAAAACCAATTCATCCTAGCTATTTGAATCTTCATTTAATGCTTCATTATTATTCATGCTGCCCTTTTTATCAACTTCACGATCTTGAGTTTTTAAAAACTCGGTTAATTATTAAGTTCAGATACTTTCTTTGGGTCTTGTTATTATTTATGCTGGTATTGTACCACAAGTCAAGCTTCTACGAGCTGAAAAGCCAAGCTGCTACGATTAAACCTCAACTTTCTTTTAATCTTTACTTTAAGGATTTTTTTTTTCAAATTCAGCCTTCATCAACTTCTAAGAATTCTATTCTGTAGGTAGTTAATCCATATTATGACTTTAAAATATTTTAATTGTTAATTATCTCACTAAAGTTTTAAACTTAATTAACTAATACAGTTTATTTTTACCTAAATATGGAAAACCTTTAAATATCTTTTCTCTTACACCTTTCTATGATTATCTATTTTCCCTTCATTATGGAGTTATATTTTATGACTCAGTTTTCGTAATTGCATGTGCTTAATAATCTGGCTTTAACTATATAAAATATTTTGCTCAACCTAACTACTTAAACTCCATATCCAAATATTTTCAATTTTGCTTTAATTAAAATTATGACTAAAGTACCGCAGATCCTCTATTAATTTAACTCCTTTAAGTAATACAGATTTATTAAAATGAAGTTATTACCTAATTGTAAGGATAATTAGATGCTATAAATTAAATGTACTTAAATGCATTGATGGTAGTATTCTTTATTATCTACCTTTTATCCTATTTCAACCAAATAGGGAAAGAATGTATTATGTAATTAACCTTTAACTTCATAAGTCTATCACTATATATTTTTATAATGTTACAGCCTCTAATTCTTTATTTTAAATTAGTTGTAAGATTTTTATTTTAAAGCAAAAATGGATTATGAAGGTATGAAGAATAAAACTCATCACTAGTTTTAACAGAAAGTGAAAGAAAATTTTTATCATATTAAAACTAAAATTTAGCTACTAAAATAGATCAATCTTGCAGTAAATTAAACTAAAGCTAATTGAGATAATAGTAATTAAAGTATAAACTTAAATAATTATGGATTTACTTTATGGATATAATCAAATATAGGTACCTTCATACATATGTAGTATGAGAATTAAGAGGAGGTTTATATAGTCTTCAGCAAAATAAGTTATAAGAAATAGATAGAATTTAAAGTTTATTTTTACTTTATTAATTTCGGACACTGCTTTAAGTAAAGTTAGCAATTTTGAAAGGTTTAGGGAAATATTTTAGAAATTTATTTAAGTAGCTTATGGAAGGAGGAAATTAATATCTTATTTAAGAATTTAATAAGTTTAAAACTGTTGTTTTCAGGAAAAGAAAGGTAGATTTAATGTATTTTTCACTTTCTCATGAGACTGCTAGGCGAACAGGAGATCTTTATAAGGCTTTTATTTATTTTTTGTCAAAACTCTATCAATTATTTACTTTACAGGTTTATCATCAGTGATGCGTAAATCGTGACTTTCCATCAGCTCGTTATTTTTACATAAATTTTTAAGCAGAGCTATCATCTTATTTACAAAATTCTCATAATATGACTCTGCCTATTATTCTCTACATTAAAGCTCTTTAGTTATTATAACCTTTAATTAAATCGTCAGCGTTTTATTGACAATCATTAAGTTTTCTATTGATTCAAAGTCTAGAAACTTTACTATTAATCCTTGCCACAAGTCTTCAGGACAATTGATGAGCAAGTTATTAGTTTGCATTTTTCTCTTATTAATAAATTTAAAAATAAATTATTTTATAATCATTTAATTTATACCTAGCCTCATCTTACACATCTACTTACCCTTATACTTATATCTTATATCTTTTCTATTTTCTTTAATTTATTTTATAGCTTTAAATTAATAAAATCCTTCATAAACAAATTGCTTTTGCTTTTTGTTTTAGAATAGTTGAAGGATATAGAATGTCCTAATGATTTATAGATTAAATGAGAATATAATTCTGAATTATTTTATTTAGTTAGGTAACTTTTTTAGATTCATTGTGCTTATATTTTTTAATTTTAGCCATTAAAATCTCACGAATGAGACTCAACTTATTGGTAAATTTTCCAATGATGATCTGTTACTTATTGCTAGATGTTGATAATAATATGGGAGATATATCTCAAGTAGTTAATTAAAATAAATAAGCAATAATAAGTTTTAATAGTAATTAAATGAATAAAATACAGTCAAAAGTACCTAGTAAGAGATGCTCTATTATATAAATGATTGACTATTTAACTAAAACTCTTATATTTAGTTTTATCTTTAATTTAATAATCAGAGAAATTAGTTAATACTTACATATACTTTACCTTCTTAATAGTTTATAAGCTTAGATTAAATTTATAATGCTATTAGATGTTTAAAATTATCTTACTAACTCGAATGATATATTTTCACATAGATTAAAGCTATTACCCTTTCTTATTTATTGTGATTAGAAATAATTTGTAGTCATTATTTATATAATTCTAACTAATTTAAAATAGTCTAGTAGGGCTATTTGAGTATGAGTTCATAATAAGTGGGTATTTAAGGTTGTGAAATTTATATATATCTAAATAATTATTTAAGCTTGATATTAATACTTCTAGCTTTTTTCTTAATATCTACTTTTATAATAAAAGAACTATTGAAAAGATTAATTAGTTGCTTAGAAATTATGAGGTTATCTCTAATTCAAATTGTTATATTATATGCTTTAAGTTTTATGGTAAATTGTTCAGCTTTTTTTATTCTATGATATAGTTGTTTATTATTACTAAGTTTTGGTAGGAGTTTAAGAAAGTAAATTTCTTTGATCATTTTGAAAAAAAAATATTGTCTAGCTAATTCAAAATCACTCTATCAGAAATCATAGATTCCTAAATTATCTATTACAGTTAATCATACTTCAACATTCATGATCACTTTAGCATCAATTTCTTGTTAAAAACTTTATCAGTTTCCTCTTGCAAAGCTTACTAAGTGTGAAATTTACCGATAGTTCATACTGAAAATTTTCTCATAAATATTTATTACATTGCTTGCTTTTTTGATGTACTAACAATATTCTCAAGTTTTAATTAATTCAATAGCAAACTTTATTAATCTAAATCCATTTTTTCTTCATTTATCTTTGCTTTCTTGGAATTATGCATTGTATTGTTTAAATAAAGACTAGTTCGTTTATGTTTCCTATCAAGCGAAATTTTTGCTTTTCCGAAACTTAGTTTGCTTTAATTTAAAGAAATTCTATCTCTTATTGTATTTTTTGCAGTACGAAGTTACTAAATAACTCAAAAGTAAGTTTATCTTTCAATTTATTAAATTGCTATTTGCAAAACAATCTACTAGTTATTTAGTTTTAAGTCACTTTTGATAAAATCTAATTTTATTCCTTTCAAACTTATTTTCCACAAGCTCACCGAATATTAATTACATTTAGACTTACCCCTAATGCCAAAATAACTATAAGCTTTCAGAAGCATAAAAATTGTACTATATAATTTAATATATTTCCTATCTTTTGAGCTAGATATATTTCTTTAGTGACTAATAAATAATCCTTGGTTCTATAATTCAATCATATTTCTATAACTATAAAATCTAAATCTCATATAAAGTCTTAATAGTTAGAACTTTAGATAAGCATAGTTAATATTCTTATTTAGAATAAACTAATTAAGTTCAAATCAAGTTACTAAGGCATGACTATAGTATAATTGAATGCATAATCATGCTATTAGCTTTTAATTATAAGAGTAGATTTTTCAAAAGGCGCTTATCTTTTAAATAATTTAAGCTTATTTATAATTTTCTAATCTCAAATGATTTAGAAGGTTAAGAGTCAGCGAGTAAATTACTCTCTTTATTGATAATTAATTTCTAAGCTATTAAGACTTGAGAGTTTAGAAAGGCCAAAATTAGATTTTTTACCAGATTTGTTTATAAGCTAAATAGTTAGAAATAGCCTAAGAAATAAAGCAGCAAAGATAAGTTGGAGTTATTAAACTTAGTGAATTTAGTTGCCTTTTTAATAAGCAGGATCTAAGCTAGTAATTTATTGATAAACTATTAAGACTCTTTTATTAAAATACAGCATTAGTTAGGAAAACTCATATAATTATATAAAGATAAATAAAAAATACTAAGATACAAGGATAAACTAAAATATGGCTAGAGCCTAAATCCTCAGTAAATCAAATAGCTTAAAATTATTTTTCATTATAATTTACAGAAAATAATTTAATTTTTCACTCATTTAATGCTTAATTATTAGTCATCTAATTTTATACTTTCTATCAATCTATCCAAGTTTAATTTTAAACTTCTAATCTAGCTCTTTAATATAAATAAGCTGAATTTAAAAAAGAGATAATAGATATAAAGCTTTTAGTAAAAAGGCTAATTAAAAATCTAATTATAGGCAATTATCCTCATTTTTAGTTACTTATAACTGTGAAGTTAGATGGATAAGCATTTTCAAATTAACTCTAAGATTCACGTTTTTTAAACCTAATTAGGAAAAAATTTGAAAAATGTACTAAGATTTACTATTATCTAGTTATACTTTCAAGAAGCTAAGTAACTAAATATAACAAAATAAACTAAAGGGCTTCTTAATATATAGGTGAGAACTATAAATGAGCAATATAATAGTATTAATATATATTAAGAGTGCTAAATAAAATTAACATCTAAGAAAGTCAATTTAGAAGAGATACCTTTCAGGTAGTAATTTAATAAATTGAGAATTAAATTTATTAGAATATTATGATTTATAAAAATAATGGAACGTAGAAAAATAGATAAGAACTATGTAAGAAAAGAAACCAATTAGAAAGTACCAACTAAAGCTGTTCATTAATTTTAGAAATAAGTACCTGATTCTCCAACCTATTTCTAAAGATCTTTGCAGTCCTCGTTGCAAGCATAATAGGAATTTCCTTTAAGGAATCTTAATTCAGAACAGAATTAAATAGCTTAGAATTCCTAAAGTCCTTATTAGAATCAATTTTATTCTCAAACAACTAAAAATAATCAAATGGCTAAAGAACAAGATTTTGACTCTAATCTAATAGATTTTTTAAAGAGTATTTAAATGGAATAATACATTGATAGCTTCATAAGAAATAAAATAAAATTTACTAATCTAAGCTTATTGCAAAAGGATGACCTTAGGGAAATAGGCATTCCAGTAGGTGATCGAAATGTTATAATGTTGCATATAAATCTTTTAAAAGAAAAAAATTTTAAGCAAAATGCATTCGATTTTTCAGCAACCTCTAAAATTTTTAACTCTACGAGAAGTAATGAGTTACAAATGCAAACATCACTATAAAGCTTTATGCCATCTTCTCAAAATGATTTTGAAAGGGAGCGTTAATTTCAATAAAATGCTTTGTCTTTAAAATACTACAATTCCTTTTAGCATATGCCTTCAGCTAAACGAGCTTACACTTCTTCGTAAAATATAGAAGTAGATAAATTGCTCAATTTTCTTACAGAAATCGGACATTAGCAGCTCTATTAAATATTTGTTGATAACAGTATTTCTTATGAAGATCTAAAGCTATTAAATAGACAAGACTTAATAGATCTGAAAATACCTATAGGACCGAGAAACGCTATTCTGAACAATATATAGCAATTTAAATTTTAGACTTTATCTGAGTTTAAAAATATTTAAGTTACACCTGAAAAAAATAAAATTAAAAGAGAAAAATAAAGATTGTACTTATAAGAAAAAAGCAGCTCAGAAGAATGCTACGATAACTAAACTTCAAATTAGATATTAACAAAATAATAGTTGAACAGTCAAGCTAAAAGATTGATTAGAGAAGAAGATTAAGCGAAAATACATCAAAGGAAGCCATAAAGATAGAATAGCTTAAAAGGAAACACTTAATAATAAGATTTCAAAGCTGATTATAATAAAAATGAAGTTAAGGAGCTAATTAAATAACTTGTACAGAAGCAAGATCAAATGCTTTATGCAATTTAGCAAAATTAGTAAATAATAAGCACCTTAAAATAAGAAAATTATTCTAGTTAGAAACCCATTAAGCTACTTTCATCTCAACCTTCTATAAATGAACCACAATTTAATAAAAATTATTAGATTAAAAATTAAGATCCTAACTCAAATAAATTTAATCGATATAGTGAAAAGGCAATACCGAATAACCGTGAAAGCTATAATAGACAGATATCTTGGAAAAAGGATAAATATAAAGCTTAAAACTTAATTAAAACTTAATTTATTTATATACTTTTACTATCCAAATTAACATTAAAAATATAAATATATTAAGATAAAAATAATCTTTAAAGATTTATCAATTTTCTTACTTAAAATAGAAAAATAATCAATAAATTAATAATAAAGACTAAAAGGTAAAATTAGAGAAATATAAGAAAATTAAATAAAATTAGATTCTAAAAATAACTTCTATGATGATTTTCAAGCAAAAAGAAATAGATAAATTTACTTAAATATTTAAGTTTTAGGTTATTTTTTAACTAAAAAGGAATAAAATAACTTTCTTAGCGCAAAAAATAAAAGATTTTAGGATAAAATCTCTATACACAAATTTATTAAATTAAATTAATGAATTTGAATAAAAATAATTTGATGCCTTTAATAGATAGAAATTCTAAACAGATAAATAGATAATTATTATATTATTAAAAATTAAAATGCTATTACAAATAATTAAACAATGAGAAAGATAAAGCTAAAATTATAAATCATAACCTTTTTATTAAAATTGGTATTAAGGTAAGCATTTTCCAACTAAATTTAATAATAAATATACCTTAAAATTTAAATTAAAAATAGCTTGTATTATTATTATTATTATCTATCATCTTTTATTTCTTAACTATTTATTAAAGCTATTAAAGAACCTTAAGCACATCATATATTTTGTACTTTTATTTGAAGTAAATTAGATATCAAAGTTATAGATGCTATTTCTAAGATAGCTTTACCTATTCCTTACTTTTATCACTTATTAAAATAATTTATTTAAAAACTATTTTGTGAAAGCAAAATTAGGATATGATAACTGAATTATCTATCCTTCAATGTAACCTAAAGCTTATAAAGCTAAACACTCTTAATTTTTCTAATATTTTTATCTAAATTATCTTATATTATGCATAGGTATTAAAATAGATTAAATCATTAGAATAATAAAATACTTAGAAAAAAGTTTAGAAATAGCTATTAAAAGCATCTAATAGCTATAAGCATTAAAAACTATAAAGTATATAATTAATTCTTTATATCTCAAGCAAGCAAAATTAAATAATAAGGATATAGGATATTAATATAAGTATAGATAGCTTAAATAAATCTAAATTATTCTTGTAAGTTAATTATATAGGGATGTGAAAGCTTCATTTAATTACAAAGTCTTTACATCTAAAAGTCTATTTAAAATTATCCTGTATTTCGTCATTTAAACAAATAAGAGTGTATAAATTAATAATTTAACATAAAGCAATAGAATTAATAGTGAAAGTTTATAAAGCTAGTAGTTCTAAATAGTTAGATTGAATATAGCTTTAATATATTTAATATTAGCTATAATAAAGATGGTTTCTTAGACTGAATTTGATTATTTATTTAAAGTTATATTAGCAGGACCTTCTAACTCAGGAAAAACGCAAATTATGTAACGTTTTACTAATGACTAATTCTCTGAATCAAACAGTAAAACAATCGGAGTAGAGTTTGTTTTTAAAACAGTGGAATATGCTAATAAAGTAGCAAAGCTGTAGATATGAGATAGTGCTGGTTAGCAAAAATATAAATCTATATCTAATGCCTATTATAGAGGAGCTAGAGCTATTTTAGTTGTCTTTGATATAACTGCTTAATAGACCTTCAATGATTTACCTTAGTTTATATAATTTATAAAGGAAAATAATTCTTAAAATGCTTAATTATTCCTAATAGGAAGCAAATTAGACTTAACATAGAATAGAGTAATTCAGTATGAAGAAGCAAATATCTATGCTTAGTAGAACAATCTAAAATATTTTGAAGTATCAGCTAAAACAGGTGAAGGTATTTAGAATCTTTTCGAATAAGTAGCAAAAACTCTAATTGAAGATGAAATTAAACTTAACTAAAATCAGCAATACAATGTAGACGCATAATCTTCTTAGGCAGAAAAACCAAAAGAAATGTGATAGAAAATATATTGATCAAATAAATAATTAAATTGGAATGAATTAAATATAGTTATAAATATTTTTTATATAGATTTTGTTTGCATATATAACCTAGAAAAAAGTTTATAGTTATTATATCAAAATAACTATAAAACTTAATAAACCAAAGGTTATACTATATAAGATACTTTTAATATTTATTAGGTATTTAAAATTGGATAACCTGATTTATTAGTTGTTTTCTTTGAATTGCCAAATAATTATTTTATTTATTTTGTTTTATTCAATGATTATTGCAAAAAAAATAAAATGAGAAACATTCTAGTAAAATAAAAATTATTAAACACTTTGGTTCTTGAAAATATAGACAAAAAAGCTATATTTTACATAAATTTTAATTAGGAGATTTATAGGAATTACTAAAAGGTTTTTAAACTAGTAATTTTATAACTTTAACTAAATTTACTATTATAACTATTTTAAGATTTAAAGTAAATTAGTTAAAAATAATAAAAGAGAATCCTTATATCTATAATTATAAATTTAAATATAATAAGATTCCTTTTTATGTATATTCTATTTATTTATATCTTATAATATTTATTAAGAAAAGCTATTAACACTAGATAAATTCTCAAACTAAATTAATTTTAAGTTTACTTTAAGAGGGAAATTTATCTAAACTTTATTAGATTAAAGCCATATTTAAATTATAATTCTTTTGATTTAAGCTCTTATGATTTGTATAAATTAAATGATTTAAATTTATTTAAAGGATTTTAATTTATTTCATTAAATAAAATGGTTTCACAAGCTGAATATGACTATCTTTTCAAAATTTTATTGATAGGAGATGCATGTACTGGAAAATCATATCTTTTACTTAGATTTTCTGATGATGTTTTTAGTGAATCATATATTTCTACAATTGGAGTAGATTTTAAAATAAAGACAATATAAGTTTAGAATAAATAAGTCAAATTATAGATTTGGGATACAGCAGGTTAAGAGAGATTTAAAAGTATTACTTCTTCATACTATAAAGGTACTCATGCAATATTAATTGTCTTTGATATAACAAACAAAGAGTCTTTTGATAATTTATCAAAACATTTAGAAGAAATATAAAAATTTGCTTCAGAAAATGTAAAGTTAGTTATTGTAGGAAATAAGTCTGATCTTTCAGTATACAGAACCGTATAATACTCTGAGGCCAAAAACTTTGCTGATTCAAAAAATCTTCCATATTTTGAAGTTTCGGCAAAAACAGGAGAAGGATTATTCAATGTTTTTGAATCAACTTCGTAGAGTCTGATCAACGATAAAGAAGGGAACGATGCTAAGCCATAATAAAGTGGAGCGGCAGGAGATGCTTAGACTGGAAAACCTGACAGCATTTACAAAAATGTTTATTGAGGAAAGAAAGAAAATGGATAATTTAAATAGATTTCATATATTTATCACTTAAATTTTTTAATTCAGCAAGCTTTTAGCTTTTCAGAAAAATCTACTAGCATAAAGTGCACTTAATTCTTTCCTAAGTTCGAATCTTAGAATGTGCACTAAGCACTTATAAATTTTATATTATATATAAATAACTTTTGTAAATGTCTTTTGAAGATTTAAAAGGTTATTTATTTCTTACAGTCTTATAATTTTCAAATAGATAACGCCTTTAGAAGTAATAAAAAAATGGAAGGATTCAAAAGAGGTTTCTACACCACCTCCAAAAAGTTGGAGAGGAAACCTGAATCCAATCTTGGATAGCCTTCTTATCCTTATCCATAACCCTAACCTTTTTCTTAATTCAAACAACCTGAAGAGGAACAGAAACAAGCTGAGAAGACAACACATGAGATAATTCCAACCTCAGAAGGGAAGACCAGAAAGCAGATGAAGTCTGCTCTGCACCAGGAGGTCTCAAAATTCAATCTTTCTGGCCCGATGAGCATGGAACAGCTCATCAAAGTGGTACTAAACCTCCAGGAAGAGGTTAGGAAACTGAGAAAGAACAATGAGAAACTGATGGAAAAACTCAACCTAGCGGAAAGAATAGAATCCAGACTTATGTCCTAAGAAAGAGAACTAAGCGCTTTCTGAAACATATCTTAAGACCAGAGTAGCTAATCCTAAAATTAGCTTCAGAAACAATCTAATCTGATTATTAGACTGGAAATACTAGAAAAGAAATTAGATGAACAAAGGGGAGATCCAATGATGATTGAAGAGACCAATAGGAAGACTAAGATTAAACTCCAAAAAGTAGTGAAGAAATGTTACTACTGCAATTCGTCAGAACACTTATGAAGACGCTGCAAGGAATTCCAAAATTTCAAGACGTAGTACTGGAATAAATAAAGAACTATACAAGCAAGCTAGAGGAAGAAAAAACAAATGTAGTAGAGACAAATAAGAGAAAGATTATACTTAAATGAATAAGGATACATTTACAAGAGAAAATTTAATTAGAAACAAGGCTAGATCCGGAAATAACAAGAGTAATGGGAGGAGAGAGGAGTAGAGACAACTAAAACTTTATTTTTAACACTGGAACAATCTGGTATCCAGCATGAAAAGGTGAAAATCCTCGAAAATTGCTAAACTTAATTTATCCTATTATTATTATAACGCTTTTAGTAAAATCTCTTTTAAATTAAAAATAAAATGAGAATATTTATAAAAAGATTAAGTTTTTAGTAATAGTCAAAATCACTTATGTACATTAATTTTATTTATAGTGGTAATAGTAGCAATAACTAATCACAGATGAAAATGGTCTAGATCATAAGCATTTTAAAAGTGAACTAAGTTGTACTCTATAAACTAGCAAACATTAATATTGATTCTTTTATCTATCTTAAGATATTTTTGGATATTAAAATTTATTTATTTTATAAAGGTCTAATTTTACTTAATCAAAAGAAAATCCTAACTAAAATAATTAAAATAAAGAATATCTTCCTTATAATTTGTAGCATCTAGTTAAACTTAATAGCTTTATTATAAATAAAATGATTTCACAAGAATATGGCTATCTATTCAGAATTTTACTAATTGGAAGTGCTGGATGTGGAAAATCATAAATCTTTAACAGATATACTGATGAAACCTTTACGGATTCTTATAATTCTACTATTGGAGTAGATTTCAAAATTAAACAAGTTTAAATTGGAAATAAAATAGTTAAATTGTAAATTTGAGACACCAGGATAAGAAAGATTCAAAACTATTTCATCACTTTATTATAAAGGGGCTCAATCTATTTTTATTGTTTTTGATCTTACAGAATTATAATCTTTTAACAAGACCAACTTATTTTTAGAAGAGATAGAAAAATATGCTTATGATGGAGTACTAAAAGTGTTAGTAGGAAGCAAAAAAGATCTTCCTAGTAGAGTAGTTTAATACTCCGACGCCAAAAATTTCGCTGAATCTAAAAATTTTCCATATTTTGAAGTTTCGTCAAAAACAGGGGAGGGAATAAATGATTTATTTGATTAATCTGTTCAAACTATTCTAAATAATTAAGAAGGAAAAGTATCTCAATAAGAACAATAAGCAAGTGAAAACGAAGGGACTTCAAATAAAGAACAAGAAAGTGTCTACAAGAACTTATATTGATTGATTCAGACAATAATAAACTATGATTAAGAATTAAAATATAATCTTAGAATAATTTAAAATAAACATTTCTTTCTTTGATATTACTAAATGAAAATAATACTTTCTATATTAATTATCTTAGCAATCAATTTTGCTTTAAAATTAGTTTATTAAAATATGATCTATTAATATAAACAAGCATGATAGTTAGAAAAATTGTTTATTTGAATCATCTTCATTTTAATGAATAAATATCGAAATACTTTATCCTCATTTCTAGACAGATACAACAATATTAATAAAAAGGAATATAATTATACTATCTCATTTTAGTGATTAATAGAACTAAAGCTAGTTGGTATATAATTAATATAATTTGCTTTATTATTTTATTATTTTAGGCCTTAATGTAAGTGTATTCATCTTTATTTCACTAAATTATATAAAGATTTTTAAACTCTATTTAAAATAATTTCTTACCTATAAAAGAAATACAATAGTATACCAAAAATAAATAGAGATAAATATATTAATATATTATATAAATAAATAGTTTCTATAAAAAGTAAGACATATATAAAATACCATATAAATAGGGATATTAAAGATAAGATTTAAATAAAACACCTTAGGGCATTTTACATTCTAAATTATGATTTTATATCGCTTATTGAAAGAAAAAATTATCGGCCAAAGTTTGGTTTTAAGTATAATTTTAATCTAAGAAGCTAAAATTATAAAAAGTATTTTTTTAAATAAAGTTAGAGATAAAATAATCAAAAGCTTATTAGATTTATTTAACTTGAAGGAATAATAAAATTAAGAAAGGTAATCTTCGAAAATTTAGAATATGAAATAAAAAAATAAAAGATAATTCGATATTTTTAGGTATTATGAATTAAGGTAAAGCAATAGATATATAGAAAATTTCAAGGAACACAATAGAAAAATAAAGTAAGTATAAATATTATATTATAAAACATGGATGTCAGATACGATCAGGAGACTAGTAGGTAATCTGGTGTATTGTATACTGTATTACGAGTGATCTTGCACTAGATGCCACTACGAAAAAGGGTGGACAAACTCGAAAGAGGCAAGCCTAACTTGCCCGAAGGTTCTCGCTAGCAGTAACAACATTTGACTGACGGACATTTTAATTAATAACTTAACTACTAATTCTTATTTGGATCTTATTCAAGAAAACTGGAGCATTTGGTTCAAGATTCTAGAATAATCCTTAATATGCAGATTCTCCATTTGAAGAAGATGACGTGACTCATTGGACGACTAGAAGTTTAACAATACATATTAAAGCACTCTTTTTTATTATGAATATTAATATTGAAAGATCTACGCACCAACGAGATGCTATACGCTCTATAATCAACTTTATTTATATATGGAAATAAATTAAATCTCTTCTTAAATAAAAATAAGCAATTTAAACATGAATAATTTCTAAAAAGTGGTATGATATCTTTTCTCAGATAGACAGACTCTAAAGTCTTAACTCTTGGAATTTTAATAAAAATTGGGACCTATTATAAACTGCAGTGAAGATTCAACATGAAAATAACTTATTAAAAAGGAAAACAGCAGCAAATCGAAAATTTAAGAGGTAAACTTTCAACTAAAATAAAAAAGAAGAGAGATTCAACTAGTTTTTCTTATATTTACAATAAATAATCTAGAAAAAACGGAAACAATGGAGACTCTATATATAATGAGAAAGAATATAAACATGATTACATTATAAGCAGAAATATTTGATATGTTGATTCAGCAGTAGGAAAGGAAACCTGGAAAGAAATGTAAACAGTTTAACATTAAGTAAAGAATAGAAGAAGTAAAACTTCGAATATAACAGAGTAAATATTTACATGCGAGAAGGTTAAATTACTAGAAGAAAATACAATAGAGGAATGGAATTACATGGATCAATAACGAAAATGAATAATGTAATAATGGAAAAAATTTTAAAAGAAACTTCAGGACTCATAAATCTAAAAGAGGAAGAAGAGGATGAATTATCAGAGCAAGACGAAGATTGAGCTGAAGAAAAAGAATAAGAAGAAAATAATAAAAAATTCGGAATAGAATGGAAGTTTTTATTGACAATAAAAGAATTAGACTTAACTTAAACCATTATTATTCTATAAAAGGAGGAATCAAATTGATCTATTATTATTATTATTTTTACTATCATTATAGAAATAAACTAAATATTAGTAGCTTTTACTCTTTTTCTGGATATTTCAACCTATTTCGGACCAGCCGATTTTTCTCTATGGTTGGGACTTCCTATCCATTCCATTCTTCTCTGTTGTTCAGGTTCTGGATTATATCTTCATTTTATCCCAAACATCTTTACTTGAAATGCACAATACATTTTTCTAAATTATTAATATCTTCTTTCTTGTCAATATCTCTCTTATCAATATGCTTTTTTGAAATAGTTTACATGCCGATATAAATTTCTTTAACTCCTACAACAATAATGTTTCTTAATAGTTGGCTTAATTAGTATTTCCAAGTGTATAAAAGCAATCTCTTTTACTTTTTCCATTTATCTCAGTTTTCCATTTCTTTTTGTTGATATTTCAGAGTTAAAATTGGAATTTTATCTGAATTTCATCAATTTTTTAAAGTTTTTTTTTGTTTACTTCTGTTAATAGATCAAAGTTTGACTGCTCTAGTCTTGAGATAAGTTCTAAAAGGCGTATAAGTCTCTTTATTAGGGCCTTGAATCTTTAATCCTAAGTTCTCTGTTATTTCAAATGTTTCCATAAGCATTTTATTATCTTACTTTAGCTTCTTGGCCTTTCCTGTAGGTCCAACACCACTTTAACCTTCTAATCATAGCTTATTTGCTGCTTAGTAGTGAAATCAGAGACTTTCGAGTGGAAGATATTTTTAACCTATTTCTCAAGTAATTCTTTAGAGGTAGGAATCTCAATTTAGTGATAGTCTTAAATATTATTAATTAAAGATAAAACTAATTTTACTTTATAAAAATTTAAAAAGCTTCATAGAAATAAAAAGAAACTAATTATAATTACTTAATTTAATATAATTATCCACTTTAAATAGTCAGAAATCTATTTAAACTAAATATGTTCTTATATCAAATTTTAATATCTTCTGAACCTTATAGTTTATAAGAAAACCTTTAAAGCTTAATAGCATAATAATCTTATGAGTATGCTTATTTAAAGAACACTTGCTTACTAATCAATTTTGACATACTAAATGATAATAAAACGGAATATGAAATCACTTCGAAAGCTGACATAGGCAAAATGAAATCCTTATTTTTTATTTTCTAAATCTCTATAAAGAAAATTTGAGCAAGACAATGTTAAAAGGCTTTGCAAAAAAGGGAAATAAATAACTTACACTTATAGAAAAATTTATTAAAGTTATCTTAATTTAATGAAATATCTTAAAATATTAAAACAGTAGAATCAAAAAATTTAGGAAAAAAGCAAGACAATTAAGGTAGACTAATAAATCCTTTAAGATAATCGAAAACTTTAGCGTTTTCAATGATTGCTTTATTTAGATTAACAAATAAGTAAATTAGCATTTATCATAATAGACTAATCCTGCAAAATATCCATAAAATAGAACTAGTTATAATACCATAGAAAATAAGAAAATTAAAATGTCTAAAAATAAATATGAGGAAGTTAAAAATAAATAAACATCAGAAACATAATTTCAATAAAACCTATTAAAAAGCATGCTATAAATGAAAACTTTTCATTCAATTAATAAGTTCTTGCAAATAATTTAATCATCGAGAGAGGAAAAACTTAATCATTTAATCCATCAGAACCATACCTTATCAGGAATAAAAATCCTTGCAAAGGATAAAATTTTGTCTTTTGAATAAATATTAAGAATCTGAATTAAGGTCATCAGTCAAGCTTTTGCTTTGTGCAATAAAATTTTAATTCTTAATTTGAGCCTTCTTTTTCAAAATAGATGTTGACAATAAACGGCTGACCTGAGATTGTAATAATATATTGGTCATTAAATTGATCGAATAAATTTGGGATCACAGGTGTCATTTTATAGTTTTGTTTGAGCGACATATGGAAATAAATGATGAACAATTTTGACCTTCATGAGTATTTGTTCCCTTTCAATTTGCATAGACAGCAGATAAAATTTACTGGTTGCTGTATTCTCATTTTGTTTCTTTTCAAGTCTATTACTTCTTGTATCCTCTTTGTTTCTTCTATATCCTTTAAATCTAAGTACACTACACTGCTACCTGTTAGCATTGTAGTGTTTGGGTATTATGCTATACCTCTCCTCTAGATTTTCCATATTGTCTCATTACTTCCATTACTTCCTTCATGTTTGAGCATTCGTTTATTATGAAGTAAACTGGGTAGTTATGAATGTCAAAGTATTCTAATTAGTTTCTTGCTTGGATAGGAATTCTAACGCCTTTGAATGTTCATTCTCTGAATTAAGCGAATTGCTAGTATCTTTCTTCATTGTTGAATATTAAATATACTATTTCGTTTTGTTTGACGATGAATTTGGTTACTTCTTGTTCGTACTCGCTCCATATTTGATTTCTAAACACTTGTATTACTTCTTAGTCTATGGCCTCTTTCTCTACTAAATCAGTATTTTCCAGATAGTGGTCAAATAAAACGCAACAATCATATCTGATAAATCATTATAGGCATTTTAGTAAACTCTTACCATTTAGTCTTCAGGGACATTGGTTGAGATTAGTTGTTAATTCTTTTATTAAATTATAGCCTAGGTTGTGACTTTTTTAACCACTTTATTCCTTTCTTATTTTATGTTCCTCCTTCTAGGGAAGTCCGTCCAATCATGGATATATTGGTATCCTTTTTCCGTTGAGTGTATTTATTATATCGTGTTTCTTTGATCAGTGAAAATGGTTCCATGTAGTCTGAGAGCTTGGGTTATAAGTCTGGTTTCTATTCGTAATAAAGAAGGTTAGACTAATTAATACGAAGACGTGGCAGAAGAAAGTGCTTCAGGTTTTCTCTACTACATTGAAGAGGTGGTATAAAAACCCTTCTTTAAGTTAACCATTTTTTAATATATCAATAGGAATATTTATAAGTTCAAAGAATAATTTATTCTATTTTATTTAATTTTACCATTAATCATCTCTTTTAATATTTAACATATCCATTAATTAGTTTTTGCTTACTACGAATTGTTAATCTTAATGTTTGCCTAGCTGATTCCATAATAATTAAAAAATGTCAAATTATCTTCGTTTTTTTTATCATCATAATTTAATTTTTTCCGAAGTATTATCTTATTTAATTTTACTATCCTTTCAATTTAAACAAACCAAATATACTGATAAATATTTTTATCTTATATTTCATTAAAACAAAAGCACTTTTCATAGTTTTCGCTTCTTAGATTAAATTACGCTTAAAAGCCAAATATTTCTGATAATATTTTCTATCAATGAGTTTATATAAAATCATAAGTTTAAGATGTAAAATCCACTAAAGTATTTTATTTAAATCTTTCCATTAATATCATTATATACCATGGTATTTATACATATCTTTACTCTTTATTTATATGATATATAAATGCATTAATCTCTATTTATTTTTAGTATGCAATTTTATTTTAAAGCCATGATCTTATTTAAATTTTAATTTTTTTCGAAAAGTGAAAAGCTTATAAAAAAGTAAAATTTAAGTGATAAATATAAGAAATCTAAAAATTTTTTATCAATTTTATTCATTAGCATTTGCTTTTTCTTTCAATAGTTATTTTTAAATTTCAGATTCTCCTGTCTAAGTATCCCCTACTTCCACATTTTGTTATGGTATAATATCCTTTTCTTCTTAACTACTGATCAATATCTTAGAAACATATTCAAAAATATTATATACTCCTTCTCCTGTTTTCGCTGAAACTTCAAAATAATGTAGATTTTTAGATTAAGAAAAATTTTTGGCATCATAATACTAAACAGTTCTGTTTGCAGAAAGGTCAGACTTATTTCCTACAATAATTACTTTTACATTTTCTGAAGCAAATTTTTATATATCTTCATAATATCGTAATACGGTATCAAAAGACTTTTTGTTTGTTATATCAAAGACAATTAGTATTGCATGAGAGCCTCTACAATATGTTAAATTAATAGTTTTAAAACGTTCATTTCCTGGTGTATCCCACATCCATAGATTGACTTATTTATTCTAAACTTATATTGTCCTATATCTAAAATCTAAAGATGCTCATCCAGTTTCTTTTAAATTATCTTCAGTAAATCTTTACAAAAGCGACGTCTTTCCAGCCACGCTTCCTAGCAATAAAATTTTGAATTAATAGTCATAATAACCTTTTGAAACCATTTTATTTAATGAAATAAGTTAAAATTCTTTATATACATTAAATAAATAACTCTTATACAAGTCATAAGAATTTAAATCAAAAGGTTTACAATTAAAATTAATTTAATCTAAGAAACTTTAGATAAATTTCCCTAGTAAAGCATCATTAAGTTAATTTAGTTTAAAGGATTATCTAGTGTTATATATTTGATATATATAAATAGAACATATATAAAAATAAATCTTATTATATAAAATTTTAAAATTATAGATATGAGGATTCTCTTTTATTATTTTTAACCAATTTAGTTTAAATCTTAAAATAGCTAAAATAGTAAATTTAGTTAAAGTTTTAAAATTACTATTTTTAAAACCTTTTATTGATTCCTTTAAATCTCCTAGATAAAGGAATGTTTTCATATTCTAATGTTTAATAATTTTTATTTTACTAGATTGTTTCTTATTTTATTTTTTTGCAATAATCATTAAATAAATAAAATAATTATTTGAACATTCAAAGAAACTAAGTATTAAATAAGGTTATTTAATTTTTAAAATACCTAATAAATATAAGCATCTTATATAATATAACCTTAAGTTTATTAACCTTTTAATTTATTTTTATATAATACTATAAACTTTTTTCTAGGTTATATATGCAAAAGAAATCTAATTAAAGAAATGTTTATAACTATATTTAATTCATTCCAATTTAATTATTTATTTGATCAATATATTTTCTATCACATTTCTTTTGGTTTTTCTGCCTAAGAAGATTATGCGTCTACATTGTATTGCTGATTTTAGTTAAGTTTAATTTCATCTTCAATTAGAGTTTTTGCTACTTATTCGAAAAGATTCTAAATACCTTCACCTTTTTAGCTGATACTTCAAAATATTTTAGATTGTTCTACTAAGCATAGATATTTGCTTCTTCATACTGAATTACTCTATTCTATGATAAGTCTAATTTGCTTCCTATTAGGAATAATTAAGCATTTTAAGAATTATTTTCCTTTATTTATTGTATAAACTAAGGTAAATCATTGAAGATCCGATTGTTTAAAAAGAGCAAATAACATATTTAGGAATTATTCTACATCAGAAGAAGAATTTGAATTCCCACTACAAAGAAGTTGCATTCAAATATATAGCTGCAATGAAGAAAGCTGTTTTTTAACTGATGAGATATAAGAATGTAACTCCTTGACATTTAAAACTTTATGTAGACTTCTTACATTACTTAAAGCAGAATATGGAGGGGACTTAGCACCATGAAGTATTCAAAAAGGAGTAGTTAGAGTTCTGAACAGAATTGAATCAAGCATGAAATTGATTTCAAGAAAAACTTTTTAAGTAGCAATTTCAACTTTTAATGAATCATGCTATATAAATCTGAATTGATTACCTTTTAAACAAATTATGGCTATAAAATTCTTCAGATGTTACTATAAAATGAAATAATAAAGTATTGATTTTCCAAGAAAAGAAAGTATAGAAGGAATAAACAGATGAAGAAGATGATCAAGCTGAAGAAATAGATTAAGATGAAAGTGTGAAGAAATTAAAAATTTTTAAATAAAATTATAGCATCTTTAATTGAAGGAAGCAATTCCAACAATGAAAAGATATCACAAGACTTTTTTAGTTAAATTTAAATTTATTTTCCAAGATCTCTTGAAACTACCAAGGCAGTATTCACATATCATCCCAAGTTATATTTCAGGTCTCCACAGCCGAAGATCATTCCGTCCCAAGGTTCCGAGGATAAGCTAAAGCAGTGGAAGACACAGTCGATCACGGGTACTTAATTCCCAACCTCTGATGAAGCTATTTTTTTCTTCATCCTTTGATTATAGTTTTAGTTTCTTCGGAGGTTCCACCCACTAAAGCAATCTAAAGCTTGGGAACCTCCATCTTAAAATTATTATAATTGTATAATATCGATCTGCAGAATTACTAGAATAATACCAATCATAAAACTTTTACTAAACATATCGAGAATAAATACAACAACTATTTTTATAATGTAGCTACTAAAACATTTATGAGAATAAAGACAGCTAAAATGTATACTGAGTAATTTGGTAATCTTTAACAATTTCCACAAATTACTTATACGAAATAAACAAATAATATAGACGAAAAATATCAGTATATATTAACTTATAACCTAAACTTATAATTTTCGTAAGCATCTTTAAGATTGTCATTATCTTATTGATAATCCCTATTGTATGTGTGGAGAATATGAGACTTTCGAACATATCTTTAAATGTATATACTATTCTAATATAAGGGTTGACTATTGGAAAAGAACGGGAATTATGACTTAAGGCGTCTCATACTATACGATCAAGAATATATGAACTAATTTTCAAGGTTTAAATTTGAGTATTTTGACTTATAAATCAAAATATTTCACAAGAGCTAATGACAAGGAGACTTGAGATTCTAGAAATGGAGAAAGTAAAAAGGAATAAGCTAAAGATGAGTAGAAAGAAGGACTAGTTAAAGAAAAATGATGAGATCAAGACAAAATTAAAATCAATTTAAAAATATTTACGTCTATAATTGAAAGAAGCAATTTTTGCAATTAGAGACGTAAAAAACTATTTTAGTTTAAATTTAATTTAATTTAAAATTTCCACTCTATAAGAGATATAGTATATAAAATTAAAAAATATTAAGATATTTTAGCTAAAACTTATTATCTATATCTCTATTTAATAATGATATTTAATGTATCATCTATATTCTTATAGTTATCTATAAGGTAAATATATTGATTAACCTCTCTTTATTTATATACATTAAAATATAGTAATGATATTACTTTAAAGGGTATTTAAATATTTATAAGATTTAGTGAAAATTGAAATGTATTTTCATTATCAGATACGAAATATAAGCAAATAAGTATTAATAATCTTATTAATATACCAATTTACTTTAGTTCTATTTGTATTTTACTTTGGTTAGTAATGATTATATTTTCTTTTTAATCATAATTATTATAAAGTATATAGAAAATTAAACTTCTCGTGAATATCTCATATTTAATACTTAAATTTATGTATGGAGGTATTAAACATCACAAGTAACTAATTTTATTTATATATAGGCTTAAGTTACTAAGTTGATGTAGTAGTTATATTTTTCATTAAATAGTATAAAAGAAAGATTATTTTAGTTTAATGTATTCTTTAGCTTTTGTTTAGTTCAAATCAATCAATATATATTCTTGTAGATACTTTCTTGTTCTTTATTAGTTGCTCCACAATTTTCACTTTTTTATTGTACTTGTTGAATTTCTTTTCCTTCTTACTTGTTTATAAGCATTTGAAATGATTAATCAAATAAATTTTTTATTCCTTCTCCTGTTTTTGCCGAAACTTCAAAGTATAATAGATTTTTTGATTAAGCAAAGTTATTTGCGTCAGAATATTAAACTACTCTATTGGAAAGATCTTTTTTGTTTCCTACTAGCACTTTTTAAACGCTATCAGAAGCATTTTTTTAAATATCTTCTACAATTTAGTTGGCATCGCTAAAAGATTATTAATCAGTAAGATCGAAAACAATAAAAATAGACTGAGCACCTTTATAAAAAGCTGCTGAAAATATTTTGAACAGTTCTTATCCTGCTATATCTCAAATCTACAATTTAACAGAATTACTTCCAACTTAAACTTATTTTATTTTGAAATCTACTCCAATTGTAGAAATATAAGAATCTGTAAAGGTTTAATCAGTATATCTATTAAAGGTCTATGTTTTTCCACATCCTGAGCTACCAATTAATAAAATCTTGAATAGATAATTAAAATCAACTTACGAAACCATTTTATTTATGAAAAAACCTATTAAGGTTAACTAGATTTTGCGAAACATAAAGAATTTACTTTTTTTTCAGTTTGTTTTAGTTATATTTTCTTTTAAATAAGGCAAGGATAACCTTTAAAAGGTTATATATCTCATTATTTTAATATAGATATCTTAAGATATTTAAAAGAAGCAATCCTTATAAATTTAGGGATATATTGTTATATAGTTAATTTTAATTTGCTTTTGAGATGTAGATTTATCAGTATGATTATTTTAATAATAGCGACTATATATAAAATACAAATAAAAAATTAAATTATTGACGTTCTTGAAGATATTTCAACATTTTTCTCGCCAATCTCTAGATTGCTATAGAAGATAAATATAATAATCTGAAAATCTCTACAATTCTTCTTTCATTAAGATTCTAGATGTCTTTTTTCTTGTAAATTTCCCCAAATTTGTTACACTATAATCTCTCTTAATAATTTTAGTTGCTATTATATCTTTTTTTTTAAAACTATTTCTACTAGTTTCAATATTCTTGATTAAAATTGAGAAGTTTCTGGCCCCTTTCCACAAATGCTTTTGAGAGTTACAATAATAACATCTACTTGCTTGCCATTTAGGTTGAAATTTTATTTATTTTCACCTTCAATTATCATTGGATCATTCCTTTATTCTTTCAGTTCCATTTAACACTGCAATTTGTACTTATTTTCTTCTATTTTTTCTAATTGCTGATCAGCTCTTTCTTCTTCTATTGCTAGTTTTGAAATTAACTGCTCTTGTCTTGTGAAATATTTCAAAACGCGTTAAGATCTCTTTCTTAGGTCGTAAGTCTCGATTCTGATTCCTCTGTAATTTGAAGTTTTTTCCATTAACTTCTTATTATCTTTCTTCAATTTTTGACCTCTTCCTGGAGGTCCAGCAACACTTTAATCAGCTAATCATAGCTTATTTATCATTTTGTGGTGAGATTCGAGACATCCAAGCTCATTATATTTTTAGCCTATTTCCTAGGCTTCTCTTCAGAGGTGGGAGAATCATCCTAACGGGTAACATTTTTGGTACCCTTTTCCTGGTCCTTGTCTTTCTAGGATTTCGTTAACTCCTGCTTTTTTGTAGCCACAAACAATCCTGTTTTGAATCCTGATAACTTTTTAAAAAATTTTCTTGGAATAATTCTAAATTCTATTTATTCTGCTATTTCTTACTTGTTTAATAGTTATTTTCTTTTTTCAGTTTATTTGACTCTTCCTAGAGGTTTAGCACAAATTTATCATGCTAATATCTTGTTTTTGTTGAAGGTATTTATTTCTAAGTGAATAATACTCTAAGCCTATTTTCTAGTTTTTTCTTTAGAAATGGGGTTTCAGTTTAGTAGATAGTCTTTCTTTGTTTTTTTCCATAATATTTCTAGGAAGTTACAAACTCCTGCTTTTTTGGAGCTGAGAGAAATCCTATTTGATATCTTCTGGCATTTTTTAAATTATTAATTTGATAAATGAAAATAGCATATTATCAATGCCTATAATAATTCAAATATTTAGATTAGCTTATTTATAAAATTAGCTTATAATTTATTATATTTATTTTTAAATTTAAGAATAAATAGTTAGTTACAAATATATAATTAGCAATGTTCTGAAAAAATAATATGGAACATTATTCATTTCAAGTCAACCAATAAATATAACTTTAATTAAGTGAGATATTTTTATTTTATGCATATAAGCAAAAAAAAAATTTATGAGTTAGAAAGAAACGACAAGCCTTTTGAATTATATAAAAGACATATAACTAAAGATACTTGTCAAGAAATAAAAATTTAGGAGTAAGAATTTAGATCAAAGATAAAATATTATATAAATTGAAAATATTAAGGTTCCTAATTAAGCTTGCTCAGCTTGCTTTGGTGGGTGGAATCTCCAAAGGAATTAAAGCTATCAATTTTGGAACAAAGTAATGCATAACTTTATTAGATGTTGGTGAATCAAGTACCCGAAATAGACTTTGTCATCCCATAATTTTGTTTATTCTCGGAACATGGAACTAAAGATTATCGGCTGATGCAACCTTTTATTCTGATCTAAGAAGGGGGATATATGAGCAATGTTGAGTAATTTAGAGACGCAATCTGCCATTACTCTATTTCAGGATTAAATTAATTACCAATATTATATTTTTAAAATCGCCCTAGTTGTTCGAAGGTGAACAGCAAGGTCATCTTCATCAGAGGTTGGGGAAGTTAAGTACCCATAATCGACTTTATGTCTTCCTCTGATTTGGTTTGGCCTCGAGACATAAGATTCTTAGACCTTCGGCACTGGCTTAGTTTAAATTTAATTCTGGAACGAAAAAGAAATAATATTGCGAGCTTCATCAGAGGTGGGGAATTTAAGTACCCATAATTGACACATGTCGTCCTCTGCTTTGGTGATGCAATGAGACACAATCCTGCCATGTCCTTGGACCTCCAGCAAGTATTAAAGATTACGAGTATTCTAAAATTATATCAGTATTGAACGTTTTTATCAGTACTGAATAATTATATCAGTAAGAAACGTTCTTGTCAGTAAGAAACGTTTTTTTAAAGAACTGCGCACCAACAAGAGTGCTACGCGCTCTATAATCAAATTTATTTATTTATACATTTAAACTCATGTCTAACCTAGAAAATGATGAAGCCACATAAATCTGTTTATTATTATTTACTATTAATTTTAATTAATTTCCTAAACCATATTACAAGTGAAGAAATTAACTTGGAAATAGAAAAAACTCCTCAAAAACAAAAAGCCGAACCAAGAAAAAGAAGATTTATTATTTTATTAAATAAAAAAGGCAGGAAGACAGATAATACAAGAAAAAGAACATGACAGGAAAAATAGAATCAAGATAAAAGTATAACCTTTATAAACTTATAAGAATCCAAAAGATACTATTAGTAAAGACTTAGTAATTAAGTTTAGAAATTTTACTTTAATACGTTAGGTAGAATTTATAAAATAAAATAAGGTTGACTCTAAGTTAAATTATTAAGAAATATATAGGAGTAAATTCGCATAAAATGCAAAAGATAAGGATTAAACGCAGATTAATAAAGATTTTATAAACTTTCCTTTCTTTTATTCTACAGGAGGATTTTTTAGTAGTATGTGAAGATGAGGTAGAAATAACTCAAAAAGAGCTAAATTTTCTCTATTATAATTGAATAGAAAATTTTAAGATATATTTAATTTACAGATAGCTCCATATATTCTCTTTAGTAGTTCAAAATAATTTATCATGCATGTTTACTAGCAAGCATTATTTATTTTAGTACAAAAAAAGAATCCCAAGAAACAAACTCTTCATAAACCTTATATCTCTTAGTAAAATGTTTCCAACGGGCTTTATATTAGAAAAAGGAGGAAGTAAAGGCTACTAATGATCTTTATTAACGAACTTAAGATTTACTTTATAGAATTTTAAATTATGTAAACTTTAATTTTAAGATAGGAATAATCTATAAAACCATCATTGTAGCAAATTTTAGATTTAAATAGACAGAATAGATTGTAAGGGAGATTGATTATGAACTAGCAATTTTCATCATTAATAGTTAATTTTATATTGATATACTGTACATAAATAAAAGTGCATATGATCTGTCATTTATATTATTAAAGACTTATTCCTTTTTACTCATTTTGATTTCAATAATTAAATATAGTTATGACGTTTGATAAATATATAACTTTAAGAAAATAATAATCTGATAAAATATCTAAAGAACTAAATTTCTAGTTAAATTTAAAGAAAGATAATAGTCAGGATAGAATTAAGATTATCTATGCTTGCAAATTTTTTGTAAAAAGTGAAAAATTAATGAAATTAAAAAATTAAGTGATAAATATAGATTAAAAAATGTATTAGTTTGCTTTAATTTTCAGGTTTTCTCAATACAGATTATTATAAATGCTGTTAGATTCTCCTTTCTAAATATTTCCTACTTCCCCATTTTGTTATGGTTCGGTATTCTTTCCTTCTTTACTGTTGATCAGCATCTTAGAAACTGATTCAAAAACATTGTTTATTCCTTCTCCTGTTTTTGCTGAAACTTCAAAATATGGGAGATTTTTTGAATCAGCAAAGTTTTTGGCCTCAGAGTATTATACGGTTCTGTTTGCTAAAAGGTCCGATTTATTTCCTACAATAACTACCTTTACGTTTTCTTAGGAATACTCTTATATTTTTTCTAAATGTTTTGATAAATTATCAAAAGACTCTTAGTTTGCAATATCAAAGACAATTAAAATTGCATGAGAGCCTTTATAGTATGAAGAAGTAATGGTTTTAAACCTTTCTTAACCTGCTGTATCCCATATCTATAATTTAACTTATTGATTATAAATTTCTATTGTTCTACTTCTAAAATCTACTCCTATTGTTGTAAGATATTCTTCCTAAAAACTATCATCATTAAATCTAAGTATAAGTTGTGATTTTCCTGTACATGCGTCTCCTACCAATAGAATTTTAAATAGATAGTCCTAATCACTTTGTGAAGCCATTTTATTTAATGAAATAAGTTAAAATTCTTTAAATAAATTAAATAATTTACTCTTATACAAATCATAAGAACTTAAATCAAAGGATTGACAATTTAAATATGGCTTTAATCTAAGAAAATTTAGATAAATTTCCCTAGTAAAGCATCATTAAATTAATTTAATTTAAGAATTTATCTGGTGTGCCTAACTTCTTCTTAGTAGATATTATGAGATGCATATAAATAGAATATACATAAAAATGAATCTTACTATTTAAAAAATTATAAATATAGATATAAAATTCTTTATTTATTGTCTTCTACTAATTTAATTTAAATCTTAAAGAAAACTTCTTTAGCAAAATTAGTTAAAGCTAACAAATTTTATTATCAAATCTGAATACTTTATTTAAGTACTTCAAATCTCCTAATTATAATAGCTTTGTAATACTTATTCTTTTCATATATCCAAGATCAAAATTTTTAATAATTTTGATTTTACTTCTTTGCTTCGTAGTTAATTTATTCAAAGTAGTCAATAACTAAGATAAATAAATTAGTGTTAAGCCATTCAAAGAAACTAATAGATGGATAAGTCTTTTTAGTTTTAAAATACATAGCAAATACTGTTAGACGACCCAAGTCACTTTGACTATTATAACTCCGGAAGGAAAACCGATAACCTGCCGAAAAGCAGCAACTGGCGTTTAAAAGTTTTTTAACAAATATTCCTGACTATTTCATTAATTTAATTTAATTTAAAAATACATTAAAAAAATGAAAAGCATTTTATATATTATAATCTTTATATTCCTAAGACTTATATCAACTTTGAATAATTACTAAATCTTTTACTAATTTACATTTGCAAAAGATAATACTAAAAAATACTTATAACAATATTTATTTTATTCCAATATAATTATTTATTTGTTCAAAATATTTATATCATGTCTATTGGATTTTCTTCCTAAGAAGAATAAGCATCTACACTATCATACTGATTTAAGTTAAGCTTCATTTCATCTTCAATTAGAGTTTTTGCTACTTATTCAAAAAGACTTTAAATACCTCACCCGCTATATCTGATATTTAAAAATATCTTAGATCGTTCTACTAAGCATAGATAGAATTCAGACTTAGAAACTACCTTTCCAAATAGTTGTAATAATTCTCAGTTAGCTCTTTTCAAAACACTATCACGCATTTTTTCTACTTACTTTACTCTTTTTTCAAATTTAATCTTATCATCTTCTTTAAACTCACTTTACTCTTCATTTACACCTTCTCGCAAACTAAAAAAACAGAAATATAATAAAAATGAATTATAGTGATAAAACCTTTAATTAAGTTAAACACAGCTTTAATGTTTAATTATTTTTAAATAGTTTCTTTTGTAGACGATATCTCAATCTTCTTCTGCTTTATGTTTCATAATTACGTTTTATTTCTAGACTTTAGTCTGGTCTGTCATAGTTATTTCTATAAATCAATACAGTGAAAAAAAAAATTTTAGCTTTTTACTTCTTCAATGTTATCTAGAAATTTAAACTTTATACAACTTCTTTCTGTATATTTTTCATTTGTTGTTCAATACATTTTGATAAGATTTCACCATAGTTTCTGATTTTAAGCTGCTTATTACTTTAAAAAGAGTCAGCAGTTTCTTAGAGTGTGACCATCTTTTAGCAAAATAATTATTTAGGTTTGCTTTATAAAATATGAATTTTATTTGTTGTAAATCAGTTTCAACATCCATTAAGTTGATTTTTCAATCATTTTAAGAAATATAATTTCCGTAAGCTCTGAGAATTATTTTAATTTTTGTTCCATATTTAATATACGCGAGCTTACTTCTTACATGTGAGGTCTATTGCATAAATCTGATTTTAGATAGATATTTGCTTATTTAATCTGTGATATACTTTAAATCAGGCAGGAAATTTGTCCGTTAATTTTTATAGTTTTAATGTTATAAAATTATTTTCAATCTATATGTTTTGAAACTCTTGCAAACATTTTTGCTGGAAATAGATAGATTTAGAATTTTTATTTTGCTTTATGGGCTATTTTTACATTTTACCCATTTGATCTAATAATAAATATATTAAAATAATATCCAGTCTGACTATTTAGAACTACTTTTATAATAAACTTATTCTTTATATTTTATTGCTTCATGTGGAATTATTAATTTATCCACAATATCTTTTTATTTAAATTGCAAAAGTAATTGATGATTTTAAATAGATTGCTAAATAAAAAAACTTTACATCTATATTAAAATAGTATTTCAATATAAAAATAAATTTAAATGCAATTTAAATAAATTATTTTCACTAACCTTTTAATTCTTCGATAGATAACACGATATAAAATTAAATATTTGGTGTTTTTGGAGGTATTTCAGCCTCTTTCCCGCCAATCACTAGATTGTAGAAGCTAAATATAAAAGTTTGAAAATTTTAAAACACTTTTCCCATGCCATGCAAGTGATCCTTAAATTATTCTTTCGCCTAGATAATGTTTGATATCTTTTTTCTTGAAAATTTCTCCAAATTTTTTACAATATATTTTTCCTTTCTCTTGATAGCTTTAGTTGTGGTTTTCACTTCTTTTTATTCCCCATTTTTATTTACTGGTTTCAGAATTTTTATTTAAAGTTGTAAAATTTTTGTATCTTTTCCATAGATGCGTTTGAGAGTTGCTTTAGTAGCATCTTTTATTATTCTTGTTTAAGTTTAAATCTCAAATTTTTCCCCTTCAATTATCATTGGATCATTCTATTATTCACTTAGTCCCATTTAATAATATAATTTTTTGATTTTCTTCTACTTTTTTTAGTCTTTTACTTATCTCTTTCTGCTTTTATTTCTGTCTCTCTAATTGACTGTTTTGTTCTTGTGAAATTTTTTAAAATGTGTTAAGGTCTCTTTCCTAGGACATTAATCCTGATTCTATTTACACTTCAAATTCAATTTTTTCTATCAGTATCTTATTATCTTTATTCAGCTTATTTATATCTTCCTGGAGGTTCAGCATCTCTTTTATCAGCTAATCATAGCTTATTTACTGTTCTATGATTTATCTCGAAATTTCAAATGTATAATATTTTTTTATATTTCCTAGATTTTTCTTCAAGATAGAAGACTTGCTTTGATGGGCGATCTTTTTGGAAACCTTTTCCTCTTCCTAGTTTCTAAGACGTTGCTAAATCATATTTTCTCGTATTTACGAAATTCCTGGCTTAAATCCGACTTTTTTTGAGTTCTGCGATAAATAATATCTTTTAATTAATTTAGCTTTTTTATGATATATCAGATTTATTCTAATTTTAAGAACTATACTGTTTATTGCTTTTAGAATCTTTTAAGCTATTATTAAAATCCTAAATTGATATTTTATTACTCTAGTAATTTAATTTTTTCAGCTACCACAATATTAAAAGATAACTTTAAGGAAAATATTTGAAAAGTTAAGATCAAAATAGAAGTTTCAATTCTAAATTTAGCTTAGTCTTTATTAGATTTCTTTAAAAGATAGATAAATTAAGTTATCAAAACTAATTTTTAATTAATTCATTATTTTTAAATAAGCAATAAAAGTATTAAAATAGGAAAAGCTATCTTAAGAAATAGTAACTACTGAATCATCCTAATTTTTAATCTTTCTGCTATAATTTTTTATTTCTCTTTTAAATTTTCCATTTAGTTTTAAATATATAATATTTTTTATCCAAAATTAATTTATTCAAATTAAAAAAATAATTTGTGAAAATATACTTAAAAGTTGAAGATAATTATTATCCTAAAGTCTTTATTTTATGCTATAAAATGTTTGTTCTTTTTTAATAATAATAATATTTAAAACTTTAAAATTTGAAGTTAATTTAAACTATTTCTTTTTACCTTTATATAATCCTAAAATTAGTTTTTTCTGATTTTCTACTAACTGTATTAGTTATTGTATAAATCTCTATGATCTGATCTAAACTTTAAGATTGCTTTTTTTGATCTTGCGTAATTCTATTAAATACGCTTAACTCTTTCTTGGGAAATGAGTCTCGATTTAATTTATTGTTTTATTTCATGGTTGTCCATTAGCTTCTTATTGTCCTTTTTCAGTTTCTTTATCTCATTCTGGAGATTCAGGTCCTCTTTAACTGGTTAATCATAGCTTATTTGTGTTTTGTGTTAAAGATAGAGACTTCTGAATGAATAATACTCTAAGTCTATTCCTAGGTAGAGATGGAAGTTTTGTTTTAGTGGATAGTATTTCTTTGTTTTTTCTTATTCATAATAGTTCTAGGAAGTTACAAACTCCATCTTTTTGGTGCTAAACCAAAATCCTATCTGATATCTTCCTGCATTTTTTAATTAATAATTTGATTAGTAAAAATAGTGTATTAGCAATGGCTATAATAATTTAAATATTAGAGTTACATATTTATAAGCTTAGTTACTAATTTATTATTTATATAAAATAACACTAAGAAATAATAGATCTCTCCAACTAAATCTAATAATTAAACAGACTTTGCTAACGCTTTCTATTTGCTACAATTGGATAATTATAAGCTAGCAAATAAAGTTTAATATCTTAAATAAATAACTTTATCTCTCATGCTAACCATTAGCAAATTTATTAATAGAATCCTAAGCAAGAAATTAAATAATCAACTAATTCCTTATAGATGGAAAGGTAGATTGGTCAAATCGAATGGAATTTAAGATAAAATTTTGTATAGAGGATCAGTTGGCTGGAGCACATCAAGATCAACTAACGATCAGATCCGAAGTCAATAGAGAAGGGAATACGTACTTAAGTTCTCCTATTAGAAAAGAAAATTAGATGTTGATATTGTAAAAGTTATGAACATAAGGTTAATTAGTGCTATAGATTAAAGAAGAAATAATCTTAAGTAACAAAAAGAGGAATCTAAAACCTATTCAATATCTATTGCTCGCAAAGCAGAATATTTTACTTGGAAATAATATTTTAACCATACTCAGAAACTCCAAAAATCACAGATGCAGAGTGACGATACGAGAGAAGAAAAGTAGGATTTGACTTCCAAACAATAGCAAGAAAAACAAACAAATAAGTATTTATGATCCAGAAAATCCAGAAGAATACGAATTCGAGACCTATTGATTAATAAAAGCCTCTAAAAACTCTATTTCATGGTAAACCAAATAAAGGTGCCACCACGTTAATATATTATTATTATATTTATTTTTAAACTTTAAGATTAGAAACTTAATTACAACTATATAATTAGTAATGTTCTAAAAAAATAATAAGGGAGAACATTAAATTTTAATCAAGAAATAAATAAAAATAATTAAATTTTATGATAAGTACTCTTTATATCTATAAATAATATAAAACTTATATTCATTATTTAGATCAGAATTGTATGTGGCATTTAAGAAATAGGATAAGTAGTAATAGGTCAACTAATTAATTTATTAATTTCTAAAAGAGAAACACTTACCATTCAAAATTCCAAATTCTAGTTAAAAATCCAAAAAAAAGAATTTATCGAATTAAGAAATTCACTCTAAGTTTAAGTTTTACGAAAGATAAAGGAATAAAAAATGATTTAAGTGACTAAGAAAAATGATGAAGTATAAGTAATAAATGACTTTATAAATTTTTTTATTATATTTTAAAAAGGACTACTCTCACGTGGTGCTAAGAGCTCTATAATCTCAATTTTTTTTTACATAAAAAAATTTCGTTAGGATGGAACGATAAGGTTGAAACACCTTAAACTTAATATCTTTCTTACTATTAACTAAAATACTTTAAGACATAGTAAATTTACAGAATGATCCATAAACTCACTTTAATAATTCTTAATATCTTCAAACTAGAAACATTTTTTATTTTATATGAATATGGATATTTATTTTTTATTTATTTACATAAAATAATTTAAATTTTTACACTTTATGCCACTAATTTTATTATATATCTTAGTTATTAAATAAAGCCCATCATTTTTATATAAAACATAATATCTTAGTATTATTTAAGCAATTAAAGGAACTTTTTAGCAAGTTTAAAATCTCTTTATTAGTAAAGTAACTGTATAAAATACTTATATACTTATTATAAGCAAAAAGTTAACATTCTCATATTGAAAGTAATTTTATTCTACTAGATTATTCTTGCTACTGTAAATTTTTAGCAAGGTTATTAAAAATAGATAGTATTGTCAAATTTTCTTTACTTATTTATTAAAAACCTTTAGCTTAGCTTTTTTTACTCTATTTTTAGTATGGAAAACTTCATCTGAATTTTTCAAGAATAAGATGAAAAAAATTGGTTGAGTAATAATAATTTAATACTAAGATTGAAAGAAAACTGGAATAATTCCGATAAGAATTCTTATAGAATGGTTTTATTCCAATGGAAATAGAGAAAGAAATGAGCAAGCACAAATAAAACCAAAAAAATTGGAAAATTTTGCAACGTTCTAAAATTGATGGTATCTATGATGGAAATGTCTATAACAAGAGAAAATAAAAAGAATAATTTAGAGATCGACCTGACATAAGGCAACGACTTTCTTTCCTTCAAGCTATGGGTAGATCTGACGGAAAAAGCAAGAATAACTGGATGGGAGCTTGAGAATTATTAGAAAAAGGAAACTCCTACAAACTTTATAAGCTTTTCAAACTTCTAGCCAGAAGGTTAATTTTATTTGAACTTAATAAATCTGATTTGAAGTTATCAATTAAGAATATATAGAAAATAAAACTATATATTCAAATATTTCTATAATCTTTGCACTATAAAAATATGCTTTTGTAACCTAAATACCATGGATAAAGAAAACATTAAATATCAAGACTGGAAAGAATAAAAAGGACTGTTATAAAGGTGATATAGCTAAGCAATCAAAATATAACAATAGCAGCTATTAAAATTTAATTATTTATTAATAATAATATTTTTTAAATGTTTGGCGTTCTCCCATTAACCTCTTTCAACGACTAGGAGTTTAAACTATTTTTCATATTAATTAGGTATCTAAATTAAAAACCCAGCTTATTAGTAGATTTCTTAGAATAACCTAATTATTTAATTTATCTTATTTATTAACTATTTCAAATAAAATAATTAACTAAGAAGCTAATAATTAAAGTAAAAGTTAGAAAAGTTTGATTTATCATATATAGAAAAAACTAAACTTTGCATTATAGATAGGAGATTTGTTTGAATTAATTAGAAGCTTCTAAACTAGAATTGTATAGCTTTAACTAAATTAACTATTGTAGCTTATTTAAAGATTCAAACTAAATTAGTTAAAAATAATAAATAAATAATTCTTATAAACTTTAAGCAGAATTACTCTTCTTCTTATGGTATTCTATTAATGTATATTTACGTTAAGGATAAAGAAAAATTTATAAGAGCAAAATAAATCCTTAACTACTTAATGATGCTTTATTAAGGAATAATTATCTGCTTTTTTTGTGTTAAAGGCCATATTTAAATTCTCAATTTTTTGATATGAATTTGTATAAGAGTAAATGGCTTTCACCTATTTAAAGGATTTTAATTCATTCCATTAAATAAATTTGTTTCAAAAAGTAATTATAATTACTTATTCAAAATCTATTGATAAGAAACTTAGGTACTGGATAATCAAAATTTTTACTAAGGTTTTCTGATAATGCTTTTAGTGATTCATATTCTTAAACAATAGGAGTATATTTTAAAATAATAGCAATGAAAATTTTGAATAAATAAGTCAATTATAAATATAGGATACAGCAGGCTTATAAAAGTTTAAAAGTACTAATTCTGCTTATTATAAATAAACTTATGCAATAATAGTTATCTTTGATTTTACAAACTAAGAGTCTTTTAATATTTTATCAAAATATTTACAAGAAGTATAAGAGTATTTTTAAGAAAAAACAAAGGTAATTATTGCAGGAAATAAATCTTTATTTTCAGCAAACAGAATTGTACAATATTCTGAAACCAAAAATTTTGCTTAATTGAAAATTTTCCAAACTTTAAGTTTTCGGACAAAATTGAAGAAAGAGTATCAAGTATTTAAGCAATTTAGATACTGATGAATAATCTAGAAGAAAACGATAATTAAACATAAAAAACTGAGAAAGAACCATCCAATGTTTTTGAGACTGCTTTTTAGATACTATAGTCTAAAAGAAAATGAAACTAAGCCATAAAAAGTGACAAAGAAGCAGAAAATGTGTAGAAAGGAAAACCTGGCATTTTTTATAAAGATCTCTATTGGAGAAAGAAAACTAGTAATTTAAACATTTTTTAAATAAATTAAGTTTTCAAATTAAAGCCACTTAAGTTTTCTGATTTAATAAGTTTCAGTTTTTCAGAACAAAATCTACTAGCATAAAGTAGTCTTATTTCAATATTAAACTAGAAAGTACCCTATTCATATATTAATTTTATATTATAAATTGAATAACTTTAATAAATCCATTTTCGAAGCTTTAAAAGTTTATTATTTCTTACAGTGCTATAATTTTAAAATAGATAACGACTTTAGCAAAAATCTCTTTAAAATATTAAATTTAACACGAAAAAATATAAAATGATAAAAATTTAAATAAAAGCAGAAAATAACCTATGCATATTCTTATTTATGTATAGTGGTATTAATTAAAATAATCTATCAAAATGAAAAAAGCTAGTTATAAGCGTTTAAAAAAGTAAATTAAGTAGTAATATAATAACTAACAAGCAAAATATTGATTCTTTTAATTATCTTAGGATATTTATAATAATTGGGTTTAGTTTATTTTATAAAGGATAATCTTAACTATTAAAGAAAATCTAACTAATGAATTAAAAGTAAATAGTAATTTCTTTATAGCTTGTAATATTTAAACTTATTAGTTTTATTATATTAAAATGGTTGAACAAGTCGATTAAGATTATCTAGTCAAAATTTTTTTAATTGGAAGTGCTGGATGTGGAAAATCGTAAATCTTTAACAGATATACTGACGAAACTTTTATGGATTCTTATGTTTCAACAATTGGAATAGATTTCGGAATTAAGCAAGTTTAGGTTGGAAATAAAATGGTTAAATTGTAAATTTGAGATATAGAAAGATAAGAAAAGCTCTAAAAAATTTCAAAAGCTAATTATAAAAATGCTAATTCTATTTTTATTGTTTTCGATCTTACTGATTAATCATCTTTTAGCGGAACCAGCTAACTTTTAAAAGATGTATAAAAATATGCTTCTGATGGTGTGCTAAAAGTGCTAGTAGGGAGTAAAAAGGATCTTTCCAATAGAGTAGTTTAATATTCTAATGCCAAAAGCTTCGCAGAATCTAAAAATATTTCGTATTTTGAAGTTTCGTCAAAAACAGGAGAGGGAATAAATGATTTATTTGATTAATCTGTTCAAATTATTTTAAATAAATTAGAAGGAAAAGAATCTCATCAAGTACAATAATAAAGTGAAAATGAAAAAGCTTCAAATAAAGAGCAAGAAAATGTCAGCAAGAACTTTTATTGATCGATTCTGACAATAATAAACTTAAAATTAAGAATTAAAATATAATCTTAGAATGATTTAAAATAAAAATTTCTTTCTTTGATATTATTAAATGAAAATAATAATTTCTATAATAATCATGTAAATGAACTAAAATTAAAATTAATTTATTGCTTAAGATGCTAAAACATTCTAAGAAAAATTTAATTTTAACATGAGGTACTTATATAAAATAAATTTAGCTGTTATTGCTATTATTAAAAAATTATAGTTGCTTTAAACCTGAAGTTGCTTATCTAAATATTAATTTTGTTATGCAAATAGTTTAATAAAATTTAATTGAATGATAAAAACAAGTAAAATTTATTAAAACATTTTTTGTTCGAATCTTCTTCATTTAGTAAATATTTTTCAAAATGGTTTATCTAGATTTCTAGAAAGATATAGTAGTATTAATAAAAAGAAAATAAGTTTTATTTTCTATCTTTAGCTTTAATTTAACTAAAATTTAAATGGTATTTTTCTAATATATAGCTGAAAGATTTTTTTTTCTTTATTTTTTTTATAAATTACCTTTATTCAAATTTATAAAGTAGAAAAACAACTCTCTTCCGAATCTTAAACTGCTTTTTCAAATTCTATTTCTAGCTTTTATTATTAATTTTCCTTTTTTACAAGATTTATTTTTTGATTCCTTTTGCAGTATGTTTTTCTTTATTTCAAGAACTTATACAAAGAATTAAAAAAAATTAAGATAATTAGATAAGATAATTCATTAATGTGATGTTATCTTTACTTTTTTAACTTATTATTTTATAAGAAGCCTAAAGAATCAACTAAAAATAATTAAAATCGACTATTTCTTCTCCATGTTCATATTATTGAATAATTTAGGTAGGTAATCTTTCATTTCTTTACTGTTGATATTATACTCAAATCTCAGTCATTTCCAAACATTAAGTTGGCTCTTCTTTTTTAAGCATCTACTATTTATTAAAGTATCTAGTCTCCATCAATAATTTTTTCCTATAAAAGTAGCCATCAGATGTACAATGAATCTTGGATAAATTTTTCAAAATTTTTAATTCGTTTTTTGCAATTTTTGGCATCTCCAAAGTTATTTTTTATGTATTCTATGTTTCTACAGAATCAATACATATTTAGTCTCCTTTTATTACTTGATTAATTTGCTAATTTTATATTTGTTAGTTTTTAAGTTTGATTACTCAATCTCCATTGGATCGCATATAGCTTTAATCGTAACTTTTTCGTAATTTATTTATTTAAGATTTGGAATTTCTTATTTTTTATCTTCTGCTCTTTTAGTTTCTTAATTAAATAAATATGTAGAATCTTTTAAGTTTTTATTAAGGATTTTATATCATAATAGAGTTAGTTAATTTTTAATCTAGACTGATTATTTTCTAAATTAGCTGTTGTACTGCATCCTAAAGTTTTTTCTCCTATAGCGAATATATCTCAATCAAGATATCTTATTGCTAGCTAGTTGATTTGTTTAAGGTAAATTGTTTCTTAGTTGGTATTTTATTTTTATCATAATAGTAAATTTAGCAATTATTATATTATTTTATTAAATTGCTTTGCTCATTGTTCGAAGGTGAGCAACAAGGTCATCTTCATCAGAGGTTGGGGAAGTTAAGTACCTATAATCGACTTTATGTCTTCCTCTGCTTTGGCTTGGCCTCGAGACATCTGCTAATTTGACCTTCGGCACTGACTTATTATAATTTTTAATTCTGGAATGAAAAAGAAATAATATTGCGAGCTTCATCAGAGGTGAGGAATTTAAGTACTCATAATTGACACATGTCGTCCTCTGCTTTGGTGATGCAATGAGACACAATCCTGCCATGTCCTTGGACCTCCAGCAAGTCTTAAAGATTCCGAGTATTCTAAAATTATATCAGTATTGAACATTTTTATCAGTACTGAATAATTATACCAGTATTGAACAAGGTTTATCAGTATCTGATAATTTTATCAGTAACAAACATTCTTGTCAGTATGAAACATTTTTTAAAGAGCTGCGCACCAATGAGAGTGCTACGCGCTCTATAATCAAATTTATTTATTTATAAATTTTTAGATATAGCATGATTAACTTATAAGTGCAAATTATAAAAAAAGATGATGGACTATTGAAGTTCCAAGATTACCTTTAGTTCAAGAGGATATTTTTTCAAAATATATGATTGTAAAAGCTAACTTTGAAACTATGAAATTCCTTTTAACTTTTTTAAATTGCTTTCTCCTAAAAATTTTTTACTATTATTGCTAATTAATAAAAAGCGATCTATTATTATTTATTCCAGATTAGGAGATTCTTAACGGGGGATAACTTTCTGCTATTTTTTATAATTTTGGTAGAATTAGAGTTTAGTGTTGCCTCTTAGATATTATTAATTTAAATAATTACCCTTTTACGTCTTATCTAATTTCTTAGCCGCAATAAAAAATTCTGATCTAAGTCATGACTCCATTTTTTTAAGATTAATATTAATTTAATAATGTTTTTCCTTCTTGAGGAGATTTCATTCTTTTCTGGAATACAGTGTTAATGCTTCTCACTGTTAAAAAAGATGAAAAGTTCTCCTAGGTTTAAAGAGTTCCAGATTTCGGGTTTAGATATTTTTTCCTTTCTTTTGCTACATGTCAAAACTCTTTCATCTTTATTTTATATTCCAAGCTAGAGTTACTGTACATTTGTTTGATATTTACTTTTTTTCTTTTCTTCCTCTATTACTCTTGAGCCCATTCATCTTTTTTTTCTGTTAGAATTAAAAAAACTTATAATATAGACGTCATATACTTCCACAATAGAAAAATTCCTTTTTTATTTCCAACAATCTTCTTGCTAAGCTCGTTATTTTTTGGTTAAACGTTTATTTGCACTATACCATTCTCTTTTTGCCCTATTCTTAAATATTTGAGATTATTAAACTTTTTTCTATTTGTTCACACTTTGATTTAGTCGAAATTAAATGCGATTTTGATTTTTCTTAATTTTGAAGAGCGCATCTACATATTTTTCATAGTTCTCATTTTTAGATGCCTACTATTGATCCTTTTCCTCCATATTATCTGTAAGCTCCCAGTTGAGGTATTTGAGCTTTTTTATCTTCTTCTAGAGATAGAAAATCATTTTTGCTAGTTGAGCAATTTTCATTTGGCCAACTCCAAAGTCAAATTCACATACTACCTGGTACATGATTATTTCATATTGTTTTCTTGGCTTCTCTGCTTATTTTAGTTTTAATTTTACTTCTATCTCTATCCTATCTTAATGAGGCTGCTCTACTTGAGCTTATTAAAAAATATTAATTATAAAGCAACATATGATGGAGAATTGGCGTTTCTTATTTTTCTCTCTACTCTTAGGAGGTAATAAAAAGCCTTGTTTAAAAGCATCTATCTTTGCTTCCTTCTTATTTCAATTTATAGATAAAAATAATTCCTCACTAAATTTAATTAAATCATATCTACTCCTTAAAATTTAATAAGCTACTATATATATTTTTTCTAAATATAACTATCTAGATTCCTTTTACTTTACTTTTCTTAATCTTAAAATTATAAAATATAAGCAATAAATTCTAAATAAAGTTTATATGGTACTCTAGATAATAAAGCTATTATAGCTATTACTAATACACTATTTTACAAGTGAAATTAATTACTTTTTATCTAGATATTCTATACCTTTTATATTTTTAAAGTCTTAATACTTAATATTTTCTTGTCTATGATGTTTTGGTTACAGAAGCCTTAATGTATAATTAAAAGATAGTAGAAAAATTTAGATATATATGTCTTATATTCCTAATATTTTTAATTAATAACTCATATATTAAATACCTTAAGCATAATTTGAAATAAGTTATTATGAAAAAATAGAATAATAGGAATTAAAGGTATTTTAATAAGCTAGTAAATACCATTTTATTATACTTTATAATAATAAAAAAATGGCAGAAGGTCTCAGGAAGGGTTTTTTTCCAGCTCCATAGAAAAAGGAAAAAAAACCAGAGACTTCTAATTCTTCTCCTACCACGTCTTCTTTAATAATATAATAATTTTCTTAGGCTCTTTAACCCCCAAATTTAGAAAAATAAAGATAATCTTAAATTGAATAAGAAATTAAATCAACAGAAACTGACTAAAGCAAGCGAGACTTTCTACTCCCATAGCCACGATCAAGCAACTACATGAAAAGTGGTAACTAAAAAATAATGTAGAAATAGAAAAATGATGAATAGCTAATAATAGAATAACTTATGAAATCTATCCGTAACCTATAAGAAGAAGTTTAAATATTAAAGAAAGAAAACCAAAAATTACTATAGAAAAGTTAAAACAATGAAGAAAGATTAATGAAACAGGAAATCGAAGTGAAACTTTTGGGAGAAAAAAGAATTTAACCTTAAACTTTAGCTGAAAATAAAATGGAACTAGAATACACAAAACCCTTAGAGATAACTCCTCCCAGAAGGATCGTCAAGCTGTGCTACCTGTGCAAATCAAAATTCCACACATACAAGAGATGCAAGATATATTTGGATAAACAGAGAAGAAACAGTGAAGAGATTTGGAGAGAACTTTCAAGAATTTATGTAGACAAGGATGGAAGAATATTTAGAAGGAGGCTTTTTCAAGGGAGTGCCAGAACTCCAAAAAAACTGGGAGTCCCGAACTTTTATTTTAAACCTCAAGGAACGAACTCTGGAGGTATGTATTGAAGGGGTTTAAAATCCCCGGAGATACGAACACTTTAATTTAGTATATTATTATTATTATTATTATACTTTATAATTTTAATAGCCTTGCTAGAAATAACAGTGTCTAGAATAATCTAACTAGAGTAAAATAAATAACGCTATGAGAATAATCAACTTTACTTAAATTAAGTATATAAGTATAGATGAAATAACTTATGCAAAAAAGAGTTTTAAACATTTACTTGATAGATTGTTGTTTAAATGAATTAAGATATTAGGTTTTCAATAAAAAATAGTGCCTTGTTTAACAATTTATATATATGATAAAAATAGCTCTTAATAAAATTAAGAAGCTTTATAACTTATTTGTATATATTTTTTAATAAAAGCTAATTTTAATCTATATTGAGATACTAAAATAAGTTTTAATTCATTATCCTAGATTTTATTCCTTGGAATAACCATAAACTTCTTCTTTCTAACCCATCTTTTTTAGTAAGAGATAATGCCCATAAACAGCTGACCAGAAACTGCTGTAATTAAAATATTGGATATCATACTACTTGCAAAGATCTAGGACAATAGGTGTTATTTTATAAAGTTTTGTGTGTGCTACAGATGGAAATAAATGATGCTCAATTTGATAATTTAAGCCTCCAGAAGCATTTGTTCAAAACCATGAATCAGTAGCAAAATTAGTGGAATTTGTAATTTAACTGATTACCCAGTCTTTTGATTTTTCTGAACTAGTTTTTGACTCTTAAAATTAAACATCATATGTTCAGTGGTTTACAACATTAAAGTAAACTAAGAATATGCTAGTAAACACGAAATAGCCAAGTCAGTTGATAATGGAGAATCTTAGCCCATGGATATAAGTAGGAATAAATAATGTTGCTGTTATCCATTGAATTTTCATTATGACACTATATATAAACATTTTAGGAGTAACGTAGCCTTTTCTTCACGGAAAGTTTCCCATAAAACCTAGTTCATCATACGTGCTGCAGACATCTAAAATGCGTTCTATTAAATAGAGAAACCATGTATAAATATGCTGATATTTATGATGCCATTCCCAATCTTGCATATTATGCATTCTTATATATGGATATAATGTAGAAAGCCCTCTATCAATGTCTACAAAATTAACATTACTATGATGAGATACATTATGGGCTCTTCTTCAAATTTAGCTGGAAGCACCTAGAAAGTCCATCAAATTAGAGGAAACTTTAAGCATGAACTTATTATTGCAGAAGGCAAAATGGTTTGCATCATGAAGTATGTTTATTGCGATTTAGCTTGCAACTAGAGCTAAAAATATAACTGAGTATATATTTGCATATACTACGTATGCATAAAAAGCGAATATTCAAGAAATAAACAAAACTAGGCCTTTAATATGTAAAGCCATACTCTATTTCCTTTCAGCTCATGAGAAATTTTTTTCTATGTTTCTTTTAATCTTTGAATATAACTTAAGATCTCAATTGTAGAAAGTCTAATAATCCAATACTTCACCGATATAATAGTTTTGAAGTAACTTATTGTCTTCAGAAATTCAATATGGATGATAGCTCTCCCACATTGAAGTGCAATCACCACCTGCTCCTTCGTAGATCATATTCCCGCCAGGATGCTTTTCAACCCAATCAGTAACATCATAAACTTTTCCATGAATAACTACTCAGCAATCATCAGGACGATCATGTCTAATAATTTCAGCTCACGAATATTTCTGATTTTTGTTTTGAATAATCTTCCTCGGTCTATCATAGCCATAACATCCTACACAATTATAGAGATTTCATTTAAAGCTAGGCTTGGTAGATTCTGCATTTCCACGAATTTATAAATGATTTTTCCTTTCTGAATAGCTTTAATTATTTTCTTAACCAACTTTCATTTTTATAATTACAAATTTTACTGTAGATTTATACAAATCATAGTAGACTTTCATATTTAAAAAATCTTAATAAGTTTAGTTTAGTAGAATTATTATCCCAAGTCTACTTTATAAAAACACTCTTAAGTTTATAACTATGCAAAGTTATTAATTAAACAGGATTATTATTTCAAAGTTCGTTATTTAATTTTATATCTCTTTAAACTTGTTAAGATAGTAATTACTTCGAGTTCAAATTGTAAATTTTTATGTTTCATTAAGCTTATTATAAAATCTAGGATTTTGAGAAATTTATTAAACAGAACTGAACTAGAAATTTTATTATTATTCAATGTTTTTAATTTTAGGAATTTAAATATTTTTAGACTTTATTCAGTTTTAAAAAGTCTTTGGAATATCAATATCATTATCTTTTACTATATCCATTTAAAAATCCACATCTACTCTCTTCTTGATGAGATATTGCCTAGAACTTTTAATAATCTAATATCAAAATTATGAATGCTTAGTTAAAGCACAACAATTGCAAAGCAAAATATTTAATAATATTTACTCTGCCAATCTTTTTAATATAGCTAGACTAAGGTAAAAAAGTAAAGTTAAACCATTTAGATAAATTATTTAATACACATAATGAAACTATCTCTATAAAGCCTACTTAACTAATAGTAAATATTTTATATATTTTTAAAACTCTTAATGATTTAATTATAACTTCAATGAGCTTATACTTATGAAATTTGATTTATAATATAAATTAATTCTTCAATTGTATAAATTAATTTCAGCAGAAGTATAAAATAAAATTCATAGCACAACTTGCTTATTTTATTATTGTTTGATTTACTAATTTAAAATTGATTTTGAAAGAAAGATAGTGATGTTCTTTAAAGTTTTAAAATTGCTCTATTATTTTAAAATTATACTTAATATTATTTAAGCAAAATTTAGAATGTTTTTAAAAGTATTTGCCTTGATTTAATTATCTTGGCTATTATCACTTTTCTACCATGTTTAAATCAAAATATTTATTATTTAAGTTTCTTTTAGTTTTCTTTAATAACTTTTCATGTATAAATTGATAAAAATAAATTTGTATACTTGTATTTAAGATAAAAAAGCATGTAAGTATATTTTGTTTATTTATAATTATGCTTTTAAAATACTTTAAGTTCTAAATAATTAGCTACCTCTTCTAAAATGTCCTTATTTTATCTTATATGTTTTATCTCCTTTATCTACTTTAAAAAAACTGTATGTTTTATTTTCATCTCATAATTCTATTTTCTTCATCTTTTTGATTTTCAATTCTTAACTATATGAACTGACGAACTTTCAACTGTTTATCAAATGAATTATGTAAGAATATAATCTTATTTTTTGATAATTTATATGGATGAATACAAAGGATTGCTAATATTGATTGCATTAAATCATTCAAAATCAAAACTAAGGTTTAAGATAATTTTTTAGTTTTAAACTTCACTTTAAATATTTACAATTTTAGTATCCAACTTTCTAAAATAATTTCCTCAGCCAAATCCATTTCTAGGTTATACTCTATTACTATTTCTACTTTATTCGTTATTTGATATAAAATGTATTAACTTTAATTAAATAAAATTCTTATAAATTAGCTTATAAGTTTGCATAAAGTAGCATAATACATTTAATAATAAAATTAGATATTATTGTGCTTTGTAGATTAAAAAGAATAAAGGATATATAATTTTAAGCAATAGCTTTTATTAGTAAAGCATTATAGATTATTATATAATTATTTCATCCTTCTTTAGATACTAAATTTTAATTTTATAAACTTAATCCTATTAAATTTTACCCCTAAATACCAGTCATATAAAGCAGAATAAAAATAAGAAAAAGCTTGCTTGATATATACATTCTCTATAGTTAGCTTAAATATAACAAATTAATAATAAAACCATTTAAGTTTAATATTATAGCATAAAGATACAAATCAAACATAAATAAAGGAATTAAATAAATAAATTTGATTATAGAGCGCGTAGCACTCTCATTGGTGTGCAGCTCTTTAAAAAAAATGTTTCATACTGACAAGAATGTTTGTTACTGATAAAATTATCAGGTACTGATAAACCTTGTTCAATACTGGTATAATTATTCAGTACTGATAAAAATGTTCAATACTGATATAATTTAAGAATACTCGTAATCTTATCTACTTGTTGGAGGTCCAAGGACATGGCAGGATTGTGTCTCATTGCATCACCAAAGCAGAGGACGACATGTGTCAATTATGAGTACTTAAATTCCTCACCTCTGATGAAGCTCGCAATATTATTTCTTTTTCATTCCAGAATTAAATTAAATTTAAACTAAGCCAGTGCCGAAGGTCTAAGAATCTTATGTCTCGAGGCCAAACCAAATCAGAGGAAGACATAAAGTCAATTATGGGTACTTAACTTCCCCAACCTCTGATGAAGATGACCTTGCTGTTCACCTTCGAATAACTATGGCGGTTTTAAAAAATATATATAATAAAAATAACTGTATCTATAAGATAATAATCTAGCAAATAATAGAGTTAGATTATATTTAAGATATTAATTGTTTTAAATTCCTAATCAAAATAAAAACTATTATTTCTACAGCTTCATAGATATGCTAACTTTAAATTGCTTGAAGCTAATAATACTTAGATACCTTTGATTATTAATCTCTATTAAGCTAAATATTATGTTATAATATAAATCTATTAATTTCTAAAATTGAGAGTGATAATCTAATATATGAGGATATATGATGAATCTTCTAGTTTATAAAATAAAAATAATTTTATATAAGCATTTATTAGTTTATCTAATATCCTTTTATTTTAATAAAAGGATTTTTAATATATCTAAGAAATGGAATAAACAGAATATGAATGTATTGAATCTTTATTAAAGTTGTGTGAATACCCTTTATGCTTTAAACTAAGAAATAATTATCTTGAATGCCTTTATTGTAAATAGTTATCATGTTCAGACTGTATGTAGATATATGAAGGTAAATGCTCTATTTGCAAGAAAGATTAATTTAAAATAAAAGAGCCTGAAGTTTTATTAACGAAAATTTCACAAAAAATTTGTTAATGATAAGGATAAACTGAGCACAATATCTAAGATTGAGGATGTCCATTAAAAGGCTGTAATGAAAACGTAACCTTAGAAAATTTGGGAAAGCATCTAAACGAAGAATGTAAGCGAGGAATATTTCTAGACTAAATAACTCAATTTAAGTAAGTCACTCTTTTAAAATAAAAAGAAGATAACTTAACTAAATAACTTTAAGATTCAGAATCCAATGCTAAATTTCTAGTGTTATAATATTAATAAAAAGCTAAAGAATTTGATATGAATTCCCAAAGAATCTAAAAATATTACACAGAAAATTAGAATCAAGCTAAACTGCTTACAAAATTGTAAAAAAAGATATCTAAAAAAGATATAATAAAATAAAAGCTTGAGTAAAATATTTAAAACTTAGAATAGCAAATTTAAATAAATTAGTCAGAGCACGATAAATATCTACAATAAGAAAAAGAGAAATAAGAAAAGTGAACTGACTAAATTAGTTTACGATCTTAAAAATTTTTAAGCCAGAATTATATGCAGTAGAATGAAAATAAGGATCTTATAGAAGATCTTAAATAATAATAAAATACAATTTAGAAATTAATTTAAGAAAAAGAGGAATAAAAATAGAACTATGATAAGTAAATAACTTATTAATTGGAAAATTTAAATAAATAGCATTAAGAACAAATTTAAAATCTTTAAATGATACAGGAAAATTTAAATCAAAACTATCAGACTCAGATTTAAAATTTAGTAGCTCAAACGAGATGTGAGCATGTTGAATGCCAAAATCAACCTTATTTAAGTTTATCCTGTCCTTACGATGAAAATTCAATGGAAGTCTTGTTCTAAGAAAAAGGAATCTGATATGGTTAAGTAAATAATAGATAGCCTAATGGATTTGGAGTATACTAATATAAAGAGTTAATAAAAATAGGATTTCTTTTTTAATAAAATTGGATTGGTAAAATTATCAGCATCTCAAGCCTTCATAAAATTATATAGTTCGATTATTGAAAGCAAGGAATTCAAGCAGGATATTTTTCGAATATTATTTAAAATAGAAAATGATTAAAAGGCTATATAAATAACGGATAAATTTAAAACTATAGTGAAAGTACTTTATCAGAAGAAAATTAAGATCAAAAATGTCATTAATTGACTTGAATGAAAACTAATTACATTTCTTTATTAAGTTTTATTAACAAAAAAAGCTTTCAACGTACTAAAATAATCAGATTGAATCTTATTAAAAATAATTCCGAACAATTTATTTTGCTCATATATCTCTTAAATAATTTAAACTCTAATACTAGATCATAAACTTAGTAAAATTAAAAAGTTTTGCTCTTGGAAGGAGAATAAAAAATAAAATAAAGAATTAATAACTATATTTAATAAGATAGTATAATCAAATTGAATAGTTAGAACTTTCTATTTAATTTAAGTATATTTATTAAAAAAGATTTAGAAGAAAATAATTAAGCAGAATAAATCTAAATCTCATCACATCGAACATAAAATATTAGCAACATTTATTGATTTAGGCAATTAATTTTATGAAATGAATGCTAGTTAGGCTTTTTATTCTGGCAATGAAAATATTTTTAAGCTAGAAATAAAACATTTACTAACTAGTCTAAAATTTATTTGATACTTCTTTACCAAAATTATTAATTTTGATATTTAAGTTTAAAATTTAATTTTCTAAGATTTTTAAAGCAATTATGATATTTTTTGTTAGATAGATGCTTTATTTTTTCATATGTCTTAAATAAAGCTAACGATATTCTCTAGCTATAAGTAAATATTTTTCTTTCAAGTAATTTAATTTTTTTTACAATTTATAACTAGGTTATTTAGATCCTATATCCACAGGATATAAAATTTAAGTTAATAAATATTAAAATCTCATTAATTTAAGACAATAAAAAATTAAAATTTACATTAGAAACTTTTGAATTCATTCTTTAACTTAATTAATATAACTTAGTTTTTACATGAAGTTGCTGAGTAAAATAATTAAATTTTATTATTCTTTTTAAGAGGTCAATTTTAATATTATGTCAGTGGAATATTATATGATTAGATGAGAGATTTGAAGCTAGAATTTTGAGCTTCTGTTTCTTTTTATTTGTTAAAAGGGATTAAAAACTAAGCGATTTGCTCTAAAAATCTAGTTTAAATATTGTAAATTTTAGATTTATCTACTTAGAGGTTAAACTACTTAACTGAGAATCTAAATTATAATAAACATGTTCAAATTAGTAAAACATATTCAAAGCATTTTATAGAGTTTTTATATTAGAAGTATAGCTAAACTTACCTAGAATACTAAGATACTTAAGTTATTAATAATTATAATAGTCTAAAGATAGATAAACAATATCTTCATTATATTGTTCTGCATCGCTTTAAAAAATAGATTTATATGGTTGGATGAATTTTTGATTTAGCATCTAATAATTTAAATAATTAGCTAATTCGATATTCTGATTTATATTTATTAACTGGTAAAATTTACAAAACACTATGCAACCTTTATACAACAGGTATGCTTTTCTATAACTTTAGCTCAAAATTGGTATGGTAGATATTAATTTGATTAAAGAGTAATTTAAATTTAGATTTAAACTCTTTGTCTTTCGAATAAGGTTTTAGTTTAGTAGCTATATTAATTAATTAATGTTCTAAGCTATCAAATAAATAGCTTACATTGATTTTATTATTATTTTATATACCTATTTAGCTTTTATTTTATATCGTTAACCTAATAAAATCCTAGTTAGTTAATTCAAAATAGATTTAAAAGTCTTTCATATTTAGTATCTAAAAGGCGGATTATTTCTAATATAGTTACACTTATAGCATCTTATTTCAAATTTCTTAGTAATTGCTTCGTATTATTATTATTACACTTTAATCATCTCTCAATAAGGTAAATGAATCCACCTAATATAAATCTTCTTCATAAGCTTTTGATAATATTAGATAAGCATAATAAAGCATAACTAAGTATTAATAAATTGAGATATCAATCAGAGCATCTAATCATTTAACTCTTATCTATCATAAAGAGTGATGACTATCTAAATTGATTTATATTAGCTGTAAAATTACCTTTGAGAACTATTTAAAGAAGTGCTTTTATAATTCTTAAGAAATAAAACAGAAAATTCATATTTGAAATTTGCAATCCGTTAGATTATAATGCAAGACTGAAATTAGCAAAATGAGGTTAATTAAGAAAAAGCGTCTATGAAAGTTTAAATTAAGTAATGAGAACTTAATTTCGAATTACCCAAGCCTAGATCTAGTAATTATAAGAAAGATAATTAGTTGAAAGTAATGCAAAAGCAAAAAGTGGAAAATAAATTATGCTCTTTTGAATCTCCAGCTTGCAGAAAAACTAAAAATAAAGCAGGGCTTGCATCTGATAGAATTCCAGTGGATAATTTTACTTATTTTGAACCTGAGGAAAAGGGTGATATATAAAGCTTGGTTTGCTATCAATAATTAATGTATGACTCTCTTTGCTAAAACTGGCATAAAAATTGACCTAGCGAAAACTTTATGTGCAAGTAAACTGAAGTTAATTATTAAATGAGAGCTAATACAATAGAATGGATATTTGAGATTCATAAGACATGTTATAACATAAGCGAGGAAACGTTTTTCCTTTCTGTCAATTATTTTGATCGATATCTAAGCTAAGTTATCCTAAAATAAAGCGAACTAAAAAAGATAGCGATAACTTGTTTGTTTATGGCAAGTAAATTTGAAGACGTACGGCCATTATTCATTACAGATTGCTTAGATTACATGTAACAAATGACCCAAACAGAGTTGAAATAATTAGAAATGAAGATAGCTTAGAAGATTCAATTTAAATTTTTAATAGCTTCTGCTCTTAAATTTTTTAACATTATAGCAACCAAATTCAATATAATAGAAGAGAATTAAATCAAATTAACTAAGTTCTTACTGAAAATTCCATTGTTTGAAAGCTAAATGCTAAAATACGCTCCTAATTTAATAGCAGCAACTTCTATTTATTTATCCTAAAAATTGCTTTAAGACGAAGAATGAACTTAAGAACAAAGAAGTTTCACTCACATCACTCAAAATATGATGAAGCCAATTCTCAAAATTTATCTAGACAGCCTCATAATGACTCTCCAGGATACCTACACTTTTTCATCTCTAACAAAAGTATTTAAAGAAGGAAATTTTACAACAATATAAAACTTAAAAGCCAAGTTAGAATAGTCCAGAACAAACATAAAAGATAGCATAAGTAAATGAAATCTAAAAAGCATAATTGATATCAAAGTTAATTTATCATTATCTATTTAAAATCTCCTTACTTTTTATTTTAAGCATCAGCTTTTTAAAGTTGCTTAATCCTTAATTATTTATTTCTAACTATCTAATGATTATCTAAATGTAGCTTTGAGTATTTCAATAGCTATTATTAATTATTCTGTCTAGTAAGTTGATATTATGTAAAAAATTACTAGAAAAGTTAAAATAAAAAGGCTATAAATCGAAGCCATTACTTGGATTGTGACTTAAGAAGAGAATATAATCTAAAGGACTTGAAGAAGTATGCTTTTTTAATTAATAATTAAATCTAAAGATACAAGTTATATTAATCAAGGGTAATTTGACAGAGCACTCTTTAAAATATTTATTTTGATATTAAAGTTGAATTAACTCATCTAGTCAAGTATTTGTAAACTCAAACAATTATAATAAAGATGAAAACTTTCTTTGTCGTCATATTTTTATTAGCTTCATTATAAGCTCAATAAATTACTATAGATTAGAAAACTAATTTCAATGCAGGATGGCTAAATGGCTTCTTTAAGAATGATACTTCGGAAAAAATCTAAGGATGTCTTGCTATTGAAGAATTCTATACTGATCTTTAGAAAGGAGTAAATCAGTTTAACAGAAAAACTTTGGAAGGCTTTATTGATGGATTCAAAGAACTATAACCATGTATTAACTATCTTACTGTAGCTATAGCAAAATGCATTAGTGATAGATAATTATCTAGAAATATGCTAGAAAAAATTGATAAAGTTTTTGTCTTGTTTGAAACTCAAGGAGAACTAGCAAAAGTTGTCACTTAGAATGCTTTTAGAAAAGCACAGACAATTAAAACTATTTATCATTAATTTGAAGTTGCTTTTCAAGAACAAAGATACAAAGATGCAGGTAAATTTTATGGCTAAGTTTGTGATTTACTCATTTCATAAACAAATGAAGAAAATTTGTCGCTAGATTCTGAAAAAGATTTGTTCTAAGATAAATCATGAAAAAATTAAGATACTCTATAAATAAAAATTTTCAGTCTTTTAATCTAATTCTATTTAATATCAACTTATACAAATTCATATTCTTTGTATCATGCTATCAAGATTCTATTCAAATTTCTTTTCTTTTATCTCCAAATTCTACTTAGCAATTTTTTACAAGGAACAAAATACAAGAAGTGTATCTATATTTTAAACCCCTTATATAAAAGCAAAAGAACTAGAATTAGAGAAGACAAGGTAGGTTATTGAGTTCAACATATGAACTAATTTTTTACCGTTATTCTTCACAATAAATTCAGATTTGTTGAATTTATATAATCTATCATAGCTTAAATTAGTTAAAGCTTTCACTAAGTCAAATAACTTAAATTCTTATAATACTAGTAAATCAAGACTAAATGTTAAATTTACTAAAGAAAATAAACGCTATCATCGCTAAATCCTTAATATTCAAGCTTTCAAGATAATTTTATTAAATTTTATAATATTTCACATATATAAGTTGTAATATAAAGGATATCTAAATCTCATTCAAGCATTGAATGATAGAATCCTAATGATAGTTAAATTTTGTTTAAATTAGAATTAGCTTGATTGAAGACTTACTTATTGTTAATTTTATAATTTATTCAAATTTTTCCTTTTAGAAATTTTTTAAAGATTAATTCTTTCTTAAAACTTAGAAATAAATAAGAGGAAACATTATATCCATCTATCATAGGTTCCTTCTATTATTTTTCGCTATTAAATAGTGATAAATTATAATAATTAAAAAAAAATTATATCTGTTTATTTAAATGGTTGCTACTTAGCTTATCAATCAATTTATTTTAAATAACCTTTTATCTAAGAATCCATGGTATATAATTATATCAATTTCCTTTGTAAATTTTACTTAATTTAGGTTATTTATTCAAATAGCCTATAATTAGGTTTGTAATTAAATTAGCTATTATTATAAGTATTTTAAAAATTTGTCTTAGCAACACCTATTAATTCTAGTTTTTGCCGTTTGCTAATTTTAGTTGTTTTGTTATATCTCTTATTCTTTCTATTAATAAAGAGATTTAGCTGAAATTAATTAAAAAAGCTGATTATATTAATACTCTTTAAAACAAGTTCACAGCAGAATTGTTCACTTAAATAATTTTAAAAGAAAGCTCTATTTTAATGTTTTTTTCCTAACCTACTATCATATGCAAAAGCATTCCTTAAATAGTTGCCTGTATAAGAAACTTTTCAGATTCAGAATTTTTCAATGCATCATATGCTTCGAAAGGTATTAATAGCATAGTTTTCGCTCTTAATCTTGCTAAATATAAGCTTCTGTTAGCTTATAGATTTAAACTTAAAGATTCTGCTTAAAGGAGCCTAGGATTATATAGCCTTTTTTTTTAAGGTTCTTTTTAAAGATAAAGATGTATTTATCTTTAATTATAAATAAATGCTTAAAAAGAATTTCGAATCAATCTTACCACCAACTGTTGAAATTTAAATCACACCTAGTAGTAATTTTCAATCTTTGAAGTAAAGCAGCTCATCACCGTAAAAATCCGAGAAAAGTAGGAAAGTGAAAAAATCGAAAGATTTAGAAAGTTAAAAATTACAGAAGCTTCACTTGAATTTAGAGGGTTATTAATCAGACAGAGATTTAAATATATAGAACTTTCAGAGAAACTAATTAGGAGAGATGGAGATCAAAGGCAAAGTATTTAGTGTTACATCTAGATCAAAAAATGAAATTCTGGAAAGTAAAGTTCAAAATCTAACCCAAATATAGAAAAAGGAAAATAAAGGAAGAGAAATAATGCCTAGTATATATAAAAATTAGCAATTAGAGTGGTAGATAAGCCCTGAAAATAACAGACAGGACAGAATTGCGAACTTTAGCCTTTATTCGTAAAACTCAGTTGATCTTTTTAAAAGCAATCAAATCATGAGTAGCTTTTAAATAAGTGACTAAAGTCGCTTTTCGAAAGAAAACGATACATTATAGTAAATATATTAAAGCGATCTACCAAAGTATAAGAGAAAGTAAATAGAAAAATATTCTCAGTCTTATTTTCAAAGAAATCTATAGCTAGATTTCCTCAAAAAAAATATTAAGATATACACTTAACCACAAAACAATGATAGATAGAATTAGTTTGATGAAATGTATTTCTAGGATCTAGTGGATAGTTAAAGAGATTTTAGAGAGAAATTCAAAAATAACGCTCAATTTTTAAGTAATATGAAGCATGCATTAGCTGCATTAAATAAGCTTGAAATTGTATATAGGAATCTAATTTAAAATATTAGTTTTGAAAATGTGAAAGACAAAAATTTCATTTTGGAAAGTCTCCTGGAAGTAGAAAAGCAAATGATAGTTGGATTTAAGAAACTGCAAAAAAGAGATACAGTGATAGTTGAAAAAGAAAACGAAGTAAACAAAACTTTAATAAAAGAGAATAAAAATTTAAAAAAGGATAAAAATTAAATTGTCACTTCTAAAAATGATATCTAGTAAGAGTTAGAAGAATATAAGAAAATGAATGAACAACAAGAAAATAAATGAAATGAGGAAAAAGCTCAACTCCTCACTAGATTAGAAATGGTTACGGTCAAATATGAAGAACTTTAGAAAATGAACGAAACTAAAGAGATTTAAAAAATAGCGAAATAGCAAAAGCTGAATTATGAAAATTAAATAAGAACCTTAAAGAATAAAATTGATAACTTAGAGGCAAATCTTTATAAAATACAGCATGAATTAGGTCTTAAGAAATAGAAATACGCTACAAAAAAAGACACTTATAAGTCTCAATAAGAGAATACTGATAGTATGATTAGAAAAATTGAGATGCTTAGTACTAATTATGAAAACACTCTTATATAGTATAAATTATACTGAGAGAGATCTCATATGATATAAGAAGAGTATGTGTAATAAATACACAAATATAAAAAATTGTAAGAGACACTTTAAGAATCACTCAATACTATTTTTAAACTAAAAAATTAGAGAGAGGAAGGGAAAACTATTTCTTAAAGATATACTGCAAACTTTGAATCAGGAGATCCTGTATATGTCAAACCTGAACTTTTTAATGATGTTCCTGAAGTTCCAATAGCTGAAAATTTTTTAAAACTCCTTAGCAAGACTGAAGATAAGGAGGAGTTTGATATTAAATAATTGTTTCTTCTTAGACCGACATATGCTTATCTCTTGGAGGCAATTGTTCCTAAAAAAAAGTAGCTACATTTCAATCCTCCATCTCAGTTATGGCTTTACTAAACAATGCGAGCAATATTTGATTCAAAATTCAACGAGCACTTATATTGTGACATAACATAAAAAATGCCTTCCAGGATGCCAGAGTTTGTATACGGTTGGATAGGAAAATTCAAATTTGATGATATGTTTAAAAAAATAAAGCCACTGGAATACTGAGAAAAGGAAAATGTTGATTTCCTTAGAACTCAGATCTTATTAGGAGTCTTAAACTTCAAAACTAAAAAGATTTGGGAATTACATAACTTTAGAGAAATTCTGAAAGAGAAACTTTCTCTTGATGAATTATGATTCTTCCTTCATGCTAGAAATTTACTTTTTAAAGGACCATAATTAGAGCGATTTACCGGTACTCTTAACTAAATCGATTGAGTATCTTGGGGTGAGGCGGAAGAAGCAATTGATTTAGTGATGTCTAAAGTAGATGAAGAAGAGAAAGAAAATTTCAAGGAAAAGGTAAAGTAGAAGGCATAAAATAAAAAAGGACAGTTAGATAGTTAAATGATTCTACGCTTATTAGTAGAGCATTATAAAAAGGAAAGAAGAAATAAATATTGCATCATTTAAGATTTGTATAAGCAAGCACCAAAAATAAGTACAACTCTTAAAAGAACTATCAACTTTGAAAACTTTAAGTTTATAATGTCTAAAATAGACCCTGATGCAACACAAACTGAACTTGCTTAACTTTTTAGAACATCTTGAACTCTTGGAGGAGGAGTTGTAACTTCTCAGTCGATTTGGCTTGCATGTAATGAAAGTATGATTCTGATAAAGACTATAAGACTAAGAAGCAGTTGACCAGTTCCTATTCTTGATAAAAACGGAAGAATTTTGGTTACTAATAATGTCCTAACTGAAAGAATAGCAACTTCTTTTAACCATTATGAAGCTTAGTCTAAGAATCCAAATTTTATAGAGTAGTTTAAAAGAAATTTATCTCATTTTGGTATAGAAGATATATAAAATCATATCAACAAGCTAGACTTAATATTGAGAAAAAGAGGATAGACTGATCCTACTGAACGATGTGGAATTTCAATGACGGATGCTTATCGTCGAGTTTTAACCTTACTATCCATAATAAGATGCATTACTCTTGAAACAAATTACATGCGAATCGCAAATTTCACATAACTAGATCTCTAACTGTAAGAATTTGTGCATTTAACAGAGGCTAACAGGATATGATAAGAGAGTGAAATTCAATCTAATGCTCAGATATGGCGTGAACTAAGAGCAGTAAAGCTTCTTTCAAGGTTCGTTAAAAGCAAGAAAGATGAAAAGAAAATCAAAGCAGAAATAAAAGAAGAAGAAAAAAATAGCAAAAATACAACTTAGGAGGAAAACCCTAAGCCTTAATGATATTTCACTCTTTTATTTTTTAATAAAATTTACATTTAACATCCTTCTATTAAGCACCCAAAATTTAACTTAACGATTTTTCAAGGTCTCTTCAAAAAGATACTCAAAATTTATACTTGAAACATTTAATAAACATCATCTTATAAATAAATCAAATCTATTATAACTAATTATTTATAATTATAAAAAAGGGAACAAACCTAGTAATGTAAACCTTAAATTCTAATTTAATAGATCAATCTTAAGCTTCAGTAATATACAAGAAGAAAAAATTCATAAAGATAAATTTACTCCTATTAAGTGTTGGGAAATACTGAACTTTCTAGCAGAATAAAAAATAATGAGAAATCTCATGAGAAAGAAGTTATTTAGCTTTATTCCTTAATTTAGCAAATGAATACAGAAATATAGATACTGAAAGTGGAAAAATAATATTTTCGATTTCTTTTAAAAGGTAAAATAAGAAAGATCAAGACTTGGTAAGTTAAGCTTAGTTTTAAATTGAATCTTTAACTTCCAAAATTTATACTAATAGAAAAAAATCTAGCAGCAAATTCATAGAAAATTATTGAAGAAGTTCGATTACCAATTAAAAAAATTAACCTCAAACAGATAAGATGGAAATTGAACAAAAAATTTAAACACAATAAAAATTTTACTTCAAGCCCTTAATAAAAAGTTTCTATTGTTGTCAAAAGCTGGGTATTTATGTAGGTGATGTCTGAAGTGAATAAGAAGGTTAGCAATCATTAAAAGAATTTGAAACATCGAGGAGGCTATATTACAACTGCTTTGGAGATATTTACAGAAAGAAGTAAGTATTAGTTGATTCAAGTGTGAAAAAACGTAAACGGGATCTTGGTAATAAATAGTAGCAAAATAAATAGCTTCAAAAGGACAACAATGACCTTAGGATTTATTGTGAATAGCTGGAGCAAAATTACAAGAAGATGGAATAACAATTCTATGAGCTTATTGAGAGAAAGAAGAAATGTCTCAGTTTGAAATTTATTCAGATAAATACATAAAAAGTTGAGCAATAAATATATAAACTTTTATTGTCCTTATTTTGAGGAAACATTTCCTCTTATTAAAGATGATCCTAACTTCTTTAGTTGACTTATAATTTACTTATCCAATTTTGCTTATATTAATTTCTTTCTTAGTCATTTCTCTTTTTTAATTTATGATATTCTATTAACTAGCTTAAAACAGTTTTTGTATTCTTTTTCAAAATTTGTTTTAAATCTCTAGCAAGGGATTAAAGATAGTAACCTATTTATTGCGAATTAGATTAGTTAAAGTATTGCTAGTTTATTTATATTAAAAGAAGAAATTTTCATTAAGTTCTAATATTAGCTGCTTTAAAGCTTAAAAACTTAAATGAGACGTGCTGTAGGTTTAGTAATTTAAGTAAGTTGCTTATATATTAATTAAGTATATCTACTTTCCTCTTAATAAATAGAATAAAAGCAGAACATTCCAAGTTACCTTACGTAATATTATAAACTCTATTAATTTAAGTTAAGTTATTTGATTTGAAACTAAGAAAAGCCTTCAATGATATAACCATAATCAACATTTTTAAGGATCTCTGCACTAATATAATTTAACTAAGTAATTATATAAAGTAGCTAAATGATTAAAGCTATACAGTTTACTTATTTGTCTATACTTCTAAATGAATAAGCATTCTATTTAATACTCATAATCCTAAATGTTCAATGATAGATCTTATCACTACTATTAATTCTTATCCCTCTATGCTTAAATTATAAACCTTAGTAAGTTTTATTAGAATCAGGGAATTTCTTATTGTTATTATAATCTTGATTTAATTTATAATATTGTTCGCTTTATGGATAGCTAAACTTTTAAGAGTTTTTCCATTTACTTTAATTTAAGCTGGTACGTAATATAATCCCTTTTGGATAAAAATTGGGTAATATGATGAAAATATAAGAAATATGCTTAATAATTTTATTAGTTTGATACTTAAAAATTTATTGATAATACATGTAGCATTTTTAAATTAGATTGATAAAAGGGGCTGCTACGGGAATTGAACCCGTGACCTCTCGCACCCGAAGCGAGAATCATACTACTAGACCAAGCAGCCGATTTAATAAACAAGTCAAAAGAAAGTTAAATAGTACTATTAGCTTATTTCATTAGGTTTTCTGAAAATATTGTCAAAAGAACATAAATTATTAATATACGTTACTAAGCTATTTAGCACACACTTCATTATATTATTTTAAAGCAATCGTATTTTAAATTACCTATCAAAGCATATCAATGATATTCTTAAATGCCACTGCAAACTTAGCTTATTAAAATTACATAAGTTTTAGCTTTTAAGGCTATAATATAATGAAATTGCTTATTTATTAAGCTATTATTTGATTGAATAAGTTAGAGAGAGTAAATATATTATTCTTTATTTATTCTTATAAGCTTTATGCTCTTTAAAAATATATTTATCTTCTGAAAGTCTAATTCTTTTTCTTCTCTTTACTGTTTATCTAAATTGAAATCTTTAATGTCTCTCTTGCCTTTTTCTGATTTTTAGTTGAGGTGGCTAGATTAGCTTCATTCAGATACTTAGATATCTAAATATTTTGCACTTGCTTTTTTGATAAGTACTTCAACTATGAACAAGTTAAATAGAATGAGTATAGCTAGAGTATATATGATATTAATCTGAATCTGCTTCCATTCTCTTAATGAAAGTCAACTAAAATGCTAAAAAGGAGGGATTAAAGATAAAAAGAAGCAGCATTTTATATAGGGGGTTTAAAAGGCAAATAATCGTGAAAAGTTTTATTTAAAACTTTTCACGGCTTAATTCTCATTGGCTAATTACCCTATAAATATGGAGTTGCTGCAAAAAATAATAATTAGCCAGCATGCCGAAGGAAAAGCCACACATCAGCTTAGTTGTTATTGGACACGTCGACTCAGGAAAATCAACAACCACCGGACACATGATCTACAAATGCGGAGGTATTGACAAGCGTACCATTGAGAAATTCGAGAAAGAGGCTGAGCAGATGGGAAAAGGCTCTTTCAAATTCGCTTGGGTTTTGGATAAACTAAAACAAGAACGTGAACGTGGTATTACAATTGATATTGCTCTATGGAAATTCGAAACTCCCAAATATGAATACACTATTATTGATGCTCCAGGACATCGTGACTTTATCAAGAACATGATTACTGGTACCTCCCAAGCTGATGTCGCTCTTCTTATCGTTGCTGCCGGTACAGGTGAATTCGAGGCAGGTATTGGCAAAGAAGGATAAACCAGAGAACACGGACTTCTCGCCTTCACTCTAGGTGTTAAACAAATGATTGTTGGTGTCAACAAAATGGACGACAAATCAGTTAACTATGGTTAAGCAAGATTTGAAGAAATCTAGAATGAAGTCAAAGAATATTTGAAGAAAGTAGGATATAATCCAGCTAAGATTCCATTCGTCCCCATTTCAGGTTGGGTTGGAGACAACATGATTGAAGCTTCCACAAACATGAGTTGGTACAAGGGACCAACACTTCTATAATGCTTGGATGCAGTACTCCCACCAAAGAGACCAACTGATAAGCCTTTACGTCTTCCTTTATAAGATGTTTACAAAATTGGCGGTATTGGAACTGTCCCCGTAGGAAGAGTCGAAACTGGTATTTTGAAGGCTGGCATGGTCGTAACTTTCGCTCCCGTAGCATTGGCCACTGAAGTAAAATCAGTCGAAATGCATCACGAAACCCTTGAGGAAGCTATCCCAGGAGACAACGTAGGATTCAACGTAAAAGGTCTCAGTGTTAAAGACATCAAGAGAGGTTATGTTTGCGGTGACACAAAGAATGACCCACCAAAGGAAACTGGATCTTTCTTAGCTCAAGTTATCATTTTGAACCATCCAGGATAAATCCAAAAAGGTTATTGCCCAGTATTGGATTGCCATACTGCTCACATTGCTTGCAAATTTGACGAACTTAAACAAAAAGTTGACAGACGTACTGGTGCAGTCATTGAAGAGGAACCAAAATTCGTAAAATCAGGAGAAGCTGCTATTATCAGACTCGTACCAAGCAAACCAATGTGTGTTGAATCTTTCTAATAGTATCCTCCTCTTGGAAGATTTGCCGTAAGAGATATGAGACAAACCGTTGCAGTCGGTGTTATTAAGGAAATTGAGAGAAGAGAAGTAGGTGAGAAGTTGACCAAAGCTGCCCAGAAGGTTGCCAAGAAGAAGTGAGTAAAAACATCTAAACTTTTAATCTTAATGTTATAAATCAAATATTCTAAACAGTGTGAAGCAGATTTCATTCGCACTTTTATTTTCAATTTAAAGATATTTTTCCTTTTTTCTTCATTTCCAATATTTTAAGTTGCGTATAAACGTTCCTCATACAACTAATTTTAAATTCAATTTCATCAATTTAAGTCTTCTCTACTAAATTTAAATAATTGTAAAAATAGCTCTATCTTTAGCTTCTATATAAGTAAGCAAATATTTAATTTATAGATATAAATTCATTAATCAGCTCTATAAAAATTATTTCTTAGGCAATATTAAAATTTAGACATTCCTTTAAAAATTAATTTTTATATCTTTAATTTTTATTCAATTCTGAAAATGCTTTTACTACTAACACAAGATTAATAACTCCTTTAAGTATAATTATAAAAATTTATATCCAGAACGCAAGAGAATACGATAAGTTTTAGTGCTTGGAAGATTTATTGGATTGCAAATACGAAAAATTAAATCGATCGATAGAATGTTTTTAAGCTTATCTGTCTGAATTAGACTAATAAAAGTATAAATTGAAACTAATATATGACTCTTGCATTTTAACTTAAAGGATATTTAATATTATTACTTATAAAGCATTAAGTAAAATACCTATAATTGAAAACATTAGAATCAATTCTAGTTTATTGCTAATTATTACACTAGAATTTTTGCTTTATTAGATCAACTAAAGCAGTAATTATAATGTAAATTTTCTTAAGGACCTTAAATGGTAAAACAATCACTTTAGATGTTATCGCTAGTGATACGATTTAGCTTGTAAAAAAAAAGCTAGCAGACAAGGAAGCGTTAGAAGCTAGTTATTAAATCTTTATTTATGGCGGTAAAGAATTGTTAGATGAAATGAAAGTATCTGATTATGGGATAGAACCAGAGGCAACTATTAACGTTGTATAGAAACTGAAAGGAGGAAATTTCTGATAACTAAACAATTGAAATATTTAAGTTGCTTTTTTATAAAATAATCAATCATTTCAAATTATTTTTCCCATTATTCCAAAATTTTCAATTTTAGCTATTTACTTTCTTATATTGCTAAAGAAGTTTAGTTTAATCCATCGAAATATTTAAGCAAATTTTATAAAATAAATTAAGCAAAAACATGGAAATAATCCATGATTCCTGAATTATAGAGAAAGTTGCAAGCAGGAATTAAAAAACTCAATTTCCATCTTACAACGCCATTTTAATTTTCTTGGTTATATTAAATGAATTTATAATTAATTATGCCTAGTACCTAAATTCACTCTAAATCATTTTAGAATTACCAATTTTTATAGAAAACAACCCAATTAAAATATTTAATTTGTTGTATAGTATAATGATTTAAACTTTTGGTATTTGATAGTGTTAATTAAATATGATTCAGATATTTGTCATACTTAATGATCTAATATCCTTTTTAAATTTCCCCCTATTAAGTTAAATAAACCAATTTAAACTTTTAAATCTTAAGGTAGATTTAAGATATTAATATACACATAAGCCACTATTTGTTGCATTCCTTACTCTATTATAATACTTTTAGCTTTAGCTTTTTATTAGTATCTGCTTGTAAATATAGTGAATAAAGACAATCAATGAAACTTATTCAATAATTACTATTGATAGCTTTTTGAAAAATGCATTATAAGCAGCCTAAAATGAATTAGACTATAATATAAGCAATAGCTTCCTTTCTAAATTATCTAATCTTAATCTTATTCAGAAACTTAAATTTAAACTTCTGTATACTATCTAAATGTACAGATCTATATGAACAGCTTAGATTAATTATCCTTATAATTTCGTAAATCTCCTTAGTTTATTTTAAGCTATTTGTATTTAAATTAAGTGGATAAACTTCTCTAAGCTTGCAGTAATTGAGACTCTATAGCTTCAATTGAATTTTAGATAAAATACTAATTATTTATTAGTTATAGTAGCTATATTTTAAGCTTAAATATGAAAGCTATATTAATGCTTAGCTTAATGCTTTAAATTCTAGCATAAGAATTTTGTTTGGATAGTAGTTATTAGGATAAAGTTCTAGGGTTTAGAATGAAGAATCCTGAAGCAGAAAAGAGGTGTGGAATTACTTAAAAAACTTAATTATTTAATTAATGGAAGCCTGATAGTCTTTCTCTCGTTAATCTTGCTATATAAAAGTTAATTTCTATATAAATGAATCAGTTATGACAGATCATTATCGTTAAAGCATGATATCCTGTTATTAAAAAATCATGATAATACACCTCAAAAACAACATTTGTAATCAAATGAACTTATTTTTAAGTTAAAAGATGAAATAAACAGAGAGGTAAATTTAGAGAGTTTGGATTACTTTTTTTATAAGATATTAAAAATGTTAAAGACATAAGAGTTTAAAGAAATGGCCAGACATTTAAAATCATTAAACTGGGATAATTACAGAATTTTTTCATCTACAAGTAATTAAGCCATTTTAAAAGGCATGTGTAAGTTCTTTTCTCAGGGGATTGTTAAACTCTTTGAAGTTCATAAAGAAAAATAAGGTTCATATTAGTTATTATACTCTAAAGTTTTAAGGTTAGACAGGAGAAAAGAAAAGTATCATAAAGGAAAAGCATTTATAAATAAGCCTTTCAACTTAGTACATTTTAATTAGCTTCTAGTTTTAAATTTGATTGCATATGCAATTAATAAAGTTGGTATTGTAGATTTTAATTTTATAGCTTCTTTTTTTAATTAAGAAATCATAAATATGGGAGGAGCTTGCAGGGGTTATAGTCGTAATCTTGTATAAAAAGAAAATAATAAAAGAGAAGAAAAAAGACCCCTGAAAGTATAGAAAAAAGAGTCTTAAGACAATGGTTAATAAAGTAAAGATAAGATTAAATTGAAGGATATTAAGCATATTGTTATAATACCTTATTTAAAATAGCAAGACAGTTATTCAACTCTTTTTAGAAAAACCACAAGTGAGGAAAAGCTTTCTGCTTTCGGAGGTAAAATAAACGATTAACTATTTATTAATACCTCTTTAGAAGGTGCAAGATTACTAGCTCTTAGTAGCAGTTTCTTAATTCTAGATAGCAACATTAAAATGAACTTAGGAGGTGATTTTTACAAAATAGACTTCGAAACTACTTAAATTCCTAAACTTTGGATAGGGGATTCTTAGACTCTTTCTATGGTTTAAAAATTTTCCCAGAACCCATTTATTATAAATAATTCAAGTCTTTACTATTTCTATCCTTTACCCGAGGAATTTGACATCTAAAAAATGAACTAAATAAGTAAAGAGTAAAACATAGATTTAACACTGGAGCTAGTTCCAGTGGAGAAACTGAAGGAATATTAAGAAGTTATTTCTTAAGATTTGAATATCTAATCAGTGTAGAGCTATTTTAGTTAGTTAGCAAATACATAAAAGGATAAAAAAGTAAGAAAAATAGCTTTGATGGGATGCTTTCCTCGCGCATAAGAAATATAAAGATAATTACCTTAGTATCAACAATTTCTTTTCAGTTAAGATTACTTAAATCAAACTTCAATTTAATATAAGAGTTGGTGAATTTTTGGAGGAGAATGCCCTACTTTAAATTAATTGATAGAGGAAAATTTCGATTCTATAATTCTGCCAGGAAGTCCTTTGCATATTTACGAGGAAAATAATATGCAGCAGCTTCAACCTCTTTTCAAATTGGTAAAAGAAGTACTTGAAAATTCAGAAATTAAGATATTAGGAGTTTGCTTTGGAGCTTAAATAGTTTCAGTTGCCCTCGGAGGAAATGTTAAATTAATGGGAATAGAAGATAAGCGTATATTTGGACCTGTTGAAATTTAAATAACATAAGAGGGAAGAGAAAATTCATATTTATAGGCTTTCAAATAGAAAATTGGAAATGATAACTTGGATACAATGAAAATTTGGCAGGTTCATAGTGATTACATTGATGTACTGCCACGGGATTATGTCTGTGATGTTTTATATCATACTAAATATCCTCTAACTAGGCAACCAAATTCTGAACTTATTGACATTCCAGAGATGTTTGTAGTTGGAAAAAATCGCTAAAATCCAAGAATTTTATGTTTACAAGGTCATCCAGAATTTAACATCGTATGGGGTAACTTTGTAGGCAAAATACTACGAGAAAGGAATGAGTTAGATGCCTCATGGGTTTTATGTCCTTCTATTACTAGTTAAAGTTTGCAAAACGTGAGGAAGATTTGTCAATTCTTTTTGAACATGGAGATAGAGTGATAGTAAAAGATATATTTCAAAATGTTTATCTATAATTAATAATATAAAATATCTTTAAGTTATTCTTCCCAATTCTTATATAGTATCTTACTTTTCTCTTGTATAGAATCTATGTTTCAGGGATATTTTTTAATACTTCTTAATGCAAATGACTATTATATCCAATCTATGTCTGAAGAATCAGAAATTAGGATACTTAGGAATAATTTCTAGTATAATAAAACTTATGCTTCTTTTACCTAGTAAAATCCTCTAAAACTAGAATCTATTTTATTAGTATAGAGCAATACTGAAATGAAAACTACTTCAAAAGCATCCAGCAAAATGCTAGTTTAGATTTAATTCACTTAGAATAAACAGAATCAATTAATTAGATAGAATAGCAGTTAGCTTATATAGGACGGTTTATATATACAATTGATGTTTGCCTCATTTTATTTTGCAAATTGAATTAAATTAAATTACTAAGTTGAAACTTACAAAAAGGAATATAGGATTAAGATTATAAAAGATAGTTCTATTTTCTTTAAATAAAATGAATTAGCAACTAGATCGCTTGTAAAAAATAAACTTTTATAGTGAGGAAATTCTGAACCTTAAAAATGAATTGCATTATTGTAAAGAATTGAAAAGGGATAACAAAGAAGCTTAAACTGCTTTTAGAGATACCAAGATGAAAAATCATGTTAATATAAAAATTGGAAACATTTTTGTGAAAACGCCAAAAAAGCAAGCCTTCGAATATACTTAAAAAGGTAAGAACTAATATAGATATGTAGAAAATTAACACATCACTAAAGGAAGCAACTAGTAATATAGACAAAAATATAAAAAAGTTAAAAGAAATGAAACCTTATTTTGAGGAATTAGATCCGAGAGTACTTAAAATTATGGAAAAAGAATCAGAGGAAGATGAGTCTTAACATTTTCTATATAATAATTTTAATTTTGTAATGCTGAAATTATTATTTTAAGAAAGCTTTATTCACTTTATTTTTTGATTATCATATAGTTTGAATGTCTTAAGCTTCATCATATTTTAAATTACTCTCTAAGAAATCAGTTTAAAGAAAGAAAAAATAATATAATATTACTCATTTTTATCTAAGAAACATCTATTGGATACCTAAAAAACTTATAAAAGGATTTAAATCTTTTAATAGGTAAAAAAATTAGCTTTCTAATTTTAAGAATCTAAAAAGAAATTCGTGCAAATATAAGTAAAAAAATATTTGGTATCACAATTAAAATAATAGAAAACATTTCATTAACTAATTAATAGACAGAAATTTTAATTTATTTAAGGATTACTCACTAGATCCTATAAATATAGCAATGCAATATATAGTTCAAATGTTTTATTATATACATTTTTTCGAAGATTAAATATGCTTTAAGTAATTAAAAAATTTCCTTTATTTATTTCTAAATTAAATGATTTTTCAACTGAAGATTCAAATTATCTAAAATAAAATAAATGAGGAAAATTATTTTCAGCTAGTTCAAAATTTGACTAAAAGAAAAACATTAAAAATAGATTTATATTAATTATAAGAAATAGTTCATTTGAATAAATTTTTCTTCTTCATTTTGGCATTCTTGGTGCGATCATTTTCTATATCTGCTTTTTATTCGTTAGAAAAATACATCATTGAATATACTATTTAAATCAACCCTTCTATTTCTGGATGTCTGTATTATATCTTACAAAGGAGGAAAATATTTCAGAAGTTTTGATACTGCGTTCTTCAATGCTTCCATTGATTCCACTCCATTCTATACTAAGCTTCTTTAATACTTTCTGTCTAATTCTAGCATCTCTTACTTTAATAGTTTTATCTATGTTAAGACTTACTTGCTCTTAGTGTAAAATTATGGTATTTTCATAAGATTAAACTTCTTTTCTTAGTTGCACGTTTTCTTGCGTTATGCTCTGCAATTAAAGTTATGAAAATTTGCTTTCTTATTTAGAATCTTGGCTTTTCTTTTAATTCTACTGCCATATTTTAGATATTTAGATGTAATTATGCAAAATCTATAGGGAGTCATTCGGAGTTATCTTGCGAAAGCTTTGATCAATCAAATCAACTAACTGCTTCAGTTAAGAATTTATTATTTCATCTTCTGAAGGTGGAATTTCTACTTCGTATCCTTTAAACAATTAAGACTCTATTCATAGAAAATTCTTATTAATTTCTATCAAACATCACATCTTTTACTCAAATTTCACACTTTTATGTAAGTAAAACTCTTCTTCAAATATATCAAATGCTTATATCTACTTATCAACTCGTTTTTCTTAGATGTTCAATAATTAATTAGAACCTATTTTCTGCTAGATGGTTTTAATAATTTCTCTTATCTTACTAATTTAGTTTGTATTAGCTGCTTATACTAAAATACTTATTTACTGCTTTAATCATTTCATGAAAGGCCAAAGACTTTCCTATGAAATCTATTTATCAAAAGAGTAATCTTGCTGTTGACTATTTAATTCTTACTTCAGTCTTTATATTTAACTTTATTGAGATTCTAAGAAGGATAAAGTCTAGCTACTGAACATTGAAATATCTCTTTGCATCTAAATACCGCAAAACTTAAGTATTGGTTCTAAAGCTTTTTCTAAATAATCATTCTACTTTAAATTTTAAGTTTCTTACTCACTTATTTCTCTGTTTTCTTCTTACAACTATAAGTTTTCAGCTTTCGTTTATTCAACTTATTACTTTAGTTTAGAAATGCTAGCATGATGCTCTTCTTTAAGATTATGTAATTATAGACTTAAATCAGAGTTTTATTATTAAAGCTTTTAAATTTAAGAGCTTTAAGATTCTATTTAACTGTTTAAAGATTCTACTTTTCTCTTTTACTCTTATAATGCTGATTCTTCTTACTTTTACTTTACTTTACCTTGCTCTTCTAGTTATTTTATTTTATTGCTTATCTACTAATTCACTCTCTTTAGTTAGTTTACTTCCTCTTCCATCTTTTGTTTTTACTCTAATAGTGATTAGTTTTGCTACTGCAAATCTGAAAACTGTAATTTTAACTGTAGGTTTTCACTTGATTTATCTGATTATAATTTCTTTATTTAGTTTTTCTGCTTTTCATATGTAACTAGTTATTCCTTTACTTTCTCACACTCATCTAGATGTTCCTTTATCTTACTTATCAGTTTTTAAATAGCAGGCTAATCTTAAACTTAAATGCTTTCTAGAAGTTCAAATTAATCTGAAACTTGAATAATTATCTGATTCCATTGTTCTAATTAATTCTTATGATTAGTCTCTTCTTCTTGAATAAAAGTAGTAAGTTCTTAAATTTTTAATTGTTTCTCTTAAATTAATAAATTAGTCTAGCTTTAACTGTTTAGCTGCTGGTCATTTAGTTACTATAGTTTATTTATTTTATCCATAAATTTCTAGTTTTGCTTCTGTATTTTCTCATAGTTGTTCTGAGATTCTAGTTATTACTTCTAGAGCATTTAATTCTGATTCTATAACTATTACATCTGCTATTTTAGTTTAGAACATTAAATGAAATGTTCCTTTATCTTTCTAACTAGTTCTTGTATAGAACTTTATTAAGTTTCTTAGAACTAGTCTAAAGCTTTAGTATTCAATGAGTTAGCTAGTTTAAGAATCAGGTTATTCCAATTATTAATTTCAGAGTTCTGTTTCTGCTTCCTTATTTATTCCTATAACTTATAAATTTACTCTTCCTTCTCTGCTATTTACTCTTCTAGTTCTTAAACTTAACTATTTTCTTACTTTTAGCTTTGCACTCCTTAAAAACTCTACTAGTCGCTTACAATTCTTAATTATGCATTTTCATGCTATAATTCTTCGATTCTTTCTAGTAACTTACTTACATACGATCTAGTTTCTGGAAGTTCACAAGTTAAATTTGTAAAACTGAAGTTCTTTTCTTTAAGGCTTCGATTGATTGTTCGTATTTAAGTTTTAAAATCTTAAATTTGGTTAATCTTTTGCTATACTAAATTATCTACCTTCATAAGTTTTTTTTCCATTTAACTGTGTAAGTTAGAAATGAAATGAGAGATATTACTTGATAAAGGAGGGTTAACTACTTTAACTAATTCATTTTATAGTTATTAAAATTGAATCTAGAGTTATTACTCACTTTGTTGGAATTGTTTCCTTTTAAGTGAAAGATCTTTTTAAAGAGTCTTCATGGAAAGCTTTTGTTCTTTATATTTTCTTTGTAATTCTTCAAATTTACTTTATCATTCTTCCTTTTTCTCTATTTCCTAAGTCACTTATTGTTTATACTCGCTACATTCTTAGCATTACTGCTACTTTGTTTAGAGTTCAGATATTCTACTTTGTAAGTGACTAATCATTCACCTTTCTTACATCAACTCCGTTTTAAGGTTTATTATTTATGAAGTTTGGTTATTAAGAATTTAATCCTTTTGTTCGATTTGATCTTTATAGTACTGAATTTAAGTTTCTTAATCACGTTTAGTATTCGTAGTTTCCATTTCTTAAGAGCCAAATAGTTTTACTTGTTTAATGTTTATATTTCTAAGTTACTAGCTTAGTTATTAAGTTTTTAGTTTATCTTATTTGAATTTTAATTTGGAGCTAGCTAATTCTGATTTGCTATGTAGATCAGACTAAGAAGATGTTTTAGTAAGATAGTTAGTTTGAGTTTATTAGAATGTCTTATGATTTTCTATTTGTTAGTCAAGCATTTTAGTTAAGTTCTGAAGTTTTTCTTTCTCATAATCGAATTTTTATTTAAGGTTGTTAAGAAAAGGGTATTTTAAGTTTTGAAGAGCTTTATCGCTAGTCTATCTCAAAAGAGTTTCTTTAGTATTAGAATCTTTAATTTCTTTGAAATCTCTTACTTATATATCCCGCTTATTTCATCAATCTTCAGTTTACATTCTAAAGTTTAAAAAGGCTTCTTGAGGAGCAATATTTTCAGAAGGAGCCGAATAAGTTCTTTGACTTGGTTTAGACTCTTAAATTTATATTTTTTTCATTAAAAGTAATTAAAAGCATTTCTTTGGCAATAAATCCGAAAAAAGGATCTTTAGCTATTCAAATAATTATGATTTATATACTTTATTTTTCAATTAAAGTACTCTATTTAATGATTTTAAGCATACTTATAAAATCTTTTTATATATCTAATCTCCTCTATTACATAAAGTATTTAAGTTCTCCTTAAAGATAACTGACTTATAATCATTGTCTCTTATAATTTATTTTAAGGAAAATAATCTAGAGAACCAATGATAATTTAGAGTTTAAGCTTTAGGTTACATTTGAAAATAAGATAATCATGCTAGTTATTTTATCTCAAGTTATTTCATTCTTTCTTCATTCGAAATTTCACATTTGAAGCAATTTTTAACATTTTGCTTAAATATCATAAACAACATTCACCTTTAATTTCCTTAATTCTTTCATAATTTTACTATTTTAGATCCTTAAAAAAATGATTTTTAAGCTGCTAAAATAAATATAAAGAATATAAGAATACGTTAGAAAAAAGAGTGTAGAAGAGGGTAGAAGATAGAGGAAATACGTAATGAAAATAAAAATATTAAGATGGTAAGAATAAAATAGGAATAATTGAAATAATAAGTATTAATGGAATAATAAGAAATTTTATTTTTCAATAAAAAGGATCAAAAGGAAAAATAATTGACTAAAATCATTAATCTTCGTAAAAGTCTCAAGAAAAACTGGAGTAAAAGCACTTTTTTTTCGATAATTCCTTTGATGATTATTAAATACGAAATCAGTCCCAACTTAGCTTATAGAAATGATAATTATGCTACTTTTATCAAGAATTCGAATATTGCTAAAATATTTAATGTAATGAAGTAAAGTTTTAGTCAAGTAAATACACAAATTAAAGAGCTGAATAGTACCTATAGCTAGGTGGAAAATACTAAGCATTATAAAATAATAATTTCAGGAGGTTAGAGTGCTGAGGATAAGCTGAATAGGCTCTTCTAAATTTGATATAAAGATCAGGTTACAGAATATTCTATGATTTCTCCAAGAGGACGACATAGAACAGTTTATGACTAAAGTGAATATGTTTTTATAATTTCAGGATTTTGAAATAGAGATATAAGCCTTTGCGAAGTTTTTGATTTCTAAAGCAATAAATTTAAGGAAATTTAAGAAATACCTTAGAGTATGCATAATTTTGGTTGTAATTAGATTTAAAATTATTTATTTACATTTGGTGGATACTGTAATGGGCATTTAAATACAATCTATCAATATGATATGATTGCTAATCTTTGAAATATTCATAGTGTAAAACTTCCTAAAGGCTCTTATGCAACTAGCTGCTCAATTTTTTAAAATTAAACTTTAATTTGGAGGGACATAGGCTCTCTTGAGCATACCTACATTTTCGATTTACGAGCTTTACTAAAACATGGAGAAGATTACCCTGGTTCAAAAGGTGACTGCTCTTACACTTAACCAATACATGTGATTCGCAATGTTTTTCACTTCAATATAGAAAGTATGCTTTACTATTATGATTTGAACAAAGCGATTTGGAATATTCTCTGAAGACGCTAAATCACAACAATCATAAATTCTCGACTTAATCTAAGTACTCTAATTCTTAAAATTTTTCAAAGATATAATTAAACTTTTTTTTCTTAAATATCTCTATTGCATATCTTATATTAGCTCTTTCATCTAAATTTTATTCAATTTTAAAAGCTTAAATTTAGTAAAAGGGTAATTTTAACAGAAATATCTACTTGTACTATTAAGCTAAATCAACAAAAATACATGCGAATATCTATAATATTTAGTCATGAAACTAAACAATTTAAATCAATATATAGCATCCATTCTTATAGCAGCTTTATTTATATCTAGTTGGAATTTTTAATTTTCATAGTTTATATTTTGATTTGCTAGAATGATTAAATTAAGCTTATTTTTTATGACTATATGATTTAAATGATTTATTATTATAGAAAGATATAACCAATAGCTTTTTATTTATGAATTAGATGTTTAAATTATAAGCATCTATTTTAGTTGCTTTTATAATTGCTTATCCTTTCATAAATTATACATCTAGATTCTACACTCAAAATGCTTTATATAAATATAATTAATTTACTTATGCTTATATGTTTATCTTTTTATTAGTAAAGGTGTTGCATTCTAAGAACAACGAGCTCAATTTTTAACTAGCAATATTTTCGAATGAAACGGACTAATTTCCCGCTTTTCATTAAACGTTTTGCTCAGAATTTTCATAATAAACTATCTTATAAAGTTTATAGTTAATCTTCCAATCTAACTAGATTGCCAATATTTTCAATTTTAACTATTTCATTCTAGAAGCAAGTATCTAATAATAAAACTACTATGAGCCTTATTATTTAAAAAATTAAGCTTTAAGATAATTTACGAAAGATAAAACTATTAAATTGCTTATATCCCTCAATTGATATAATAAGTAGTTAAAGCTAAAATAGTTATGTATATAAAATTAGCTATATGAAGTTTATATTAAGTATAACCTAGTTACTTATTAATTTATTTACCTCCTTTATCTTTTTAACATTTGCTTTCTTCATTTATTTTTATTAATAAATTCCTTCTTTGTGATATTATCAAAAAATGGTTTATTCATTTATTTATTTGTAATTATTTAACTAGTGCTAGAAGAAAAATTGGTAGGTATTTGTTAAGAATGGCAAAAGAAGGGTATAAACTTAAGGAGATAGATTTATTTTAAAACTTTCTATCCATTATAAGAAGATAAAGGTAGGAAGCTGAAAAATTTCCTGTTTAAATGCTTAATTTTTTTAACTTAAATGATTCTCTAATAAATGAACTAAAAGATAAAGAATGTATTAATAGTTAGCTAATTAGAATATTCATTGAGTAGGTTATTGAATTTAAATGAAAGATGATTCAACTTAATTATGAATTTTTTACTTTAATAGTTGTTAGAATATTCAGTTTTCCTATTTGGCAGAATCAATACGCTTGTATATATATAGTACTCCATCAGAGACTTCCAAATTCTAAGCTAATATTCTCTTTACTCCATTTTAATCGATTTAGTAAAAGCTATCACTAGCAAAGTGTCTAACATTTATAAAGAAACTTCCTTCTTATATAGTTCCTGCATGACATATGCATGATATTAATTCAAAATCCTACTGATCAAAGGTAACTTTCAAAGGATCTTTTTATTAAAGCAGAGTAGGATTTTTTTCGGTGAAAAATTGATTTTTATAAATTTTTTTACAATGAATGATTAAATATTTCGGGAATTTCAGAACCTTATACATCTTTAAATAATCACCTTAAGTAATTATCTCTTTCTGCATATATTTATCATTATAGATCTGTTGTATATCAATAGTAGGTAATGGTATTGACTCTTTTGATATTTCTTTAAAAACTGGCAAAGGAGGAATTTCTAACCCTAAATACCAAAAAGGCTAGTAGAAGGTTTGCCAATTTTCTTGAGGTGTAAATTCTATATTCTACTATTGTCCCTGCATTATAACCTTAACTTTGGATTAATGCTTTAAGTCTGATTTGATATACACTTTCTTTTACTAAATTTCTACTAAGCCTTGAAAAATTTCCTCTAAAAGATTGCAAGAAGATTATTTCAAAATTTTGTTAATGTAGTTTATAATAAATAGAAGGACTTTTATAGGATCCTTCTATAAAATATCCTTTTAGTCTGTTTTTATTTAGCTTTAGCTTTTAGTGAACAATTCTTTCAGGAATTTTCTTGGCACCATCTATTTCCTAAAATTCATTGGGTTCCAAATTTTGCGGACTATTTCGCTTAAATTTTATAGTAAGAGATCCTATTTGAAGAACTCTTAATTCTTTTCTAGAATTAAAAAATCTCTCAAGGGTGGGATAGCTGCTAGAGTTTAAATAACTACGTTAATATAATCTGATTGCTCTATTTATTCAAGCTAAACTAGTCCACAAATAAAGTTTTTCCCTTCAGCTGTTTCATTAATTTTTAAATTAGTGTCAATACTTTCAACTTCATAGAATCTTGGGTTGACATTCATTTGGATTTATTTCAGCAGTTCTTAATCAAATTTTTATTAGTTTTCACTGTAAAATTGTTCATCAGGTAGTGAGATAAAGTCAAAGGTTTAAAGATTTATATAAAGAAAATGCTAAGAGGCTAGTGAATGCTAATAAGCTGCTGATTTTTCCTAGGCAATAAAGTTATGCTATAGAATAATTCCGCATTTTAAGCACATATATAAGTTTTCATTCTAAAGGGTTTAAGCACATATCCACTCTTTATCAAAATTTAGTTAGGAAAGATCAATATGATTCTCTCAGAGGTTCTAAGTCTACTACTGAGTTACCTTCTTCTTCTTTTTTAGAGGCTCATCATAAACTTCTTCATTTAATCTTTTTTATTAATTCAAGGTTTAATCTTCTATTATTTCCATAATATACTAATTTAACAGAAAGCCTTATAATTGAAATAAGAAGGTTATTTAGTTATTAACTTAAAGCTAAACCTTCTTTAAAGCATTAAAGCTTATATATAATATCTTTATATTCCTAGTTACCATATGACTAAAGCTTATCGCTTTTTTACTTATCTATGCTACATTTTTATTTAACTAGTCTTTTTATTCCTATACCAGCTATTAATTAAAGTTGAATCTTCTAAAGCTAATTTAAAGGATAAAATAATAACCTTTAGAATTTTAGTAGCTTAAAGCTACTTATTATTACTATAAGCTTAGAATTAAAAGAAATAATAAGCATTGCATCTCTTAGTAAGGTACTCAAAAAGCTATCTAATATCCTTATAAACTCTAGCAAACCAAAGATTTTAATAAATCACTTTAAGCTCACTAAGTCATATATTCGCTAAAAAGCTATTATAGTTACAATTTTAGGAAAATAAGAAATACTTTCGATTATAAAAATTAAGAGTTGCTTAATAGCTTTTAAAAGAGGGCATTCAAATGAGTTTTAGATAAAAGTACAATAACTCAAATATTTTAAAGATAAAGGCTTAAATAATAATTTCTTAGTAATGAGATCAATAGCTATACTTATTTTATTTAATGGAAATAACAAGACAAAAAGAGCTTATTCTTATTATAAGTCTATTTAATTATTATTATCTACTTTAATTCTAAATTTTAAATAATAATAGTAAGAAAAAGCTTATAAAAGTCATAATGTTTAATTAAGCTACAGCTATATGTTTCTTTTATTTTAAAATGAATTTATCATTTTATTTATTGTTTGCTTTAGTAAAACAAAACTTTAGGGATAGAGACTTATTTCTAATAATCTAGAATATTCATTTTTAATAAGTCTGAGCTTATTTTAATTTATTTCATTTGTCTAGTAGCTTTATCATTTCATTACCTTCATTCTTATTTAGCTATTTAGCTATTTAAATTTTAAGTTTTATTTCTTTATTTTTTTAAAGAGATTACGAAAATTTAGGTTTTAGTTAACCACTCACCTATAAAAGTTCATATAATAGAAGAAAATAACTAGAACCTACTGATTATATTACTACTGTCAACTATACAAATTTTAGTCCTTTCTTAATAACTCCAGCAATGAAAATAAATGCAAATAACTAGTTATCCAAATTTCTTTTTATTTGTATCAAGTACTAACTAAAACTATGAAGGAAATGAAGAATATAAAACTGTCTTTATTTAGTTTACTTTAGATGTAATTTTAATAATTCTTACTATTTTAATCTATAAGAAGGAATAAAATTAAATTACTCCTTAAGAAATATGACAGAGTTAATAGCCATATCCCATTATGTATATCCTATAATTTATTAATTTATAATTGTTATTTTAGTAACCTAAAAATTTAGTAAAGATGCTGAGAAATACTTATTTTAATGATGTTTTAGTATCTTTAAGTTTAAACTAATAAGTTAAAGGAAAAAAGAAGGGGAATCACTTTCTAGGTTTTACTTAGAGAGTTAGATTGAAGAAATCATTATGGATATAATTCAAAGTTCTATAATATAGGTTAGAGCATTCAATCTCTATTCTTCTTAAGTTTCTCCATTTAATAAAGCTAAGTAAATCAGTATAATAATAGAATATTAAGTCTCTTAAAAGTGTCTATTCAAGTTAAGTATATGAAAGAAAATTTAAAGCTAAGTGTCATAGCATCAAAATCCTGATTATATTAATGATAGTTTGAAATAAATCTCTTTAGTATTATAGATACATCTGGCTTAGTTTAATTAATCAATGATATATAATAGTTATATGTGATAATTAGTAAATGATTAGAGATATACTTATTAGTTTACACAAGTAAACATAGATCTAATAATTTCTTAATCAGTACCTATATCTTTGTATTATTCAAACTCTATTGGATACAAAACTATCATAAAACTCTTAGAAAATACAGCTAGAAAATTAATAAATATGGTACAAACTACGATTATTCTAATAAAACAAACATAAATCACTTGATGAAAAATATTTCAATTGCTTCCATGTTTTACTCATAGAGCTTTAGTTATCAACTTACTAGTTAAAGGATATTTAAAAATAAAAGGAACTAAAAAGAAATGATTCAGCTAAATAAGCATTAAAAAATATCTATATAGTTATAAATGCAGGGAAGAAGTTAAGTGACTAAAAATTAAATAAAAATTAAGCTTTCTTTTAGTAACCAATAGATTCTTCTTTATCCATATATAAACATTAATGATAAAGAGAAGATATAAATAAACCTAAACAGTATTTTGAAAACAAACAAAACTTAATAAAAACTAAAAGAATCTTAGTCTCTCTTCTTTAGTTTTGTATATTAATTGAACAAATTCTTTAATAAAGAAAGAAAAACTAACTTATTATAAAAGCTAAATATAAGAAAATTAAATAAAGCTTCTTGATTCAAATGATTGAAGATGCTTAAGTTTATGAATTATAATCAAGGGATTGTTTTTTAATTATTTTTAATGAAAAAAGTAAAAGCTTAAAAGCCTAAATCTAGTCAACGAACTCTATCAGCTCCTTCTGAATCGCATGCTTCTCCAGAAGCCTTTTTAAACTTTAGAATGTAAACTGAAGATTGAGGAAATAAGCGGGATATATAAGTAAGAGATTTCAAAGAAATTAAAGATTCTAATACTAAAGAAACTCTTTTGAGATAGACTAGCGATAAAGCTCTTCAAAACTTAAAATACCCTTTTCTTAACAACCTTAAATAAAAATTCGATTATGAGAAAGAAAAACTTCAGAACTTAACTAAAATGCTTGACTAACAAATAGAAAATCATAAGACATTCTAATAAACTCAAACTAACTATCTTACTAAAACATCTTCTTAGTCTGATCTACATAACGAATCAGAATTAGCTAGCTCCAAATTAAAATTCAAATAAGATAAACTAAAAACTTAATAACTAAGCTAGTAACTTAGAAATATAAACATTAAACAAGTAAAACTATTTGGCTCTTAAGAAATGGAAACTACGAATACTAAACGTGATTAAGAAACTTAAATTCAGTACTATAAAGATCAAATCGAACAAAAGGATTAAATTCTTAATAACCAAACTTCATAAATAATAAACCTTAAAACGGAGTTGATGTAAGAAAGGTGAATGATTAGTCACTTACAAAGTAGAATATCTGAACTCTAAACAAAGTAGCAGTAATGCTAAGAATGTAGCGAGTATAAACAATAAGTGACTTAGGAAATAGAGAAAAAGGAAGAATGATAAAGTAAATTTGAAGAATTACAAAGAAAATATAAAGAACAAAAGCTTTCCATGAAGACTCTTTAAAAAGATCTTTCACTTAAAAGGAAGCAATTCCAACAAAGTGAGTAATAACTCTAGATTCAATTTTAATAACTATAAAATGAATTAGTTAAAGTAGTTAACCCTCCTTTATCAAGTAATATCTCTCATTTCATTTCTAACTTACACAGCTAAATGGAAAAAAAACTTATGAAGGTAGATAATTTAGTATAGCAAAAGATTAACCAAATTTAAGATTTTAAAACTTAAATACGAACAATCAATCGAAGCCTTAAAGAAAAGAACTTCAGTTTTACAAATTTAACTTGTGAACTTCCAGAAACTAGATCGTATGTAAGTAAGTTACTAGAAAGAATCGAAGAATTATAGCATGAAAATGCATAATTAAGAATTGTAAGCGACTAGTAGAGTTTTTAAGGAGTGCAAAGCTAAAAGTAAGAAAATAGTTAAGTTTAAGAACTAGAAGAGTAAATAGCAGAGAAGGAAGAGTAAATTTATAAGTTATAGGAATAAATAAGGAAGCAGAAACAGAACTCTGAAATTAATAATTGGAATAACCTGATTCTTAAACTAGCTAACTCATTGAATACTAAAGCTTTAGACTAGTTCTAAGAAACTTAATAAAGTTCTATACAAGAACTAGTTAGAAAGATAAAGGAACATTTCACTTAATGTTCTAAACTAAAATAGCAGATGTAATAGTTATAGAATCAGAATTAAATGCTCTAGAAGTAATAACTAGAATCTCAGAACAACTATGAGAAAATACAGAAGCAAAACTAGAAATTTATGGATAAAATAAATAAACTATAGTAACTAAATGACCAGCAGCTAAACAGTTAAAGCTAGACTAATTTATTAATTTAAGAGAAACAATTAAAAATTTAAGAACTTACTACTTTTATTCAAGAAGAAGAGACTAATCATAAGAATTAATTAGAACAATGGAATCAGATAATTATTCAAGTTTCAGATTAATTTGAACTTCTAGAAAGCATTTAAGTTTAAGATTAGCCTGCTATTTAAAAACTGATAAGTAAGATAAAGGAACATCTAGATGAGTGTGAGAAAGTAAAGGAATAACTAGTTACATATGAAAAGCAGAAAAACTAAATAAAGAAATTATAATCAGATAAATCAAGTGAAAACCTACAGTTAAAATTACAGTTTTCAGATTTGCAGTAACAAAACTAATCACTATTAGAGTAAAAACAAAAGATGGAAGAGGAAGTAAACTAACTAAAGAAAGTGAATTAGTAGATAAGCAATAAAATAAAATAACTAGAAGAGCAAGGTAAAGTAAAGTAAAAGTAAGAAGAATCAGCATTATAAGAGTAAAAGAGAAAAGTAGAATCTTTAAACAGTTAAATAGAATCTTAAAGCTCTTAAATTTAAAAGCTTTAATAATAAAACTCTGATTTAAGTCTATAATTACATAATCTTAAAGAAGAGCATCATGCTAGCATTTCTAAACTAAAGTAATAAGTTGAACAAACGAAAGCTGAAAACTTATAGTTGTAAGAAGAAAACAGAGAAATAAGCGAGTAAGAAACTTAAAATTTAAAGTAGAATGATTATTTAGAAAAAGCTTTAGAACCAATACTTAAGTTTTGCGGTATTTAGATGCAAAGAGATATTTCAATGTTCAGTAGCTAGACTTTATCCTTCTTAGAATCTCAATAAAGTTAAATATAAAGACTGAAGTAAGAATTAAATAGTCAACAGCAAGATTACTCTTTTGATAAATAGATTTCATAGGAAAGTCTTTGGCCTTTCATGAAATGATTAAAGCAGTAAATAAGTATTTTAGTATAAGCAGCTAATACAAACTAAATTAGTAAGATAAGAGAAATTATTAAAACCATCTAGCAGAAAATAGGTTCTAATTAATTATTGAACATCTAAGAAAAACGAGTTGATAAGTAGATATAAGCATTTGATATATTTGAAGAAGAGTTTTACTTACATAAAAGTGTGAAATTTGAGTAAAAGATGTGATGTTTGATAGAAATTGATAAGAATTTTCTATGAATAGAGTCTTAATTGTTTAAAGGATACGAAGTAGAAATTCCACCTTCAGAAGATGAAATAATAAATTCTTAACTGAAGCAGTTAGTTGATTTGATTGATCAAAGCTTTCGCAAGATAACTCCGAATGACTCCCTATCGATTTTGCATAATTACATCTAAATATCTAAAATATGGCAGCAGAATTAAAAGAAAAGCCAAGATTCTAAATAAGAAAGCAAATCTTCATAACTTTAGATACAGAGCATAACGCAAGAAAACGTGCAATTAAGAAAAGAAGTTTAATCTTATGAAAATACCATAATTTTACACTAAGAGCAAGTAAGTCTTAACATAGATAAAACTATTAAAGTAAGAGATGCTAGAATTAGACAGAAAGTATTAAAGAAGCTTATTATAGAATGGAGTGGAATCAATGGAAGCATTGAAGAACGCAGTATCAAAACTTCTGAAATATTTTCCTCCTTTGTAAGATATAATACAGACATCCAGAAATAGAAGGGTTGATTTAAATAGTATATTCAATGATGTATTTTTCTAACGAATAAAAAGTAGATATAGAAAATGATCGCACCAAGAATGCCAAAATAAAGAAGAAAAATTTATTCAAATGAACTATTTCTTATAATTAATATAAATCTATTGTTGCTATGCCTTCTTATAAATTTTGGTATTACAATTCTTTTTTAGTTATTAACTCTAAAAGTTTCAGTTTATAGGACAAAAGGGGAGTTTCATAATCATTTTAGCTTTATTTTTAGTTTTTAGCAATTTATTTAATTATGTATTTTAATTATTTGAAAGAGAACATGAATATTATCACGCTTAGGGTAAATTTTACGAATGATATTAAATTTATTATTATGAAAAATGCTAAAAAAGAATATCAGAAGGATAATAATAGATAATGACTTTAAAAAGATTAAAAATAAATAGTTCTAAATCTTAGGTCTAACCTTAAAGGATCTAAATTTAATTATACTGATAATTTTTCAGGTAAATTTAAATGATTTTAACTTTCAAGAAATAAAGAGAAAGGAACTGACATAAAAGTGATTAATAAAAGGGTTTGAAGAATAATTTTTTATATACATTTTACATATAAAGGGAAATAAATAAAAGGAGATCTTATGAATTCCAAAATTTACCTCGCTTAGATAGATATTGAATTAAAAGATCGAAGCAAAAAATTATGATGAGGTTTAGTTAAATTTTTATTGCTTCATTTAAACTTTTATTACTTTTTTAATTATTTTAAACTGAAATTATGGAGCAAAATATAGATAAAAGATCAGAAAAATTAAAAATTTATTGATGCGAAAATAAAAAATTATAAGGTTTAAACTTTTTATCATTTATATACTTTCCATTTACAGCTTTTTAGATCATAAGAAAAAAGTTCATCATTATAGTCAAATTGATATGCATCGCTTCCACTAAAAGTAGGTTGAGCAAAATCATAACGATCATTTCTTCCTCCTATATATTTTTCTCCTTAAATAATTAGATTTTTAAAGTCAAATATTTGAGTATCTAAATCTGAATGATTCCTATAGATTAAAAAATATTGGTTCTTTGGAATAAAAATGGCTGAAGTTGAAGATACTTTTGTTAAGGTTTTTAAAGCTATATTTCATTAATTTTTTACCTTGTCGTAAATTTGAATATAATTTCCGAAATGCTTCTAAGTTTCATTATACCCACCAATAGCAAGTAATTTATACTAATTTTAATCGCAACCGAATCCATTTACTGGCTGTATTATAGGTTAGATTGGTATAAATTATTATTTGGTCATATCAAATACTTCACATTCTCCAACATCTATTTTTTCCTCATCTTGAAAATCTTCACCTGAAATAATATAAATTAAATGATTTTTGTCAAAGGATGTTCTATGATAATATCTACTGGACAGCATTTAGTATTATTAAATTCTATCTGACGATTAAATTGTAAATCTGGTTTATCAATTACCTTTATCACCTGATATGAGTAAGCTTTCCTCAAATATTTATTCAATCTAGCTTATGTTTCCATTTGTTTAATCAATAGCAACTAAACTTTAGTCAAAAGTTTTCTCATTTATTAAATAATTTTTTCTTTCAGCGGAATTTCTACAAATGGTAGATACCTTTTAATATTCCTTCCAAGGAGGTATATTTGAATAATAGTCTGTTAGCTATTCTTTTATTTAATAACTAAGGAGTTTTTTAAGGTCTTTCATTATTTAATCAGACTAGTCTACATAATCAATTGAAATTTCTAGTTATTTTAAATTTATTTTCTATTACTCAAATGTTTTCGCCTTATCTATAAAATCCAACATGTCATTTATATTATCCTATTTTAACTATTCGCACTACTCAATAAAAGCTTAAACCTAATCTGCTTTTTAGATAGCCTTTTCAAATTTTTAATTAAAGGTTTGCTCGTCGTTTTATATTTATTACAATTTAGATTGGCTTATTTGGATTATTTGATTAGTCAAAAGTTCGAATTTCTAGCTCAGCAAGTTTTTGTATAATAAAGTATCAGTCTTAATCTAATTTTAGTCTTATTAAAGTTTTTATTTACATTGCTGGAATTAACTTTTTAATTCTTCTTTCTGCTTTAATGCTTACTATAACTCTTTTTATTTGATAGATCCTATAACTTCAGCAACTACTTCAATGCTATGGCCTTTATGCATTTCTGAAAAAGCGCAAATTTAGCAAATGGTTGCAAAATCAGTTCTGCAAAGTAAAACTTTTTCTTAGCCTTTGTGAATGTTACAATAGTCTTTTAAGCTTTAGTTCTCCTCAGGAAGAAATGCAATTTCAAGGTCAAAAGGATCTTTATTTGTTACAGTTTAGCATCAAGTGCAAATGATAGAATTAGTCTATTGATGTATCTTTACTGCACATTCAAAGCAAATAACATGCATGCAATTAAGTTTCCTAGGTTAGTTTCTTCCTTTATTATACTCGTTTCTGCAAGAGAAGCATTAGTTTTTTCTCATCATTTTTTCTATAAAGGATAATTATAATTTTCATTTCTATTTAAATTTAAACTAATAAAGAAGTTAATTTCAGTCTCTTTTTATTTTATCTTATCATCTATTAAGTAACTTACAGGCTACATTTTTGATTTATCACTGCTAGAAGTATTAATACTCTTTAAATTGACTGCATTTAATCTAGATTACATATAAGCTTAGATATTCCTTTAATAAACCTTAATCATTATATTATTCTAATGCTTACTATTTTATTTTTGCTATTTTTATCTTTTAGTAGCAAACGTAAACTTAAATAGGCAATCTTTTATAATATATAATAAAATCCATATCAGTCTACGAAATTACTATACTTTTTAAAACTAAGTCTATTAAAAATCTCTAAAGGATGAAGTAGTTATTTATAGCTCTAATTGTTTAAAATCAAACTAGTAATAGATGAGAATAGCATATAAGACAAACTATTTATTCATATAGAACTAGAGAAAGTTACTTTTTCGCTTGAATTACTAAAAGTTACAAGGAATAAAAGAATTAGCTGATATTCTAAAATAGCCAAGATAATAACGGATTACTATTTATAAAGCTATATATATCTAAGTTTATTTAAGCAATTATGCTTAGCTTTGTCTATTTTCATAAATGCAGCTATTAAATACATTAGCATAGTTTATATTTCTTTTGATGGAATATTTGGATTCTATTATTTCCCAATTAAGCTTGAATTGCTTCAAAAATAAATCTAAAGAAAAGCTAAATTGAAATAATAGCACTAAATGCCTTGTGAGCTCTTAATTGTAAGCATTTGCTATTTAATGTTCTTCATAGGCATAAAAAGTAAATTATAAAGAGGATAAACTCTTTTTATTTTTGATTATGAGGATTCATTTTAATATGGTAGATTATTATTTTTTATCAAATAAGAAAATAATAATTTTGCAATCATCACACTATGAGATGTATGGATTTAACTTTGAAGCAAAAAACATGAAAACAATCATTAGAGGAAGGTAATTAATAAAAATCTAGCATCGTAATAAGATTTACAAATAGCAAGCCTTTATTTATTTCAGAATTAAACAGTTAGATTCTTAAAGATATTTCTATTTAAGTAGCAAATTCCTCATACTATATACAATTAAGATTTTAAAAGTAGAAATCTCCTTCCTATATTTATTTAATATAGACTCTTCATAAAACTATTAATGAATCATATAGCAAATAGTAATTGATATATTAGAGCAATGCTTTATTTTTAATAAAAAAGAACTTGGATAATCAGATCTACTTAAACACTTTCAAAAATTAGTTAATTTTATTCTATTAAAGCTCAGCTATATTAGCGAGTTCTATCCATTTTTAATTAAAGTTAAGTTTTATAAATAGTTAACAAAGGCACAAACACCTAGACGCCCAAATATTAATTCAAATCACTAGGTTTATTTAGATAAAAAGATATTTATAGTTTGATATAAATGATAACTAAAGATACTTTTGATCTGGAAAAATGAAGAGTAAAACCGCTAAAGGTTAATATATTAAAACTCATAAATAGTTATTCAATGATACTAATATAAGGAAATTCTATTTTTAGCTCTTTAATCTTTCCCTATACTACATTTAAAACTTACTATCTTCATAATTATTTAGGCTATTTCTAAACTAAAGTTACTGCATTCCTCTTCATATCTTGCAAAATTAATTTTGATTATCTTTGAAGTTTAAATCCTTTAAGCTTAAATTTGAAAGTTTTAGCATGTGTAGCTTTAAATTGCTTTGTAATATTAAATCAATACCTTATTAGCTAATCCTGCTACAATTCTTAATGCTTAACTGCTTACAACCTTAAAACTTGTTAATGAATACTTTCATGACCAAATTGTCCACAGAATTACAGTCTTTAAAAGTTAGTTTTGTGATGTTAGAGCTATTATTTTAGAAAAAGTCTATAAAATCTTATTTAGGGAACTTGTTATAAGAGAAAGAAAGAATCTTAAATTAGTGATGGTTTAGTCCGATATAATGAAATCACTACAAATGCTTCTAATCTCCATCTTCTATTTTTAGTTTTTTTATACACTTACTAACTTTAAATATCTCAATCAAATCCTCAGAACTAAAATTCTTAATACTAAAGCACAGCTTTTGCAACATTGGATTTTTATTGGTTATATAACTTATTAAAGAGCAAGGACGAAGTTATGCAGAGGCACTTTTAAAAGTAAAAGAAAGAAGATTTGAGGAGCAATAGCTCAAAAATTAGTCTGTTAGTTTTTATTTACGTTAAAAGTGCTACTTCAAGCTTATATGTTAAAGTTTTTAAAGGCTTTTTATTATCCCAATATCGTTATCTACTACATAACTAGCGTCTATTTTTAGAGTTTCTATATTTGGACATTCTGACACTAGTTCGTAGATTTTACTAGTCTTTACATAGTTGTATATAGTTAATTTCTTTATTTGCTGACCATATGTCTTAATTTTATTGTTCTCAAGGTTCAAAATATCTTGAGTTTTATCTTAGATTTTTTAAGTTTTAAGTATATCAAATAGTTAGCAGAAAGAATTTTATTTCAATTCTTTTGTAAGGTAAATATATAGCTTAGATGGTTTATGATGGATTATTTTTTTGAAATTACATATCTCTCTATAATACTAAGCTTGATCTTCCTTACTGCATCCATACATCTTTTGCTCTTATTTCGTGATACATTAAGATTTTTTATCAAAGTGAAAGCTAAGTTTCTGTATTTTCTAGTATAGTCATTTCTTCTGAACTTATTCACAAGCTGAAATGTCTTTTAAATCTAGATAACTAAAAATTTATTGAAGCATATCTTCTCTAAGGCTATTAATATGATTAAGTGTTTGCTTATTTCTCTTTAAAGCTCTCTATTATGATTAATCATGTTCAGGACATCTCAATCTTTTATTGATTATTTTGTTTTCCATTATTAAATTTAAATCAAAGATAGATTATTGTCCTCAAATGCTTATTTATAGCTCCTAAAAATCTAAAAATAGATAAGTAAATCTAGCTTAGTTTATAGTTATATTATACATCATAAAGGCTATTATAAAAAGGGAGTAGAATAGTAGTCTAAAGATGAAGTAGGCTGAATATATAAAAGCAAAGGCTTAGTATTAAGATAAATATTAATGTAATACTCTAATCAAACTAAATAGGCTAGAGTCTAATTTTAAATTTGATATTAAGTGTGATTAAATTATAGCGTTCCAGAGTTAATTTATATGCAAGCATTTGTTTACTATAAAAGAAAGAGTAAAGCATAATATTAGCTTTTACATCCATTAAAATTGCTTGGATTAAGCCTTAATATATCCTAGTTATATAATACACTAATTCAATATTTTTAGTGAAATCAACTTTAAAAGATCTAATAGTATAAGATGTTTTGGATAGCTATGCATATAAAGATTATTAGCAAGAAACTAAAAAGTAGATAGATAAAACAGAATGAAACGAAGTTAAATTAAAGCTATTAAAAATATTAATTCTCATATATTTAAAGAAATCCTATAAGCATCTTAAATGCAACATTGATTTGGTAAACTTTAAAATATGAATACTAATAAATAACCTTTTTTTTAATACCAAGTTATAAATCATTTAACCCAAATTAGCAAATGAAGGTTACTTTAATGAATATAATCAAAAGGATAAATAATATAAAATGCTTATCAAGCATTCTAAAACACTTTATTCTTTTCTAATTTATTTGATTATTTAAGAATAAATTTTTCACTTAAGGTTGAAATTAAAATACACATTTTATAAAGGTAAAGATATCCTTCTTAATAATAGCTTATATGTTAAAAATGCTAGTAGATATGTATGCTTAATAAACAAGCTTTAGTTTTTTAGAAGCTTTTATAGTTATAAATTTAATTTAATTAAAAATGGTTTATTTAATAATTAAGATGCTTTTATCAAAAAATAAGTTGAAAATTCTATTGTCCTGCTTTTAAATTCAATCAAACTGAATAGTTATAAAATTAATTTTCTCATTAAATCCATCTAAATTTAACGAAATTTTTACTCAATTAAATCAGATGAAATTTCCTTTCTAGCTGGAAATTTTGAACTTCCTTAACACCTAAAATCAGAATTAAAAAAAGCATTTCACTAAGCCTCCATTTCCTGACCAATTAGCAACACTCCAAGAAACTTAAGCTAACAAATTTTCTAAATTTGATTTGATTACGTAAATTACTATTAAAGCTCAATAGTTGTATGAATTTGCAAAAATTTAGCTGAAAATAGAATTCACAACTTTAAGATTTATAAAGTATTAAAATTGATTTAATAAGAATCAAAATATGAATCTTTTAAATCATTTCTATTTAGATTATTTTCTATATCTATTGTGATATCTTCCTTGTTTCTTTCTGGGAATCTAATTAATAAAAGGGCAAACCCTTAATTAATATAAATTTAATCTTCATTTAATAGTGTAAATTACTAATATGATGTGGAATATTAATTTCGCCTTATTACTATTATCCTGCTATTTAAATTGTAGAATTTGTATTTAAGTCTGGAATTATTATTCTAATAGCACTTATCAAATACTTATGCATAGTCTTTATTAGTAGACTTATAGAAAAATAATACATATAAAGATCTTGTTTTATCTCAACATACTCTAATAGCCTTATGCAAACTAATTAGGATAGATCCAAACTTTTTTTTAGCTTTATTCAATTTTAGTAAATTCAGTTTATCTTTTGTTTGAATACCAGAAAATTTTATGAGTTTTATCTTCCTTCTTGTTATAATTCTAATACTTTTGTGAAAGCTATTACACTCTTTCTTTTTTCCTAAGGCAACATAAGCTATGAATCTTATACCTAATGCTTAAAAAATTAAAACCAGCTTTGCAATAATTTAGTTACTAATGGTAACTTTTTATACAAGTTAATTAAACTAGCTCCTTTGTTGTTTTATCCTAACTTATTTAAGAGACTTTGTAGTTACTTTTTATTATCTTTTAAAGCATAAAATCAGTTCTCTTCTATTTTTATATTATATACAAAAAGTTAATAATTCAACTTTTTTTTCTTTTTTATAAGCTCTTAACTTTTTGAGTCAAAGTTAGGATAAAATTCCCCCGGTAAATTTAGAGCAAAATAAAAAGTTTTCAATTTAAAGGCTAAAAGTTAAATATACTTTAATATCTTTGAACTTAAATTTAACTCTTTATTTTAACTTACTTTTTATTATACTTTTTAATGCTTCTAGCTTTATATTATTTAGCTATAAATACGAAGCTATAGGTAAATAATAGAATTCATCCCTTAACTAAATAAATCACTTAAAGTTATCCTTTACTAAATTAGATCTTTTCCTAGTCACTAATAAATCTATCTTCAAGTTATCTTGAAGACTGATTAATAAATCGTTAAGGCAATTTATCCTATTTTTAGATTTTAAATCTATTAATGGTTTATGAGTTAAAGCTATTTCATTATATTAGAGGTTGCTTAACCCTATAATGATTATACTAAGTAAATTGTGCTTAATCAGCTTATTATTCTAAAATAGGCAAACTCAAATATTTTAGAGTGTCTTTTAAATAATTTCCTACTAGCATAACTTCCTCTGTATATATAAGACCAACCACTTCTTATCCCTTTTCTTCTTTTGATGTACTCTTCTCCTAATAAAGAAGTTCTTGATTACTAATTATGAAGTGCTTTAACTGCCAGTTGGGGATGAATTTTCTTACTATTAGACTAGCTTCTTAAGCATAAGAAATGTAGATAGTTTAAAAGTTGGATATAAAGTACTTAAGCTATTTAAATTTAAAAGAGTATTTGACTAAATCGTTAATTGATAATGGAATAGCCTCCTTACATATTTACAGTTGTCAAAAACGATGATTATGAGGAATCCTGGGTGAAACTGGTAGCGCTTAAAAATATTTTTAGAAAGTAACTTCCTAAAATGCCTGGAGAGTATATAGCTAGACTAGTATTTGATTAGAACCATGAAAACTTGCTTCTTATTAAAACAGAAACTAATGAAACTATAGGTGGGATATGTTATAGAGTATTTGAGTGCTTTGTTGAAATAGTTTTCTTAGCTATTACTTATTCAGAGTAAGTGAAAGGATTTGGAACTAAACTTATGAATGAACTAAAGAATAGAATGAAAAATTAAGGGATATATCACATGCTAACATATGCTGATAACTTTGCTATTGGTTATTTCACTAAATAAGGATTCAACTGTCCCGTTATGCTTCCTGAACGTATTTGGAAAGGATAAGTTAAAGAATATGACGGAGGTACTTTTATGCATTGCGCCCTCTATCCTTAGATTGAGAATTACCATACTATTTAAACAACTTTGAAAAGACAATAATAGCAATTAGAAAAACTTATTAACTAAGTCTCTATCTAAGAAGTAGTATGGGATATGCCATAACTTGCTAAGAAATTGTCAGGTGGAAGAAGTGAAACTGAATTTTTAAAGGGAATGACTTAAGTTTGCTTCCTAAGTTAAGAAACTTAGGCAGAAGAAAAGGAAGAAGCAGAATAGCTTGCATAATGTTATGAATACATAATTGATTCAATGGATAAAAACTCATATGGTTGGCCATTCCGTTAACCAGTTACACCTGAGATTGCATAAGACTATTTTGATGTAATAAAGAACCCTATTGACTTAAGCACTATCCGTCAAAAAGTAAAAGACGGAGCTTATAAAGATCCAAAATCCTTTGTATCAGACGTAAAACTAATGTTAGATAACGCAAGATTATATAACAAGAAAAACACAGTATATTATAAAGCTGCCGATCGCCTTGAAGAATTCATAAATCCTCTCTTATCTGAACTCGTTGAATAGTGATTTTGATCTAAAAATTATATTTGTATTTTTATCTAAGATTTAAAACATAAAACTGACTTACTATATTTTTGATATTATAGTTAATGAGATCAGCCATTTAGCTTATACCATTTAACAAGATTAGCTTATAATATCATCTTTATCTTCTAGATTTATTATTTAACTAAAATCTCATCTAAAGGTAATTATTTTTATTCTTATAATTAGCTTCTCAAGTATATTTTTAAATGAGATTGATTATTTTATATAATTATGGATTCTACTTTTACAAATCTATCTAAAGCTTTTTAAACTTAATTTGCAAATCTTAACTAAAGATATGATTTATCTATATCTAAGAACTTTAATTTTTATTTCTAATGATAGTGGTTATAGTTATTATTTAATATAATACATAACTTTTTTCCCATAGATGCTTATTTTTATTCTTGTAATAGATATAAAATAAATTACTTCAACTATTTTTAAAAAAAATTTAGTTCATTTTTCGTTGAGACTACGCTAAATTACTTGCTGAAGTTCATAATCCTCATTTTCGTCGTACTGCATTTATTAATTTTAATTCTGGTAGTTTATTTATTTGACTTCTTCGTGATCCATTCTTAAACTAGGTTAAATTTGCTATGGTCTATTAAAATCATTATTATAGATCTAAGTTTGCTTAAGTCCTCTCTTTTTCCTATAAACTTGCTTTTAAAGAGGTTTTTATGGAATTTCTTATTTTACTTTTTAAGCTTTTTATTTTTTTTGATTCTAGCAATCTATGTTTTAATGAATCTCTCATTCTTAGATCATAATAAAGTCATTACATTTCTAGCATTATCTTGTTCTACTACCACAGGCTTATTAGTGACTTTAGTATTAGTTCTTTTATACTAGTTCCTCACAATACCAGCACTATTTTGGCTATTAATCACACTAATCTTCATGCTGTTATAAATCTCTTTTTAAAAAGTTTTGACTGCACCATTTGCAACTTTACTCTAAATGAAATTCTTCATAATGAGACTCTTTATTCGTTTTTTAATATACCTACCCACATTTAGCACACTTTTCATTGAATCGCTCACAGCGCACTTAATGTATTTCGAAGTTTTACTTCTAAATATGCATCTAGCAGAACTGACATAATTGAGTATTTTATTCTTCCATGCTGCTGAAAACACTTAAAATTAATATGACTTACACTTTAATTTAGAAATATTACAATATAATTGATCTTATAAATCTATTTTTAGACTTTACATCATAATTTATCATGCAATTCTTTCTATTTTAACCTCTGACTGCTACCTTCTAAAATAATTGTTTATGTTCTTATTTTAAACTGATAGAGCTTTAATTTTATGCTTTTATCTATGCATTTTTAAAATATTGCTAGGCTTATGCATAATTATATCTCCCTTATATAGTGAGAATCTAGTCTTATAATCTGTGATGATCTTAGTTTTATTCTTCTTAATAATTTCACAAGCATAAACAAGTAACTGCCAACATAAAGCGCTAAGTTAATAAAGGTAGTTTCTAGACTTAGCTATTAGTTCATAATAACAGATTAAGCATCACTTTGCTATTTAAGTCTTTGGTATCTATTCTATTTAGATCCTTATACACTCTTTACTTTATAGTGCTAGTCTATGCTTAACTAAGTTAAGAATTTATATAAGCAAATTCTAATCTTTATCTTTTATCATCTTCTAGCTTTACTGAAGCACCGAGATAAAGTAACCTGCTGATATTAAATTGGACGTTGGCTATCCTAGATGTTTTATCCTTAAATTTGATTTCTAGATATTCAGAGATATACCACACTTAGTGTATAAATATAAGCAAAAGAGAATGCTATAGACTTTAGATTGTGAATATTAGTTAAGTCTATTCTTTTATTAAGAAGGTAAATAACAGATTTACTTAGTTTTTTATAACTTGAAGCTGATCAAGACAATAATGGAATATTTGACCTGAAATTTATACTTTAAAATTGGCAAACATTCAGTTCTGAAAACGCTGCTAGATTAAAAAATGTTGGGTCTAAATTTGTCCAAGGAACAATCAATTATTAGATTGGAAGTTCTAATAACTAATTAACAAATATAGGTTGATAATTAACTAAGCTAGTACTGTAGATATTATAAATATCAGCTATAAATAGCAATAGTTAATAATTGTCTCTGTCAATTTAAGAAAATAAAGGATATAATAGACTTTTTTACAGGATTAAAGAATTGTTAAAACATTATTAAAATAAAGCAATTGATTAACTTAGAAATAACAGAGATAGAAAAGGAAGATTTTAAGGAAATTACTTAGTTATAGGAAAAATTTTTATTAATGAGTTCTAATTATTTAAATTTAAAATTCCCTTCTCTGAAAAATAATGAATCTGTTTCTAATATCTCGGGATTTTAGAACTCTATAAGTAAAATATTAACTCTTATTCTAAGTTTATAACTAATCTAATGAACACTTAATTTAAGAGTGTGAAAATATAGATATTTCTCTTATTTTATTAGCAGTAATCTAAAACTCTTTTCTTAAGTATTAGTTTTCCTATTTCTAAACTTTATTTATACAGTTTAAATTTAGCCTTTTTATATAATAGAATGGTTAGAAGCAAAGCTGCATATATAGCATAACTAAATTTAAATGATTTTGTTTAGTTTTATATTAATACTGTAAAAAGGTTATTTAGTTTATTTCAACTATCACCTCAGTTGCAATTTCCTTCATGCCTTTTTTCCCCACATTTTTAGCATACTAATTGTGAACAGCTTTAACATAGTCACTTATCCCTTACTTAAATCTATGATTTTTGCCTTTTACACATATGGCATAGGTTCTAATCAATATATCCTCCTTAATATTAGCCAAACTAATCTTATTTATTAAAGATTTGAGCTTAATTGAAATAATTCTATTGCTAGGGAGCAGTTTGGAACTTTTAGAAAGTATTTTTATCAACTAAACCTTAAATAACGTTTAATCCAAATGGAACTCCGCAAATACAAGTTAACTTCTAATGGTTAAAGTTTGTTTACTATATAGCCAATATAATTTAACTATGTAAATCTTACTTGCAATAATAATGACTACAAGGAAGTAGGATATTACCTTAATCGGTATTCTGTTATTTGCATTTATAGCATTATAATTATTCTATATTCCTTTATGTTTATACTTATATTTTTTCCATCAGCAGCTGCTTAGCTAATTTTAATTAATTTAAGCAATCAATCTGATCTTAGGTTATTCTTTGACTACACTTTGTGTTGCAGCATTTTCCTGCTTCTAATATAAATTGAACTGAGCAATCTGTGCAAATTCTATCTTAGCAATTGCATTATCTTTTAAACATTTCGTTCTTACTTTTTTAGCATTTTGAACATGCGAAAAAATTTTACTATTAAGATTAAATATGAAGCTGTCTTGTTTTGCTGAACTATACGAAATAGTTATAATTCATATTTAAGCAAGCTCATTTAATATCCTACACATCTAACATATGCTTATTTTAGCAATTCGAGAAAATGCAAGGAATTTAATATCCTTTTTCGTTTGGTAAGCATACAATATAACCCTTTGTTTAAATTATAATATATTGAAGCAAGTGAGAGTCACATACATTATTATGACACTATTTTATCTGCTTAAAAGTTTTATTTTAGCAATTATCAATATTGCATTAATCTATAAAGGAACTAACTTAATAAAACGTAGGCTCAATTTACCCTTATTCTTCATATTCTTAGCTATTATTGATTTCTCTTAAATCTTTTTATTGTAAGTATTCGTTTTAATATATCTATTTATTTTCTTGCGGTATAGCATTAATTTACTAGGCTGAAATTACTTAAATCTGATTTTTTCTAAAAGGCTTCTACTAATCATTATTTTAGGAGTTTTAAATAATTGTTTAGCTTTCTATAAAAGTATTTTCCTATATTTGGTTAGTCTACTATTACAAAGTACCTAGGATTTTCTACTATTAAGTTCTTTATGCTTATTATTATTCTTGATTTTTTAATTCAAAACTATCTAAAATTACTTTTTGAATTTTTTTTTCATAATCTTCGCTCGCATTTCCTTAAGAATTTTATTAAAGGTTTGATATTTAAATATTTAAATTTGCATTTTCTAATTAAGGCTGCTCTATCTTTTGTTAATTATCCACTAATTTTTAAGAAATCATGATTGCCTATTCACTAAGTAACTTATCTAGCTTTTAATTTTCTTCAGTAAGTAAATTGATTTAATTCTATAATTTATTTTCTTTTTTTAAAATAACTTTTCTATCTTCTCTTAAATTATTTAAGTTATGATTTAAGTCTTCTATTTATTTATTTTATTTTTCAATCTGCTTTAAAGCTTCAAATTTCTCACTTTTTTATTTCTTTCAAGAATTAAAAATATCTTAGCTTTCATTCTCCGATTTCTTTTTTTCCATAATGACTTTTTATAATATTTCTTTAGTTTCACTAAGTTCTTCTTAGAGCTATTTCATTTATAATTAGTCTTCTTCTTGCTTTTTTATTTAGATCTTCAATCTAGAATTTTCTTCTATAGTTTCTTAAAGTTTGTTGGTTACAATTACTAGTTCCTTTAAATTTTCTTAATAAGATTCGTTGAGTACTTTTGTCTAAAAGGTAGTTTATTACCCACTTAAAATATCTTCTAGCATCTTTTTATCATTTTGAGACAGATCGGTTCTATGTTCCTGAAAGCAATTATATTCAAATAACTAGCCTTCTTTATCATTATTTTATTCTAAGTCTATACTTTTCTTTTTTTCCTTAACATTAGTCAACTAATGTTTCCAATGTTCAATGCAGAATTTATGTCCACAACTTAAAATAATCTGCTGAATAGCTTAATTTTGACATGTTCCTCAATAATTGCAAGAACTTTTATCCATTTCTATAAAATGATTATAAAATAGTTATAAAAAGCCATTGAAATAGAATATTCTAAAATAATTTCCTTGTAGCTTAATTTATCATCATATTTACCCTTATCATTTATATGAGTCTCTTTCCTTTTTTAACTTATCAAACTAAGTATTCTCCTATAATATTTAAAGCTGGATTGTTAGTTCTGCTTTAACTCTCAATGCTAGATATTTATTAACTTTATTCAAACTTTTTAGATGTATTGTGAACTTGGACTTTTATTATGATTTATGTTTTTATTTAAGGTTGAGAAAAGGTAGGATTGGAATTTTTTAGAGATGTATAAATAAAGAGGTGAAATATGAAAAAAATTAGTATAATGTTCATTTAGAATAAGTCAGCATATTTATGAAGATTTTTAACTCTTTCATTAGCAAACTATATAGGACACCTTCTAGTCTAGTCATCTTGTTCAAATACTTTTGAAACTTATAATTAACTACTAATGAATTAATAATCTACCTCTTATTACATCTATTTTAAAAGGTATCAATAGTTAAATTCTATTTTCTTTCTAATCCATATAATCCCTTATTTATTTAGTTGCTAAAGTTAGTTAGTTTTTCATTTTTCTCTTAGTCTATTATGATGATGTTATATTCTGGTTTCTTTTTAATTAATAAGCTAGTTGGATTTAATTATAGTACTAGTACCAGCCAACATTGTTATTTAAATTATAACTAATAACCTTCTATTGATTAAGTCTTCAATTTAAAGAGTATTTAACCTATTTATTTTCTATTATTCTAAATTTCAAGCGTCAATTCAAATTATTAAATTTTAAAGTTCTAACAACAAGTTACATGATGCTTTTAAGATCTATAAAGAGAATGACTACCTAAGATTACTTTTAAGTGATATATATCCTTTTTCTCAAATATTTAGCTAATAGTTTATATTAGCTGCTTTATAATCCTTCTACTTATTGAATCTTTTGATTTACTCTTGCGATATTTTTATAACTCTTGCTAGACTTACATTTCATTTAATATACCAACTTAATTTTTTCTGTTATGATAGAGTTATTATTATAGATTTATATCTTCTGAAGATTTTATACTAGTGAGTCGATTTAATTACTTATCATTAAAATATAAAAAAGAGTGAAGAGCTTAAATCTTGCTAGTGTAAGTATTCAGTATACTTTTATTTAAATTAAAGTAAATAATTGAATAGCTTATTTATAATCAATGTTATAGAGAGAAACAATCCTCTTTAAGTAGTCCTCCATATCTATCTGACCCTTCCTTCGTTTCATCGAAGAGAATTTTCCAATTTGTATCTTTTATAAGTGGATAGGGATCTAGTCCTTCATTCAAAAGAAATTCAATCTACATCATCGAGTCTATTACTTCATACTTCAAATTGTATTTATCAGGTGTTTAACCTTTCATGGATGGTCTTTGATTGCATTCTATAAATCATACGTTGTTTGCTTCATCAACCAGGAAATCTGCTCCAAACAAAGAAAACTATTGGCTTGTCGATTCTTACTTAATAGTTTGTAAATTCATTAGAACAAGATGAAGAGATTTCACTTAAATCTGTGTTTTGATGTTATCAAATCATTCTTAGCTTTCGTAATTATTTTTATCGATATAAGTTTCAAAAGCTTTGTATGTCATTTGTAGATTTGAAAAAATTTCCTCTCGCTCAGATTCAGTCAGATTTTTAGAGTCAATATGTCTACCTACTGCTCCTGAATTAGTAATATGTGTATTTACTTATTTAGCGTTCAAATCATATTTATCAAGAGACAATCTTAAATAACCATCATGAAAAAGAGCAAGAACTGGATTTATGTTTGCTATCAAAATATAGACTCTGAAATCAAATTTTCTGCCATTGATTGTCTTAGGGAATTAAATATAGTGCTGAACTAACTAAAATGTCAGTTTTTAATTGCACTAAGACCCATGCTTATATAACTTTAGCAATTTGCGTGCTTCTTCGTAGTTCAAAGGTATTATTCCTCTTCCTCTAGATGAGAATTCTTTCTTCATGATTCAGTTAATCTTCCAAGTCTCTTCACTGTATTAAGCCATTTACTAATCGAGAATCTCAAAAAAGATCTAGCAATCTTGCAAATCATTTAGTCAATAGAGCTCAGGATAGAAAAGTTGTTCGTTATAGCAATGACTTTTTCCCTTTTATTCTAATAAAGATACATATTTCTTGCTAATTTCCTTAGTAATATATTTAACGTTAAGATTGGAATCAGTATAAATGTAATTCATTCTTTAACCTTTACAAGCATAGTTTTCCCCAATCTTCCAAGTATCAGGATTAGGTTTACCATATGGGTAGAAAATCGCAATATCTGGAGAAAATTAATAAAGTTGCTTTTTTTTAATGGTTTTTTTGAAATCTTCATATCGGTTTATGTAATTATTAAACACATCGTTTGGAATATCTTTAGTATAATCTGAAAAAATCACTTATTTTCTTTGTGCTCCATTCTATATTCCTGTTTGGTACTCTTATACTTGCTAGCAATAATTAGCTTGAAATATTATATGAGAGCTCACTTTTCGAAATCCTCCAAATTTCAGAAATTTAATAAAGGGATCTGTTACGAACTCTTAACTTAAATAGATGAAGTTTTGCCATATTCATTTTAATTAATCTCAACTTGAACTCTTAACTACATAAGAAATGTTCTCATACTCAACAGCTGCTTCAATTATATCTTATTCTAAGTCACCAAGAACTAAATCCTTAATCTCTTCTTTTCAAGTCAGCATATGAATTTTCTATTTCTATCTAACTTTTTCTTCTTCTGCTTTCTCTTCTTTCGTTTAATTAGTTCCTTCAATTTCAAGGAAACTTTACTTATCAGATTTAAACGAAGAAAACAATATTCATAAGAGGCAAAAAAAAATCACAATTAAAGACACCTTAAGCAACCTGTATTTTGCTAGATTGGCAAGTATTCTTCTTATTTTATGCCTAATTCTTTGTATAAATATTCTCTTCCTCTATTTAGTTTCTTTTCTTTATTAATTCATACTTTTACTTTAATTGTATAAACATCATATTTATATATTCAGCCTATGTCTACTTTTCATAGTCAAGCCAAAGGTTTAATTTAAACAGAGTTTTGATTTTATAGTCTTGCTTATAAAATAGAAGTGAAAATTGTTTATTTTCAGGTATTTTAAGTCTCATGGCTATATATTTTTGATTCCTCTAATGAAGAAGTAATTAAACTTAGATTATGAAGCTATTTAAATAGACTATTTCTAAATTAGCCTGTCAACTATTTTATATCTATTACTGTGCAAATTTCATTAAGAAATTAATCAGAATTTGACTGCTTTAATAATCCTAAAATGAAATAAGAACATTTATAACAAACAAAGGTATGGAATTAGATTATAAATCTAACTATAGCATAAGGATTGAATTAGATAGTTCTAGGTAGTGTTGATATAAATAAAAGCAGTCTAATTAAAGTACTCTAACTGATGATGTAATTAGTTTATAATAAGCTTAACTTGTTGCTTCTCTTAATGAAAATACTCTAATAAAACCCATTTTATAAATAGCTAAATAGATACAAATAAGTATAATTTAAGATTATAATAATAATTAGCTTTCCAAACTTAGTAATTTATACAGGTAATTTGAACACTTTCTATGCTTTAAGTCCTTACTTAATGAGTCATTAAGCTTTATTGTATAAAATAAAATAGCAGGTACAATGCACAAAGCAAGTAAGCTCTGTGAATGAAAAGCTCTAGGTTTTTTAATTTAACTGGTTATTAAAATAGTTGAAGAAGCAGTTGAAGCCTAATTTGATTAAAAGCATCTAAGATTAAATTATAAATCATTAGTATAACTAGAATCTTCTTTCTCTATATCAAAAGACTTAAGCCCTCTAATAATAGAATTGATAGCTATATCGAAACGATAAATATGGTAAAAATCCCAAAAGTAATTATTAACAGGCTAGTATAAGAATTAAAATAAGGCTTAAAAGTGATTTGCTTTTATATTAAGATATGCAATTAGATATCAAATTAAGTGCATAAGTAACTTTATAAAACTTGCAAGTTATTAAAATACTATGGCTTTAAAACTCATTTAGAAGCTTATCATCCTCATACCTTTTATTATGCTTTATTTTATCTGTTTTGCTGTTCAATAAAGGTGGTTTTACAAAATGGCAACAAAACTTGAATCTTTAATTTTCACTGATTAATATTTTGTAATTTCATTTCAAAAGTTTGCTATAGTCGAATAAGCAGAACAGCCTCTGTTAATTAAATATTTAAGAAAGGATAACGAAATGAAATTAACTCTTTTTATATAAACACTTCAAATATAATATTCAGACCTAAGAAAATACATTAAGAATGATTTAATATTTAGAATTTTGATTTAATTTAGGAAAAATGATCAAAGCTTTGAGCTTTACTTCTTATCTTTTTAAGTAATAATTATAAATTTTAGCAACTTTTGTTCTTATTTGTATATATCCTATAGCATTAAAGTTACACTTAACACATTAGATATGAACTTTCGTTTAACTTTTCAAATTAGAATCTTTAATTCTATTCTTTTAAAATTTGTTGTTACAGTGCTAGCACTCAATAAACTAAAGTTCATGGATTAATGATTATAAAGTTAAAATTGACTGCTTAGATTGATTACATTATGAAGCTTTATGCTTTTGATATGCTGAAGATATATCAATAAGTTTGACACAGTCATCACCACTTTATTTTATAATGTTCAATTTTAATCACAACAAAGCCACTTCAATATCTATAAGAAAAGCTAAGTAATAACTTATCTAGAGAGTAAAAGAGAAAGTTACAGTGTAACTTGAACCTATCAGAACTAAAAGAAAAGGCACAGATCAGCTAGATAAGCGAAGCGAGTATATTAATTTCTGATTGCATGGGTAGTTTAAATTTAATTAAGCTGATTAGGGAAAATTTTCTTTACTTATTTATTTTAGTAAAATAATAATCTTAAAATGGAGAATCTAACTGTCTTAATAGAGTATTGAAATGCTGATGTTAGAATTTAGAAGGAAAAAATCAAGGATCTTGATGCTCAATAATTGCTTGTAAATGACATGATTAGTATTAACAAGCTCGTCAACTTGTTTAAATCCTACTACTTCCCGATTTAAAATGGACAAATTTTTATCATGAAAGATGGAATTTATAATTTTTTGGGTGTGGATCCATTGATTGCTGAAGTGAATATTCCTTACTAAGAGGAAATAGCTATAAAAATTAAGCATAAAACTCGATAAGGATGCTAAGTTTAAAAAAAACCGTGTAAAGTACTGAGCAAAACTCGTGCAAAAGAAGGAGTAATAAAAGACATCCTTACTAACGTGCTAACCTGGAGAAAAATATATAAGAAAAATCATATAGATTATGAGAAAGCTGCTAACTAATTAGGTCTATAAAAGAAAACTTTGGATGAATATTCATAATAAATCAAGAAAGGTCAAACTTATAATTTTAACTTTTAGGCACATCAAAACGAGAAAGTTGGCATTTTGAGAAATTTTAATAGATGCCATGAACAGTCGTAGAAGCTTCTTAAGTAAAAAGCCTTCAGTCTCTAGGAGATAGTGAAATTGGTTGAATTGAGCCAAAAATCGATAAGCTAATGTAGAGAAATCGAGAACTGTTGTAATCCAGTCATCATTCCAAGTTAAATATTGTAGTAGCTTGACTAGATTTCTGACAAGAGTCCTAATATTCAAAGTCTGATCCAATATGTCAGAAAGCAAGTCGCTTCATATAAACTCTAACATTTTAATTTACATTTATAAAAATGGAAGTACAAGGTGCTAAAGCTAACGTTTGTTTCAAGGACTAGGAAAGCGTTGAAATCCTACTATTAGAGGAAAAGCAGTTCTCTACCAAGAAGTTAGGAACTTTCCACATACCAGCTGTAAGAAACGCCGAAGGTGCTCTTTATCTGAGCCACTCTATCGACTATTTGAAATAGCAAAATGTGATCAACTAAGCATGTGGTTATCTTTATGAAGATAAGTCAAGCTCCTTCATTTGGATTGGAATTGATCCACTAACTTCAAGACTGACTGTTCCCTTAGAATCAAGCTACCCTACATTAGTCCTTAAACTGAGACCATAATTTGATCGATTCTCGAAAGTAGCCAAAATCAAGACACTTGTTGGTTTAACGATAGGATAGATACTCCAACTTATTAAGGATCAAACTAGACTTGCTTGCAGCATTTCTGACTCTAAAGCTGCTAAACAAATTGGTCTCGATAAAAAGTTATTAGATGAAGCGAAAAGTTAATTTACTCAGGCCAAAAAATACGGATTCAACTTCTAGGGTCATCTGAAAGATAATATGGCCATTTTAAAGTAGTATGTCACGCTTTGCAAGAAGGTTGAAGGATTAAATGATAAGTAAGCTGACATCATTGACAAGATGGGAAAACTTTTCATCCTAATTGAGAAAGGAAGTAAGCTATGCAAGAAACAAGAATGTTGCGAGAAAATAGAGACTAAGTTCTATAGCAATCCTTTGGTCTGCGTTACCGAGGGGTTCAATAGAATGAGTATAGAACTAGATTTTTGAGTAACATGAGAAAGTATTTAGAAAAACAGTAGCTATCAATTAAGTAATTATATCCTCTGATTTCTTTGTTTTACACTCTTTATTTTAGCCTCTACTTATATTTCTTTTCTCATATACATTCATCTTTACGATTTCTCATTTAAAAGTATCCTAAAGTCTGAATTGAATTATCGATATTCATTTAATAGAATTAATTCTAAAATCGCGAAAATCTTTTGCAGGTAATGCTCACAATGAAAAATAATAAGTTGGAAGAAAAATCTAAAGCTAATATAAGATGTCAAGTAACTTACTAGGTAAATAGAACCTAAAGATTTTTTTAACTCAGTGAGATTTATACCTGATTTAATATCCTTGAATACTATATCATCATAATTTTATTTAAGTTTCAAAACACCATCTTATTAAATCATACTGTCAAAGCCTAATTTTTTCTTTAGTACCTTTATAGTTAAATTTAAACATAATTCTGCTGCTTTTAAGTTACCCCTTTGTTAAATAACTTTATATATTATTAATAATTAAAAGCTTCTAAGTTAATTATTTTAATCCTAAATCCATATTTTATTATTTACTCTTGCTCTATGATTAAAATTAGTCCCTGTATAGTTGTTCTTTTTTTATTTATAAAGTCTAGTTATTAAAATCATTACCTTATATCCCTTCATATAATATATCTTTATCTTAAATAGTAGTTGCAAAAACTAAAAATATTGGCTATGTTTTTAACTAGGATTAACCATAAGATGCTTATGAGTCTAGCACGTAAAAAGGAGAAGATAAATGAAAGCTTACTTTGCTTTAGGTAAGATTAAAGCTTTTTTAGACATACTGTGTTTAGATTATATTTATTAAGGGCTTTTATTTATTTACCTTAGCATTATCAATGTCATTTTAGATTTTAATTAGGTAATTCTTTTTTCAATTATCGCTTCAATTTCTCTCATATTATCTTTTTTAGTTGCATATCACTTTTATAAAATTAATTATACAACTCAACCTTTTAAATTTTGTATAACTCCTATAGTTATTTAAACTTATATGGAAGAGTAAATTTAAATGTTTGGTAGATATTCAAAAGATCTGAATTTTAAAAATAAATAAGATGCTAAAAAATGTTTGGTAAGCCTTTAAAATTAGTAGCAGTAGCATTTCAAAGGAACTAAAAAGAATCTAAATATCTCATAGTATAAATTTGCTATTCAGTCAAAACATAAAAACCTTCATAATAAAGCCAATAATAATAGCTCACTTTAATAAAAGAGTTATTAAATGAAGCTTCGGATCTAATTCAGACACTTCATTTTATATAAATTTAAGTTTATTATACCAAACTTATCTTCTCGTTTAGCTTCTTAAATCTTCTTTCTTTTATTCATAATCAAACTTACAATAGAGCTTTAAGTGTTAGTCTTTAATTTAATTAAGTCTAATTAAAATTAAATAAAGCAAAGGACTTTAATTTATCTTCAGGAAGCATAATAAAGTCTAGATAGCTAGAGTTCAAGCATAATTTAGTTTCTATATTCTTAATTAATTGAAAATAAGTAGTTATGAGGTAATAACTAAAGCGATTTATTACTAGCCTAATTATTAAAAATAATGCTATGCTTTAGCTTTTAAAGCCTTTCTTACTAATTTAAATATTTCTAGGAAAATAAACATTTTTATTCAGGAGTTTTCATCCTTTAATGGGGAATTATGTAATTGGAATGTTTCAAAGCACTAAATAGATAAAAGTAAATAGATTAAACTTAATTATGATAGAACATTTTAAAGATGATACTTCTAAAGAAACTACTTGAGTGTAATTAAATAGAAATACTTTTTAAATATGGTAAATAAAATTAAGCATTCAATTAATAATAACGCAAAAGAAAGAAGTGGGAATTAAATTTAAGATCGTTAGATATATCAATATCTTCTAAATATAATTCAAACTAATTAAAAACTTACAAGAGGCTTATTTTTTAAAACCTTACATAAATAAAGTTTCCTTGCTTACAAATTTAAAGTTTATATATTAAGTTTCAAGCAGATTGTTTATTATAAAGGTTAATAGTAGATTTTTTCAATCAAAAGGTTACAAAATTAATTTATTTTAGATATTATCAATCTACTTGACTAAGTGTTTCACTTCGCTATGTTGGTAGTGAAGTATTTATTTAATTACTAAAATTATAATATAAGCAGAAGATTTAAAAATACCTTAAAATCATTTTTTATTATTTTATGGATCTTAAAAATAAAAAACATTTTAAATGCTAAAGAATTAGCTTCGTCAAAATTCAAATTTTTTTACTGAAATAAATTTCGCGTTTTTATAAGCACATTATTCTATGCTTTTCAAATAAGCTGAAATAAACTTACGGATTTCCAAGTTATATATATTAAAGAAATGAAAATTAAATTTTTCTTATAAAAGCTGAACAAGATTTTTTTAAGTTTTTTTTATTTTATTATTAATCTATTTCTCTTTTTCTTCTTTATGCTTCTTTTCTTAGATTTTAAGTTTTTTTATCTTTTTATAATTTAGTTCTTAAAATAATTTTCTTTCATTGCATGTTCTTTTTATTCATTTTATCTCTTTTTATAATATTTTTTATTTTCCTTTCTTCAAGTTTTCTCTTTCTTTCTGACTTTTTTATTTCAAGTTTTAATTTTTACTTATTTTTTGTTTATTACTACAAGAGTTCTTTAGAGTTATTTATTACGATGATTTGTATAGCTAATTTAAGCATTATAATTTTGAAGTTATATTTCTATCTTTATATTTATTTTAATAAAATAAATATATAATATTGTTCTCAGAGTTAAGTTCCTTAAGCTTTTTTTCAGGTTAGCTTTTAATAATTTTTTTAATTATTCTATCTAATATTATCCCTTTTTATAAACTTTGAAATATTTTAATGTTCTTAATAGCTTATTTCCCGAATCTTTTTTTTAGTTAATTTTAATTTTTAATGGCTGAGTCATGTTATATCTTTCGAATTATCTTCAAACTTATTCTTTTTGATTTCTAGACCATGAAGTTTACTACTCATGTTTATGACTTAATTACATGCTTTTAATAGAAAGAGCTTTTATCATATTATTAAACAATAGATTATATTCATTAGTAAAATAATTGTATATTCTTAATTCTCTATTAAATATGATACTTTTCTATTAGCAATATATATAGATATATTAAAAGTGATTAATAAATCATTAATTCTTGCTTTTTTATATTCTGCTAGATAAAAATATCTCTATGTTTGGGTAACTACTTAGATGCTATTATTCATATACTCTTTTGTATTTAAGATGCATATACTTAATTACTAGTCTTGAAGCAATATCTGCTAATCTTATATGAAATAGTTCTGTTTAGATATATAGCTTAGTTTTAGAGGCTAGCATTGTGAATTATTAAAAGGATTCTTTGCTTTTTTCCTGCCTTGAATATGAATTTATCTGATGGATACATTTGTCTTACTAACAAAGATCTTGCTTCATATTCTTGAGTCAATCTATTTAATAAAAGATCTAATTTGATATATCATTAGTTATACCTTTATTATATTTCAACTGCAGACTAAAAAATACCCAAAAATCATTAACCATGAAACAATCCGCGCGTTTAAATAACATCTCTAAAAGAAACCAAAAATAGATTATATTATCCTAGCAATCTATTCCACAGTTATAATAGCCATGGATATGAAAAAAATCTGAATAATACTTAAAACATTCTATATCTAACTAGCTTTATAACTTTATTACTAGATAATAATTTAATTTCAATACCAAATCTACATAAAATACCTATCATTTAAATTCTTACTAAAAGAGATCTTAGATTTATTTATTTATTTATGTGGCTTCTGAGTGAAACTGGATTTATAAATTTGGATGCTTTAAGTAAAACTAATTCTCTAAGGTAAAATAATGTAAAAGGTTAGTAGTAATTTATACTTGTAAAGAGTGTTAGAGTAACTTTTTCGGTGTAGCTAGATATTTGTTTGCTGCTTTAATTATGCTTTAAGATAGTTGAAGATGCATATTTATATAATTAAGAGTGAAGGAAAGTTATTAACAAAGATGAAAGTTATATCAAATATAAAAAAGCAAAAAAGACAAGTTTTAGGCGAATAAATTGAATAACCATTTAACTTTAAGACATAAAGGTATCTTAATCTGAGAAAAAACGCTAAAGATTGCTTTTAATTATTTGCTAGGTATCAGTATCTCAATAATTAGGCTCTTATTATTGCTTAAATTATTACTAAATTATAAAATAAACTCCATCTTTTATCTATTCTAATGCTTTCATTTAGTTTATTAAGCTAAAAGCCTTTTACCTAAGCTTAATAATGATCCTATGTTCCTCCTGTATAAAAAATTTATTTTATCTGAAAAATATTTCATCCTGAAATACCTAAAAATACCCCTTGGTAGACTCTTAGCCAAAGTTAGCTTGGGTAGTTCTAATAAATTTAAAATTAAAGATAGCAAAATAAATTTCCAAGGGCTATTAAAATGTCTTTATCATAAAGACAATGATAATGCTAAATCTTAGATAAAGAGCTAGACTAATCATAAAATAACTTATACAGCTTAAAGTATTTCTATTTAAAAGATAGTTCTAGATATAATATTTAATCCTATCAATCTATATAGGTCTATTTTAAACTCCTATATTGTTAATTTTCCTACACTAAATGATAATAATTTTTGGTATCCTTGCCTTTAATTTATAACTAAAGGCAATACTTAAAACTTTAATTTGAGATCTCTGATTAAAGAGAAAAATGCTTAATTTATAGAATTATAAGTTAGATAAATTTTATTTAGCCAAGTAACAAGAAATTCAGTATGTTAATACTTAGTCAGTTAAATAAAGAAAGAGCTTGGAAGGATAGTCATTTAAGTAACTACATATCATATAAGGAAGATGCAAAGGCAAATTTTTAGTAATAAGACTTCATCTATGAACTTCTAAGTAATAGCATTTTAAATAAGAACTTAAGAATAAAAGATCTGAATACTAAATATTTTATCAACTAACGTAAATTTAACGAATAAATGCATTTCATAAGCTTAGTAAAACTAATTAATTATTAGACTGGAAGCTTTAGCTTCTTGTATAAATCCTAGAGCCACTAAAGATAAAGAGAGATAGGTAAAATTAAGGATATAAAAGGATTAAATTTGGTATAAGTAAAACAATTTAAAATAGAAGTGAATAAAATAAGTGTTGATAATATTTTAATTTGATTAAGCTTTTTATGAAAAATAACTCTAGAGAGTTTTTTATTTGAGTTTATAACATGAATTGAATCTTCATTTTATAATAATATGGCACTCACTCCTGAACAAGTCAAGAAGTTTGAAGAAGCTATGGTTGCCTTCTACGAGAACGACGATGAAGCAAGACTAATGGACCTTTTCAAAATTTTCGATAGAGATGGCAACGGTCGTATTGATGCTGGTGAACTTAAAAACGTAATGAGTTCAGTTACTAATACCAAAGTTTCGGACGAAGAAGTAGAAGCAATGATCAAAGAGGCTGATGTCAATGGAGATGGTGTTCTTGATCCTTCTGAATTTGTTAGAATAATGAAAAAACACAAGTGAGCGGCCAAACTATATTAACTTTTAATTATCCCTTTCAACTTCTTATTATATACCTATATATCAAATCTTACAAAATGAATAAAAGAAAAGCTTATATAAATCCAGCCTAATAGGAACAACCTATTTAGGTTTCTAACTAACGAAAAAATTTAATAGGATATATCAAACTTAACTAAAAGATTAATTACAAAAAATGATATCTTAATTGATGTCCATAGCTAGTTAAAATAAAGCAACAAATTAAGTCTTACAAATCTAAAAATTATTTTTCATCATATACAAGCAATCTTATCATTATTCCCCTGACTATATTTGAATTAGGAAGCCTTAAGATTTATACCTTGTAAAACAAAGCAAAATTATAAAGAAGCTAAATAGATAGAGGCGAAGTTAAAAAATAGCGAGGAAAAACTGGGTAAAAGGTAGAAGAGATATAAACTAAAATGCTTTGCTTGATAGTTATTTAGTGAGTAATAAGAAAATAGCTAAACTTAATTCCATCATGTCTAACTTAATCAAGCAATTTAAATCCAATTAAGATATAAACATTAAAACTTTAAATCAGTTGAAAGGAAAAATGATGCTAAAGACTTAGCTCTAAGTAGATTTTATAATGCGAATTTTTTGTAAATTAGTGTTATTAACAAAATTCCTTGAATTAAAATCCTTAAGATAAATTTTTGCTATAGCCTGAAATATTCAAATATTAATTTAAATTTATAAAATAAGAAAGTTAAGAAAGTATTCGAAACCAGAAGCTTTATTTAAAAATTTAAAAGTAGATAAAGAAAATTACCAGAGTTGTCTTTCTCAAATAAGATTAGATTAAATTATCTTATCTTTAATTAAAATCTATTTGAAGAAATTAACTCTGATGCTTTTAACTCTTTTAATTAACTTATTAATAGATTAATATATATCCATTTAAGAAGGGAAAATATGATAAATCCTAATTTTATATTTATAAGAATAGACACTTCTAATTAAGTATAATGTAGCTTAGTCGAATACTCCTTTTATGAAGATGCTAATAGTTTTAGCAACTTTTAATAGTAATTTGAACTAATACTTATAACCAATGTCTCTCACTTAAAAATGTAATGATAGAATCCTTCATTCAATAGTTAAATTCCTTTTAGCCATATATTTTATAAACTTTCTTTAAGCAAATCTAACTAAAGCTTTAATATTAATGCCAGTTGTAAAATTAAGAAGCAAAGACAGGCTTAAATTATATTAAGAGAGTTATTAACTTAAAGGAATAGAAATTGATTATTTAAAATAAAAATGTTGAATAAATCAATCCAAGAATAAAAATAGGTAAGGGGAGTCTTTATTATCGTTTTGCTGGTATTTGGAATAGAATTTTTCTCTCTACTAATTACGCTCACTTCGTTTCCTTCTGCATGTAATGTTGACTTTTCTACTTGGATGTGGATTTATTTTGCTATAGACTATTTAATATTCATATATGTTTTAGTACCAAAACTCTAGCTTTGTATTCTACAATACTCTATCTTTTCTAGCCATACTATTTGAATTATTGTTATGTTCTTTAAATTCCAACGTAAAAACGACTGTTCTGATAGAGCCACTGAGATGTATTTTATGGCTAGATTATGCTTTGTACTAGCAATCATCAAAATTATCCTTTACATCCTATATTGGATGACTTCATTAGATTAAGATTAGAGTCCAGCTACTATAAAAGGACCTACTTAAGAAAATTAAACAAATTTAGATTCACAAAGTTAGAAAAAAAGCTAAGATAAGAAATTTTAAAAGACAACAGATAAAAGCAAGAGAGAGTCATAGCAAAATCAGCTAAAAGAGAAAACAGACAGTAAGAAAGTTCCCTAAGGATAATTTAAAGACAGATTAAACTAGAAAGAAAACGAGGAAGAGGAATTGATTTATGATGAAGTATGAAGACACAAACTTTAATTTTTCAAATTTAAAAATAAAAATTCATTCTTTAAGTTAAAACCAGAAGCACATTCATACGTATTGACATACTTAAGAAATCAAATAAATATGTTTATTCTTTTAAGTTTATAAGGAATAAATATTAAAATGATCTTTAGATAAATAAAAGAACTAGCGAAAGAACTGAGAGTAGTTTTGACAAAAAATAAAGAATTTATTGATTTATCAAAATATCTCTTTATTCTAAAATTTGCAAAAGTTTAAATCTAATTTGCTATATAATAAAACGAAATTAGTTTATATCATAAATCTATATAATAAGTCATTAAACCAAGTAATAAGGTGCATAAATAATTAATTTAAATGGATTTTAAGAAAGCTATTTTTGATTTATCAGTTATATCCCTTCCTCACTTCTAGTTAAAATATTTACTTATCAATTCCTTTAGCCCTAATAAATAGATTTAAACCAAATATATAACAAATAAAATCGAAAGATTTAATAGTTTAAGCAAAGTGAATAAATAGAACTGTATTATGCATAAATAAGGAAGGTTGATAACTAATAGCATCTAAAGCAAGGAAATGAATGATTATATTAAAGTATAATAATATGAGCTAAACCAACTCTTAATTTATTTAATTCCTTATATAGTTTATTTACATTACTTTAAACTATTAACTATAAATTCATTAGCTATAGTAGTTTACTTTTAGCTTATAATCAATATAGCTTTGCAACATATCATAAGGTGCTTTAGTTTTGGAGATAAAATGGTTAATTTTGAGTAAATTTTATTTTTAGTATCTTGCTGTTAAAATAAAATAAGCAGTATTGCCACCTGAAGAAGACACCTTTTCTTCAAGATGCTTTAAAAATTTAACGGAAAATAAGCAACTTAAAAGTAAGCATAAGATAATTTACTTTATAATGCTAATTAATAAAAGGAACTAAAAGCTTTTATAGGTGTATAAATGAAAATAACTAGTTAAGATAGATAAGTTTTTTTTAATAAAAATGGAAAGCTAAAGATTGTAAATTTGCGAAGAGATAAAAGCTATAAAGTAAAATAGATTCAGAATGGTTACTATCAATATAGAAAACTTTTTGAAATATGAAGATGAGATAATTTTGTAAGCTATTTCAGAAGTTAATTAATTTTGGATATAGTAAAATATACAAGCTGTTTGAATTGAACTACCTGTTTCTAAGATTAGAATTCTTGAGTAACTGCTTCAATCAAATTTCTTTATTCATCATGCGAACGAAAAATAAATATGCGTGTATAAGAAGCTGAATGAAAACTGTAACATCATTAATTATTGTACGCATTTTGTAGGAGTTGGCTGCTTCATATTAAGAGAAGACATTTAAAGTAAAAAGACATAACTTTTAGCTATCAAAGACAAATATGGAAAATCTTGACAAATTCCAGGTGGATTTGTTGATCCTAATGAATCTATCTCTTAAGCAGCAGTGAGAGAAGCAAAGGAAGAAACAGGACTTGAATGCGAATTTTTAAATGTAATTTGTTTTAGAGAATGAACAGATTATATGTTTGGAAAATCCGATATCTATTTTTTATGCATACTTAAGCCTTTAAATTTCGAAATTGTTAAACAGGAAAGTGAAGTAAGAGATATACAATGGATGGAAATAGAAGAGTATAGTTAGCTACCTGTAGGAGAAATTTATGAAGGATAAAGAAAATATGTCTTAGAGTTATTAAAGACGCTATAAAGCAAGGAGCAACAGAAAGGTTTAGAACTGATTAAATTCACGAATGATTTTGAAGGAAAAATATTTGAAACATATCTCTATTCTCCAAATAAGTCATCTTAATTTATAATTATTTAAATAAATCTAAAATTATCAGACTAAAATTAAGCTTTTTTATCAAACTTTCATATATTGGCAACTTGAAGAATTTTCATTCATGAAACTCCAGTTTTTAGTCTTGATATCGAATAGTGCCAAGTTATTTTTTATGTCGTATAGATAGACTATTTCTCTATCTTGCTATGGAATGCTATTACAATAAGCTCTTTATTGTTCTTTGGCAAAGTTTGCTACCGATTTTTCATCAAATAAGCATACATAAGTCAACATATGGTGATTGTTGAAGACTAGAATGTATTTTTATGAAACTTATAGAGAACAAGTTCAAGAAGGAATAGGCAAATTCAAAGAAAGCTTAGACCATATATTCTTTATTGCTGAAAATTAATAAAAGCTGTCTTTATCTCCACCTCATTTGCAGTCTTAACCTCCAATACTATAAAGAGTATCATTTAAAATAGCGCTACTTTATTGTCAGATATTGATAGGGAAGTTAGCAATTAGTTAAAAAGTATGATCATGAATTTTGAAAACTTCACATTTCGTATTTGATAATTATCCTGCTATAAGGTATACTTATTTTCCTTTATTCAATCCAATACCATGAGCTTATCTACTACTTAATTACTCAAAATTCTTTTATTTTTTATAATTTATTAAAGAAAATCTTTAAGGCTGTGCTTTTCCTCCTGAATATGCTATTAAGCTATTATTAAGTTAAATACTTCTGTACTAGTGTGTGAAATTCAAATCAGGAAAAGTAAGAACATATTTTTTATGAGAGTCGACATTTAGCAGAAGAACTTGATTATTAGCACTTTTACTAAAGATTAGATGCAAGAAATCAAAATTAGAGCAAATTTCATATTTAACAACTCCTAATCCTAATTTACCAAAAGATCTTACTAAGTCAAACTTATAATTCCTTCTTATTATTTTTCTTAAATATAGCACTTTAATTATTTAGGATTATCTCCTTTCTGCTATTTTATTAAATTGCTTTTCCCCTTTATGTAGGCTGATTTTCGAAAAGCTAACTTCATATAAAAGCTTCTGCTAGTTTTATGAGAAGCAAGCTAAATTTAACCGATTTTGCTATTATCAGTTATTGAAATTAGTAGAAAATATAAAGAGATTAAATAAAAAAAGAGATCAATAGGATATATTAGAGAGGATATATATAAGAGATAAAGTTGGTTGGAAATGAAAAGATGGATAAGATTTAAGCTTTTTGATAAAATTAAATTGCCTCATAACTTGCAAATCTCTAGATGCTATAAATAAAAACTGTTTAAGCAGCAATCTTTCTTGAGATACTTAATCCAAAACTCTAAATTTGATAGATTGTTAATAATAAAGAATGGATATTATACAACTTTCTTTGATTATGATCTTGATTAAATTGATAGAAAGGAAATATTTTCTTAGATATCAAATTTATATAGAAAGCTGCGAAAACAGAATTTAGTTAAATGGTACAATAGTAAAACGAAAAATAGATGCTTGGAGATCGGATTAAGTGATTTAAATTTATGTAATTTTAAATAGAAAATGAGATATACAACAGTCTTAGTAATCTATATGCATAACTTTATATATAGTAATATGATTATTAAGCTACTTTAAGCATATTTTAGTGCTTATATAAAATATCAAGGTTTTAGCTTTAAATTTAAAATTCAAGGAAATGTCTGATTATTATAATTTATCTCATTATATAAGGCAATAGAAAATCTTAAAAAGCTCAGAGATATTTAATAAATTAGTGTCAATAATGAAAAAATAAAAGTCTTTAAAGCTGGAATTTAAGGCATTTTAGTTATATGAATTAGCTTATTTAAAAGAACATTAAGAAAAATGTTTAAATATATAGGAAAAGGTTTAAAAATGGAATAATCAGTATCACTAAGACATTAAAGGAAATTTTAAAAAACATTGATGCTAAAAGTTAAAATTTAAATTAGATATTTGAAAATAAATCTTATAACACAAAAAGGCTTAAGAACTTAAAGAAAAAATAAAAGAGAATTAACTTTTATCTAAAAACTGAAAAAAAGCTGAGCTCTCGAAAATATTTTATTTAATTAAATAATATGGAAAGTTAAATTAGGTTTAAGCTTTCTAATGATGGAATTTTTCTAAAATATTGCAAAAATAGTAGTGTTGAGACTAGAATTCACATATTGAGAGCAAATAGACAAGATTTAAAGGAAAAAACAAAACGTTCAGTTCAATAAAATATAACGAACTAAAATTATATAAGAGCTTGAAAATTTAATGATAGTTATGTGAGTTTTTACATTAAAACACTCATCTTCTCATTTATCAGAAAACAATTTTAGTTAATTAAATTAAATTTTTTTAATTTTTAACCTCTAGTTATGTCTTTGAGTATTCTATTTATTTCTAACACATGATCTGAAGGATTTTATGAAGATATAGTGCTGAATTATTAAGTTGCTATATTTTCTTTTAAATATAATAAAGAATATAATTTAAAATATTGAAAACCTTTCTGAAAAAGTTGACTACTATATTTTATTTATAGTAAGTAAATAAAAAATATCCTTCAGTCTTCTCAATCTTGATCCTTATCATCGGAAAGCTATTCGTGCAGCCAATCAAAACCCTCTTCAATGTGATCTCCTTTGTAGTTGCACTTCTATATTTTGAATTTTGTAACTTTTTCCCAATTGATTCGCTTATGCTAGAAATCTTATGAGGTTTCAGCTAAGTCATCCTTATTTAGGAAAATAAGAACAGGAATATTTTCAGGTAATTTTTCTAAAAATTTATTCAATTCTAAAATTTCTCCTTCTTTCGTGATATCCATAACAAATATTCAAGCCTCTACTTTGATTAGATCTGTAAACTCTGGCACTTCAGAAATTTAATATTTTTGCCCTTGCATTTGGAATGTTTCTTGGTCTAAATTTTTTAAATCTGAGTCTGGTTTAATCTATTTTCTGTTTTTTATATACCAGATGATACTTGTTTTACCAGATCCTTTAGTTCCAGTGCAAAAAATCTATTTACTTTATTCGCGTTATTAGCAGCAACCCTATTATCCCATTTATTAAATTATATATATATAAATGACTTTCTCTTCTATTAAAGTTCTTTAAAGTAATCTTATTTTTAAGCTTATTTAATCTTCTTAAATCCTTATTCATGTCTACATCATAAAAGCCACATAAAACTTAGAAAATTAACTTTAATTGATAAATCAAGGAGTATGAATTTTATATTATCCAAGCTTTGTTTATTACCTTAAATCTTAATCTATTAATCAGCGTTTAAAGTCCAAAAATACTTAAAAGGCTGTTTTATTAAGAAATTTTATTGAAAAAAATAATTAATAATATGACTTAAAGCTGTTTTAGAATTAGGCTAAATGAGTTATACTTAGATATAACATTTTTATTTATTTATTTCTCATCAATACGGATTAGATATATTAATATCACTATCTACCATTATTTAAATGTAAATAATCTTAAATCCTTTTTATATGAAGGGAGATATTTCCAATTTTTTTAATTATGTAGTTCTTTATTATATTTCGTTCTCATGTCTAGCTTTACTCTCTAAGTATTAATGAGTATTCTTTATATCTTCGTGCTATCTAAACAGAAAATAAATAATTATATATACTTTATCTTCATTTATAATCATGCTATATACGTTCTTATCTAGACTCTTCTTATACATGTTAATATATTAAAGTTAGAGAAAATTAAAAGTCTATTTCATTCCTAAATCAAATAGATAGATATTTAATTTATTGTATCTAAACTGTTCAAATCTAGTGCCAGATATATTTGAATCATGTCCATTATTCGGACTAAATATTCTCTTATATCCTTTCTAACTAAAATTGTAAGCTACTATATCTATGATCTTATCACTTGCTAAGATAGACTTACTTATATACGTTTCGATTAATATTTTGTTTATAATTATTTGTGATTTTAGGGTTGAATACCTCTCATTCAGAAAAGTTGAATTACTAATATTTACCACTAGAGATTTTTAATATGATACTTGATATTTATATAAATAAATCCAGTTTTATTAATAAATCAGGATTTAGATCATATAAAAATCATAAAAGCAACAGATTAAATTTAAATAGGATATATATAGTTAAATAATACATTGATAAAAAGGATAAAAGCATATCGAAGTAAAAAGAAACCAAAGTAAAGCTTTATCGAAATTAAAAATAACGTTTGAAAAGCATAAATTAGAGAAAAAGTTGCAAATGAATCTCTATTTTCAGTAATCAATTTAGTGTTTTTTAGAATAAAATTAGCTTTATAAGTTAATAAATAAATAAATTTAATTTTAGGGCATGTAGCATACAGTTGGTGCGTAGCTCTTTCAATATTAATATTAAAATAAGTGTTCTCATACTTCATGTTGTCATTCTTGCCGTTCAATGAGTCACGTCAATTTCTCTAAATGAAGAATCTAATTATTAAAAATTATTCTTGATGCAAATACTCCAGTTTTCTTAAATTAGATCCAAATAAGAATTAATAATTAAGTATGTTAGTCGGCCTTTCAGTCAAACATTTAACTGCTAGAGAGAACCTCAGACAAGTTAGGCGTTATCTATTCCGAGCTTGTCAGCCCTTCTGCATGGCGGCATCTAGTGCTAGATTAACGCAATGCAATATATACCGCACCGATTTGCTACTAGTTCTCTCGACCGTGGCCTAATTCATATTTATATATTTATAATAATAATTAATTATAGTGATTCCACCTTTCAACTAGTTTCATTGTAAAGTCTATTAGTTTTGCGTTATATTTTATTTCCAGTCTTCTTCAAAATCATTTCTTTTAATAAATTTCTGGCAGTACTGCGTTAACCTTTTTATTAAAGGTATCTTGCTTCAGTCGAATTAATCTCCTCATATTTAAGTTTCTTCTTTGTTGAACAAGAGAAATTACCTCAAGATTTCACTCCCTTTACATAACTTTACCTGTGTTATAGACCTTCTAGAGTTCAATATAAATTCCTAAAAGATTATCATAGTTTTAAATTTTCTTTTTATTGCTTTTGTTTGAAATATCAGCAGTATCTTAACATATATCAAAATCTCCTGCAATATCAGTATTATTTTTTTCTTTTATATAGTGAAATTGTTCTTTGTTTATTTTTAGATTCTATATCCATTAGATCATGCATCAACATATCTTATTGAAATATGCTATCGGTCTACTCCGTGAATTGATTGAGTTTTGATTCTAATTGTTCGATTCTGATATTTGCTGAGTACTTATTTCAAGTCTATTATTTTTATGTGTGTGACATCATATATGCAACTTTTTCTTCAAGCTCTAATACATTTCTTAAAAGTTTAAATCTCTCTTATTGCCTAATTTGAGTTCTTAGAGTATATTTTGCTAATCGTAATTTGATTGAGATTGATCCTGTTTGGAAGAGATTTTCCATTTTTTATTCTATATAATAAAGCTTAATATAAAGCAAACGCAAATATTTATAAAAATCTTGGGCTTCAAATATAACTAGTTTCGTCATTAAATTTAGATAAGCTTTTAACTTAATAAAGTATAATAGAAATATATATTCGGGCTACTATACATAATGTAGATCCATTACACAATATTATATATTTACATTTCTATTTAAATCTATCTCTCATGAGGTATATCCATACTGAGCCCACAAAAATCAATTTTACAGAATCATAATTGATTCTAAATATTCCTTCAAAAAATAGCAAAAGTATTCTTAAAGCTGAAAATTTATATTGGAAATCTAGACTCCAAGCTTAAATAAATAAAGCTATTGTATCTAATCTTAACGTGTTATTAGCTACTGATATGAAAGTTATTTATTTTAAAATATAGAGATAGGTTTATTATTATACAGCAAAAGTTAAACTACTTTACTTAGATTATTAAGTTCTGAATTTGCTATCCTTTAGGTTTATATTTATAATATAAATTAACTAATAAAAAGGGAAATATAACTTAAAATAATCTATTAAGGTAGATATTTCAAGGGTAAGCTGCTTTAGCATGATGTTTAGTAAATTAGCAAACAAACTAGACTAAATTGAGTAAAATCTTATTTTATCTAGGCTTTATATAGTTAGTCTCTCTTAAGAAATTTAAATAGAAAATACTTTGTTAGGTATGTAGATTTAGTCAGGAAGAATTTGAATAATATTGTGAAATAACTCAAATAGAAAATAGGTAAAACTCATATATTTAAGAAAAAAATCAATATTTTTGCAGTTTATGATTAAAGAATTTTCTTTGGAAGAAAATACAAACTTTAGAAGAAAAATTTAAAGACTACACAAATGTAGGGTATTATTAGCGAATTTAATATAATATGTTATATAAATAATGAAGAGAAAAAAAAGCAATCTTAAAAGATAAAGAAGCAGTCATATCAATTATAAGAAATAGTTCAAAAAGGATCTAAATTTAACTTAATTAGTTTGTAAACGTATAAAATTTAAAAAAATTAACAAAACTAATAACCAAATAAAAAATTTTAAATTATTTCAAAAATTCTAAAAATAATATAAACAAATTTGATATGATAGAAAAAATCAAAGGGGTTTGCTATTTGTATATAAAGCTTCAAAGTTCAAAATATTTCATCAAGAAAATTTTAAAGAATATAAAATAAATGTTTAAAATATTTATTAATCTATCTTCTATTGATAAATCAATTCTTCAATCAAATTAAGAATTAATAATTTCTTTACAAGTAATAATAATAAAAAAGAACAAATATCTTATTTATGAAAACTTTGTGGCAGCTTTAATGTTTGCTTGCTGAACTAAAGAAAAAAATCAGATAAAATCTAATTTATACTGAGATGCTTTATTTCTTTATATAAATCCAACTTTTTAAACGGTTTTGAATAATATATTAATATAAGATAAAAAATCAAATTAAAGATTGAATTGATAAATCCAGTCACACGAGATGAGGAACATAAAGCACTTAGTTGCTTTAAGTAAACCTTATAATTATTATAAGCATACAATTTGATTAAATCTTTGCAATTTAATACATAAATTCAACCTTTTTAGTTATTTAGTTAAAGCTAAAAGAAATATCTAAATAATTGTTGAATAGTTGTACTTTAAGCAATAAAACCACGATTGCTTTTTAATATTGGATTATATGTTTATGCTGAAGTCTAAATAATTAGATCGTGGTTATTTAGATGTAAGTAAAAAAATAAAAATTAAGTTTCTTAAAATTAGCTTTACAATTACGAAGCTATGCTTCTATATTTTCATCTATACTATAAAATCGAAAAGCTAAATATTAAACTTTTCCAATTATTTGCTTAGAATTACCCTTAAAAAGAATTGAATAAAAAGCCCATTTTCTATCTATATATCCTGTACAAGATAAATTTTTATGAATTTATTCTAGTTATAATATAAAACATTAATCAGTTCCACGATTTTTTATCTTTCCTCTCAGTTTATGAAAAGCTCTAAATTATTTTAGACTTAATGTAATATAAAGAAATACAAGCTAGAATTAATAGGAAAAAGATGCAAAAATTTTAAATTATATTTCTCTTTAATTTTAACTTTGCCTTCCTATTATTTTTTAACTTTTAATTAAATCTTTGAAAGATAACTTTTATTAATTTTCTTTTATTTACATTTTTATATTTCATGGATAAATATTTCTGACTTTTTTTCTTTCTATCTAGAAAATTGCTTCTTATAAGTTTTAGCTATCAAAAAGATAGCATTTTTATTTAATTTTTTTCTTGATCCTTTGCACTTCTATACCTCCTTTTTAGTTAACCAGTCCTATTATTTAATTATTATAAAATAGATAAAGTTTGATTTTTTATCTTTCCATAGTTATTTTACTAAAAATTGATTAATTATGAAATTCCTTTATTTTATATATCTTTTTCCTGAAAAATACCACAATTATTAGAACTTTTACCTTTATTAAAAAAAGAAAATGCATAAAATTAATAATGTAGCTAAGGAGCTTATTAACGATATATTTATAATTAATAACTATTTTGAAAAAAGAATTTGATTTGGTGAAATTAAATAAAATAAAATCAGTAGCTCGATTATTAATTTATTATTATATTAGAGAAAGAATTATAAGTAAATAGTTATTTTTCATAGATAACTAGACAAAGTTTTATTATTTAGTCTTGAAGTTTTTATAATTTTTGATATTGATATGAAAAGCTTTCAAACGGTAGGTTTATATAGTATTCAATAAAAAATATTATAAACTATTTTATTTATTAAAGCCAGACCTCCTATTTTTCCAACCTCTTCTAATTTAATATTTAATGAAAAAACTTTAGGAATATTTGATTACACATCTCAGGCCAAAATCTATAACATTATTTGTTAAATTAGGTAAGTAATCAAGAGAATTTTAAAATCTGAGGAATCACCTAGCTTTTATTATCCTTTTAATACTCTATGGAAAACTTGATGATCACTAATAAAATAATTCTCTATATTTTTAGTTATTTCTAGCACAAATAATTAATGCCTAAATTCAAATATTTGATTATTTATAGAAAGAACATTTTTTCAATTTTGCCTATTTCTAGTATTAAGCCTAAATAAACTAAGAAAGCATTAAAGATAACTTAATTATAAAAGCTCATAAATATTCCCCTAAGCTTTTGAAAATTAAAACTAAATTTATTTAAGAAAGTAAATTATTTATTTTTTCTCCTAAAACGAAAAAAACTTTATAGTGCTTAAATTCCATCTTTGATATTTTCTGTTTTTATCCTATAACTAGAATTAATTTTCTATAAATTTAGATTAAAAGAGATAATGAAATTAAATAGAAAAACAATGATATATTCAGTTCCTTATTTTAGATTTCTGTTATTTAAGTAGATGTCTTCAATTGTAAGAAACGATCAAAATTAAGGCCTTTTGTCTCTATTTTGTTGAATTCCTACTATTATTTTTAGAAAAAGATGGAAAAAAGTTTATTCATTAATGACAGAAATTACAAATAATTCTTCTTCATTACAGTAGCAAAGATAGGTTTCTTTTTAGAGATGTAACTTAGATAGGTTCTATAAATGTATCATAATGAATTGCTGAAGTAAATGCAGCGATTTTTAGATCTAAGATAATTTATTTAAAACCATAAAGTTAAAGGTATATAACTATGTACTTTATCTGATGTATAAATAAATGAATTTACTAGTTTTCTTATGGATAAAGTTAAATCTTATAACATTTTAAAACAAGCATTACTAAGATAATATGCTTTCGTTAGTAGATATAACTAGTAGTGAAGGAAATATAATAAATCAACTCGATCTATTAAAAACCAGTTTCTTGTAATAATTAGAGCATTCAGCGATTTTGCAAAATCTAAAAATTGCTTGTGCTAGTAAATATAATTATTTTATAAGAGTCTTGAATTTAATATCTTTAATTACTAGATCTAATTTAATAGGATTTAGAATATGCTGCTAAATATAAGTTCCCTCTATTTTTTAGCGAAGTAAATGATATTATCCATAAGTTAAGTGACTAGAATTCTAAGTTTTCAACTAATTTCCAATTCCATTATCTTAGTTTCTTGACAAGTAAAAAGAAGTTCTCAATTATTGGGTTAATATCTGCAGTTTTACATTTTTGAATTATCTTATAAAATAAATCAGAAAACTATGAATCTCATATATTCTTATTACTTACTGAGAAATGAGTTTTATATGGTCTTTGATACAAAATATATTTATAAGCATTACTAGTAAAACTTTGGACCGTTCTAAGCTAGATTATCTACCTATTATAGAATGATAAGCAAATAAAGATTAATTATAAGATAAGCATGAACAAAATATGAAAAGCTTTAAATGCTTTTTTAAAGATAAACTTGGAAATGCTTTTTATTTAATTTTAGACTGAAATTAGGAAAATTTCAAAAAGGAAGTAGAGTGAAATAGCTCTAACTAATTCAATATCCAATTTTAGATGACTTAAGAGGATTTTATCTTATTTAATAAATCTTAAATTGAATTCTTTTGGTTTTCATATCAAAGTAAGCGAGTTCTCTTATTTTTGAAGTCAAGAAAAATAGAAAAATAGTTTAGTCCAGCGATTTTCTTTGCTTATTATAAAAGAAAATATCCAAAACTCAAACAAAAGGTTTATAACACAAAATTTAAAAATTTAATTTTTGAGATTTTATTAATTTTGAAAGATTTTAAATTTAACTAAAAGCTAAATTTTACCTATTTCACTAGCATACCTAATTTTTAACGTAATTTATACTACTGCAATATAAGTAATTTCGGCATTTTAATTTATGTGCATTTGTATCTATATCAAATATAAGTAGATTTTCTTCTCTTATTTAAATTTAATTTCGTTCTAATTAAATAAGATAAAGAAATAGTAATATTAATATAGATGTGAAGGATATATATCATAACATAGCTACAACTTTGATTTTAATTTTGCTGACATAATATGTAAGAACCTAGTGAGTAATAGTATTTAAATTAATTTTTTCTTAATATCATTATTTTTAGTTAGAGAACATGAGAAATCTAGGGAAAAATAAACTATTTATCATGATATTCTACACTGGTTAAATCACTTAAGTGTTAAATGCTTTTTTATTTTGATAAGTCATATGCCATTCAGTTTTTGCATATCTTTGAAATTTTTTCGGCAAATGCTTTATAATAAATAAGTTTAAAACAGGCTTTATTTATAGTTATAGTGGATTGATTGCCAAAGTTTCAAAAAAAAGCTGTATGAATATACTTAAAAAGTTAAAATCAAAAGTTAGCTTTTTGTATAAACAAAATTAGAAACAATGGAAACAAAAAGGATTACCAATGCTGAAATTACTATTGCTTTTGATAATATCACTGCGAAATTTTTCTTGGAAATTTTTACTTTTTTGCTTAAAAAGTTAGAAGAAAGCATGCATATTTTTCTTGTTTATTTTTAATCCTTGTAGTCACTGCTTTACTTAGATTCTCCAAAAGCTTGGTCATTCATTTTATTTTTTTCTATTTTTTCTGTTTTTTCTGTTATTTCTTTACTATCTTAATTTTTTTTGATATCTTCAGCTTGACTCGAGTAATTATGATCAACTTTTGAATATTTTATTAAATTAAAAGGATTATTTAATGTTAGATGATGCGAACCTAAACAGCTACTATCTGCTTCAATCGAAGATAAGCTCATTATAGTTTAAAGATATTTTTTGTTTTCCCTTAAATTTCTTAAAAGATTAAGATCGAATGTAGGAATTTTTTTAGGAAATGCCTAATTCTTTTAGTAAAGCCCTATTGTCTTTTAAGCTTTACTAGCATTTAAATTTTCAACTTTTCTCCTTTGAATTAAAGGGTTATTAGAAAGACTTAAGTTTGTTTATTTTTGCTAGATTAAGTTAATCCTGTGCATTACTAATTACTCTCTTTATAATTAAGATGTACTGCCTCTTCTAAAAATATCAGCTGATACTTCTTAAACAGCCAGCATAGAAGAGCTGTCTCGAAATTATCCACTTATTTAAGAATTAGGTTCTGTTCTCAGTCTTTGTATACTTTTATCCTCAGATTATATTTCTCTCTCTGAAGTCTTACTTGATTCTTAATTTGAAGGGCGAAAAAATAAGGGAGTAGGAGCTTAATGAAAAGCGAACTCAGCAAATAATTCAATCAGTTCTTGTTCACTTTACTATAATGAAATAACATACATTCATGAAAGTTATCTCAGAGAACGAGGTCAACACTTTGATTTAGTCGACAATTTCTTGCTTGATTTTATCAATAAAAAAGTTTTTATTCTAAAGCTAAGTAAAATCTTACATGCTCTACTTGAATCAAATCATGCGTGAACTATAAAATTCCAGTGTACAAGTTATTATAGATATCATTAGCTAACTTCTAGTTAGTTATATTGCTTCCATAGTTTCGTATTAAAATCCTATGGATAAAATATTGCAAATCCTAGCGCATTCTTTTATTAGTCAAATTATGAAGAAATTAACATCCTTGGGTCTAATAATTTTTCATTATGCAAGCACTGTATTTTAAAATATGGAAATTATTTAAAATAAAGTTTATATTTAAACTTCATCTTAAACTTAACCTTCTGAATAAATCAAGTATATTCCCCTTTCTTTTAGCAAAGAATAAATACTTTACCTTTAAGACTAAAAAATTCCTACTTGTCACATTCCATTCTGTATATATGAAAGCTGTACTAAAAAAGTATAGCAATAATTAGGTGACCAAAGCAGAGGTAAATAAATTTTCCATTAGTATAATGAATCTATCTAAGTATACTAAATAGTGTTATGATAGAATAAGAAAGAAATTTTAACTGCTAATGATTTCAAATCAGTTTTCATATATAGTGAAAGTGTATATTACATTAGCCTTTTAAAAGATCTAACTTTAAGTATAATATATTTTAAGTCAATCTAATTAGTAATCACTATATTAAGGTTTAGATTACATTTATTTGAGCCTAATTAAAGGATAAAAGTAGAAAGAATAAAAAATTTACGAAAGTGTGTAAAAAGGTTTTTGCAAGAAAAGGTATTTTTGAAAGATATCAATGCAAAATGATTGTAATCTACATTTATCGCTTTAGTCTTTATTTAAGCTTGCTTAATTAAAAATCCAGTATCTTAATAATCTAAATACTTATTTAAAGACATCTATTTATATCTAAAAATAAAAGGGTTTGAGTGATCAGTAGCAATGTTTTCTATAATTTTAGATTAAACTTTTTAAGAACCAAGAATCTCCAAAATCATTTAAAACTTTTAGATTTTATTAGATTGATAAGAAAGAAACTGATAGTGCGTCTAAGTTATTATTCCTAGAACTAAAAATTTGGTAAAACTCATCTTAATTAGCATATAAGATTATTCATCCTTTATTATAAAAAATGATTTTTAAAGAGAATGCTGGATATTATATTTTGAAGCAACAATTAGAGGTTAAATTTCTATCTGAAGAGTAAAGTTTACTATTGACTAAATTGAAAAAAACCTGGTGAAGTAACTATCACAACTCACTAAATTTGTATTATATATTTTTCATAATTTTGCTTTTAAAATACTTATAATATGATTAACTATTAACGTCTTTACTAAAGGACTTTAAACATAACGATTGATGTCTATATCATTAACTTTTAGTCATTTGTTTTATAAATTTTAAGACAGTTTACAAAAATAAGCCTTGCTATTTCCCTTTTATCTTCTGTAGATGTATATGATTGCTAAGTTTGATTGAAGCTCCTTTCCTAAATTATTTACATAAAATTTATTTTTAATAGTTTTAAACGGTGTAAAGAAGCTTACGCTAATTTTATTTATATAAAAGAATAAGTTTCATCAAGCAGAGATATGCTAATAAACAAGCTATATAACTTTATCGCTCTTAAAATACTTATTTTTTATTAAGTTTAAAGGAAGCTTGACACTATATTTCCCTCTTTTTAGTAGCAATAAATGAATAAAAATTCCATCTGCTATGGTTATGAGCTATCTAGCATTCAATCAATTTAAAGATGATATTTTTATTTAAAAAACTTACTCTTTTTTAACGAAATTAATAGAGATCAAATTTATACTTCATAGAATAAAGAAAGATTAAGCATTATAAGAATTAAGATAAGCTTTAAAGTACATAAGCTTGTGAATTAATTCCTTCTGAGTAAGTAAAGTTTGATAATAATGCCTACACGAAACATGATACAATCATCATTAGATCTTATCTGCTCTTATCGTAGATATTAATAGAAATATAAAAACTTGAAGTTATTTCCTTTATATTACTGTTATTTAGGAAACAATGATAGGTATTTAAAGTGAGAGCTTATGCTTTTATTCTCTTAATTAGATTTCTTGTGAGATAAAATATTGAAATTAACTGAATTTAGTTGCTTTATTAAAGTATTATATTTGATTTCATTATTTCCCTTAATTTTGGTGGTTTTGAGTTCTTAAAGATTCTAATAGTGTCGGATGTAAGATTTTTAAAATGTTTGACTTTAATAAGTTAAAAGGCTAACATAGCTTTATTAAATTTTAAGTTTCTTACTTCAAGAATAAATTTTTTGAGAGTGTTAAAACAAAATACATAAAAACGCCACCGGGTGGACTTGAACCACCGACCTTTTGGTTAACAGCCAAACGCTCTAACCTATTGAGCTACGGAGGCTTTAAAATCTCTTTTGATACAGAAGATAAACCTGACTTTTAGATATTAAAGTAGATATAAGAAGCACAAATTTAAATTTAGGCTTTTAATAAATAAATAGCAATATTAAACCTAAAGATAACTAAAAGACTTATATTAGTAGTTATTTAACTTAATATCACTGATATTAATATTAAAATTAACCCTAAAGCGAATCAAGGAATTTAGATTTGTTTCTATATTAGTTTCTTAAATAATCAACTATATATAAAATTTATACCTTTCTACTCTATATTTATTTTGCTTTTAAATCTAATGCTAGATTAGCTATAACATTTAATTTGAGGTTTTAGTTTTTAAATATCATTTGTTTAGGAAAAAAGCTTTATAAAATGCTTCTTATAACTATTATATATATTATAAATCGCCATAGTTGTCCGAAGGTGAACAACAAGGGGCGGCTTCATCAGAGGTTGGGGAAGCTAAGTACCCATAATCGACTTTATGTCTTCCTCTGCTTTGGCTTGGTCTCGAGATATCTGCTAGTTTGACCTTCGGCACTTGCTTATTTTAATTTTTAATTCTTGAAATAAAAGGAAATTATTTTTGCGAGCTTCATCAGAGGTGGGGAATTTAAATACCCATAATTGACAAATGTCGTTCTCTGCTTTGGAAATGCAATGAGACACAATCCTGCCATGTCCTTGGACAGCAAGCATTAAAGATTACGAGTATTCTAAAATTATATCAGTATTGAACATTTTTATCAGTACTGAATAATTATACCAATATTGAACAAGGATTATCAGTATCTGATAATTTGATCAGTAGCAAACATTCTTGTCAGTATGAAACATTTTTTTTAAAGAGCTGCGCACCAATGAGAGTGGTACGCGCTCTATAATCAAATTTTTTTATTTATTTATAAGATAAAATTATATATAATCCTTAATGAAAATGAACTTTAGATAATTTTTGCTTTATTAATTCATACTATAGATGAACAATCTAGAATCAGTTTATCTTGATTGTAAATATCTGTCTATTCTTAGATTCATTGATATATTGTTTGTTAGCAAAAAGTTATTTTATAAGATTATTAAGCTATTATTAATATAAGCCTCTATGGCTCAGTTGGCAGAGCATTCGCTTAGTAAGCGAAAGGTCCGTGGTTCGAGCCCGCGTGGAGGCTTTTTTATAAAATGTTATAAGAAATCCATTAATAAATTAGCTATAACTATAATCTTACTCCTATAGCTAAGCTATGAAAGTATCTAGCTTCAATAAATTAAGGAAAAGCTAGAAAGGATTGTTTATTATAATATCTTCAGTAATAGATAACTGAAATTAAAGCTCTAATCTCTATTAAATTAGTAATAATATTTTATTATAGTTTCTATATCTTTAAAACTATCAATCTCATCATTAAAGAATTTACACATTAAAACAGCTAGAGATAAGCTAATTATTTCTTAAATAACTTATAAGTAAATCAACTGTACAAAAGTTAGATTCTATATTCACTTTTCCATTATTTTAATAGCCCTTTTTATTGCTTTTTCAGAATATACATTCATTAAGCTCTCTCTATATCTTCTAGAATTATAATAAGTTTTAATCCTTTAAAATTTTAAGCTTTTAGGCTCTTTGAGTTTCCAAAGGTATTAAAGTATCAAGCGAATAAAATTAATTTCATCAAAGATAATTTAAGTTTGACATAAATTTGAATCTCTTCGCTTTAATATTTTCTAGCTATTTGTTAAAATTTTATATGGGCACTTATATCAAATTGGAAAACTTAGACTTTACTTTACTTTACTCAAACTAAACTCAGAAGCTATTTCTATTTTCATTATAAAAGCTTAAAGCAATCAATTATCATCTTTAAAAATAAAGAGATTAAAAAGCTCTTTACGAAAAGAGTAGAAAGCATTGAATTTAAATGATGGGATAATAATGTTCTAATATCTAAAAGTTGTTTATTGCTTCTTTGCTGTAATCAAATAATAATATTTAGTCACTCTTTCTTAAAAAAGGAACTTAAAGTTTTATTTAGGTTTCTCTTATAAAAATATTTCTGTTAATTGAGATTTAAATATACTAATTTATTTTCCCAGTTATATTAGAAAAATAGAGATAGATAAAAGACATTTAGAAAGGGAAATTACTTTAATAGAAAATATGCGTCGTGACAACAGCTAATATCTCCTGCAGATGCTAACTTGAAGATACATGAATTTGCATCAATATAAAGATAATCACTTTTCTTTGAAAATCTGATCTCAAACTAAGTTTTCAAATCGTTAAAGATAAAAAATAAACTAATGTTTGCTTATATTTAATCTTAACGAAGATAACCTATTTTATGCAATCATTATTTCTACAATAAATATACTAAACTTGGAATGAAATTTATAAATATATTGCATCAAAGAGAAAAATTTCTATCTAAACCTTTTAGTACTCAAGTTAGAGAATTTAGTAGCTTTAGTATAGCCATTACAAAGATAAAATGATAAAGTTTGCATTTTATTAATATGCCATAGATAGAAGCTGATTTTAGTTAGTTGTATAAGAGAGCTGATAAATATAACCTTATTTCGCAAAAAATTCTACAAATTAATTTTTCAATTCCATGATGGTAAAGCAAAATACAGATCTAGTAATGTATAAATTAGACTTATTTAGCAGCAAGTTGGATATTCAACTTAAATAAATTAAATACTTGCTAATAATTAGTTCTGATAAAAGAATATATCAGCAAGTATAAGTTTACTTGGAGTATAATTATTTATAATATACACTTAACTGAGTAATATAGAGAAAGCGTAATTTAAAATCCTTTATAAATATAAAAATACTTAGTTTTCAAGCTATCAGCTTAAGAGTCTTTCTATGAAATAATAATTAGTAAATACTTGGATAACACAGTAAATACTATGAAAAACTGTTTAATTAAATAGTTTAATTTAAATATTCTTTAATAGTTTTCTAATTCTAAATTATTTTAGTTGGAAGATTGCTCAGCAAAGAGATTTTAAGAAGTTTAAAGTGCCTATTCTGTTTCATATTTAAGAGTAGAAACCTAACAGTTTAAAAGATTAATGGTAGCAATTCCATTATCTGATTGACCTTAAATATATCATGCATATAAAAAGTTGTTGACATAAATGACAGGAGTATAAATATGCATGCTATTTTGTCATTAAATTCCTTTTCATTAGTCGTTCTGATATATAAATATATGGTTCGAAGTAATATTTTAACGATAATATCCTCCAATAATTGCTAGAGGCTTGGAACAAATTCCGAAAACTGTTACTTTTTCAGGTAATTATAGACTGGAAATTTCTCATTTATCGTTTATTTAGTCATAAATTTCTATGCTATTAAGATATTTTCCATTATAGCCTCCCATTATCCATATTTTTCCTTGAATAACACATGCACTATGCCCACCTCTATTTATATTTACATTTGCTCTTTTTTCTCATTGACTTTTATTATGAAGATTTAAGCAATAAACTTCAAACTTGTGTTCGTATTAAGTTTTACTGTCTAATTGAAGACCATATCCTGATATTAAATATAGATCATTATTCAATGTAATAGCAGCTGAGCTACGAACACTTTGTATTAAATCTGGAAGTTTTGTATGCTGCTGAGTATAAATATTGATAGAAAATGCATCATTTGAACATATGTCGTAAAAATTTCCTCCTAGTATATAAATACTCTATTAGTAAAAAGTAGAAGCTGCTTAATCAGCTATTTTGAATTAAACCCTTATGCTTTAAAATTTCTTTCTCTTAATTCAATAAACTTAAGCTTCTTCTTTCCGTAAACGATATATCAAATGTTCCTGGCCAAAGTTATTAAAAATTTCATATTTAGACAAAAGTAAAGGAAGTTTACAAAACATCTAAAGAGTTTAGTTACCTTTTTGTTGCTTCCCCAGCTTCCTCAAGTATAAAATATGAGATGATATTTCTTATTTAGATTGCGGATAATTTTAAAGTTTTTCCAGTTCCATTCTATTTATTTAAAGCTTAATTTAAATCAAATCCTTTTTTGTTTATATCATACCTAGATTTAAAACCTAATATTGAAATAAAGAGAAAAAAGAAAAAGGAAGTGATGAAGTCTAATGCCTTTATTGAGATAATTCTTACTATATTAGATATCTTTAAAATACTAATTGAACCTGAAAAAAGAAAGATGATATATCTTATTCTATCATTAGATATAGCAAAGATAAGGGTTTTGGTAGGAAGGTTATTAAATTGCTGCTAATTTCAGTCATAAAAGATGATAGATATACTTCAAAGACTATTTTATTTGAGGATCTATTAGTTTAAAAAGCCTGGTAGATAAATAAGCAATATAGAGAAAAAATAAAAATTAGATAATAAAAAAAATTAAAATGTAACTTTTAATGTAAAGTCAATAATTTAAAACTAACCTTATTGCTAATAAAATAATCTTCTATTATCAAAGCAAGATATTTAGTTTCTATATCTCCCGATTTAAGTTATTAAGCATTGTTAACTTAGACAATTTTGTTTTCGACATTCTATTTTATTAGTAAAAAGTTTTCTCTCATCTTAATAATATATTTATAATCAAAGCCATCTTATTCAGTTTGACTTTGTATGTAAAGATGTGTTAAGTATAACTTATTCAATAGATTTGAAAATCAAATGAAATGTATCTTCATTTATATCAATATATTTATCTAGGATTAATAAAGGTTTTCACTTTTTCATTTCGCAAGTTTAAATACTCATAAAAATAAATTTTTTCCTTAACAAAATATCTCTTTTCCATACCTACCTTTTTCAATAAATATTCTTTTTTTATAAAAGCTTAGGTGATATGCTCAACTACGAATGCAAATTACAGTTAGCTTATATTTATATCTACTTTTATAATCAAGAACTAATTTTAAAAACTTGTAAAAATATCTCTAGCTTCACACTTTTGCAATAATAAATATTCTAATTTTAAAGCATTCAAATATATTATCCTTTTCTCGAAATCAATATACCAAATAAAATAATTTTTTAAATATTGTAAAATCATCTTTAAGTTAGAGTTTTCTTTTAATTAAGTTAAATTTACCCTTCTTAAAATAAACTTGACTTTAATATTTAATATAAATATCTTAAGATACTCAAAAGAATCAAGATGCTTGTTTTTTAGTTGATATATTTCTACTTAGTTTACTTTTTTAAAATACTTATGATCTAATTATATTCAACTGTGATAGATAATTTTATTATTATCATTACACATAAATAGGAATATATATGAGTGGTTTCTTGCTATTACTAAAGCCTTATTCTCCTTATATTTTTCTCTTATTAGGTTTAGTTATTCTAAACATATTTTGATATAGCTATGATCTATTTGAAAATTATAATACTTTAAGAAATAAATATCCTTTTGAAGCTTCGAAAGATATTTACTAAAATTACTTAATGTAATGGATAAAATGAGTTAAAGCATAAGGCAGATTCTAAGATTTTAAGTTAGGATTGAAATAAGATTACTTTATGCTTGCTGATTCTTTTGAAAAACTAAAACTTATGAAATTAAAAATTGAAGTGCTAATATTTGAAACCTTAAATAACTTATGTTTGATTAAATTTTGTATTTTTCTTTCCTCAATAGGTATCTTTATAAATGCTATTAGATTTTTCTGTCTAAGCATCCACTGCTCCTCCTGTTTATTATGGCTTAGTATCGATTCCATTTAGAGCATTAATCAATATCTAAGAAATCGATTCAAAAATATTGTATACTCCTTCTCCTGTTTTTGCTGAAGCTTCAAAATATGTTATATTTTTCGATTCAGCAAAGTTTTTGGCGTCAGAATATTGTACTGTTCTACTTGATGAAAGATCGGACTTGTTCCCTACAATAAAAACTTTGGCGTTACCTGAAGCAAATTTTTATACTTCTTCTAAATGTTTTGGTAAATTATCGAAAGACTCTTAGTTAGAAACATCAAAGACTATAATTACTGCATGAGTACCTTTATAATATGAAGAAGTAATTGTTTTAAACCTTTCTTAACCTGCAGTATCCCATATCTACAACTTGATGTTTTTATTCTAAATTTATATTGTTCTTATTTTGAAATCTACTCCTATTGTTGAAAGATAATCATTGCTAAAAACATCATCAGAAAATCTAAATAAAAGTTGTGATTTTCCAGTGCATGCGTCTCCTATCAATAAGCACTTGAATAGATATTAGTAGTCACTTTATGAAACCATTTTATTTAATTAGTTAAAATCATTTATTCTTATATAGTTTCAAAACTTTTAATTCAAAGATTGATAATTTAAATATGGCTTTCTTCTAAAATGTTAGATATGTGTTCCAAATAAAGCATCCTTAAATTATTTTAATTTAAGGATCTATTTTATGTTGAAAGCTTATGCTTTAGATTTCTTTATGGGATTTTTATAAATAGAACATGCATAAAAATGAATCTTAGTCTGTTTAAATTACTAAATATAGATATAAAGATTCTCTATTTTTTATTTTTTATTTATTTAATTCAAATCTTAAGAAAAATTAGCATGCTACATCCAATTAAAGTTTGATAAGTTCTTATTTTATTCTGTTTAAAAACCTTTATTTAATTCCTTCAAATCTCCAATTATAATACCCTTGCTAAATTTGTTTTTCCATAGATTCTAGACTTAAGTTTTTTGTTATTTTGATTTTACTTATTTTCTTTCTATTTTATGTTTACAGCCATATTTTTAGGCAAAAAAACTCAAAAAGGAATCAATTTTCGTTACATGAACTTTTATGGAGCGCGGATTATTTAATACTTTTTTCCTGCTCTTCATTGAGGATGCTACAGTTAATTGATTAAAGCAACAGAGTTTTTCAATAAATTTTCCTGTAAATAATAAATAATAAATAAATAAATTTGATTATAGAGCGCGTACCACTCTCATTGGTGCGCAGCTCTTTAAAAAAAATGTTTCATACTGGCAAGAATGTTTGCTACTGATAAAATTATCAGATACTGATAAACCTTGTTCAATATTAGTATAATTATTCAGTACTGATAAAAATGTTCAATACTGATATAATTTAAGAATACTCGTAATCTTTAATGCTTGCTGTCCAAGGACATGGCAGGATTGTGTCTCATTGCATTTCCAAAGCAGAGGACGACATTTGTCAATTATGGGTACTTAAATTCCCCACCTCTGATGAAGCTCGCAATATTATTTCTTTTTAGTTCCAGAATTAAAAATAAACGAAACCAAATCAAGTCAGTGTCGAAGGTCTAAGAATCTTATGTCTCAAGGCCAAACCAAAGCAGAGGAAGAAATAAAGTCGATTATGGGTACTTAACTTCCCTAACCTCTGATGAAGATGACCTTGTTGTTCACCTTCGAACAACTATGGCGGTTTTAAAAAATATAATGTAAATAAGCACTAGCAAATGCGAAATCAGATAACTTTAAAAAGAATAGCTAAGGGGCTTGAATTAAAGCTGAAAATAGAAGATTAAGTTCTCTGCTGCAGTGATAAATAAATTGGCCTTTTCAAGTAAGATAACTCTTAGTTATATCACTTAATTTCTTTATTTGACTTTTAAAACTATTTGTATTAGATAAAGAATTGTACTTATACTCTAAGGCGTTAAAAGAATGCTATTCATGGCATTTAAAATGCTATGTCGCGTAATTTGAAATGTAATGAAAGGGATAAGTAGTGTGAAAGAAAAAATAAACAAAAGCATTCATAAAATAACAAAAAAGTAGGTTTTACAGTTGCCTTTCTCTGTTTTGAATGAGTCCTACTATAGACTACCATTTAAAAATATTAAGACAAAGAATTTTTCGTTTTCTAATTTAAAACACGAAAAGAAGCTATGAATTATTTAGAATCTAATAAAGGACAAATATTTGAATGCGATTTTAACGAAAAATCTTTATAACTTTAGTAAGAAAAAAAAGTTTTAGCTTTAGAGAATAAACAATGAAGATTAAATCATGAATTCAAACCAGCATTTTTAATTTAAAACTTTATAGAAAAGAAAATAATTATATTAAGAAGCAATTTTACACATTAGAGGCATTTCCACTGCACTACTATTTAAAGAGTCACTCGATGGACTTTTGGAATTAACTGCAATAAAATATGCTAAACTTAATAAGGAATATAGGCAAGGAATCATCTCAATCTTTTTACGAATTCATTCTTATAGTTTTAAATATAACTTACATTTGCATTATTATCCGAAAAAAAATAGATCTGTATATGTGGAGAAAAAGATACATTTAGACATAGCTTTAAATATGTCTACTTTTAGGATATAATTTGTAATCTTAAGATAAATTTTCTGTAAAAACCTGCGAAGATTATTAACTTATTTCCAAATAAATACTTGAGCTAATAATTTACTTATAAGCAATAACCAAAGATTCATCTTCAAATAAAGATTTTCCATAAGAATATACAAAGTAAAAGGCAATTACTATTTGGAAAAAATACATAAAGATAATTAGAAACATTAGAAGAACTAAATTTTTTAATGAATTGATAATAGAAGAAGGGAAGAAGCAAGGTGATAAAAGAGGCTTGTAATTTATAAACTTAAATAAATGAAGCATCTTACTCGAATCAGAACCTTCATATAATAACTTTTTATTAAAGTGAATTAATTAAATGCTTACATACTATAAAACAGGTATAACCTTATACAGCTAGCTATTATTGATATTAGAATTCAACGAAAGCCATAAATTTACTAGAATTATCTACTTTAGTACATTAAAAAGACTTTTAAATATATTACTAATTTTTCCATTTACTGAGGAATTTTAAAAGCTTTAAGTTATAAGTATAAAAAAAGAGCTTGCAATTAATTTATACTCTAATTATATAAGTATAGCTATACTTTAATCAATTAAACTTAATATTACTTATAAATCTATATATTCAATGAAATAAATGATTTATCTCTTTTTCTCGATAATCTTGGTGTTTTATAATATGAACTAAGCATTATTTTAAGTGACAGTACAAAAGACTCGCAGAGGGAATTTACTTGATATATTTCTAAAAATTTATTTAAGGATTTTTGGTTTATTTTATTCCTCAGCATTTCTTTCAGAAATCTCTTATTTTTGCTTTAAGTTTTTAGCATAAAAAATTTTAAAAAAAGCGAAAGCATAATATTCATGTTTTCCTATATAGTAGCTTGAAATACTAGATGAAATGTAGATATAATTTTAGTGTATAATAATTAAAATATCGAGAGTATAGTAGATAATGAGATTCAATGGATAAACTAAATAATCTTAAATATCACACTCGATTTTACTTCTTTCTGTGGAAAAGGACAAATAAACTATAGCTAAAAAAGGATTTTATATTATAAGTTTAAAAGAGAAATTCAAAGGCTATTTACTTACCTCAACTAATCTAAAAGAAGTAAAGAAAGCTCATTAAGGTTTTTAAATATAAAGCTTACATATATTCAAATAGAAGAATCAAGGTTTTATAGCATCTCACTTCAAATTAGATGAAATATATTTAAAGCAGCCTTTATTTTATTGGCAAATAAGTAAATAATAAAAATGAGCTATTAAATGCATATGACTTGCTGATGAATTGCTTTTTAAATCGAGCTAAAATAATAATAAAATGGGAAATTGCTTAAAAAAAGAACTTTCTCAATATAATAGCCAATTCGTTCTGAAAGAAGCCAATAAGAAATTTATAAATCTTATGAGTCTCTTGATCCATTGTAAAAAAGTAATAGTCAAAACGAGGAAAAAAGATTACTTGCCCTTAAAGCAGCTGAGTAAAGAGCTGAACAACAAAAAATAAAAAATCTCCCTAATAAATAAAATCGAGTAAATCTACTTGTAAAAGAGAAAAATTAGAAAGCAATAGGTAATGGACATGTAGAAAGAAGTGTACACGATTTTTAGTGGGAAATATGAAACCTTATATTTATTTTTATAAGTCATCCTTTATAGTTAGCTTTATACTTTATAACACTTTAAACTTTATTTTTTAGCATACTTATATATCAAGCATGTGCGTAAATTAAACTTAATAAAAAAGAACTTAGTTTATCAATTATAATGAACTCTATATAGGATAATTATTAAAAATTTGAGCGTATTAAGGTATATCTAAGTATTAAATTAGGTTAATTAAACTTAAAATGAGTATATCCTTATATTAATATTTATCTTTATAGAAAATCACTTTTATAATATACATCGCTACATTAGATTTATCTATGCTGAATTTTTTATTTGTATAACCCTAATCATATGAATATATCATTTTGACAAGAAGCATATATGATAATTTGTTGCATTAGAATAATTATAAGATGCTTTTAAATATTTTAACTATATATTTTACATTCAAATACTTAGAATCTTCCAAAATTAATTTTTCTATCAGAAAGGAATAGAATGATTATCAATCATCCCTAGAAATCATTAATAAATCTCCTGATCTGCTTATAGACTAAGTCCTATAAAGTTATATTTTGAGCTTTTAAATAGGGAACTTTAACTTTCGTTAAAAATAAATAGCTTGCTATATGCTTTATATAATCAGTTCTTTTAGTTTCTTAATACTTTATTACTAGCTTTTCTATCAAGATTTTCTTCAAATGTGAATAAATAATAGAACTAGAATATTTATATTTAATCCTAAAAGATACTTAATAAAGAGAGATAACAACGAAGATAGCAGTTAAATGAAAGTAATTGAAGAAGAAATAAAAATGATAAGATAATAAAATTTCTACTTTAGTGGTAATAATCGTATATAGCCCTTCTAAAGTGTATTTATAATATCTCTAGATCTAATTAATAGCTAAATAGCAATATTAGCAAACTTCTTTAAAGTAAAGGGATTTTAAAGTATAACGCTCTTCTTGCTGTATCTTAAGACGATATTACCTTAGAGTTCTAGGATAATGCTAAAACTTATTTTAATTTATCAAATATTTCAGTCTTTATGTCCTTTATTTAGTTAGCAAGAAAAGTAGATTCAACCTGTTTAAAGGTAATGTAGTTTTATTATATGATTAAACAATATACCGTTATTATACGACTATCTATACAAATATTGTAAATAATTTGACAAAAGAGATTCAAGCACTTATTAATTAATTAAATAGCAAGGATTTTACTATCACTAGGATCTTCTAATAATAATGAAAATCTAATTTCCAAAGTATATCTCAGGTATAAAAATGAAGATAAATGTAGGTAATAATTATTAAGATTTAACAGAGTAGTTTATGTTTAAAATGTATTAAATTATGAATATTAAATCTATTAATAAAGGAACACTAATTAGTAAGCTTACATTCATTATATCTCTTTTGCTTCCTTATATTAATAAACCAACCTCTTGTATATATTTTTAAGGATTGGAAGACTAATTGACTATGCTTTATATCTCTTACTTTAGAAGTTAAAGGTAGTTCTTGACTTTATTTCTATTAATTATACTTTTACAAATCTGAGATATTCATTAAGACTAAAATTGAATTATGTATAATGAAGTGCTGTATAATTAGAAATTCCTTAGAGTACAGAAAGATTAAAGAATAGTAGAAGTATCTAATATACGTTTAACTTAGAGAGTGCATTTAAAATATAAGAATCTAATAGCTAGCCTGAAGCTAAATAGCTTAATAGTTTATTTATTTCTTTGTATCTTATTAATTTAAACAAAGGTTTACAATTAATTGAATAAAATGGGATCGAACTGCTGTTAATAGCGAAAATAATCTAAGATAGTTACTTTCTTTGGATCAGAGAGATCGGGAAAATCAAGTCTTATATTTTACTTGAAAAATAAACAAGAACTTAACCAAATATTCCAGTCAAAACATATAGAGCAAGCTTAGATAAAGCTATAAGGATAAAAGTATTCTATCGAAGAGATTTAAGAGTACTCTGACCTGGTGAAAACTGATGCTTGGGTATATGTTTTGGATATTTCTAAAGCTTAAGAAATACTTCTGATAAACAAGTTCTTAGAGAAGCTAGATGGGAAAATTCCTGTACTAGTTTATTTAAATAAGAATGATTTAGTAGATTCTTCCTTCTCTTTCGATACTCAATAAATAAAGTGGAATAACGTAAAAGTCCATAAAATCTAGTCGTGTAACAACAAGGGAGATTATGTTGAAGAAGGCTTTGATTGGCTACATGAAACACTAAGTATAAATGTTGAAAATAAAGAATAACAATACTTTTAGTTTAAATGGTGATCCTAATATATTAAAATACAGCAATCAATTATAAATATTAAGAGTAGAATATTATATGAATTCACTGTCATATGTCTTTTTTATTTAACTTTTTATTCTTGTATAATTAGACTCTATGCATCTTTCATTATACAATAAAGGTAAAAGTTATTCTAAGTGGAATTTATAAACATTTTTTGATGTTTTAATTAACTCGAAACTTGAAAAAAAATTTCGAAGGAAAAACTATAAAGGGTTTATAAGGGAAGAAGCTTAAAGAATGAATTAGGATAATTTTATTTATAGCTTCCTGCACTATAGCAGTGATTTCTTTTTTAATACCAAATAAAATCTACTAAATTTTTCTAAACTATCAAACATAAAATACTCTCCATAAAATACTCTCCATAAAATTTGTTCAACAGCGTCTGAAAAATCTTATATAATAGAATGTCTGAATCAGATTTTAAGAAAAATACCAATAATTTAAAATTTTTCTTTAGCTAATTGAATACTAATAAAAATAATTTTTATAAGCAATAGATTCTTCTTGCTTTGTCTAAATCTCAATATTTAAATGCAAAATCCCTTAAAATTTGAGGGAATTTTATGATATTTCAAGAATCTCACCTTTCTATAGAAAAGCTTCAAATAATATAAGAAAAAAGTAATAGAAAGTAAGTTCATCTTATATGCTTTTACTACAATTCTTTAATGTTAACTAGCACTATTTGAATTGAATTTACACATACTTATATTGTTATGTATGAACCATAATTAAATAAGGACAATTCAAGTTATGTAGTTTTAAATATACATTGCAAACACTAATTGTGTATTAAAGAGATATTTATTTATAACATTAATTAAAGCAAACTTTCTAGAAGCTTTAATCAAATAAATTTTTAAATACCTATATTTAATCTGGACTAAATACTTGAAGAGCTATTTAAACCAGTTTTTTCTTAAAGTCTTTCTATTTAGATTATCAACAAACTTTTTATACTTCAAATCAAAAGTTATTAATCTTCTAGTATTCCTAATCTATATCTACTTATATATCTATTTAATACTAGTAACGACTAAATAGAAGTAATAGGATGAACGTTCTCTAATACTCTTATAGGTAAAAGAAGAAAAAGTTAATAAAGGTATATCAATACCTAACTAAACTAAATACTAACACTATAATCTTTGACTATATTAAATCTAATTTGATGAGTATGAAATTCAATATAAAATACTACACTTTGTAGACAACTTCAATCTAAACAAAATGGATAAGCAAGTACTATATCATCATATCCTTGATAAGCTTATATAAATATATACAATGGCTAGTATTTTATACAGAATTAAAGTATGTTTTAAGATAATATTCCTAATCAATAAAGCGGTCTAATCTTAGATCAGTTAAAAAAGGATAAAATTTTGTTAAATCTTGCGTAAAATCTTAAAATTACTATACTTTGAAAAATATTTAAGGAATTAATGCTTTTATACTAAAAAAATTTGAAAGGCTCTTTTAGTTAGCGTAATGAAAAGCAGATGCAAAATAATTTTTATATATCATTATGAAATATCATATATATTAAACTAGCTTGATAAGAATAAATAAGGTTGAGGATTTAGAGACAATGGATATTTATATATAAAAATAAAGCTTAAGCTTAATTTATTAGAAAGTAATTAGAAAAGCGCCAATAAAGTGGTGTGGGAATTGACTTAGTTTCTGATTTTCAGGTAAAAATTTAGAAAATTAATTAATTTTACTATATGCTTTTACACTCAGTAAAACCTTCTTGAATTATTTTGAGGTTATGAAGAAGAAAAATAACTAGAAAAAAAGATATCAAGATAGATAGAAAAAATATAAAAATAGGGATTTTACTTATTACTATATATAAATGAGGAATATATTTAATTAAGAAATGAGAAACAAAGGCATAAATCTATATTATATTAGCATTTTTCATTAAATAATCAGTCTCTTCGTCTCATTATATATGAATTTATGCTTTAACACTTTAAATTTTAAAGATTTTCCAAAATTTCATATATTCTTAAAAATATGCACTATTTAAGCTAAAACGATTTATAAACTTTTAATTATATCCCTCTTGTAAGTTAAGAGCAGTCAAAAGTATTTCTAACGTAGTTTAAAAACTTGTTTCAGTTATAAAATGATTAAATATATATATATATATAAAGAAAATTCAATCAACTAACTCACATTGGATAACTATATTAAATAGATATCATAATTTAAGGCAATATAACTAAAAATTTTATTTTGGCTTTAGTTGCAAAACTAGAAATTTCATATGATGGAATATATTTCTATACCCTATCAATTTAAATTATATAATCATACATCTCTTTATAGAGAAATTATTTAAGTATTATGATAAATAAACTATAGAGCAATTTTAAATGCAGGATAATTAAACAAAAATAATTTATTAGTTACTTTCTCTTAACGATCCAAGGTAGAATTTCTTGGAGTTTAAGCTGAATTTAAACCTTCAATACCTGAGGTGGAAATTATTCTGGAACCTACTGTGCAAAAATTTTGTCCTTGCTGTGAGAAGAAGTGGAAAAATATGAACCGAGATCAAGACGAAAGAAAAAAAAATGTTACTATTGCGAATCAACTTGACACCTTTTGAAGCAGCGCAAGAAATATAAAAATTCTAGCAAAGAAAATCAGATGAGATATGAAGAGAAAAGAAGAAGAATTATGAAGAAAAGCGGTTAAATTATTCTACTAAGGAGGAAATTTCTATAGAAAAAAGTTAGCAAAACACTGGCATATCTTAGAGGAGCTATGCCTTTAACAAGTTTTCAGACATGTCCCTCTCAACTCATTAGCACAAAATGAGAGGTCACTTCATAATTTAATTTAATTTGGTACTTTCTTTTTCCTTTGTTGTAAAAACTTTTAGCATATTTACGATTATTTTAAAATCACTACTTTATATATCCTTTTCTCTTTTATCTTTAATATTTTACCTTAAATTGAATTTTCTTGAGTATACCAGAATAATACTAGATAGATATCTCTTTTTAAGAAACTTTTTATAGCGTTGGCCACTTTTATATTTTTTAGCACTTTAACTTCAATACTCACTGGAATTTAGAAAGGTTTCTTTAAAGTTAAAAAAGTAGAGTTTTTAAAGAAATATTTTGAATATTGTAGATCTGAAGATTAAATATCTTTGATTGCATAATTTAAATAGGTTCATTTATAAAATTCTTATGAAATAATAAGAATTAGAAAAGAGATCATGCTAAACTTAAATTTAAATTAAGCAAATTCCTATACTTAATCCAATGCTATTTTATAGCTTTATTATCAAACTTTAAAAAAATGAAAAATTGCCCGGTAAAAACGAAATAGTCGATTCGCCTTTCTAGAAACTAAAATAGAAAGCCAAAAGAAAGGCGGGTAAAGAAAAATTAAAGTAGATTACTACATCAGAATCTATTTCTTCTTCCAAATGTAAAGTGATTGTTGGAATGTAATAAGTAGAAGAATAAAAAAATGACCCAAATTAAAAATTCTAGAATTAAGTCGAACAAATGAAAAAATAAATTTCCCGATACGAAGAAACAATATATAACCAAAGCATATAAATAAGAGAACTTATGAGTAATATTGATTTTCAGGATAATGAATTAACAATCTTAAGAAAATAACTAATATAAAATCAATTAATAACAGAAGAATAATTATGAAGATAATCTTAAGCAAACTTATCCAATAATAAAATAATGGAATTAGAAAAAACTCCAACTTAAATAAAAAAAGAAGAAATCCCATAAATCGAAATTTAAGATCAGAATATAATAAAAAGATTAGAAAAGATAGAAAACAAGATACTTATAAAAAATTAATCAAGATAAGAACTTAAACAATGTTGATACTGCAAATCAAGATTTCATTTATTAAGGAAATGCATAACCTGAAAAAAACTGAACGAAAAAGAACAAAACAGAACATGAACTTAAATTAACAAATTTTGAATTACATCAATTGGAATTTATAAGAGAAAAATATTTGCTGGATAGACTGAGAATCAACAGTGGTTACCTACCACCTAATCAAGAAGGTCGTGGTATCCATCCTCGTTAAGAAAATGGCAGCAAGTACCTGGTTGAAATCCCAGAGAATGCTAAACTCTTTTTTACATTTATTATAATTAATTGATATCAACCTTTAAATTTCTGATTCTAAACTTAAGATTTTAAAATTTAATTCATCTAAACATATGAATTCTCTTTAATCAGGCTAGTTCATATTACTTTTTTAAATTAAGCTCTAAGCTTTTTATATTTCTTCCGTGTTGAATCTAAAATTACACTATCCTAAGAAAATAAATGATTATAGCAAGGTTATAATTATATATAAACAGTTCTTAAAGGGACTACTAATTCAATTTTTACACTAGTTATTACCGTAGAAATATTTTTATGTCTAAAAAATCTACACATCATTCAATCATTTTCCTCTCTTTTTCCATATCTTACTATACTTAATTTGCATTTTATATTTCTTAAAACATTAATTTAAGAACTTATCTTCTGAAATAGATCCTTTTAGTTAATAATAAAGAATGCTTTTTCATTATTTTTAGTTGTTTTTTTCTTTAATAATTAGTTGAACTTAAACTTTTATTTAGCTTTTTATAAATTTTATTTCTCTTTTCTTTTCTTATACCATTATTTTATAAACAAAAATACAAATACTTAACTAACTCTGAATCCTGAAATTGTGACTGATTTATCATACTAAGAAATTATTTGTAAATGTTTTCAAAATGAAATACAAAGAATGAGACTAATCCTATTTTTCTTTATATAGAGCTATCTTTATTCTATATTTCGTTTCACTATTCCTTTTTTCTACCTTTCACCTACTCCTTTCATAACTTGTTTATGCCCTTTAGCTTTCTAATTATCTAAACTATAAAATAGAGCATTTTTCTTTCTCTAGCATATAATTAACAATTTGCTTATTTTCTCTACTTTGCTAATAATTACTAAAGACAATTCCTCTTTACAATCAGTGTATTATTTTATATCTTGAAGAAAAAGGGTAAGCTATTAATTTAGCTAATAGTTGTTATTAAAAGACACTTTAAAGTTAAATTTATACCAGCATTTATATTAAACTACAAGGACTTTAGTTACTTTATTAGACAGAAGAATTAAGATCCTACTCATTTCTATTTCTCTGATACCAGATTACTAATTTTTGATTCAATCTAATGAAGGATGATTTGAATAAGATTTGAAATATTTTATTTAAACATGTTAGAGGTTAATTATACCTTCTTCATTTTGATATGAGTCAATAATAGTCGTGGGTATATCTAAGAGATGGTAAATATACAACTAAATAGTAGAAAAGTCATTAATTAAAAAGAGAATAAAGCTGATAATTAAAGAGCTAAAGAGATGCTTATTTTAGATAATTTTAACGATTTTACTTGTCTTTTTTATTCAGTAAATATGCAAATGAAAAGTTCATAAAATCTTGAATGCCTATCTTCCCAAGATTTTGATTATAAATGAATCCGCTAGGACCTGCAGTATTTCCTTCACAGGATTTTAATTAGGAGCTGTGGTAGTAAAGTGTCAAATTAGAAGCTGGCTATTGATATTTATAATAGTTTGTACTCTACAATGATAAAGTTCACTCATGATCTGATTCAAGTGGAACATGTAAATTTTTATTTCAGCTGTAGAATAAATTGTTCTTTATTGGTAAAATCAAGTAAGAAATCGTCGATTAGATTAAAGGATTGACTTCTTTCGATGGCTTAAATTTTATGAATGTAAGTTAATTATTTCAGTCGATTGACTAGGAGTTAATATAAAAGTTTGCTGGGTTTATTTTTCAATAAGCTCCAACACCGTTATACTTTCGCTCTCCTACTAAAGAAAAGAAGTATTCTGAAGGAGAATCTTAAACTGAAGACAGGAAAACATGAGGAACAAAAACGGAACCAAACTCATTATTGAGTGGATAGTTTTTAGGTAGTTCTCCTATATAAGCAGTATAAGAAGTATCAGCTGATATTTTTAATAGAAATAGCCAATCTTCATTATTAAGAGAGAAATTGGTTCAGCACAGGCTAGAATTGATAGAATAAAAAAATCCCTGCTTGAGTCTTTCTAAAAGTTCTTTGATTCAAAGAAGAAAATTTGAGAGTAGTAGAATTAGAATTATTCCAGATAAGAATAAGGAAGATGTATAATATGAACCTTAAGGTTTAAAATCATTTCAAAACGGCCTGACTTGCATGAGGAGTTTCAAGGATAAAAATTATTAATTATAAACAATAATGAGCCAATCTTCTTTTGAAGGAGATAATAGTTGCTTATTAAAGAAGAGCTAACTTATATAAAATCCTAATTTACAAAAAATTCCTCCTTATTAACAAGTAATAAGCCCAACACAATCCTTAGTTTAAAATGAAGAGTCAAATCATCACATGGAAAATTACCTAAAAGTCCAACTCTTATTAAAAAGTCAGAAAAGCAAAAATGAAAATATGATTATGGCACAACCAAATAAAGATTGTCCAAAAATGACGAAAAAGGATAGACTGCAGAAATTATGAAAGCCAATCGATAAAAATATAGAAATAATAGTGAGAGCAATTATAATCTCAGTACTCTCCCTCATTTTTATATCATATCTTACAATATTTGCTCGTGAGATTTAACTTTTTATAAATTTAATTTATGATTATTTCATTTAAACATCTTCCAAGCAAATCCTTAACCATTAGATATCTATCTTATCCTTCTTTATTCACTATCCCTTTCTTCATTTATAATTCAGCTCAAATGAAAAGTATAATCGAAAAAGCCTTAAAATTAATGCTTCTTTTATTTAAGTTCAGTTCCAAATCTAAGAGATTATTAATTATTTTTACCATTAAATCAATTTATTTAAGCTTCGTAAAATTTAGGATATATGCTGATTATTCTGCATCTAAAAGAAAGAAAAAGACATGAGTTTGATTAATAAAAAGGTTTAAAAGTAATTAATCAGATTTAAATAAAGTTAATGATATTCATAATAAGCATTTCCTCTAAGTGTTGGATTATTTTTCTTATGGTACTCTATTTTTAATTCTAAAAAGTATTAAATGTATTAATTAGGTCCTTCTAAGTTCCTAGGGGTTGTATATGATTAACATATCAATTTCAGTCTAATATTAAGTTAAAAATGTAAGTGAAATAATAAAAATTAGAATCATTAGAAAAGGAGAATAGATATGAATGAATAAATCAGACAAATAAGGAATCATAACTCTTTGCGAATAATTAATAACTTTTACCTTTTTATAATGGATTCTGTAGAGGTAATGAATTTACTTAGTATTTAGTTATTTCTATTAAAACCTTTTAAGTACATATTTAGAAACGAAGATTCATTAATTATAAATTTCCCTTTTGAAGTAAATGTTTTATAGCATTGGTAAAAAAAATTCCAATATTGTGTTACGTAAAAATTATTCTAAGATAATTTAAAATTTATGAGCTTAGCTAAATTTTAAGTTTGATTTAAATAAATAAGAGGATTTTAAAAAATGCTGTACTATAAATATTTTCTTTTTAAACTTATTTCGTTTTAATATGCTTAGCTCTTGCTGTGAATTTATAAATCCAAGTTAAAAATAATCTACTTTCTCCTAATTTTTCTTATATTAACCGTTCTTATTCACAATTTTGCCTTTAACTAATATGAGCATGATTTAACTGAATTTTTTTAAAAATCTTTTAAAAAAATAAAGTTTATGCCTAGGAAAAATTATTATTATATCTATTACCTTTATATGTAGCATATTTTTAAAATTAAATTAGATGCTCTATGCTAGTTTTTAATTGACAGTGTAAAAGTCTTAATTTTATTTAAAATTTAGATCTCATTTATATATTTAAATTGTTTTCATGCCTTAGAAATATAATTTTCTATTAAGAATTCTTAAATTTTAAGTAAGTTTATTAATTACCAAATTTACTAATTTTTGAGTAGCAAGTTTAAATAAAATTAAAATATTTAGACTCTATTTATTTAGTTTGGTTATAGAATTATTTAATTAGATAATAAAAGAATCATGACTTTTGATATCCATCTTCCCATTGCTAATTTTCAGTATTTCCATTTTGATTTGAAAAAGTTACTTATCCATGAAGTTTATCATTAATCCAATTACCGGAAAGTGATGTTCCGTCACTTCTTGTCAATTAACCATATCCATTTCTCAAGTTTTGAGCGAATTCACCTTCGAAGATATCTCCATTTGAATAAGTTTGCTTTCCTTTTCCTTATTTCTAGTTAGCAACCCAGAGTCCTTCGTATTTTTAGCCATTTTGTTAAGTTAATATTCCATATCCTTGCTTTTGTCCATTATTTCATTCTCCATCGTAAACATCTTGGTTAATGTAGTAATAGACTCCTTTTCCATGTCTAAAATTATTGTAAAACTATCCTTCGTATTTTTCTCCTTATCACTATCCCGAACCTCACACAAAAATTCCTTTTCCTTGCTTTTTCTATTAGACCCATCCTCCTTCATAAAAATTTCCGTTTTTGTAGAAATAAGCTCCATTATTATCTCTTAATCCATCATGCCAAAGTCCCATATAAATATCTCCTTGCCAAGGATTTTCATTATAGGTATATATCCCTTTTCCTTCTTTATGACCTTTATATCACTCTCCTTCATACTTGTCACCATTAGAATAGAGGCAAGTTCCATGGCCATGTTTAATGTTAGTTTCTTTGATAATGTATCCAGTATATTTATCTTTTCCTTAAACTAAATTCTCAACATACTGAACCTCTATTTGTGCATATGTCTTATATTTTGTTATTTCGAACTTGTAAAGCTTTTAGAAGTTCAAAAAATTGCTTTCTACAAATTAGGCAAACTTTCTCTTTTATGAATCTATATCAATTTTTATTTCTTGAGGAGTTACATAATGACTTTGCTGGAGTATTACTCCTGCATCATTAATATTATCTCCATCCATAGCAATTAGAGGAGGAGGCTAATCCTCAAAATCTTAATCTTTATTAGTTTATAAATCTTATCTTGTATCTCCTATGTTCTGAGGAGTTTTAGTTTTCAGATCTTACGTCTGACTTAATTGATTCTCAAGTTCTGTCACTTTTTACTTTAACTTTCTTATTTCCTAATTCTTTTCTTGTATTTAAACACAGCCCATTTATATCTTTTAAAGCTTTAAATCTGAATAAAAGTTCTAGCTTTATATAGATAATCTAGCATTTAAAGCTTTAATCTTTTAATATTTGCATGCCTTTTATACAAATCTAGATAATTAAGTCTTTCCTTGCTACTTTTATTGCTTTATTACAGTTGATGAATCACTAAGCTTTTTTAAGGCTACTTTTGATATTTTTATTTAAATTCTGGTTTAGGTTCAACATTTGCTTTAGGCATTAAGAGTAAGCTTTTGCAGTCTTTACTATTAAGTTATTAATAATAATTATAAAGAAAGGGTATCTTAGGCTGCAAGCACTAAGAATTTAAAGCTTATTAAAGTTGAATAAACTTGTGAGAGGTAACAGAGAGAAGATATATCAAAAGCAAAATAAAATAAAGGAACTTTAGCAGATAATTCATATAATAAGCGAAAGCTAACAGTATTAGTAGTTTTATAGCCACTCTTATTCCAGATATAATACATATAATTTAAATCACTTTCAAAATCTTAAAAATTTTAGTGCTTCTTAATTATTTCCTTTGTTTATCATATATATTAAATAAGCCATCAAATAATTAAAATTGTATCTTAAACTGGAAAATCTTTCTCCCATTAGAAAAGTTGATTTAGTTCTAAAATTAAAATACCAGATATTAGTTTAATGATAGTGGATATAATTAATAATAAATAGTTAAATTAAAAGGTTAGATTTACCTCTAAGCTAATATGATTATTATAAAATAGCTTTGATTATCTTTATACTTTTAATTAGGCATATTACTTTGTTATTACATTCATTATAGACTGATTTATAAGCTAGTATAAATATGAATGGTTTATTATTAAGAGATTATATAAGATTTTATCGTTCTATTGCTTTAGCTTTCTATCTATACTTAAGCTATTTTTCTACAACAAATTTAAACCTGCTAATTACTAATGATGCCTTTATCTTATCTATCACCTTTTAGTTCATACAATTTTTGAATTTTATTAAATTAATTATTTCTTTAGTAATATGCCTTAGGAAATTTCATATGTGTATTATGAATAAAGAACCAAAGGAGAAAAGAAGTATAGAGCATAAAATAAATAATACAAAAATGAACCAATAAATAGTAAATGCTAAGTATAAGCATACAACCTAAGAATGAACATATACTAGGGCAATGAAAGGTTAACAAATATGCTTTCGCTTAAATTTTTGAATATGGTTAGAGTTTAAAAGGTCACGTCTTGTAAAAATTATCGTTCTGTAGATATTAAACGAAAAATTAAAGCTAAAAGAAAGAAAAGCTCTTATAATTTAAATTTTTTAATTTGGTTAAAAGTTAAAGACACTAATAAAAGGTTACCTTCATAAAGATATTTTAATTAATAAAGTCTCAAATTAAAAAAAACATCCAGTTGCAAGACAAAAAGGAATGAAATATATTTATTTAGCTACAAATCTTTCAGACATTCATGAATAATCTTGAAAAATACATTTTCTATACTTCTATTGTCTTTTTTAAAAAACTTAGTAGCTAAAAAAATTATTATTGGATATATAAAAAATTATTAAAAAAATAAAAAATCAGAAAACATTTAAAAAAGCTGGAAACGACTTTAACAAATAATTAAGTAAATGAAACATAATTTTTTTAAGGACTACTATTAAAAAAAGTTCTTGACTAAAGAAAATATTTTATTAATTAAATAGTTTAATGCCTTATGAAAAAAGATATAAATTCACTTTAATCATCAAAACAAAGACGTAGTTAAAGAATCAATATACTTAAAGTCAGTTAATTCTTATATCTTTTTAAATCGAAGTTAAAGAATCGAGGCTATAAGTAGAACTGGTTTTAAAATTAGAGGAAAATTATGAAATGAATTTTAAGAAAATAACTATAACAAAATAAAAACCAATTTATTTACCTTTTTACTAAGATTGAATTAAAGTATTTAAATGTTTGGGTGCTAGAGTTCTTATGATTTGAAAGATAAAAATTTTAATTTTTGTTAAAAAAAATTTCAATTAATTAGTTATAACTAAAATTACCTTCTCTTAAATCTGTAAAAACTTTATTAACTTTTGTTTAAAGAAACAAAGAAGTTAAACCGCTTGTTAAGATTAGAAAAGTCTTTGAGTAGAAATATCTCTTGCTTTATTTATAAAAAATGTATATTTATAGAGTGGCAATTTTATTTCAATTATTTTACTAATTCTTTCATGATTTATGTTTAGTTCATTCTTTTAATTGAAATTTTTTTATAAAAACTAAGTTATAAAAATTCGCTAAGTTCTTTTAACTTCCAAAATCACCCTTAAAACTTTGACTAAAATTGTTTTAAATAAAAAAATAAATTTAAAGCGAAGAGCATTAGAATTATAGAGTTGCTAAAACTTAAATTTTGTTCTTTCCGCTTTCGATTAATTTTAATCATTGATATTTTTTCAATTATGCTACAAAATATTAGCATTTAACATTTTAATAGAGTCTTTAAATAAAAACATTTATGAATTCAATAATCATTTCCTTATAATTTGTATCTATGCTATTTCCTTTTAATTTATTTATAAATTTAGTCTCTTATTTAGCTGTAAAGTTTAATTCTCATTCAGTTATGTAATATTAATTAAAGGAACTTTGCTTTTATCAGCTAAAGCTTCTTATATTTTTATTTGACTAATGCTAATTTAATAAAGCCTCTATTTTATTCATAGTTACTATTAAGAATTTTATACCTTAATTCTTTGCAATAACTATATCTAGCTGTTTCCTGGATTAACATTTATTATTGCTATAAATAATTATCTTTGCATGTTCTATTAACTTATTCTTCCTATTTAGTGTTCTTTATTCTTATCTCCTATTTATCTTTGAAAATCCACATTAATCTTTAGCCTTTCTAAATTAACTGCTTAATGATAAAAAAATAATGAAATTGTATTGTATTGATAGAATAAAATTTCATATGGCAATAAAACAATCTAAATTATCTACTTCTAAATAAGCTAAAAAAGCTAATTAATAGCAAAGAGAAAATGGATTTAAGTATTAAAAAAGATTTATTTTAAAAGCAAAGAGATTATATCTTTAATACCTTTACTTTGACTTTGATATATAGTATTAATTAAACTAAGATAACTTTTGATCTTATGAGAGACTGAAATTTTCTAAGTATTATTAATAAGCCATAATTTTGAGTTATACGGTAATAAAGTTGGTTATTGTTAAATAGTTTTAGATTATGATTGCGTGATTTCTAAATATAATTTAAATATGAAATTATTCCTTCTTTGTCTTTTGCTGGCCAGTACGGCATCCTTAGAAATAGGATTCTTATACAGAGACTATTAATTCGGTTAGAAAGCGCTAAGCTAGCTTAACAACTTTATTGAAGGTAATAAGTTTTAGTTCAGCCTCTTGGACTTTTAGGTGGGGAATTTACTAGAAATAGAATAAGTCTTATAGAAAGTAAAGGATTTGAAGAGCTATATAGTAATAGATGGTACTTTTAATGAGCAGTTCTCTTTTTAAATATAGAGATTTGCTTTAGAGTTTTCCTTGGTTAACTTTATTCTCGATAAAGAAAACCCTAGTTTGTAGTCTAGTTTCTTTATTATTCCTTCAGATAAAGATGTAGCAGCTTGCGTTAATAATTTCTTCACCTTCTGAAATTGATCTACAATAGGTTTCTTTACTGATGTAGATTAATCTCAAGAGGCTGATTTAACAAGATAGCAAGTATCAGTGAATAGAGTTTATCAAATTCTTTCAGACTATTATTCTGATTCCTTAACGAAGGTTATACCTATTTATTTGAAGGCCTATGGAACCTAGATATACTACGTTTCAGCTTAAGATTAATTATTCTGGATAGTCTAATTAGCGTAGAACTCCAATAACTGAAATAAAGGAACTGCTTATATTTCCAGCTTCAGATAAACTCGCCAATTTTGAAAAAGCAGTAAAACAGTAGATGGCTTGATAGGCTTAAACTTTGGTTAGAAAGTAACTTTAACGGAAGAAGAATTTGAAATATACTGTACAGAGCTTTTGTTGTAAGGACTTGATGAGTGAAGAAGCTTTTATGTAAACTCTTATGAACTTAAAGAGTTAATAGTAAAAAATGCTAAGAAAAGTAAATTTCTAGTACCTATTGAGTTTTAAGTTCTTAACATCTAGTAAGAGAAAATAGTTTAGGTAGGAACATTAAACTTATCACACTTTATTTAAAGCAAGTCAATTGTATGACCAACAGCAACTACTTCTATACCTACAGGAGGAGATATTCAAATTCCAATTAGTATGGAGAGTGATAATTATAACCCAGATGGATCATACATTGAGTGGGTTACTAATTATTATAACGGAAGGAAATATGCTGTTAAGTATATTGAAGACCATCCTGAAATTCTTCCCTTCTATAAACTAAAAAATACTTTGGTTTATACAGGAGCAACTGTCTATGAGTATAACTATGTACTGAAAGAGTTTAATATCAAGAAGAATGACCTAGGGTTGTTTTTATGTACTGCAGCTGCTAGTAGTGCAGGCTTAGGTGTGCATTAATTCTTCAAAGATATTGGTTGACTTCAATAAACTGGAGGAGCAAACAAATCACCAAACTTCTCAAGTATGGAAAACTTTCCTTGATATGTAAGAGCAACTATGAGTGATGCATTTCTAGGTCTCCTAATTGCAAGATATTGTGCTGATAAATAATGAAAAAACGTAGCGATGGCAGTTGGAAATTCAGCATGGCCGTAAGGAATAGGCATAAGTTTTGTAGCAAATGCAAAACAGTTTGGTATAAACATATTAAACAATAATACTTTACTTCCTGCAGTCGTAAAAGTAGCAAATGATTCTGAGTGACATCCAATAGTGGAAGAAATGTATAAAGTTTCTAGAATAATCATTATATTTCACTATTTAGATGATACTTGGCAATGCGTTCAATATTTATATGACTTAGGGGCTAGAAGTGGAGATGTTGAGATCCTTGGTTCGGAGTGGCTTCTTATGAATTTTCAAACTTATGGAGAAAATCCAGACCACTTTAAGGAACTAGTAAGAGGTAGTGTATAGTTTTTCAATTAAGCATGAGTTGGAGAATTTGGCCAAGAAATTAAAGATGGATATGAAGAATATTTTTAGATAGAAGCTACAATAGGAGCTACAGCATTTGAGTTTGACTTAGTTTATCTAGCAGCCAATTCACTAGCTAAATTAATCAAGGATGGAGAAGACTATTTGTAGTTTGGGGCTTTAGTTACTAAGATGAGAAAGTATTAGATAATAGGAGCGACTGGAAGAATCCAAATTGAAAGCACTAAAAATGAAAGAGCTTAACTTTAATATTACATATGAAACTACAGAAAGTTAGAAACTGGAAACTGGTCAGTTGAATAGATAGGAAAATATTGCTCAACTTGTGAAATGGTTTGGATTTATGACTAGCCAGCAATGTGAGGAGATGAAACTACCGGTGAGTATTTAGATCATTGAAAGTTAGATTGTCCATTTTAAGAGAGAGATAAAAAAACATTTTCAAATGGCACAAATGTAAAATATATAGTCTTAGCAATAATTTTAGGACTAATATCATCTTTTACATGCAAAGCAGGCTTTGATTGGCATAAATATAAACTTCAATATCTTGAGACAAGTGTTTATATATCAGTACAAGATATCTTTTAAACTTTGTATATGGCTATTATCCTTATCTAGTTTATAGTTTTAGGTCCTAGCATCGAAACTTACTAAAAGGAAGTCTAAATAATAAAAGACCTGTTTCTAGGTGATATTATAAGAGCTCTGAATGTAGATGAGAAAGAGTCTTTATGAACTTAAGTATTCAGTGTAATAATAGCTCTTATTTTCGTAAGTTTATCTTTGGCTCTATTTTTGAAGTTAGAGTTTAATAAAAATAAAATACTTTAAAAGATTGGAATATTATCTTACTATATGACTCCAATGGTTGCTCAGATCTGCTACATACCTCTTTTGAACAACTTTATTGACATTTTTATTTGTACAGAAGCATATGATAGTAACAAGGATGGAGAATTGACCTTCGAAGAAAGTATTTTTTGTAAAACTTGTTGGAAAGATTGCTGGACTGGAGATCATAAAGCAGTTACGATTTCGGTTTGTTTTGGGATATTTTTTTACCTTCCTGTAATTTGCTATTTTCGGCCTTTTTATTAAGAGATTCAAGGACATCTTCTTCATATAAAGTTTAGAAATATCTACCTAATATTTTTAACAATAGAGAGTTCCTTAATTGTGCTTACAAAGAAGATACAAGAAGAAAGTGATAAAGCTCAAGCGTTCCTTTACTTACTATGAGTAGCTATCTTCATTATTATAACAAAGAGACTTAAACCATGCTCTTATAAAAAATTTGGTGTTGCATGACTTTGATCCTTAATATGTGTTTTCTACATAGGAGTGATTGGGACTCTAAAAGTAATAATTAATAAAGGATAAAACGTTTATTATATATTAATAATATCAGGAAGTTCAATTATCATGATCATAGCATATTTATTTAGCAGAAAGTAGAAGAAATTTCTACAAACTAACAGAAGAGACGTAAGCGAGTTAATCAGATGGGTTTACTAGTTTAAATCAAAGTAAGAATATCTTGAAAGGCATAAATAACGGTAAATGATAGACAAGAAGAAAAATATGTACTTTACGAGCATACAATTAACCGACCCAGATTACTTACTTCATCTGCATGGAATTGAGGAAATGAATAAAGCCTTTGAAGTCTATCTTAAATAATCAGATGTATAGTCATATAAATAGTTTGCTGAAAATAAGTTAGTTAATATTGACGAGACTTTGGATTAGACTTTATAAGTATCTCAGCATAATTAGCAAAAAAGCAGTAAGTTTTTAAATTAGATGAAATAAGTTTCCAGGAAAATGCTAGTTAGGAGAGCAAATAGAATAATACTCTTAAAGATATAAAATAAATCAGTAACTAAGAACCTAAAGTAAAAAATTTCCAAAAAATAATAGTTGGTGATGAAGCTAAAGACGAAGGAGTAAAAGTTGAGCTATTTGAATAGAGAAAAAATAATGAAAGCTAGTAGGAGCTACAAATTCAAGAGATGGAGGATTGCTCAATAGTAGATTTGTAGTGAGATACGATAAAATAAAAATTAATCAATTGTATATAAATAATGAATAACCTTAATATCTTTTAAACCATTAATAGTAAACTAAATGTTAAAAAAATGTTTTGGCATATTCTGGACTTTCAACCAGTTCCTGCCGCCATTTTTTTGACTCGGATGGATACCGCGACCATTTTTTTTATGTGGATGGTTACCACTGATTGCTTTCAAAAGAGCGCATAGGCAGTTTTTATTTGTATATTCCTGTTGGAGTTATCCATAGAAAATTCAATGCTCTTCATGTTCTTTATTATACCTTTTCATTTAATTTTTTTCATTCTCAGCATCTTCTTAATAAGTGGTAATTGGATTGGCAATATCAACATTATTTTTTAATCTTCTTTTGACTAATATGTTTTTTAAATAGCTTATTTTCAATATTTTCTAGTCTTTTAATTAAGTTATTATCATATCTAATTTCTTTCTGTTCTTAAACACTTTATAATGGAGTGAAAGTTTTTTCAATTTCCATCTTTGATGTACGTTAAGATTTTTATTGCGATTACATTCAAAGTTGTTCTTCCGTTATTACCTTGTTTTCTATTAGCTGATTCTTAAGGATTTCCATTTCATTATTTTGCACGTCAATGTTTGTTGTAAGTTCCCGTATTAATAAGTCTTAATTATATATTGTTTCTTCGTATCGGGATATAATTTTTTACATTTGTTCGATCTTTTGTTGTAGTTCCTCTGAAATATCTGATTTAAATTCCTCAGCTTGCAAAGTTCCGATCATTATTTTACCTTATGAGTCGGAACTTGATTCTTCTTATTGTTTTGCTTTTTATCGAAGTACTTAAGCAGCCTTTTTCCGAGCATTTCTTATTTGATTTTTATTTAATCTAATGTTCTGCTCCATCTTTTTTCCTTTTAAACCATTTTAATATATATTAGAAACTAATTAAAAATCTTTTAATAGAATCAAGCTTAATTTATTCAAAAGTGTTTAAACTTAATAATAGATTTCGATGTCTAAAACTTTATAAATTAAAAGTCAACTCATCTTAGATACTGATAGCCTTATTACTAAAGGCTTAAATAAGATATATTTGTATTAGGAATTAGTCAAAAAGGAAAATTAATAGATGAAATTGAGGATTTATGTTCTACAGCCATCTAGTTTATTTCTATTTATTTCATTTAATTCTACATAATTAATAAAGGAGAAAATAGATAGATGAATCTGAATAAATAGCTATCATTCTTATTAAAATAATAATGCCCGAAGATACCCGATTTGCTTATAAATTTTGCTCCAATTTAAAATATAAAAAGGAAATTATATATGAGGCTTACTAGGCTAATTATTATTTACTTTAATTTACTAAGAACGGAATAAAAGATTTAGGCTAATAGTATCTACAATAGCTTTATATACACTAACTGTAATCAATTAATAATTTCGTACTCGCATCACTTACAATTAACTACCCTTTATTAATGCCCAACAATAATGATATAATTAACTTAATAAATATACAAGAATTAAGCCTCTATTTAATAAGTAAATATCTGCCTTTGATTTAAATTAACTTTTCGAAATTGATTAATTTCTTAACTTTAGCGATATAATAGAATAATAGTTTGATAGTTTAAATTATAAATAATTAAAAGGATATAAGAGGTACCTTAAAGAAATAGATAGACAGATGTGAATTAAAGCATTTTTATACTTTTAGTTTAGATATTATAAGACTCAAGCTAAATGGACTTTAAGTTTAGTATTATTAATTCCTTTTAAAATGTAGATATCTTTCTTTATTTGACATGATCTACAAGCAAAGTATGTAATAAATAAACTAATTCACATACAAAGCAAAATATAGTAAGCAAATTTAAACTAAGCCAATTTTGAATATGGCCTTTATTATACTGAAAAAATAAAGAAGACTTTAAAACTAACTAAGAATAGGATCAATTGTATTATTGGATAAATATATCTAAGGGATAAAATTGATTAAGTACATTTTTCATAATAAATTTTGTTTTATAGAAACTACTTAATTTTAAAGAAATAAATAAGCTTGGTACCTTTAATAAAGATAATTGATATAGTTAAATAAATCAAAATAAATAGTATGTTAAAGCTATATGTCTTCAGGAATATAAGTGAACTAATTAGCTACATCTTTATTTTTTACACTCTGTAATAGAATTAAAGCATATTAAAGCTACTTACCTAAAATCTTGCTTTTTCTCTAAGTTAGTTCAATAATTTTTTAGAGGAACTCATTTTTTACTTTATTGCTTCTCTTTCCTTTACTTCATTCTAGGTCTCTTTTAATATTTCTTTATTTAACTACTTTACAACTTCAATTTTTTGTTTTTCTAAGCTGATTTCCTGATCAAGTTCTTGTAAAGTTTATTCTACAATTTATAATTCACTAATCTGCTTTCTAACATCTTTTTCTAGTGCTGTTGATTCAGTGCTAATAACATGTATATCATTGGCTACTTTACTAGTCTTTGAATTTTTTTACATTGACTGCTTATGTATGCTATCTTAGTTTTTGCTCTTGCACATAATTACTTTCTGTGTCTACTGAATCTAATTTCTTAGCTTTGATATGTAGTCCTTTAAGTTATTCTTAATACTATTTTACTCAACTATTAAAATTTTTAGATCATCCATCACCTTCGCTCGTCTCTCAAGCTCTTTTCCTTTAGCTTCTACTTCGTGGGAAATAGTATCAATTTTGTATTTTTCCATTATAATGTCTTGGATTCAGTTAAAGTTATACATGTTCCTACCTGGAATATAAAACTCTGTATTTATAATATCTTAATCTTTGGCGATCCCTTGATTATTAAAGCGTTGTCGACTCTAACTTCCCTCCTAAGATTTATTTAAAGATCTAGCTGAAAGTAAAGCAGTTCCTACTGATCCATCCGATCTTTATTATTAAAGATTCCCAGATTAACTTTAAGGTCTTGCAAGTTTGTAATCTTTAGTTTTAGATAATTTCTTTAAATGATTGACTGTATTAGAATTATAGGATGATTACATTAAACCTTTACTATTATTTGCATAAACAAACGTTAATTATGAATATTAAGAATATAACTATTTCTATTATTTCAAATAGACTTTTCAAATTTTATTCCTTGTTTTAACTCTCACTTAGTCCTCCACTACAGATAATCAGAGTGCTTTTATACTTCTTAGTAATGGTATCTATTATATTTATTACAGGGATAAAAGTTAGATTAAGCAGTTAGAATGTCTTTATAATTCCTAGTGATATAATTTAAAAAGTATAGGCTTAATTTATATAATATAAGTGCTAAATATAAAGCTTAATTAATTGTATTTATAGGCTTATATAAATATATCTAAGCTAATTGTCTAGTTTCCTCATACAATTATATAGCTATAAATAGATTTTTAGGGAATTATAGTTCTTAATCCTTTTCTGCTTCCTTATTTTTAATTTCATTATAGAGTTAATTAATGTATAACCTTCGTGAATAAAGCATCTATTTAAAGAAAAAGGATAGCAGCTTCGATGCCTTGTATATTATTATATGATTTAAGTTTAAATTTTAGTTTTAGTTAACTATAGCAATTTAGTTATACAAGCAGTAATTAAAAGCTAATAGTTCTTGATTCATGCTTTAAATTAAATAATCTAGCTTATTCCTTTAATTGTTATGAACATCAATCAAAGAAAATTAAAATGCTCTCTTGTTCACTTTAAGAAGCTTTATAAAACAGTACTTTAGGATAAAGTAAGCTAAATCTAATATTCTTTATTATTTAATTTCAACTGCTTCAACAGTAGTTTTGTTATCCTCACATTATGCTAATTATGAAGATGATTAGATGAATAAGTCGATTACTAATAGAATTTGATGCATATCTATTATTATCAGTTTTGATTATATTTAAACTTATAAGATAAATAATCAAGCCTAAGCCAGTTAATTAATAATAAACCTTAAAAAAAAGGATTTTTAGGTAATTAAATAAGTTCTACAATTGTAGAGAGGAGGCGCTTTAAATTTGACTGAGCTTTATATATTTAAGAAGATATAGATCTTAAAATCTAACTTATAGCAAGCTAAAACTTAGTTTAATAATAAAAAATAATTTAGAAAACCTTTTATTAAACTAAAGTACTTCAATAGCAGCTTCAACCAAGATATAAGAATGCTTATATTCTTTAGCTAGGATTTTGTAACATAATTAATCTATATGTCTAGAAACAAAGAGTTAGAGCTTTTAATAATTATCATTCATAATCGCTTTCATATTAAAAGAAGGATATAAAATAAATCTATTATGAATATAGAGTTGCTTATTATAGCTAGAAGCACTTATTTACTTAATTAAAGTTTTATTTAATTTTTATAATTTTAGCAAAACAAACTGCATTTAGTTGTTTATAATACTTTTAATAGCAAGAAACAGAAATTTAAATTCTAACTTAATAAATCAATAACAAACTAGCAAAATAATTATCCCAACTCTAAGTAAGAAATATTGCCTCACTTTTATACTTGAGAAAGCTAGGAAAACAGCGAAAAGGTAACTAAACTCTTTAGATGCTTAATAAATTTCCTATAATTTTGTCTAAATATGAAATTTTTAATAACTGATACTAAGGACATTTGATATATTGCTTATAGAAAGATGAAGCTTTAGTTTATTGAATTAAAAGAAAGAAACTACTTACCATAAAGCTTTAGGACAAAGAAGCTGATGAAGCGGCTTCTGCATTTTACTAATAGAGAATCTATATACTAGGAGGAAATTGTGATTAAATAAGTTCAAATGATGCATATTCTATCAATATTCTTACTTAGCAGCATACAAAGCTTCCAGATTTAATACTAAGTGTTCATTGCTCAGCTGCTACAGTAATGAATAATTATCTATATTTAATATCTGGATATGGACCCCAATAAGAAAGTGAAAATGAATATGAATACAAGTCTGAAGTTTATTTTTAAATCTTTCTCATAAAAACATTGAGAAAAAAGAGTAAATGTAAATATTTAAAGAAGTGGACATAATGCATGCGCTATTCAAGGAAAAATATGGATAATGGGAGCTTATAATGGAGATTACCCTGACAGCATAGAAATTTATGACTAAATAAATGATAAATGAGAAATATCCAATTTAAAATTACCTGAGGAAACAACAATTTTCGGAATATGTGTAAAATCTCTAAAAATAATAGGAGGATACTATGAAAGAAATATATCTTAGAATCATATCTTTATATATAAAGATGGCAAATGAAAAGATATGAAATGGCAAAATAATATGCTCATTTATACTCCCTACCATCTGTATAAATGATTATATATACGTGGCTTTTAGATGCTCAATTAAAATGAAGTATTGCATTTATCGATCTTTTAAATTTTTAGGTTAGTACACTTTAAGTAGAAGAAATAAGATAATAATAAAACATTTCTGAAGAAAAAATACAGAAGAACGATATTATTTAGAGCTAGCTTCATATGAGTAAATAGCTTACACATTTTTTTAATTTTAAATTTTTATAAAAATAATAAATATAGATATATTAATTTAAACTCAAAATTTCAAGATGAATGATTCTAAAAATTTAACTTCATTGAAATATTTTTATTCTTAAAGAAATTTTATTTAAATATTACATTTAATGAGTAATATTTTCTAAATCGCTTTTTATCAAAAAGATTCTATATACTTCACAAATCTGATACTTTTCTAATTTTTCTTTTATTATTTTATCTTCCAATTCGATTTCTTTCAGCTTTTATTTTTATTTTTAGAAAAAAATTTTCTATTTCGTTTTTATTTCAACTAAGAAGACTTAGAATAATCTATGGTAGCTTTAGAGATAAATAAACTTAAAGGTTATATCCATTTTATTATCAATATACTCTAACAATATTTTCTTAAGCCTTCTAATTTTCTCATAATTTATTATTCTTAATCTAAGATTTCAATGATAGAAAAAGAGTCAAAAAACAGATTAAAACAAATAATAGAGCTTTTTTCAATTAATCCCACTTCTCTTTTAACTATAATTCTAAGAGCAAATTGATTAACTTTTCTATTTTCTCATCTTTTATGTTTCCAAAGAATTCTGATTTTTATTTGCTAAATACAAATAATTATCTTATGAAAAAAGTGAAATTATGTGACTTATATTTTTGTCTGTCTTTTTATATTTTATAAGGAACATACCTTATATAATCAGAGAAAATAAAGATCTATCACTAATAATTTTGAAATATAAAAATTTTAAGTAATAAATTGATAAAATCATAAGAAGAAAGTATCTGAAATTAAATGATATATTTAACTAAAAAAGTTTGAACTTTCTTTTTTAAATACAGATAAGATAAAAAATTTTAATAAGCTTATGAATCTAAAAGCAGGAAAAATATAAAATCACCAAAGCCAAAAAAAGCTAAATAAGTTTTTGAAGTTAAATAATTGATGTAGCATTAAATTTATTTTAAAGAGGTTATTTACTTAATTGAACTGTTAACAAATAAATTATCATTCTTAGATCACAAATTTTTTAAATAAATATTATTATAGATCGCGTAGTACCACGTTGATGTGCAGCTCTTTCAATATCAATATTAATAATAATGTAATAAAATAGATGTCGGATGCATTCAGGAGAACTGTATGTAATCTGGCGCAGTGTATACTGTATTGTGAGTAATCTCGCACTAGATGTTACCATGGAGAAAGACTAGCTCAGAAGAGACAAGCCTAACTTACTCGAGGATTATCGCTAGTAATAAGAACTTTTGACTGACGAACCTGCTAATGACTTTATTATTAATTAATTTTAACTACAAGAATTTTTGAGACCGGAAATTCATTTCCAGTTAGACGAACTTACGCTCTCTTTTTAAAAAATACCGGGGATATCCTGTTGTGTTCTAGACACTGCTGCTAGGGAGCTCCATAGCTATGAGAAGCCAGGCGTCAAGTCCCTACCAAGAGCGAATAATCTCAAAGACAGCGTTCTCTTCAGAAAATGATTCTGACCAGGAACTTTCTTAGCGAAAAGAAAGGAAGTTGTTCCTAGCCCATAAAACCAGAAAGTTTAATCAAGAAGGCCAATCTCAGCTACCACCATCTTTTTAATTATAATGACTTTAATATTAATTCTTATTTGAATCTTATTCAAGAAAACTGGAGCATTTTATCAAATTTCGAGAATAATCTTTAATAAATATATTCCCCGTTTGGAGAAGGTGACTTGACTTATCGGACGGCCCTAATGAAAAATAGAAATATTAGAATATTTTTTTAATATTGAAAGAGCTGCAACCAACGAGGTGTTATGCGCTCTATAATCATCCTTGTTTATTTATTTATTCATTAATATTAAAAAAAGGTGTTCTCATATTCTATTTTTCATTAGGGCCGATAATTAATGTAACTTCTACAAACGGGAAATATACTTATTAAAGATTATTCTCGAAATAATTAAAAAGATGGTGGGAGCTGAGATTGACCTTCTGAATCATACTTTCTGGTTTTATGGCTAGGAACAGATTCCTTTCCTGTCGCTGAGAAAGTCCCTGGTCAAAGTCAACCTTTGCAAAGGAACGCCTTCTTTTTGATTATCCACTCCTGGTAGGGGCTTGAAGCCTGGCTGCGCATAGCGATGGAGCTCCCTGGCAGCTGCTTTTCGAAAGCAACAGGATATCCCCGTTATCCCATGAAGGGAGTGTTGGGGTCGTTAAACTGCAAGAAGTTGCAGTCCAAAACTCTTTAAGTTTAAAATTAAGATTATTCTCGAATCTAAATCAAATGCTCCAGTTTTCTTGAATAAAATTCAAATAAGAATTAATAATAAAGTTATTAGCAGGTTCGTCAGTCAAAAGTTCTTATTACTAGCGATAATCCTCGAGTAAGTTAGGCTTGTCTCTTCTGAGCTAGTCTTCTCCATGGTAACATCTAGTGCGAGATTACTCACAATACAGTATATACTACACCAGATTACCTACTAGTTCTCCTGACCACAACCGATACCCATATTCTTTATAATAACTGTGAATATAATTGACCTTATTATAATTTACAACTCAAATTAGATTCGCAATCATATTTATAGAAACCTAATAGTCATATAGACATTATAATCCTTATATCTTTACTATGCAAGTTAAAGATAAAGTGAAGAAAAAATAGAATTGTACCTTCCCAGCTTTTTTTTTATTGATATATTAATAAATTCGAAAGTTTAAGGTAAAAAAATATATCTTTAAGAAGTCTCTAACCCCCTGTAATACCTTTTGCAAATTCCTGAAATCGGTTGTTTCCAAGGTCACTTTCAGATTTTCAGACAAATTCTGTTGTATCTTCTTCGTTCACAGTCTTCCATAGTTGATTAGATGGGAATTATTCAAGTCGTACAAGATTCCATTTCATATTCTTTATCGTATTACAAGACTTTCTTCATTTCCTCCATAAATTATACTGCTACTACAGATGAGGCATTTTTCCTGTAATGGATTTCCTTTTTCATCTATTCTTCATTTCAAATGTTTTATTATTCTTCTATTTTTATCCATAGGATTAGTATTTTGGTTTTTGATTTTCTATTTTTGCTTCAATTCGATTTGTTTTAATCTTAAATAAATAATATCGTTCATTTCGTAGAGTTGTTCCATCTGTATGTCAATTAATCAAATCTGATGTTCAATGTAGTTTTATTCTTATTTCTTGGGGCATTGCTTTTTTTCGTTTTACAGATGCCATTATTGAACTTAGTTTAATTCTTCAATCTGTTTTTACAGAATTTGATTTTAGTCTATTAATGCTAAGACAAGCTTTGTAATCTCCTCCTTCATCATTTCTTAGATCTGTTCTTTTTTAAAATCCCTGATGTCCATGAAGGAGTTAAATGTCCTAGTCTATGTCTGAAAGTTGCTATTATTTTGCTTCTTAGAAAGGTTCTCAGTCGACGTCGTTGCATGTTGGTGTTTCTAGGGTTATCTGAGAGGTTTTATTTAGAGTTGCTCCTATGTGGCTTAAGAAGAAAGTTAAGATTTGGAAGATGATATGGGTAAAAGAAATGTGGTTCCTGCCTCCCCCTTTTTCTAGATGTTACAGAAGCCATTCTTGAAACTTTCCTTTATATTTTTCACTGATATATTATACTAATAATAATACTATTAATTTAATGTTTTCCGTTCTAGGGATTTTCAGCCCTGTCAGGAGGACAGCAGTTCATTCTCCCTGCTAATAATCATAAAAGTTTTGGAGCCCAATACTAGCGAGATTGGAAGCTCGGGTTTCCCCAGGTTTTCCTTCCTTTTACTTTATTTAGTTCAATCTTGATCTTGTATATTGAACCATCCGGATTACAATACATTCTTTTCATTCTTGCTTCTTCTTTTTTCTTCTTTTGTTGCTCTTTTATCCAATAGTTTCTATATTTCTATTAGAATTTCTAACACTTCCAATAAAGATGTTATATGCTTCCAAAGCAGAAACATTTCTTTTTTATTTTGAATTATTTTCCTTGATGAGTTTGCTCTTTTTAGGCTTCAATTACTATTTTTATGGCTTCAGTTTTTCATTACTCTTTATTAAATGCTTATAATTTCTCTTCTATTTTTCCGGTTTGTTATCCAGTTCAGTCTTTTTCTGAAGCTAATTTTAAGATTAGTTATTTTAGCTTTGTGATATTTTTCAAAAGGTTCTTAGCTATTTTTCTAAGACATGAGTCTTGATTCTATTCTTTCTGCTAGGTTAAGTTGTTACATTAGCTTCTCATTATTCTTCCTTTGCTTTTTGACCTCTTTCTGGAAGTTTATTACAACTTTACTGAGTTGTTCCATGCTCATCTGGCCAGAAGTGTTGAACTCTGAGACTTCCTGGTGCAAAGCAGACTTCGCCTGTTTTATAGGGTTAAAGTTAAGCGTAAGAAGACTGCCCGATATTTGCCTCTGGTTTGCTCTCCTTCTTTGAGGAGGTGGTATAGAAGCCCTTTTTGAAGACTTCCATTTTTAAATCTACTGATATATTATAATTTCTAAATTTTAAAACTAGTTTATTAGATATTAAAGGCATATTCACTATTTTCAAACACGAAGCATAACTAAATAAATATTTGGCTCCTTATTTTAAAATTTCTTAAAAATAAACATACTTAAATATAAATTTACTGGATAGCAAACCTTGTATCTACAATAAGTAATTTGAAATTTAATATTCTATAAGCAATAAAAAAGTCAATCAATTGCAGTACTAAATAGAATTACTAAATTCAGAACCAAAGGAGGGATAAAGTAAATGAAGGCATGCTAATATTACTAGAGTGAAATAATTGTAGTTAAGATAAGTAAAATGTAGCATCTAATGAATAAAATAAGATAAAAAGAAGCTTAATTTTAAATATAAACTTTTATATTTCATACTCTTCTTTCTTTTGAAGTTAATCTTTATTTTACTTTTTTAATCTCTTTTGCTCTTTAACAGAAAGTCTCTTGATAAGATACATAACCTTATTAAGGTCTTGAATCTAAGAATAGAGAAACTCTATGAATACTTAGCATTTTAAAATATCTTAGTTGAGCAACTAAATTAGGGAGTAGCAAGTTAATTATTAATTTTGTAGGAACTAGTACAATTAACAATTTTCCAATCATATCAAAGATAAAGGAGTCAAATCATACAGCTTAAAATCGAAATAGACTAGATACAGTAACTGAGTAGCAAGAACTAGATTCTTAGAACTATATAATTTAGTTTAATTAGCAAGACTCTACTATCTAATAGCAAGAGCTTAAGTAAACTACAAACAATAAACTAGATAAACAATTCTCTTTTGGAGGGAATTTCTAAAAAGTATCGCATTTAAGATAATAAAGAAGTTTAATAGCTTGAAAAGAAATTATAGCTTGAAAGATAAACTTAAATAAAATACTTTTCCTTTAAAAAGCAATGATAAAAGAGTAGTTCTAGATAATGGCAGAGTGATGAAGTAATTTAGAAGCTTAAGAAAGAATTACAAGAGAGTTAGAGAGAATTAAAATAAATTACAGCTACTTTCGGAATAATTAATTCAGCCTAACTAATTGGGAAAAACATAACTAGTAAAATCTTTACGATAACTCCTACTTATAAGAGTTAAATGATTATGAAACTTACAGTCAAGTAATATATTCATAATAAAATCAAATAGACAGACTTCACTAGTAAAGCAAGATCATTAAGCGAAGTGTAAGAAATAGACCTGAAGAAGATTCTTAATTATAGCTTTTGTTTAATTCTAGTTACTTAAGTCTTTCAATTCTTAGTTTCTTAAATTACAGTTTGCATTTCCAGTTTCAGAAAAAATGATTAACTAGTTAATAACTAAAGCTTCTATAAAACTTCTTTATTAATAAAAAGAATCTAGCAAATAGGTAAAAATAGTTATATGAATGGAACTAATGTAAGAATGGTATAAATAAGGGTATAAATAGAATAAAAGTATAAAGCAAATTACTTGAAATATAGTATTTAATTAAACTTTCAATTTGTGATACTTAAAAGTTATAATGATATCTTTAAAACTTAAGTTAATCTAAATAGGAATAAATAATTGAATTAAGCTATATTAAATTATTATATTTAAATGAGGAAAATATTTAAAGGCTGTAATTATTATTTCTATATAAATTCCTACTTTTTAAGTTTACAATTCATCTTTTCTTCTACTTTCTTGCCATAAAATATATTTAAGTATCAGATTCTTTCGTATAGCACTCTATTACTTTACATCCTCATTTATAATAATTATTAAGTTGTGGTTTTAAATAAAGAGGCTTATAATAAATAAATTAGTATAATCTAAATAACTGCTATTTAAAGCATAGGCTAAACAATTATCTAAGCACTATACAAATATAAACTGATACAATGAATAAGTTAAAAATACAAGTTATAAAGGAATTTCTATTTAAGATTTATAGAAAGTAGTTCTAAAATATCCTATTTAGATAATTAAAACTTATAAACTTAGCTTTAAAATGGTAAAAGGTAGGCTAGTGTTTATAGTCTAAGCTAAAACTAAACATTTTGAAATAATAAATAGATTATATAATAAATAGTAGTCTATTTAAAGACTAATAAAATTAGGATATAAAAATGTTTTAACTAGTATTTAGTATTCCTTAAATATTCTTAGATATCTTTAAGCATTTATTTAAAGCATAATTCAAAATTTTTAAATTAATTAAATAAGGATTGCTTAGATGAAGATATAAACTATTAGCAAAAAGATGTAATTTTATTTAAAAATTTGTTATATAAAGCGAAGGATAAATAAGTACTAAAGCAACCAAAGCTATATATATTAGTATTTTAAAGCATTAGTAAAATGTTCTATATGCTATATTATTTACTTTGTATATAATTTCTATGAATCATGCCATCTAATAATTTAAATTTGCACTTAATAACTTAAAAGAAATTTGATTCTATCTACATAATAATAATAATAATATTAATTTTAAGTTTTCCGTTTTAGGCATTTCCAACCCCGTCAGGAATATAGCAGTTCATGCTCCCTCCTGTTAAATATAAAAGTTCGAGTCGCCCAATTTTAGCGAGATTGGGAACTCGGATTTTTCCAGGTTTTCCTTCCTTCAACTTGTCTTGGTTCCATCTTAATCTTGTATATTAAACCATCCTGATTGCAATACATTCTTTTCATTCTTGCTTCTTCTTTTTTCATCTTTTGTTGTTCTTTTGTCCAATAGTTTCTATATTTCTATTAGAATTTCTAACACTTCTAATAAAAATGTCATACGCTTCCACAGCAGAAACATTTTTTTTTAATTTTGAATTATTTTCCTTGGTTTGTTTGCTCTTTCTAGGCTTCAATTTCCATTTGTATAGCTCCAGTTTCGCTTTACTCTTTCTTAAAAGTTTACAATTTCTCTTCTACTTTTCCGAGTCTGTTATCCCGTTCAGTCTGTTTCTAAAGCTAATTTTAGGATTCGTTAGTCTGTCTTTGTGAGATATTCCAAAAGGCGTTAAGATCTCTTTCCTAGGATATAAGTCTTGACTCATATCCTTCTGCTAGGTCTAGCTTTGCCATCAGCATATCATTGTCCTTTTTCAATCTCTTGGCCTCTTCCTGGAGGTTCAGTACCACTTTGATGATCTACTCCATGCTCATCTGGCCAGAAGGGTTGAACTTTGATACCTCCTGGTGGAAAAAAAACTTCATCTGTTTCCTCGGTTTCTCGCTTGAGGTTGGAGTTTCCATGTGTATATTCTTCTAGGTTGGCTTTAGTTCGTTTTGTTAGATTCCAAGTTGTTAGTTTAGTGTTGGTTAAGGTTGTGATAGAGAAAATTGTTAATATTATTAAGACTTGGTTTCTTGCTTCCTCCCTTACTTTTTGGCTTAGGAAGAGGTAGTATAGAAGCCTGACTTGAAACCTTCAACCATTTTTAAATTTATTTTTTATTCTATCTACATTTTAAGAAAATAATTTAGTCTAAATTTAAAATATCTGGAATGCATTTTAGATAGTTTAAGATAGTGGATATCATAATGAATAGATATTTTGATATACATCTATATGTTTATATGTATAGTTTTAAATAGGTTTACTTTTAAAACTTTATTAATTCATATAAACAGTATTGATACACTACTATACACTTTAGTATTTTATTATAGCTGACATGACTCATCGGACCTCTAGAATTTAACAAGAAACATGAGAGCATTTTTTTTAATATTAAATATTAATATTGAAAGAGCTGCGCGCCAATGAGGTACTACTCGCTCTATAATCATTTTTATTTATTTATATATTAAAAAATGGTTAGCTTCAAGAAGGGTTTTTAAACCACCTTCTCAATGTAGGAGAGAAAACCTGAAGCACTTTCTTCTACCACGTCTTCGCTTTAATTAGTCCAACCTTCTTTATTACGAATGGAAACCAGACTTATAATTTAAGCTCTCAGACTACACGGAACCATTTTCACTGATCAAAGAAACACGATATAATAAAGTACTCAACGGAAAAAGGATACCAATATATCTATGTTTGGACGGATCTCACTAAAAGGAGGAGCATAAAATAAGAAAGGAATGAAGTGGTAAAAAAGAGTCACAACCTAAGCTATAATTTAATAAAAGAATGAACAACTAATCTCAGCCAACGTCCCTGAAGAATAAATGGTAAGAGTCTACTAAAATGCCTATGATGATCTATCAGATATGGTGGTCGCAGTTTATTCTAACCACTATCTGGAAAATACTGATTTAGTAGAGAAAAAGACCATAGACTAAGAAGTAATAAAAGTGTTTAGAAATCAAATATAAAGCGAGTACGGACAAGCAGTGGCCAATTTCATCGTCAAATAAAACTGAATAGTATATTTAATATTCAACAATGATGAAAGATACTAACAATTCGCTTAATTCAGGGAATGAACATTCAAAGGTGCTAGAATTCCTATCCAAGCAAAAAACTAATTAGAATACTTTGACATTCAAAACTACCCAGTTTACTTCATAATAAACGAATATTCAAACATGAAGGAAGTAATGGAAGTAATGAGACAATATGGAAAATCTAGAGGAGAGGTATAGCATACATACCCAAACACTACGATGCTAACAGGTAGCAGTGTAGTGTACTTAGATTTAAAGGATAAAGACGAAGCAAAAAGGATACCAGAAGTAATAAACCTGAAAGGAAGCAAAATGAGAATATAGTACCCAGTAAACTTTATCTGCTGTCTATGCAAAGTGAAAGGGCACACAGATCAACAATGCAGAAGATTGGAAGCAGCAAAAAGGAAAAAACTACAAACAAGAGAATTAGAGATGCTTGAAGGAGAAGTTAAATTAGCAATAAACAAACCAGAATAAAAAGGAAATCAAGCAAATAAGAGGATAATTGAAGAAGGAGAGTAAATGATTATAGAAGAAGCAAGGGAAGAAGAGAAAGAAATAAAACGAGGATAATAGGAAAATAATTAAAACAATTAAATAATTAAATAATAAAGAATCTTTTATACTAAATGAATAAATAAGAATTATTTTTCATCAAAATGGAATTGGACATATGTAAGGCAGAGGGATAGAGAAATGTTCATAGAACTAAATAAAATAGCGATGCTTAAATAAATATCAGCAAAGGCTTAGTGTAATCATCCTATAATACTAATACCATCTATTTCTAACTGGAATAATCTAAAATTAAAGATTGCACTTATAAGACTTTAAAGTTAATCTGAAAAATTTAATAATAAAAATATGCTAAGATAGTAAAAACTCTTAGTACCTTAAATAAATTTTAGGAGGAAAGTTAAAATAAGTAATGCTTTAATAATCAAGGAATAGAAAAGATTAAGATATCGCAAGCACATAATTTTATATTCCAGATAGGAATATATATAATTTTTAATGAATTCAAAACTCTATAATTGAAAAATATAAAATTAATATAATTTTTTATGAAATATAAACTAAAGAAAAAGAACTCGATAGACGAATGCAAGTAATGGACAATTTGAAAATTTAAATAACTGAGTAAATCAACATACTGAATAATTTAAAAGAATGTCCTCCAAAACTAACAATCTATAATCAGTAGAAATTGAAAATAATAACATGTAAGAGCAAAAACTAAGATAGCATACATAAATAGACTATGTAAAAGAATTCAAATACTAGTAAAGTAGCTAATGTCAATATTTTGCTAATATTGAATCAACAGCACTAGAAAAAATTGTTAAAAGCAGACTAAAAAATTGTAAATTGTAGAATAAGCTTTTCTAGAATTTGATCATGAAATTAGCTTATAAAATTGATTGAAGTTGTAAAATAGTTAAATAAAGAAATGTTAAAAGAAACCTAGAATGAAGTAAATGAAAGACAAAATTAAAGCAAAATATGAGTGCTGCTAAAAAATTATTGAACTGATTTAAGAAAAAGTAAGCTTTAACAATAAGCTTTAATGTTTTTTAATTCTACAAAAAAGATATCATACTTGAGAAAAGGATTCTTTCCTGTTCAAAGGAAGGAGCACGGAACGCAGTAGAGCTTAGAGAATGCTAAAAAGAAGCAGAAAACGACCCATGATGCAATAACGCCTACCTCAGAGGAGAAACCAATGAAATAGACAAAATCCGCCTTACACTAGGATGTAACAGAATTAAATCCTTCTGAGCTTGGAACAGCTTATTAATGCGGTATTAAACCTCTAGAAAGGGGTTAAGAAACTCCAAAAGGAAAATATTAAGCTGACAGAGTAAATCTAGCACAAAATTTTAGATAAATTTGATCTCAGAATAATTAGATAATAGAGGGAGATTGACGCTCTATGAAAATATTAACAAGAGTAAAACAGCTAAAAAAATCTTAGATCCAGTAGATATAGCTAAAATACATAGCTGGAAATTAAAATTTCAAGCCAAGGACAAATCGAACTAACTGAAAGGAACTTAACAAAAACGACAAAATAGAGATTGAAGAAATGGGAGAAAAAAATATACATAAGAACAGCGAGATAGACTAGATTTAGAGAGAAATTATATTTCTGTTGCTAACTAGGTTACTTATACAAGTAGTACAAGAAACTCTATTAATTCAAGGAAAAATACTGAATTAAAAAAAAGAAGAGAAATATTATTCTGCAATTGGGAAAACGAAAGGGAATCAAGATATATTGAGGCTCATTTTAGCAAAACCTATATAAAGAAGACGACAAGGATTAAAGCAAATAGAGGAGATGATCAAATTAAAAAATTTATTTAAAGCGGTAGGTGTGAAATCGACTGCTAAACAATTTTAAATAAATAAATATTTTTAAATTCTATTACTGAATGTAAAAGATAAGGACTTTGGTAATTAATTCACCTACATCCTGAGAACATATAGTTTTATCTTATTATATGATTGAAAAATGGATGATATACATTAGTCAGCCAAGTAGATAGACCAACAAAGAGTATAATACATTACGAGTACTTTCATGATAGATACCAAACGGATAAATATGGACGTGCCCTTGGTGTGATAACTCTATTTATTTGAGAGCTCCCTTTATTGGTATGAGAAGTTGATTAATGGTTCAGTATCAGTGCTTAAAGTAATGGGCATGAAATCCAGGTATCATAGTTCTCCTATCTTCACAATTGCTAATCTGAGTAGGAACAAAAAGAATTCTAAAGACATGACTGAAACCATTAAAAGGTTTTACGTAAAAGAAATCAATTTGTTTGCGAAATATAGCACAATATCTTAATTTCCTGTATTCCCTTCTAACTCCAACTTTCATAAAGAATTTTAATATTTGGGAGAATGGAGGTAATCAATTTTGCTTTCAAAAACGGAGAATAGAAGAAATTATAATCAAAAAGACTAGGTGAAGCTAGAAACACTTCTAGAATATTACTAACTGTGGGATTTAGTTTAATTTTAAATGATGAATCCAAATAATGGTAGTACCACGTTTATTTATTAATTTACTTCTTTTTAGCTTTTTTATCTTGGTATTATATAAAAAGTTAATTCAATCCTTACTTAAACAAAAAGACAAACTACTTAAATATGAATTATGAAAAAGAGAAATAAAAACTATTCTCAGAGAATCAAATCCTAAAATCTCAAACCTAAGATATGTATGAAAAATTAGTACTTTGGTATAAACCACAGTGGAAACACAATAAGAAAATAGCTAATTGAAAAAATATATTAACAACAATTGGAAATGCAATAGGTAAACTTTCAACTAAAATAAATAGAAGATAGATTCAATTAAATTACCTTTCAGTAATAATCTAGAAAAACTAAAACAATGGAGAATCTATGGATATTGAGAAGGACTAAAAACCATGTCTCCTATAAACAGATAAATATATTAAGATGATGTTTCTGCAAGATAAACCTATTGAGGTAAGTTAAAAGTTTAAGATTAAGTAAAGAAGAAAAGAGACTTTGAAGAAAACTGAGTTAAATATATTGCATGATAGAAGATTAAATTTATGGAATGAAACACTATCAAGGAATGGAATTATATGAATGAATAACAGAAGTGAACAATAGAATAATGAAGAAAATATTAAAGGAGCCTCAAGATGTATAGAACTAGAAGAGGAAGAAAATATCTGATCTTCAGAACAAGATGAAAACTGAGCAAAAGAAAAGAGAACAAGAAATCTATGAGCAATTTCGCAGGAAACAGCAGAAATTTTAAAAGAACAAATAAAACTTAACTTTAAAGTGATAAACCTAATAATGGTAGAGCCACTATAATTATTTATTATCTTTAATTAAATCTTCAATCTTATTTATTTCTTTAAAATGAGAAACTTACTATTAAGATAAAATTTATTTAGAAATTTACTTAATCAATTTTATTCTTTAGATGCATTTAGTTAATTATGTAGTAGTTTCTAGTCTTTTGAGTAGGTTGAATGTTTTCTTTAATTTTAAAATATGACTAAAGAGTATTTCTAAACTGGGTTTGCTCAAGCTAAGTTAATATATTTAGTTTCGTATGCTAATAAATTAAAAAAATGTAATATTTCCTTGCAAGATAATTTCAAATAAGAAAGTATTCTAGCATTTTACAAAAGGAGCTAAAAGTATGAGTCTTAAAACCCATTTAATTTAAATTCCTAATAAAATCTAAAATAAAAGTATAAAAATTCTTTAATTCACATCTATCAATCTACTTTCTTTAAGCTGCTTAGCTTATATTTTTGATTTATTTATAATTTGAACTATCAAATTATAATTCTAGACACTGCTAAAATAAGAAATTTTCCTTAGTAAATAGATATATCAATCCATCTATATTTATTTAGTTAATTATATCACTATTATTGGAGCACTGATAAAAGCTAAATACCAAATAATAGAAATATGAATAAAGTAGTATATTAATTACAGTTAATGCATATAAAGGTATTGTAGATACTATTAGCCTATCCCTTTAAATTCTTAGTAAATAAATAGAGTATCTCTATGTATTTTTATTATCTCTTTAAGAAATTATAGCTATTTAATAAAATTTAAATAACTATTTTCTTCTTTATTAATGAAGTTAGAATGAAATGTATTAAATAAAAATGATATATATATTTGCAGAACATATATCTTTAAATTCACATATATTTGTATCCCCTTTTTTCGAGTAACCCTCTATGAAACAGAATGCAAATGTATCTCAATTTTATTTTAAATAATAAGGTTTTCGGTATCTCAAAAGAAATGATTTTTAATTATTTTCCTTTTATTATTCTATGTGTTTGCTAAGTTAAAATACTTATACATCTAAATCTATAAGATACCTATTAATATTAATAATCATTTGAAGAAACTTTTAAATGATCTAGGAATTATTCATATATTTGCTAATTTAGATGCAAATTAATAATTTTTTATTTATTGTATCTCACTTCAAATCCTCTACTGAGCATTTCTCCAATTCTTTAATATGTAGTTCCTGCTACTCTTTAGTATTTTTTCTTTATTCAAATAAATCAAATTTTGCTCCATTATCTGACTTATCGTCTTTCAAAAGCATTTTTTAGAAATTTCTAACTTTAGATTCTTAATTAATTATTTGTTTTAGATCTGTTTGAGCCCTTCTTTCTTTTTTTTACTAACTCTAATTCTCCTGAAAGCTCACTTAATCTAATTTAAAAACTTACAGCTTTTTTGAAAATTATTCTGAGAAACCTATACAGTCAACTCCATTGTCTCTAAAAGATTAGCTCCCTTATTTTCTATATACTACTTATATGATTATACATCTGATTATTTAAGATGAACTTCAAAGGCTTTATTCATTTCTTCAACTCCATGCAGATGAAGTAAATAATCTGGATCGGTTAATTGTATACTCGTAAAGTACATATTTTTCTTCTTATCTATCATCTGCCGTTATTTATGCTTTTCGAGATACTCTTACTTCGATTTAAACTAGTAAACCCATCTGACTAGCTCGCTTACATCTCTTATGTCTGTTTGTAGAAATTTTTCCTCTTTTCTGCTTAATAAATATGCTATGATCATGATAATTGAACTTCCTATTATTATTAAAATATATCAAATATTCTACTCTTTGATAATTATTACTTTTAGAGTCCCAATCACTCCTATGTAGAAAACACATATTAAGGATCAAAGTCATGCAACACCAAATTTTTTATAGGAGCATGGTTAAAGTCTCTTTGTTATAATAATGAAGATAGCTACTCATAGTAAGTAAAGGAACGCTTGAGCTTTATCACTATCTTCTTCTATCTTCTTTGTAAGCACAATTAAGGAACTCTCTATTGTTAAAAATATTAGGTAGATATTTCTAAACTTTATATGAAGAAGATGTCCTTGAATCTCTTAATAAAAAGGCCGAAAATAGCAAATTACAGGAAGGTAAAAAAATATCCCAAAACAAACCGAAATCGTAACTGCTTTATGATCTCCAGTCCAGCAATCTTTCCAACAAGTTTTACCAAAAATACTTTCATCGAAGGACAATTCTCCATCCCTGTTACTATCATATGCTTTTGTACAAATAAAAATGTCAATAAAGTTGTTCAAAAGAGGTATGTAGCAGATCTAAGCAACCATTGGAGTCATATAGTAAGATAATATTCCAATCTTTTAAAGTATTTTATTTTTATTAAACTCTAACTTCAAAAATAGAGCCAAAGATAAACTTACGAAAATAAGAGCTATTATTACACTGAATACTTAAGTTCATAAAGACTCTTTCTCATCTACATTCAGAGCTCTTATAATATCGCCTAGAAACAGATCTTTTATTATTTAGACTTCCTTTTAGTAAGTTTCTATGCTAGGTCCTAAAACTATAAACTAGATAATGATAATAGCCATATACAAAGTTTAAAAGATATCTTGCACTGTTATATAAACACTTGTCTCAAGATATTGAAGTTTATATTTATGCCAATCAAAGCATGCTTTGCATGTAAAAAATGATATTAGTCCTAAAATTATTGCTAAGACTATATATTTTACATTTGTACCTTTAGAAAATGTTTTTTTTATCTCTCTCTTAAAAAGGACAATCTAACTTTCAATGATCCAAATACTCACCGGTAGTTTCATCTCCTCACATTGCTGGCTAGTCATAAATCCAAACCATTTCACAAGTTGGACAATATTTTCCTATCTATTCAACTGACCAGTTTCCAGTTTCTATCTTTCTGTAGTTTCATATGTAATATTAAAGTTAAGCTCTTTCATTTTTAGTGCTTTCAATTTGGATTCTTCCAGTCGCTCCTATTATCTAATACTTTCTCATCTTAGTAACTAAAGCACCAAACTACAAATAGTCTTCTCCATCCTTGATTAATTTAGCTAGTGAATTGGCTGCTAGATAAACTAAGTCAAACTCAAATGCTGTAGCTCCTATTGTAGCTTCTATCTAAAAATATTCTTCATATCCATCTTTAATTTCTTGGCCAAATTCTCCAACTCATGCTTAATTGAAAAACTATACACTACCTCTTACTAGTTCCTTAAAGTGGTCTGGATTTTCTCCATAAGTTTGAAAATTCATAAGAAGCCACTCCGAACCAAGGATCTCAACATCTCCACTTCTAGCCCCTAAGTCATATAAATATTGAACGCATTGCCAAGTATCATCTAAATAGTGAAATATAATGATTATTCTAGAAACTTTATACATTTCTTCCACTATTGGATGTCACTCAGAATCATTTGCTACTTTTACGACTGCAGGAAGTAAAGTATTATTGTTTAATATGTTTATACCAAACTGTTTTGCATTTGCTACAAAACTTATGCCTATTCCTTACGGCCATGCTGAATTTCCAACTGCCATCGCTACGTTTTTTCATTATTTATCAGCACAATATCTTGCAATTAGGAGACCTAGAAATGCATCACTCATAGTTGCTCTTACATATCAAGGAAAGTTTTCCATACTTGAGAAGTTTGGTGATTTGTTTGCTCCTCCAGTTTATTGAAGTCAACCAATATCTTTGAAGAATTAATGCACACCTAAGCCTGCACTACTAGCAGCTGCAGTACATAAAAACAACCCTAGGTCATTCTTCTTGATATTAAACTCTTTCAGTACATAGTTATACTCATAGACAGTTGCTCCTGTATAAACCAAAGTATTTTTTAGTTTATAGAAGGGAAGAATTTCAGGATGGTCTTCAATATACTTAACAGCATATTTCCTTCCGTTATAATAATTAGTAACCCACTCAATGTATGATCCATCTGGGTTATAATTATCACTCTCCATACTAATTGGAATTTGAATATCTCCTCCTGTAGGTATAGAAGTAGTTGCTGTTGGTCATACAATTGACTTGCTTTAAATAAAGTGTGATAAGTTTAATGTTCCTACCTAAACTATTTTCTCTTACTAGATGTTAAGAACTTAAAACTCAATAGGTACTAGAAATTTACTTTTCTTAGCATTTTTTACTATTAACTCTTTAAGTTCATAAGAGTTTACATAAAAGCTTCTTCACTCATCAAGTCCTTACAACAAAAGCTCTGTACAGTATATTTCAAATTCTTCTTCCGTTAAAGTTACTTTCTAACCAAAGTTTAAGCCTATCAAGCCATCTACTGTTTTACTGCTTTTTCAAAATTGGCGAGTTTATCTGAAGCTGGAAATATAAGCAGTTCCTTTATTTCAGTTATTGGAGTTCTACGCTAATTAGACTATCCAGAATAATTAATCTTAAGCTGAAACGTAGTATATCTAGGTTCCATAGGCCTTCAAATAAATAGGTATAACCTTCGTTAAGGAATCAGAATAATAGTCTGAAAGAATTTGATAAACTCTATTCACTGATACTTGCTATCTTGTTAAATCAGCCTCTTGAGATTAATCTACATCAGTAAAGAAACCTATTGTAGATCAATTTCAGAAGGTGAAGAAATTATTAACGCAAGCTGCTACATCTTTATCTGAAGGAATAATAAAGAAACTAGACTACAAACTAGGGTTTTCTTTATCGAGAATAAAGTTAACCAAGGAAAACTCTAAAGCAAATCTCTATATTTAAAAAGAGAACTGCTCATTAAAAGTACCATCTATTACTATATAGCTCTTCAAATCCTTTACTTTCTATAAGACTTATTCTATTTCTAGTAAATTCCCCACCTAAAAGTCCAAGAGGCTGAACTAAAACTTATTACCTTCAATAAAGTTGTTAAGCTAGCTTAGCGCTTTCTAACCGAATTAATAGTCTCTATATAAGAATCCTATTTCTAAGGATGCCGTACTGGCCAGCAAAAGACAAAGAAGGAATAATTTCATATTTAAATTATATTTAGAAATATAATAAGCATAATCTAAATAACTTTACTAAATATAACCAATTCTATTATTATACAACTCAAAGGTATGTTTATTAGGTAATACTTAGAAAATTTCAGTCTCTCATAAGATTAAAAGTTATTTTAGTTTAATTAATACTATATATAAGCTATTAAAGCTAGAATCTCTTTGCTAAGAGGAAGAATTTATTAAATATAGCTTTGATCAAATAACTTTAAAGCTCTTCTTTTATTTAATAATCTATTTTAAACTTAGCTTTACTTTGGTGACTTGCTATTTGTTTCCAGATATACAAAACTAGTTAAAGCTCTTTATCTGCCAAAGTTTATAAGTGATATATAATCTAATTTAAGATACTTTCTATTTAATGCTTATAACTATTATAGTGATATATCTCTAGTTCATCATTTAGCTATTTTTAAATATTGATAAATAGCTTTCAAACACCACTTAACTTCAAATTTTTAAACATTACAAGGAGTTACCAAACTAAAGCAGAGCTGTATTAAATTAGTGCCTGCTATATCTTAAAGAATCATATAAGACAATAAAGATTACTTTTTGTATCTTTTAGAATCTTAATAATGCTAAGTTCATTAGAGCGCTAAGGTAAACTAAGCAAAGAACATTAGAGGATATTGAGACATTAAATAAGTTTAAGCTTGCAATTTTTATTCTTTATGCTACCCTCTTTATTCTGAATATTCATAATTTAAAGTTAAAAACCAAGAAGCTACAACTTGCTCAAAAAATAAGAAAATAGATGAAAGAGATACTGTTTGGAAGTTAAAAGGGACAATTAAAGGTTAGGAAGTTAATAGTCACTATATTAAAAACTAAAATAGTGCTTAACTAAACATATCGAGAAAAATAGAATATTCAAACATTTGTTCTTGAGACTAAAAATTAAATCTTTTAAATTTTCTTAATCTGCTTTTTCTTAAGTTCTCTATATTAATATGCACATGCTTCTTCTAATTTTCATGACTACTAAAAATTCTAAACCATGTTTAAGGCGTTTACTCCTTATAATGATAGTTCAAAGTAATAGCGCTCATCTGAAGTACTTCAGGAATTTATTATTATTATCCTGTATCTTCTGCTTGAAGTGTAGAAACATAAACTTCAAAAGATTGATAATAGCAATACTTCTTTTAGATTGAGCACACTGATACACATATATATAGTCATATATACGGATGGTATGAAAATAGCACATTTCTTTACCTTTACACTAGTTATTCATATCTTTCATAGTATCCACCTATTATTATTAGAGGTTTGACGCAAATTTGGAAAAGAGTTATTTCCTCAGATAGTTTTAGATTATAAATTCCTGCTTTATAATTAATTTAGTCATATTTCTTTACTATCAATGTTCATATTTAACTTTTGTCTATAAAATTATAATAAAGCTTTAGTGTAATATCCTAAGAACTAATACCATCTCTAACAGCAATCATCTAAAATTATAAACTTGCAAGATCTTAAACTTAATCTCCAAATCAGAGCTCTGCTAAGATAGTGAAAATACCTATGTTTTTAGGGTGAAAGTTAGAATTGATAACACTTTAATAATCAAGGAACAGCAAAAGATAAAGATATTGTAAACACAAAATTTTATATTCCAGGTAGAAATAAATATAACTTTAATTGAATAAAAGATACTATAATGGAAAATATATCATTGATATTATTCCCTCGAAGTATAAGCTAAAGGACAAGAACTCGAGAGACGAGCGAAAGTAATGGATTATTTAAAAAATTAATAGCTGAGTAATAGCATTAAGAATTACTTTAAAGTACTATATCTCAAAGATAAGAAATTAGATTCAGTAGACACAGAAAATAATAGAGTGCAAGAGCAAAAACAAAGATAGCACACATAAATAGTCTATGTAAAAAGTTAAAAGACTGTAAAGTAGCCAATAGTATTCATGTTATTAGTACTGAATCAACAGCACTAGAAAAAATGTAAGAAAGAAGATTAGCGAAGTACAAGTTGTAGAATAAGCTTTATAAGACCTTAATGAGAAAATCCGCTTAGTAAAGAAAAAGATTGAAGTTGTAAAATAGTTAAATGAAGAAATATTAAAAGAAACATAGAATTAAGTAAAGGAAAGAGAATTACAATACTGCCAAAAATAATTGAGCAAATTTAGAGAAAAGTAAGAATTTTTAGGTAATAAGCTTTAATATTTTTAATTCTATTACAGAATGTAAAAGATTAAGATGCTACTAATTGGCTCACTTACTTCCAAGAAGAAATAAAACTTTAATTGTATTGCTTATTTTGATTTATTTAATTAATTATCTTAAATTATAATATCAAACTTATTTATTTTTAAAAGGAATAATTTTCTATTTAGAGTTTACTTTGAAAATTGGCTTTATTAATTTTATCCTTAAGTGTATTAAGTATTTTGTAACAGATCCTAGGTTTTTGAGTAGGTTTCATTTCTAAATTTAAGTTTGCAGCATGGCTTTAGAGTTTAGCTTCACACTAGATTGCTATTCTGTTTTTTATTTTTCAATAATTTAATTTCTTGGTTGATCAATTTCTGTGTCTGTCTAAATAAAGTAAGACAGCATTGTAGCATTTTAGAAAAGGAGTCAACCACATTTACTAAAGACTAATTTAAACATTAGGATTAAAAACATCTTCTAAAGAGACAGCAGTAAGCTTTAAACCATTCATTAGTTTGCTTCCTTTAATATAATGTATCTCTTTTAATTTTTCTATAGGTTTAACTATCAATTTTTAATTCTAGTAGCCGCTAAGTATTATGAAAGAAGGAATTTATAAACATAATTTAAAATAAAAGAAAAAAATGTTTTTCCTTCCTAATATACATATCTAAATACTTTATATTTGTTTAGTTAGTTACTAAGCATTGATTAAGGATTTAGAAAAAGATAACTTGAAATATAATAGAAATACGAATAAAGTATTATATTCATTCATGTATGTAATGTATATATAAGTGATTCTTTTATCAATTCCTTATAATTCATTCTTAGTAAATAGAGGAAAGAACTACCAACCTGTATTTCGTTTATAGGGAAACTAATTTATAAATGTAAACTTGCTTGAATTCGATAAATAAGATGAATGTATTTTGGTATTTTTAAGAATGTATAGTTAATTTTAATGATTTTGATGGATGTAGAATAAACTGTATAAAATAAAATGATATAAGATGCTTACAGAAATATATTCTTAAGATTTACCAGTTCAATTTATCTTTCGAAAATTTATGTATAACTAAATATAACTAAAGTCTAAAAAGTATAATGGTTTTTAATATTTTCTAGATTTTAAAAAGGAGTTTATCGCTTTTCTAATGATTCTCTAAAGTTTACATATTTTATATAATTTTCTACATGATTGACTATTAATATTCATAAGCAGTTGTAAATACTTTTAAATGATCTAGGAATTATTCATATATTTGCTAATTTAGATGCAAATTAATAATTTTTTATTTATTGTATGTCACTTCAAATCCTCTACTGAGCATTTCTCCAATTCTTTAATATGTAGTTCCTGCTACTCTTTAGTATTTTTTCTTTAGTAAGTTTTCTAAGATTTTGTTTCACTTTCCTACTTTTCAGTTTTATATAAAAATTCTTGAACATTTCTGGTTAGAGGGTCTTTATTACTATTTTATTTAGCGCCTTTTTTAGTGATATTCTAACTGCTCTCTTTATTCTCGTTTTCCTAAAAACTTATTTCATCTAATTTAAAAACTTACTGCCTTTTTGAAAATTATTTTGAGAAACTTATACAATCTAATCCATAGTCTCATCAATATTAGCTCCCTTATTTTCAACAAACTACTTATATGATTATACATCTGATTATTTAAGATGAACTTCAAAGGCTTTATTCATTTCTTCAACTCCATGCAGATGAAGTAAATAATCTGGGTCGGTTAATTGTATACTCGTAAAGTACATATTTTTCTTCTTATCTATCATCTACCGTTATTTATGCTTTTCAAGATACTCTTACTTCGATTTAAACTAGTAAACCCATCTGACTAGCTCGCTTACATCTCTTCTGTCAGTTTGTAGAAATTTTTCCTCTTTTCTGCTTAATAAATATGCTATGATCATGATAATTGAACTTCCTATTATTATTAAAATATATCAAATATTCTACTCTTTGATAATTATTACTTTTAGAGTCCCAATCACTCCTATGTAGAAAACACATATTAAGGATCAAAACCATACGACACCATATTTTTTATAGGAGCATGGTTTAAGTCTCTTTGTTATAATAATGAAGATAGCTACTCATAGTAAGTAAAGGAACGCTTGAGCTTTATCACTATCTTCTTCTATCTTCTTCGTAAGCACAATTAAGGAACTCTCTATTGTTAAAAATATTAGGTAGATATTTCTAAACTTTATATGAAGAAGATGTCCTTGAATCTCTTAATAAAAAGGCCGAAAATAGCAAATTACAGGAAGGTAAAAAAATATCCCAAAACAAACCGAAATCGTAACTGCTTTATGATCTCCAGTCCAGCAATCTTTCCAACAAGTTTTACCAAAAATACTTTCATCGAAGGACAATTCTCCATCCCTGTTACTATCATATGCTTTTGTACAAATAAAAATGTCAATAAAGTTGTTCAAAAGAGGTATGTAGCAGATCTAAGCAACCATTGGAGTCATATAGTAAGATAATATTCCAATCTTTTAAAGTATTTTATTTTTATTAAACTCTAACTTCAAAAATAGAGCCAAAGATAAACTTACGAAAATAAGAGCTATTATTACACTGAATACTTAAGTTCATAAAGACTCTTTCTCATCTACATTCAGAGCTCTTATAATATCGCCTAGAAACAGATCTTTTATTATTTAGACTTCCTTTTAGTAAGTTTCTATGCTAGGTCCTAAAACTATAAACTAGATAATGATAATAGCCATATACAAAGTTTAAAAGATATCTTGCACTGTTATATAAACACTTGTCTCAAGATATTGAAGTTTATATTTATGCCAATCAAAGCCTGCTTTAAATGTAAAAAATGATATTAGTCCTAAAATTATTGCTAAGACTATATATTTTACATTTGTACCTTTAGAAAATGTTTTTTTATCTCTCTCTTAAAAAGGACAATCTAACTTTCAATGATCCAAATACTCACCGGTAGTTTCATCTCCTCACATTGCTGGCTAGTCATAAATCCAAACCATTTCACAAGTTGGACAATATTTTCCTATCTATTCAACTGACCAGTTTCCAGTTTCTATCTTTCTGTAGTTTCATATGTAATATTAAAGTTAAGCTCTTTCATTTTTAGTGCTTTCAATTTGGATTCTTCCAGTCGCTCCTATTATCTAATACTTTCTCATCTTAGTAACTAAAGCACCAAACTACAAATAGTCTTCTCCATCCTTGATTAATTTAGCTAGTGAATTGGCTGCTAGATAAACTAAGTCAAACTCAAATGCTGTAGCTCCTATTGTAGCTTCTATCTAAAAATATTCTTCATATCCATCTTTAATTTCTTGGCCAAATTCTCCAACTCATGCTTAATTGAAAAACTATACACTACCTCTTACTAGTTCCTTAAAGTGGTCTGGATTTTCTCCATAAGTTTGAAAATTCATAAGAAGCCACTCCGAACCAAGGATCTCAACATCTCCACTTCTAGCCCCTAAGTCATATAAATATTGAACGCATTGCCAAGTATCATCTAAATAGTGAAATATAATGATTATTCTAGAAACTTTATACATTTCTTCCACTATTGGATGTCACTCAGAATCATTTGCTACTTTTACGACTGCAGGAAGTAAAGTATTATTGTTTAATATGTTTATACCAAACTGTTTTGCATTTGCTACAAAACTTATGCCTATTCCTTACGGCCATGCTGAATTTCCAACTGCCATCGCTACGTTTTTTCATTATTTATCAGCACAATATCTTGCAATTAGGAGACCTAGAAATGCATCACTCATAGTTGCTCTTACATATCAAGGAAAGTTTTCCATACTTGAGAAGTTTGGTGATTTGTTTGCTCCTCCAGTTTATTGAAGTCAACCAATATCTTTGAAGAATTAATGCACACCTAAGCCTGCACTACTAGCAGCTGCAGTACATAAAAACAACCCTAGGTCATTCTTCTTGATATTAAACTCTTTCAGTACATAGTTATACTCATAGACAGTTGCTCCTGTATAAACCAAAGTATTTTTTAGTTTATAGAAGGGAAGAATTTCAGGATGGTCTTCAATATACTTAACAGCATATTTCCTTCCGTTATAATAATTAGTAACCCACTCAATGTATGATCCATCTGGGTTATAATTATCACTCTCCATACTAATTGGAATTTGAATATCTCCTCCTGTAGGTATAGAAGTAGTTGCTGTTGGTCATACAATTGACTTGCTTTAAATAAAGTGTGATAAGTTTAATGTTCCTACCTAAACTATTTTCTCTTACTAGATGTTAAGAACTTAAAACTCAATAGGTACTAGAAATTTACTTTTCTTAGCATTTTTTACTATTAACTCTTTAAGTTCATAAGAGTTTACATAAAAGCTTCTTCACTCATCAAGTCCTTACAACAAAAGCTCTGTACAGTATATTTCAAATTCTTCTTCCGTTAAAGTTACTTTCTAACCAAAGTTTAAGCCTATCAAGCCATCTACTGTTTTACTGCTTTTTCAAAATTGGCGAGTTTATCTGAAGCTGGAAATATAAGCAGTTCCTTTATTTCAGTTATTGGAGTTCTACGCTAATTAGACTATCCAGAATAATTAATCTTAAGCTGAAACGTAGTATATCTAGGTTCCATAGGCCTTCAAATAAATAGGTATAACCTTCGTTAAGGAATCAGAATAATAGTCTGAAAGAATTTGATAAACTCTATTCACTGATACTTGCTATCTTGTTAAATCAGCCTCTTGAGATTAATCTACATCAGTAAAGAAACCTATTGTAGATCAATTTCAGAAGGTGAAGAAATTATTAACGCAAGCTGCTACATCTTTATCTGAAGGAATAATAAAGAAACTAGACTACAAACTAGGGTTTTCTTTATCGAGAATAAAGTTAACCAAGGAAAACTCTAAAGCAAATCTCTATATTTAAAAAGAGAACTGCTCATTAAAAGTACCATCTATTACTATATAGCTCTTCAAATCCTTTACTTTCTATAAGACTTATTCTATTTCTAGTAAATTCCCCACCTAAAAGTCCAAGAGGCTGAACTAAAACTTATTACCTTCAATAAAGTTGTTAAGCTAGCTTAGCGCTTTCTAACCGAATTAATAGTCTCTATATAAGAATCCTATTTCTAAGGATGCCGTACTGGCCAGCAAAAGACAAAGAAGGAATAATTTCATATTTAAATTATATTTAGAAATATAATAAGCATAATCTAAATAACTTTACTAAATATAACCAATTCTATTATTATACAACTCAAAGGTATGTTTATTAGGTAACACTTAGAAAATTTCAGTCTCTCATAAGATTAAAAGTTATTTTAGTTTAATTAATACTATATATAAGCTATTAAAGCTAGAATCTCTTTGCTTTTAAAAATAAATCTTTTTTAATACTTGCTATTAACTAGCCTTTTAGTAGAAGTAGCTCATTTACATTGCTTTAATTAGATAGTTCAATATTAATGGGGATTTAAAAAGATAAATAGGTATTATGAATAAAGAACACTAAAAAGAAGTTAATAGAACATGCAATTATATATAATAGCATCAAATGATAATAAAACAGCTAGATTTAACTATTTATAATAATTAAGCTATAAAACAGTACTTATAGAGATATTTTAAAGATAGTCAAATCAAAATTTAGAACATTTTAGCTTGAAAAAATCAAGTAGATAAAAAGCTTTGCTCCTGTAACTAATACTTCATAATGGAATAAACATTTAATTTTATAAAGAAATAAAGAGGTAATCATTTATGCAAGGATTATTAGGAAAGAAACTATTTAATTTATAAATGTTTTAATTTAGAGAATCTACTAGAATGTTGAAATGTTAATCCATACAAATTTTACACCATAATTTATATAAGCAATAAATATAAAGCAAAAGAGTAACCTTAGATTGTTAATAATTCTCCTACTCCATTCTATGATGTAAACCCTTTTATATTTTAAATTCACATCAATTTTAAAATTTTAAATTGAAGATTTAAAAAAGTTCGTTACTTAGTTCTTATATCTACCCTATATAAAAGGATCGAATATAAACATAGATCAAGAAATAATTAGTAAACTTTAACCAATAAAGATATCATTCTATAAGTCACATTTTCTTGATTTATAAATCTAGATAAACATTCAGCTTAATCTTTTTCTAAATTAGAGATTTAACTTTATTGCTTAACTTTAGTATTTCTTTTAACAAAACTTAAATAAATTTTGCTGATTTAAGAAAAGACAAAATTGTTAGTAGCTAATTATTTCAAAATTCTTTATATCAAAATTAATTTATTTTTAAAAATAGCTTTATCATACTTTTAGCTTTTAATTCTTAAGATTCATCCTTTAACTTTAAAATTATGAAGTAATTAAAAAGTTTAAATAATTCACGTGTATCTAGAATTTTAGGTAGAGAGATATTATTGTATAAATTCTACTAATTAAGAGGCTTTTTTATAAGTGAAGTTTGATGTTTGAAATAATGAGAACTGTATAATTTGAGATATTTGTAATTGATTTTAATTGATTTTTAGTATTAAGGTTGTTTTTTAACTTGATATAGTTATTTTTAATTGAATATAAAGTTTCTTCTAGTTTAAAGAATTTCTAATAATAGAATTTATTCTTTAACTTTTATTTAAAAGATATAAACTTAATTTATTTTAAGTTGTTTGTTAGCTTAATATTTCTTTTAATTACTAAAGTTATATTAATATTTTTCCTATTTCAAATGCATTTTTAATTACTAAAATCTTTTCTTTAATTAAGATCTTCTTTATTATCCATTCCTCTAAATTATTAAGCCTTGCTTACTTAATAATTGTTAAAGTTGTTTATAACTTATTTAAGGAAATTCCTTTTTAATTTTAAAACTAGTTAGTTTGACTATGCATAAATTAATTTTGAGTAACTAAGTTTTAAAAGAAGAAATTAGAAATAAATATTCTTTAAAATTACTAAAGAAGTATCTAGGAATATCTGAAGATTAACAGTTTGGCTAATATATTTAAATATCTTATAGCTACTAGATGCTTTTATGTGTCTTGAATTAATTAGGAATATATTCTTATAACAATATCTTTACACTGGTTTTAATTAATACTTTCTCTTTTAATATTATAAGAAGAATAATATTTTCCTTAGGTAATTATTTATTTTAGCTCTAAAAGAAAATTAATGCTATCTATATTAATGTATATATTCACTTTAAAGTTAAAAATCACTTATAGTATAAGTTTATATTCTAAATCCTTTTTATTATATATATTCATTTATATTTTTGCTTCATTTCCTTTTATTTAGAGATTAAATTAAATTTCTAACTAAGTTACTAAGGAAATAAGCATAAGATAAATTATTTAATCACTTCAATTTATTTAATTTAAAGAGGAGATAGATAAGATAATGCTATCATTTTATATTTATCAGGTTTAAGTTTATTGTATAAAAATGGTTTAAGTAAATTTTAAAGATAAATAAATAAATTTTATTATAGAGCGCGTAGCACCTTGTTGGTGCGAGGCTCTTTATATATCTCAATATATGTCCGTTTCTTCAGGTAATAGAAATTCTTCTCTTATTAGTTACATATCTTGCTCACTTTCCTCAATGTTAACTCTTGTTCTTCTATCTTCTATCTATCTACACTTTATTAGATCTTTATTGCAGGCTAAATTTATTTTTTCTTACTTATCTTTCTAATTTTCATTTTTAATTATTTTCTTCTTGATCAAGCTTTTATACACTCATAAAAATTATCCTTCTTCTGCTCTATAATCTTTTCCTATTTCTCTTTTTCATTAAATTTTCTTATCTATATGTCCCCTTTTCCTTTTTTCTAATATATCTTTGATATAATCTTTTATTATCAAGTTAACTTTAGCTCTTTTTTACTCTTCTTAGGTTCTAATGAATTTCTCGAATTTGGTCGTTCCTCATATTATATCAAATAGTTCGATTCATTATCTCTCTACTCCTATTGCTCTAGGATTTCAGATACATTATTATCTTCCTTCTTTGTATTCTGAACAGTTTTCTATGGTATGCCTTTCGTTTTCTCTTGCATTGTTACAGAAAGGGGATTGACTTGTCATAAATAGGTGTCTTTCTTTTAAGCAATCCTAGCTCCTATTACATCTCGTTCTTATTCTAAATAAATAACATATTTCTTCCTTTCTATTTTTATTATATCTCAGGTAGTTGGGTGGTCCTACTACATATTCATCAAATCATGTTTTTCTATATTGTAATGTTGTTATCATTTACTCCATCCTTTCTCTTTCTTCTATGTATACTCTATATTCTCATATTGCACGATTAATGTTTTTCTTTCCTTTTTAATTGTTATTACCATCATCTATAAACATTTCTTTGTCTTAAATTTTTAATTCTACTTTTATTGCTGTGCAGTATTATTCAAATATAAAATTATCTTCTTTACTTAGGTCGAACAATAATCCGTCTACAGTTTTTCCTTTGTTTCCTATTAATTTGCCTCTTAATCTCAACGTTTTTTGTCATAGGTAATGTTTAAATTTCATAAATTCCAATTCGTGTTCTAACATCTCATTTTACACTTAAAAAGGGGCATCTATGATTGTTCGTAAAGATCTTCTCTATATTATTTCTAGTTGCTCCATCGCTTATTTTCCTACAAATTATTCGCAATATGGGATCACTTTTGTCCCATAACTGAAAACTGAGCTTACGAAGGTTTTTATCATTATTCCTGCATTATATGATGTTAATCCCTTATTTATTGTTATTTTTCCAATATTCATGTTTGCATTTTTTATGCTGCTTCTAATCTATTCTCCATGTGTTTTTCAAAACTGATGTTCTCTTCTATTATATGACCTAGGTACTAAAAGGTCGTTACTCTTTCGATTCTTAAATTTCCCACCTCGATAGTATTTCCAATATTTTCCCAGTTACTATTTTCTGCTGATTTTCATATCATTCATTTTATTTTGTCTGTAAATCCAATTTGTATTTTTCTACCCATGAGGTTAAATTTTTGATTATTTCCTCTAATTATTCTCATTCACTTATTAAAGCTAGGTCATCTGCATATGCAAAACATCCTGCATATATTTCTTGTGTTCATCCCTCTTAGTTTTTAAAGTCTATCGTAATTCCTAGCTTTTAATTTTCCAAGCTATGGAGAAGTCTTGCTATTATCAAGTTAAATAGTCTTGGTTACGTTATGCTTCCCTGTTTTAGCCCTTTATTTGTCGCGAATGATTTTACTATTTAATCATTGATTTTCAGTTTAATTTCTTCTTCACAGTAGAAGTTTGTTAATAGTTTAATTATCTATTCCGGTACTTTTAGATCGTTTAGGATTTATCATATGTCCTTTCTTTGCACTGAGTCATAGGCTTTCTTAATATCAACAAATATTACAAATAAATCTTTTTTGTTCCGCATTGACCATTCCTATACTGCTCTTAGATTGAAGATTTATAGTACGCATAATTTTCCTTTTTTGAAACCATATTAATATTCGCTTTCATCATTATGAAGATATCCTTACGATTGCGAGAAAACTCATGCGTCTACAATTTTTAAAGCATGATTCAATAAAGAGATTGGTCTATAGCTCATCGGGTTCATTTATCCTTCTTTTTTGTATACTAATATTATAAAGAGCTGCGCAACAACGAGTGCTACGCGCTCTATAATCAAATTTATTATTTATTTATTATTTATGTATGTTGTTTCATCTCCTAAGGTATTACTCCCTCTTAAATCATCTTAGCTATCATTTTGCAAGTACTTCTATTAATTTTTTCCGACTATCTAAAATTGTTCTTACTTAAATTTCATCAGGTCCTGCTGCTTTTCATTTTACCAATTAATTAATGCTTTCTCAAATTTCATATTCGTTTACCACTATTTATCTCTTGTTTAAGAATTTAGTTGGTATCGTATTATCGCCATCTTCATATAGCTGCTATCATTCGTTCCTGAAAGTCTTAATATCTTCTTTTGATAAGGGTATTCACTAATTATTTTTTCTATTAAGTAGGTTTTTTAGTTTCTTCCATATTTCTGTCAGGTTTCCTTTATTTACATTGTCCATAAATAGGTTAAGTTAGTTTTTTTAATCTTTTTTCCTTGATTAAAGCTATTCTTGTCTTACTCTTTGGTATTCTCTATATTCTACGTTTTGTTGATTTTCATTTATTTCTTCGTTGTTCTTTATCCTTTATAAGATATAAAATTACTATTGCTTTAAGCAATTTGAATCTAAGTGAAAGTTGAGATAGTAATGAAAATTATATTAGAAATAATAGAAATAGTTATATTTCTTAATATTCATAGTTAGAAAAGAAACAATAGTACAATAAGATATAATATAAAACAAATTGAGAAAAGGATAGGATAAGTGATGGTGAAAACGCTAAAATCTAACAGAAGAAATAAGAAAAAAACAAAATAGCAAAATTATAGTATGTAAGGAAAAGCGTTAATTAATAAAAAATAACAAAAAGAAATAGAAATGTTCAAGAAGAAAAAGAATAAAATGCAAGATAAAAGTGAGAAGTAAGAAGTAAGAAGTAAGAAGCAAACTGAAACAAGCCTCAATTATAATTTACTATGCTAAGAAACAGAAAAACAAAAATGAACAATTACCCAACAACAATTAATAGGAAAAAGCAAAAGAAGAAGAATAGAATAGATAAGAACAATGAAAAGATAGATAATAAGTGAAAAAATATAAAAAAGGGGAATAACTAATAATGAAAAGAATAGGGAAGCAGAGAATGATAGATAAGTTAAAAGAAAGATGGAGTAGGAAGATGAATAAAAAGAAGAAAGGGATGAAGAGGAAGCAGAGGAGATGGATGAAAAAGAAGAATAAGAATAAGTCATAAAAATAGGGACAGCAAATGTTAGGGGAGTTGGAAGTGCAAAAGAGGCACTAGCCAAATTAATGACTCAAAAAAATATCCACATAATGGCAATATAGGAGATTTAGATTGAAGACTAAAAAGATATGTGTAATATAGCAGGATATAAAAATTTAATAAATGTCAGGCCAAAAAAAGTAGCATTCTATATAAGAAACGACATATGTGAGGAGATCTAAGAATATAGAATGAAGTCAACCAAATAACACTTTTCGGAGGAGCGAGAGTGATGACCATTGAAATATGAGAAAACTGGTAGTAATAAATATATATGCACCTGTGGCAAATGACAACTAATAATATACAGACATTCTATAACTTAGTGAACGAATTCAAACTTTAAGCAAAAGAAAAAGGACTTAATGTAATGATTATAGGAGATTGAAATGCACACATAGCGTAATGAAAACCAAAGAAAACAAACTCAGCTGGTAAGAGAATGCTACAGTTCATGGAACAGAATAATTTAATATGCCTTTATCCAATTGAAATAAGTACTTACGTTCACTAAAACAATGAATATAAAATAGATTACTTTTTAATTGAAGAGATAATGAGAGAAAAGGTGATAAAAAGTGATTTTTATTACTCATACGTAATAGGGGACCACAGACCTGGTATTATAGATAAAGATTGGTAAAGAAGTTAGAAAACCATAAAAGATAGCAAAAATAAATTATCTACTATTAAATAAAAAAGAGATCAAGAATAATATGAAAAATTTATACAAGAAAATATCGAAAAAGAAGAAATAGAAAGCCTAAACGGCACGTAAACTTACAAATGATGAAAGAAAAAGATGTAAGAAGGAGCTCAAATGATATGTAGAACAGTTAAAACATAAAACTTTAAGATATATAAATTCTCAGAAACAACAAAATAGTGCAATAAAATTTTCAGAAAATGCAGCAAACAATTAAAATAAGTGTTATATGTTAGAAATATTAGTAGAATTATTAGATAAAGATATTAGAATATAACTAAGTATCTTAATAGCTATCTAGTTATTTTATCGAATTATATAGAAATAATAGTTCTTAGTACTTTTCTTTCTATTTATCATTTCACTGATAAATTAAATATTAATTCACTTTTATTATTAAACCATTTAATAATAGAACCATATACCTGCTTTTATGTCTCTTCTATTTATTAATCCTTACTTACATCTTTCAATTTAGTTTTAGTTAATATACCAATATAGCTTGTATGAAGGAATATTGTTCTATTATTTGTTTATGAGCATCACTAAAGATAAATAGTCTCTTATGTGCTTTTATGATTTAATAAATCTCTTTTTAGAGGATAAAATAGCCTATATCAGGTATAATTAATTAACCTTATACAATTTTATTTAAATTAGTCCAATAAAAAATTTGCTTATCCTTAATACAATTATTAAGATACCTAGTAGAAGTATGTTTAAAGCATAATAAGGTTAGTATATTATAAAGATATTAGATAACACTTATAACAAGCAAAGCTTAGTTTAATTTAGCCAAACTATAAAAGTAATTATATTAGCTGCCTTTTAATTAATTTAATGTAAACTAGGAGAGCCAATTTAGCCAAAGGGAAAATTAAAAGTTAATGATATAACTTTAAAATATTAATTATGATAGAGTATTTAAGCATCTCATTGAGAAAGAAATTAAAGCTAAATTTAATAAAATAAAGATGAATTAGACAACTAATTATCCTAAGTCTAAGTAAGAAATATTACCTCCCCTATTATACTTGAGAAAGCTAGGAAAATAACAAAAAGGTAACTAAACTCTTTAGATATTTAGTAGACTTCCTTTACTTTTGTCTAAATACGAAATTTTTAATAACTATGGCTAAGGACATTTGATATATTGCTTATAGAAAGAGGCAGCTTTAGTTTATTGAATTAAAAGAAAGAAACTATTAACTATAAAGTTTTAAGAAAAAATGCCTTAATAAGCAGCTTCTACGTTTCATTAATAGAGTATTTACATACTTGGAGGAAATTATGAGACGTTAAGTTCATACTAAACATATTCCATCAATGTTTTTACTTAATAACTTACAAAACTTCCAGATTTAATACTAAGTGTTCGTTGCTCAGCCGCTACAGTAATGAATAATTATCTATATTTAATATCAGGATATGGACCCCAGCAAGGAAATGAAAACTAATGTGAACATAAGCTTGAAGTCTATTGTTTAAATCTTTCTCATAAAAATCATTGAGAAAGAAGAGCAAATGTAAATGTAAAAAGAGGTGGGCATATTGCATGTGTCATTCAAGGAAAAATATGGATTATGGGAGGTTATAATGGAAAATACCTTAACAGCGTAGAAATTTATGACTAAAAAACTGATAAATGAGAAATTTCCAATCTAAAATTACCTGAGGAAATAACAGTTTTCGGAATTTGTGCCAAGCCTCTAGCAATTATCGGAGGGTATTATCATTAAAATACATCTGAGAATCATATTTTTATATATTAGGATGAATAATGAAAAGGAATGAAATGACAAAACAATATGCACATTTATACTCCTACCATCTGTATAAATAGCTTTATATTTACATGGTATCAAGATGCTCAAACAAAATGAAATATCGCTATTATCGATCTTTTAAATTTTTAGGTTAATACGCTTCAAATAGAAAAAACAGGGCAACAATATAAAATTTCCGAAGAAACTTAGATGAGAGACTCTCAACAAACTCTTAACGAGAAAGTAGCATAAACATAGTTTTGAATTTTTATTTGTTATAAATTTAAAGTGTAATATATTAATATAAATTGATAACTTAAAATAACAATTATAAATAAATAAACTTTTAGCTTTAGATTTTCGCTCTCAAAGAATAAATACTTTAATCTTCTATTTATAGAGCAAACCTTTCATAACAGTACTTTTAGTTAACAACTTCTATCAAAATTTAAATTATATGGTTGCATTATAATTTAATTTCCTAATTCTTCTTTTAAAAGCTTAGCATTCAAATCCTCTCTCTTTATTTTCATTTTTATTATATTTTTTAAAAGTTTATTTTTCTTAATGTTTGTCTATTTTAAGTATAAATGCTTAGAAATAAAGACATAGTATAAATTAAAAGGTTATAACTATTTAATTTAATTAAAAAAGCCCTTCTATACCCTCAATTCTAAATTTCTTTATTGTTCTAATAAAATTTTATTTCAAACTTTAAGACTTTAATGATCAATAAATACCATCAGATAAAAAATAATATTGTCTCATAAATACATTCTCTTATATAGATCATCATTCATTCTTAATTATGCAACTTAATGAGCAGATATAATAATTTTGCCATTTAAGTATCTTGCTACAAGTATTTCATTTAAAAGCTAAATATTTACTTTTATCCAAATATCAAATAAATTTAAAGTGTTTACAGTTAAATAAATGCATAAATATTAAGTCTATGGTGCGCTTTGTATTTATCTAAGAATTATAAGATCAGTATACTTAATATTTAAATAGAGCTAAGCATTATAATTTACTAAATACAAATTATTACTTTTATAATTTTAAAAATTTAGTGGTATTTATTAATTTCAGTTAGCTTTTAATATTAATAAATATATAGCAAGCATAATATGATAACTATAAATAAAGATGTGTTTATAGTATTAAATAATAAAATGATAATATAAATAAATATAGTAACATTAATAATAATATTAATGATACCTTAAGTAATGATAAGCTCACTAATAATTATAAGATGCTAATATAAATAATAATAATATCAGCTATTATTTTAGATATAAGAGTCAATAATAATTTAAATTATAATAAAATTAATTATAAAATAATAGCATCAATAATTACAATTATCACAGTATCAATGTTTCCAATATAAATTATAATTAAAAACAATATTAAGAGTATTACAAATTAAAATAATAATAATAATATTAAACTTAATAATAAATTTATTTATATTAATAATAAATATAATAATATTGCTACTATTAATAATATCAATTTCAAAAGAAACTATTATTATTATAAATATAAAAGCACCTATAATAAAATATCAAATATATTAATAGAATTAATAAAGTAATACTATATTAAGTAATTTAAAAAATAATATTAATATAAATATCAATATAATAAAATTAATAGTTATAGTATTAATAAAAATTATAATTATATTAAAAATAATAAATAAACGTGGCACCACTGATAATATGATTACTGCAATTAAAAAATCATATTTTGCAATAAGTTGTAAACTTCAAATGTTTTCATTTTAACCTGCTAACTTTGATAATCTTCTTCTAAGCATTCTTTATAGCCTTTCATTATATTTTTAAAAGATATTTAATTTCCTCTCCTAAGATATAAATCTTGATTCTATATTTTCTTGTATGTCTAAGCTTTTGATAGATTTTATTGTTCTTTTCAGTCTTTTAACTTCTTCCTGGAGGTTCAATTTTATTATGACTAGATATTCATAGCTAATCTACTTCATTGTGATGATTTTCAGCTTCTTACCATACTATATTTTGTCTATTTCCAAGATTTTTCTTCTGTGATAGAATTTCTGACTAAAGGACAACCTTCTTACAGGCTTTTTCTTAAGCCTAAAAATTCTAGAAGCCGGCTACTCCTATATTTTGAAGCAAGAAATTATTTCTATATTCCTTCCTTTTTTATTTTGCGATAAATAATTTAGTTTAATTTCAGATTTTTATCCTTTTAATTATTAAGATTATTGAAAATGGATTATACCTCTTCTAAAATCTAAACTACCTTGAGTATGAAATACTTTTTGGAGGTAACAATTTTTATTAGAAAATCAGACCCTAAAAACTTAGATCAAAGACTTAAATGAAAAATTAGGATCTTTATAAAGCGCGGTTAAGATACAACCAGAAGGCAACTAATTCAAAAAGTAAATTAGTCGAAATTCAAAACGAAGAGATAAATTTAAAAATAAAAGAATAAAAGAGAAATTAAACTAATTTACCTTTATTCACAATCAATAATCTAACAAAACTAAAGCAATAGATACCCTATAGATATTCTATAATGATAAAAACCAGTTTACACTAATAAGCAGAGAAATATATTAAAATGCTGATAAATAATAAATAAATAAATTTGATTATAGAGCGCGTAGCACTCTCGTTGGTGCGCAGCTCTTTAAAAAAAAATGTTTCATACTGACAAGAATGTTTGTTACTGATAAAATTATCAGATACTGATAAACCTTGTTCAATACTGGTATAATTATTCAGTACTGATAAAAATGTTCAATACTGATATATTTTAGAATACTCGTAATCTTTAATACTTGCTAGAGGTCCAAGGACATGGCAGGATTGTGTCTCATTGCCTCACCAAAGCAGAGGACGACATGTGTCAATTATGGGTACTTAAATTCCCCACCTCTGATGAAGCTCGCAATATTATTTCTTTTTCGTTCCAGTATTAAGTTCAAATTAAGCCAGTGTCGAAGGTCTAAGAATCTTATGTCTCGAGGTCGAACCAAAGCAGAGGAAGACATAAAGACGATTATGGGTACTTAACTTCCCCAACCTCTGATGAAGATGACCTTGTTGTTGACCTTCGAACAACTATGTGGTTTTAAAAAAAAAAATAAAATAGGAAAGGACATCCAGTAAGACAACGTTAATAGTTTAACTAAACTAAAAATAGAGGAAAAAAACTGTGATGCAACTAAAGGCAAATATATTTTGATTAAGAAGGTAAGATTTATGAAAAATTTGTATCATGGAATGGAATTATATGTTCAATAACGGAATTTAAAAGTATAATAATTAGAAAAATTATAAAATCAGTTACAGAATACATAATGCTAAATGAGCAAGAAGACGACTAATATTTAGGACTTAAAGGAGACAAAACTGAATAAAAAAATAGAAAAAAGCTATAAAAAATTTAGAAAGCAACATGAAAAAAATTTAGAAAAAAATTAAATTAAACTTAAAAAAAAACCATTAAGATCCTATCAAAAAAGGAATTACATTATTATGTTATTTTTTCAAGTATAGTTAATTTACAATTTCTCTAGAAGCTTTCAATAGAAATTGATTCAGCTATATAAAAAATAGTAATATCTAATAAATAAGAATAGAAAATAGAAGCAACATATGTTGCTTTATGAAACTCATATAGCATTATTCCTAAAAAGATTCTATATATTTTATTTTTTAAATACAATAGAGATTCTATGTGTTATAGCTTAAGTTATGATTTTATTTAGTCTTTAATATTCTTTAAATAATTCTTAGAGCTGATTAAGACTTTATTTAAATTATAACTCAAAATTTCTAAGGAAAATATTAGTATTTTATAAAATAAATATGCTTATATGAAGATATATAAGATATTAGCTTGATAAAAATTAGCAAAATATGAAAATTTTCTTTTTTAATTGATGTTATAAAGTGAATGTTCAATAAGTACTAAAAATAATTAAAATAAATTTATATTATATATATAATAATAAATTAACGTTGCTTCTTCTTTGATAGGATCATTACAGATTTAACTAAGTCTAATTGTCTAATTGAATTATTGCTTATAAAAACTTCCTTGCTGCTTTCGAAATTGTTGATATCTATTTTTTTATGTTATTTCTCTTCAGTAAATCTTTATCTAGCTCTGATAATCAGCTCTCTTCATGCTCTTTTATAATTACATATTCTCTAATTCCTTTTATAATTTTCAACATTATTATATTTTTTTCCTCTGTTTTTGATTCGTGTCATTTTCTTCTATGATACAACTTTATTTATACATCTTACCTTTTCGTGTGCCATATGTTTGACTCAGTTTACTCCAAAGTCTTTTTTTTTATATTCTTTAATTTTTGCTAAAATATTAGCATTTTCTTATCAGGTATACTTTTTACTTGCAGAATCAAAATTTTAATATATTTCACCCTATTAATGTAATCATTTTTTAGATATTTTCATTTTCGACAGAGCTTTTATTACTTTAGTTATTCTAAATTATTGATTGCGTATATAAGGTAAACTAGTTAATCATCTTATATTTATTTTAGTTGGAAGTTCGCTTCTTACATTTCAGATTTGCAGTTAGCTTCCTTTATTATCTAGTTATGCTTTTGTGTAATCCTCACTGGGCTTTATAACTAGATCCTAATTTTTTCGTTTTATTCAAAGAATTAAGACTTTATATTTGATTCTCAAAGAGCAGTTATTATTTTTCTTTAGAAGAAGTTTAATTTATTTTATATTATATTATTAATTTCTTAGAAAGCTTTAACAAAATTTTCTATATACTTTATTATTTCCTTCGTAGTTTATTTCTTTAAATAAACCTTCTAATAATATAATTTATTATTAAATAGCAAAAATTAAATTATTCTATCTTCACTAAAATAATGATTTATATCTAAAATTAAAATATCAGTTTAATGCTAGTAGGTATTATAATACCAAATAGTTTAATTAAAGAGATTAGAATTACCTCTAGCTTATATGCATTTATTCTAAGCTAAATTTACTTTAGGTAATTTTAGCTAAAAGGGTTAGGGTCATCTTTAATTAGAGGAAATGCTTCCGAAAATTAAAGACAATAAAAGTTTTTATATTTATCACTCAACTGTATATGTCTTCTTCTGAATCAATTTCAAACTGAGATAATTCTTCTTTCTCTTCTATAAACTAATAGAATTGTTCTTCCATCTTCTTTTAATTTTTTTCCAGCTACTCTAAATAGCCTCTAAGGTTATAGTTGTCCTTTTGAAGTAGTTTATTTTGCTAATATTAATTACCAAGATCCTGTTTGAGTAATGTTATACTTGATTCTACTGATACCGTCTTCTTTCTATAAATACCTCCAAAGCAGTTTCAATATAGTCTCCTTGATGTTCCAAATTCTTTTCGGTGCTGCTCAAGCACTTTTCTTTACTTTAGACATTATCTTCCTTTTTTATTTTACAAAAGAAACTTAAGATTATAGTTTTCTGCCTTCAGGGTTTAAATTTCTGAATTCATTTCTCAATTAAAGAATAGAGCTAAATAATATCTTGCTCATAGATTTTTTCAAGCTTTTTAAATTTGTTAGAAAATTCCGTATTTCCTAATCTTTAACAGGAGTAGATTTATCTTTTTTGGATTCTTGGTTCTTGCTAGTTAACTAAGAATTAAGGTTAATCTATTAGGTCAGAATTTATGGTTTAGATTCCTGGGTTTTTTTCCATAAATATATTAATACTAAATTAGCTTTATAAAGTTAATTTTTATAATCCTTATATTTGCTAATTTAAGGATATACTTATCTATCTAATTCATTATAATATATTGCTAATCTAGCTTATTTTTTGGATTTATTAGTAAGATATTAATAAGATTTTGTAGTTCAGTCGCTGGAAATTTCACTTTAGCTTTCTTATCATGTATTAGCTATTTTTCTACAACAAATATGAAGATATTAAATGATGCCTTTAACATATCCATCATCTTTTTAATTAATATCTCTTTTAAATTTTATTTGATATACTATCTTATACTTATTTCCTTAGTATAATAGCATAGAAAACTTAATATTAGAATAGAGAATAAAAAGTAAACAAAAATATAAAAGCATCATTAGTAAATAAAAATAGTGAATGTTAAGCATCAAAGTATTAGCTTCTACTGTATGTTATTTGAAACCTAAGACTTAACTTTCATTAATCAAATGAAAGATAAAAAAAATCTAGTTTTCTTTTTGGAATTTTAATTATCTTAGAACTTAAAAAACATCTCCTAATGAAAAATTATTCTTCTGAAAATATTAAATACGAGAAAGTTAAAGTTAGAAGAAAGGAATATCCTTAAAATTTAAATTTGATTTAAAACATAAAAGATACTAATAAAAAAGCTATTACCTTAAAGATTTTTTTTATAAGAATAAGACTTAGAATTATTTAAAATCATCCATAAATCTACTAACAAGGAGGAAAAACGAATGAAGTATTTGAATCAGCTTATCAGCCTTTGAGATATTTCTTGATATAAAGAATATTTAGTTCTATGCCGATAGTTTCTTCTTTAAAAACTTAGCAACTTAAAAATAATTAGAGGATATTAAAATAATATAGTTTTAAAAATAAATAATCAAAATTTATTTCAATGAGTTGGAAATAATTATAACTAAGATTAAAGTGAGCGAACTACAATAATTTTAAAGAATATATTACAAAAGAAGATCTTAATTAAAGAAAACCATTCACTAATAAATAATTTAATGTATTAAGCAAAAGGTAAGAACTTTTGCTTTTTTAATTATAAGAAAGATTAGGTTTAAGATATTAATTTTTTTTAAGTTAATTAATTGTTATAATGTATTAAATTAAGCTAGAATATCAATTTTTTAATTAGAATTATAGGAAAATTGGAATAAAATTCTGAATGAAGTTTATAAAAAAATAACTATAGCAATATAAAAACCATTTTATTAACTTTAGAGATGGCTAAATTAAATTTTTATATTATAATGTCTTAAGTTCTAGAGTTCTAACGATTTAACAGCTAAAAATTTCTTTTAAAAATAATAAGAAAAACTGCAAGTTTAGTAAAAAGACCTACAGTATTATTATTCTCTATTTAATATAAATTAAGGAACTTTTAAATTCTTTGAAAGACTTTAAAACTTAACACAAAACTAAGAGATAAGCCTTAAAATTAAAAAATTAAAGAAAGAAACCAAAATTAAAAAATTAGATAAAGCTTTTATTATAAATAAATGTAATTGTTATTAAAATTAAATAATTAGTTATAAAATTATTCTACTAAATAAACAAAATTTATTTAAGTTTAGTTTAGTTAAAAGGGCTAAAGTCAGGTAATTAAGTTTATTCTCTTGCTAAATTTAGAAAATAATTTAATTTAACTTCCTCTCTAGTTTTATCAATTAGAAAAATGTAAGCTTTAATTTTTTAATAATATATAAATAACCTTGATTATAGAGCGCGTAGCACCTCGTTGGCGTACAGTTCTTTCATTATAATAATTAATATTAAAAAATGAGTTCTCAAAAGCATGATTTCATTCTATTCGTCCAAAGAGTCACTTCAGCTTCTCCAAATGGGGAATCTTCTTTTTAAAAATTATTCTTAAATCTTGAATCAAATGCTTCAGTATTCTTGAATAAATTCCAAATAAGAATTAGTAAATAGTCATTAGCAAGTTCGTCAGTCCAATTTTCAAACTGCTATGAGTGAGTTTATCCCCCCTTCCCCGTGGTGGCATTTAGCGCAAGATTTCTCGCAATGCAGTATACACTTCACCGGACTACCTACTTTTTCTCCTGAGCGTAGCCGACATCCATTTATTATTATATATTATTTTTTAAAACCGCCATAGTTGTTCGAAGGTGAACAACAAGGTCATCTTCATCAGAGGTTGGGGAAGTTAAGTACCCATAATCGTCTTTATGTCTTCCTCTGCTTTGGTTCGACCTCGAGACATAAGATTCTTAGACCTTCGACACTGGCTTAATTTGAACTTAATACTGGAACGAAAAAGAAATAATATTGCGAGCTTCATCAGAGGTGGGGAATTTAAGTACCCATAATTGACACATGTCGTCCTCTGCTTTGGTGAGGCAATGAGACACAATCCTGCCATGTCCTTGGATCTCCAGCAAGTATTAAAGATTACAAGTATTATAAAATTATATCAGTATTGAACATTTTTATCAGCACTGAATAATTATACCTGTATTGAACAAGGTTTATCAGTATCTGATAATTTTATCAGTAACAAACATTCTTGTCAGTATGAAATTTTTTTTTAAAGAGCTGCGCACCAACGAGAGTGCTACGCGCTCTATAATCAAATTTATTTATTTATATAATAATTACTTAGATGTTGAGAGTTTTAGCTTCTTCTAGACTTTCAACTTGGTACATAGATAAATATCACGACCTTTTTTATATTTTGGTAGGTTATCATTAATAACTATCTTCAGTTTTTGTTAAAATCTTCCATTTACAGATTTCCATTTTCCGTTATTTAGGGTTTATTTGAAATTTTCATGCTCTTCGTACTTCACTTACCTTAATTGTTTTTAGACTCAACACCATCGTAAAATATAGTAAGTTGAATTGCAGTAATAGCAGTTTTTGTTCTATTTTTTCTGGCTTTTAGCTAAAATAATTTTTTTTCCAATTCTTCTATTCACTTTTGTAAATTTATATCATTTTTTTTTCTTCTTATTATTTTTCTTAATCAATTAATTTAGTTAAGTCTTTTTCTATAACCATATTTTGTTATGGAATAACTATCGATTGCTATTACTCATAAAGTTACTGTTCTGCTACTATATATTTTTGATTAGCTAACGACTTAGTAATAACTCATTATTTTAGTCGTCAATATTATTCATCAATTTTCTGATTTTTTCACTTTAATTGTAGATGTTTCTGCATAAATTCAGATTACTTTTAACATTTAACCTATCTATTTCTTAAATTTTTGGTAAATTTCATTTTAAGGTTTTTTATCTCTGCAGTTCCGATCATAACTTTACCTACTGATAAAGAGCTCAATTCCTCTTGTTATTATTTCTTATTTTCCATTTATTTTGCTAATTTTCTCCTTAAGTTTCTAAGTTAATTGTTTGAGAGTTGGATAGATTATTTAATTTTATTTATTTGTTAATTTTTTTAAACTTTATTTATTTGTTCATAATTTTTGTTTATTTCCGTATTTTAGATAGAAAAAAATTATAAAATGATTACTTCAATGAAGATTCGTTGCTTTCTTTCGTCTCCAAAAATTATCTTAAATCACTAAAAAAAGATGTTAAACGTAGAGTGACGGAATAAATAATAGTTTAAACTTAAGATTTACTCTTTTAGCTTTAAATTAATTTTTCTTAGTGCTAATTTTTTTAATTTTGCTTTAAAATTTTAATGGATTAGCATCTAAATATTTTAATAGATTTTTTCCTTAATAAAACACACTCTAAATTATTATTTTTTTATTTTTAAATTCTTAGTTACTTATTCAGCTATATATTATTACATATAAGAGCTTAGCGTTATATCTACTAGTTTTTTTCCAAATTAAAAGCTTCTACATTCTTATTTTATGAATGCCATCTTAAAAATATTTCTATATTAATCCTTGGTATTATTTAGATTTTTATATCTATATTCATAATACTTATTTATCTTTTTAAATCCACATTAATGCTGATCCTATCTAAATTAACTACTTAAAGTAATGTAATTAAAAAAATGGTTGAAGGTTTCAAGTCAGGCTTCTATACCATCTCTTCCTAAGCCAAAAAGTAAGGGAGGAAGCAAGAAACCAAGTCTTAATAATCTTAACAATTTTCTCTATCACAACCTTAACCAACACTAAACTAACAACTTGGAATCTAACAAAACGAACGAAAGCCAACCTTGAAGAATATACACACGGAAACTCCAACCTCAAGCGAGAAACTGAGGAAACAGACGAAGTCTTTTCTCCACCAGGAGGTATCAAGGTTCAACCCTTCTGGCCAGATGAGCATGGAGTAGATCATCAAAGTGGTACTGAACCTTCAGGAAGAGGTCAAGAGATTGAAGAAGGACAATGATATGCTGATGGCAAAGCTAGACCTAGCAGAAGGATATGAGTCAAGACTTATATCCTAGGAAAGAGATCTTAACGCCTTTTGGAATATCTCACAAAGTCAGACTAACGAATCCTAAAATTAACTTTAGAAACAGACTGAACAGACTCGGAAAAGTAGAAGAGAAATTGTAAACTTTTAAGAAAGAATAAAGAGAAACTAAAGCTATAGAAATGGAAATCGAAGCCTATAAAGAGAAAAAAAATCAAGGAAAATAATTCAAAATAAAAATGAAATGCTTCTGTTGTGGAAGTTTATGATATTTTTATCGGAAGTGTTAGAAATTCTAATAGAAATAAAGAAACTATTGGATAAAAGAACAATAAAAGAAGAAAAAAGAAGAAGCAAGAATGAAAAGAATGTATTGTAACCCGGATGGTTCAATATACAAGATTAAGATGGAACCAAGGCAAGTTAAAGGAGGGAAAACCTGAAAAAATCCGAGTTCCCAATCTCGCTAAAATTGGGCGACCCGAACTTTTATACTTAACAGCAGGGAGCATGAACTGCTGTATTCCTGACGGGGTGGAAATGCCTAAAACGGAAAACTTAAAATTAATATTATTATTAAAACAATGTAAATGATCTACTTCTACTAAAAAGGCTAGTTAATAGTAAGTATTAAAAAAGATTTATTTTAAAAGCAAAGAGATTCTAGCTTTAATAGCTTATATATAGTTAAATCATTAAAATAACTGTTCGCCTTCCGGCTTTATTGAAGTTTTAAATGTATAAAATCTCCTTTCCTGCATGTTCGTTCCTTGTGCTCTTTTTCCTGGACTTCTCTCTTTTTAATAGTTGGAGTTAAGAATTTTTTTTCCAGATTTTCCCATTTTCCGATGGGAAGAATTCCGTCGCTCGCCATTTCAGTTGCTAATAGTTAATATTACTCCAAATATTCATTCTTATTCTTTCTATTGGGGAAAATTTTCGCCATAGATGTCAAGTGCTGTTACAAATGTAACATCTTTTCCTTGCTCTAGGAAATATCTTTTCTTGTTTCTCTATTTCCATTGGAATTCCTTAAGAAGGCTTCTACAGGTTTTCTTCTATTAATTTAAGTCTGGAATCTAATTTTACTCAGTTTTTCTCGTCTTGCTCTTGCATTACTCAAATATCATTCTCTAAATTTTAAATTGACTCATAGACTCCGACTTTACCTCTTCGATCTACCATATGGACTTCGTCGTCATCTTCATGATTTATCATATCCTGATTTATTGTAAACAGCTCTTCCTTCTAGGAGTTTAATTCCTCTTCGAGTTTTTTTATGTTTCTAATAAGTAGATGAATAAGCTGTTTCATCTATTCAGAGTTCATTTGTTCTATTTCAATGTTGTTTAAATAAAATGTAATAGGATCTATATTAAATTATCGTACTTTACCTTCTTCCTTTAATTTTTATTTCTTCGTTATTATTTTTATCGATTCAGTTGAGTGGTCTCTTTTTTCAGTTTTCAATGGAGGCGTTGAGAGCTGTGTCAACTTTTCTGTTCTGAATTTTTGTCTCAGTTCCTGCTTGTCCTTTGATGGAAGAAGTCCGCTTTATTTTAATTTGTAGGATTTAGTATTTTTTATTAGTTCTTCTAATTTATTTTGTTGTTCTGGTTATTTTTATTAAGTAGAGCGTTAAGTTGAAGAAGACGTGGTGAGAATATTTGCTTCTGGTTTTCTCTCCTGTTCTGAGGAGGTGGTAAAAAACCCTTCTTGAAGCCAGCCATTTTATATCAGCTTATATATAGTATTAATTAAACTAAGATAACTTTTGATCTTATGAGAGACTGAAATTTTCTAAGTATTACCTAATAAACATACCTTTGAGTTGTATAATAATAGAATTGGTTATATTTAGTAAAGTTATTTAGATTATGCTTATTATATTTCTAAATATAATTTAAATATGAAATTATTCCTTCTTTGTCTTTTGCTGGCCAATACGGCCTCCTTAGAAATAGGCTTCTTATACAGAGACTATTAATTCGGTTAGAAAGCGCTAAGCTAGCTTAACAACTTTATTGAAGGTAATAAGTTTTAGTTCAGCCTCATGGACTTTTAGGTGGGGAATTTACTAGAAATAGAATAAGTCTTATAGAAAGTAAAGGATTTGAAGAGCTATATAGTAATAGATGGTACTTTTAATGAGCAGTTCTCTTTTTAAATATAGAGATTTGCTTTAGAGTTTTCCTTGGTTAACTTTATTCTCGATAAAGAAAACCCTAGTTTGTAGTCTAGTTTCTTTATTATTCCTTCAGATAAAGATGTAGCAGCTTGCGTTAATAATTTCTTCACCTTCTGAAATTGATCTACAATAGGTTTCTTTACTGATGTAGATTAATTTCAAGAGGCTGATTTAACAAGATAGCAAGTATCAGTGAATAGAGTTTATCAAATTCTTTCAGACTATTATTCTGATTCCTTAACGAAGGTTATACCTATTTATTTGAAGGCCTATGGAACCTAGATATACTACGTTTCAGCTTAAGATTAATTATTCTGGATAGTCTAATTAGCGTAGAACTCCAATAACTGAAATAAAGGAACTGCTTATATTTCCAGCTTCAGATAAACTCGCCAATTTTGAAAAAGCAGTAAAACAGTAGATGGCTTGATAGGCTTAAACTTTGGTTAGAAAGTAACTTTAACGGAAGAAGAATTTGAAATATACTGTACAGAGCTTTTGTTGTAAGGACTTGATGAGTGAAGAAGCTTTTATGTAAACTCTTATGAACTTAAAGAGTTAATAGTAAAAAATGCTAAGAAAAGTAAATTTCTAGTACCTATTGAGTTTTAAGTTCTTAACATCTAGTAAGAGAAAATAGTTTAGGTAGGAACATTAAACTTATCACACTTTATTTAAAGCAAGTCAATTGTATGACCAACAGCAACTACTTCTATACCTACAGGAGGAGATATTCAAATTCCAATTAGTATGGTGGATGATAATTTTAACCCAGATGGATCATACATTGAGTGGGTTACTAATTATAATAACGGAAGGAAATATGCTGTTAAGTATATTGAAGACCATCCTGAAATTCTTCCCTTCTATAAACTAAAAAATACTTTGATTTATACAGGAGCAACTGTCTATGAGTATAACTATGTACTGAAAGAGTTTAATATCAAGAAGAATGACCTAGGGTTGTTTTTATGCTCTTCAGCTGCTAGTAGTGCAGGGTTAGGTTTGCATTAATTCTTTAAAGATATTGGTTGACTTCAATAAACTGGAGGTTCAAACAAATCACCTAACTTCTCAAGTATGGAAAACTTTCCTTGATATGTAAGAATAACTATGAGTGATGCATTTCTAGGTCTCCTAATTGCAAGATATTGTGCTGATAACTAATGAAAAAACGTAGCGATGGCAGTTGGAAATTCAGCATGGCCGTAAGGAATAGGCATAAGTTTTGTAGCAAATGCAAAACAGTTTGGTATAAACATATTAAACAATAATACTTTACTTCCTGCAGTCGTAAAAGTAGCAAATGATTCTGAGTGACATCCAATAGTGGAAGAAATGTATAAAGTTTCTAGAATAATCATTATATTTCACTATTTAGATGATACTTGGCAATGCGTTCAATATTTATATGACTTAGGGGCTAGAAGTGGAGATGTTGAGATCCTTGGTTCGGAGTGGCTTCTTATGAATTTTCAAACTTATGGAGAAAATCCAGACCACTTTAAGGAACTAGTAAGAGGTAGTGTATAGTTTTTCAATTAAGCATGAGTTGGAGAATTTGGCCAAGAAATTAAAGATGGATATGAAGAATATTTTTAGATAGAAGCTACAATAGGAGCTACAGCATTTGAGTTTGACTTAGTTTATCTAGCAGCCAATTCACTAGCTAAATTAATCAAGGATGGAGAAGACTATTTGTAGTTTGGTGCTTTAGTTACTAAGATGAGAAAGTATTAGATAATAGGAGCGACTGGAAGAATCCAAATTGAAAGCACTAAAAATGAAAGAGCTTAACTTTAATATTACATATGAAACTACAGAAAGATAGAAAATGGAAACTGGTCAGTTGAATAGATAGGAAAATATTGTCCAACTTGTGAAATGGTTTGGATTTATGACTAGCCAGCAATGTGAGGAGATGAAACTACCGGTGAGTATTTGGATCATTGAAAGCTAGATTGTCCATTTTTAGAGAGAGATAAAAAACATTTTTCTAAAGGTACAAATGTAAAATATATAGTCTTAGCAATAATTTTAGGACTAATATCATCTTTTACATGCAAAGCAGGCTTTGATTGGCATAAATACAAACTTCAATATCTTGAGACAAGTGTTTATATAACAGTGCAAGATATCTTTTAAACTTTTTATATGGCTATTATCATTATCTAGTTTATAGTTTTAGGACCTAGCATAGAAACTTACTAAAAGGAAGTCTAAATAATAAAAGATCTGTTTCTAGGCGATATTATAAGAGCTCTGAATGTAGACGAGAAAGAGTCTTTATGAACTTAAGCAATCAGTGTAATAATAGCTCTTATTTTCGTAAGTTTATCTTTGGCTCTATTTTTGAAGTTAGAGTTTAATAAAAATAAAATACTTTAAAAGATTGGAATATTATCTTACTATATGACTCCAATGGTTGCTTAGATCTTCTACATACCTCTTTTGAACAACTTTATTGACATTTTTATTTGTACAAAAGCATATGATAGAAACAAGGATGGAGAATTGTCTTACGATGAAAGTATTTTTGGTAAAACTTGTTGGAAAGATTGCTGGAATGGAGATCATAAAGCAGTTACGATTTCGGTTTGTTTTGGGTTATTTTTTTACCTTCCTTTAATTTGCTATTTTCGGCCTTTTTATTAAGAGATTCAAGGACATCTTCTTCATATAAAGTTTAGAAATATCTACCTAATATTTTTAACAATAGAGAGTTCCTTAATTGTGCTTACAAAGAAGATAGAAGAAGATAGTGATAAAGCTCATGCGTTCCTTTACTTATTATGAGTAGCTATCTTCATTATTATAACAAAGAGACTTTAACCATGCTCCTATAAAAAATATGGTATCGTATGGTTTAGATCCTTAATATGTGTTTTCTACATAGGAGTGATTGGGACTCTAAAAGTAATATTGGTCAAAGGATAAATCGTTTATTATATTTTAATAATAATAGGAAGTTCAATTATCATTATCATAGGATATTTATTTAGTAGAAAAGAAGAGAAATTACTACAAAATAACAAAAAAGATGTAAGCGAATTAATGAGATGGGCTTATCAGTTTAAATCAAAGTAAGAGTATCTCGAAAAGCATAAATAACGGTAGATAATAGATAACAAGAAAAATATGTACTTTACGAGTATACAATTAACCGACCCAGATTATTTACTTCATCTTCATGGAGTTGAGGAAATGAATAAAGCCTTTGAAGATTATCTTAAATAATCAGACATATAATCATGTAATTATTCTATCGAAAATAAGGGAGTTAATATTGATGAGACTTTTGAGTAAACTCTATAAGTTTCTCAGCATAATTAACAAAAAAGCAGTAAGTTCTAAAATTAGGTGAAATAAATTTTTAGGAAAATGAGAGTTAGGAGAGTCAAAAAAGCAAAATTCTTAAAGATCTAAACTAAATAAGTAATAAAGAATCTAAAGTACGATAATTTCAAACAATTTTGCTTAATGATGAGAGATAAGACAATGGAGCATAAGTTGAATTTTCTGGTTAAAGATAAAATGATAAAGATTAGTAGTAATTTCATATTAATAAAAGAAGCAGTTCAGAAGAAAAATTGGAGTGAGATATAATAAATAAAAATTTATAAAGTGTAATTAATAAATAACATGATAAAATCTTAAACATTTAAATTCTATCAAATACTAGTTATCAAACTTATAAATGCAATCATATAGAAGTGATGCAAACATGTTTAAGCTATCAAATATTTTTTAGATGCTGAAAAGCTTATTACAAAACGGATTAAACTTAAGTTAAATTTAAAGATTTCTTAGAGATAAGCTACTCAAAAAGATAAACTTAATTGAGGAAGATTGAGGACATATGTCTTGTAAATTTTCATGAAATTTCATTTATACGATTTATTTCTCGTTTTCCAAAATCGTAAAAAGAAGGTTAAAATATCACAAATGGCTATAAGTTCAAACTGATTTACATTTAAATAAATAATGTCTCTGTATATGAAATAATAAGATAATAAATCTTTATTTTTTATTAAGAAAAACTTGCAAGAAATTGGTAAGTATTTTCTTTAAAATCCTAGCACTGATTGATTATAGAGAGCATAATGTTCTTTACATATTTATAATTCTAAATTTCAAATTAGCTTATTCTAAGTACTTCAATAATAATTAATTACCTAACTAAATAGATATGAAAGGATTAAGTTATGTACTTAAATAAGGAATTTTTTGGCTTTAAACTATTTTTCTAAATCGCTCTTTTCCCTTATTATTTAGCACTTAATCAGAATGAAAATTTCATAGTTTATAATTATAAATTATTAAAGGAAGTAAGAGAAATAGATTAAAGGAGGTAAAAAGATAATTGATTTAAGCATACTTTTGCCTCTTTTTTAGATATTTTTAGTTATATTATTTAAAAAAAATAAAGGCTAATAGCAATATCTCCTTTTCTAAAATACTAAGATACTTCCTTTTATTGGGAAAGAAACAAACAACCTAAAAATTATAAATTAAATTCAGAACTAAGAATAGTAGCTTAGTGTGAAATTAATTTCTGTAACTATCTTGTAAAATTAAAAGAGTGATTTTAAAACTATTTTAAAGACTAGCTTCTGTATCATAATTAGCTAAATATATCTAAAGAATAAAGAAGACAAGTAAATTTTCTAAATCAATTTTATCTTAATAGTAAGTTCATCATTTTAAAGAAATAAATAAACTTGATGATATAATCAAGGATAATATATAGTTAGATAAATAAAATTAAATATTATTTCAAAGCTGTATATCTTCTGGAATGTTTGTGAATTTATTACCAGCATCTTTATTTTTTAAACTTTATAATAAAAATAAAAAATATTAAAGCTACTACCTAAAATCTTGCTTTTTCTCTAAGCAAGTCTAATAAATTTTTACAGCACTCATATTTTGCTTTATTACTTCACTTTCCTTTGCTTCATTCTAGGGCGCTTTAAAATTTCTTTATTTAACTTCTTTACAACTTCAACTTTTTGTTTTTTAAACTGATTTCATGATAAAATTCTTTTAAAGTTTACTCTATAATTTATAATTCAAATGTCCACCTTCTAAACTCTTTTTATAGTTGTACTAACAACATGGAAATCATTGATTATTCCTTCTAGTCTTTTAATTTTTTCGCACAGATTGATTACGTATACTATCTAAGTTTTCGCTCTTGCAAGTTATTATTTTCTGTTTCTAAAATATCAAATTTTTTGGTTTTGAAATATAATCCTTTAAGTTATTCTTAATACTATTTTACTCAGTTATTTAATTTTTTTTATTTTCCTTTATTATCATCGTCTCTCAAGGTATTTTCTTTAATTTCTACTTCATAAGAATGTTACCAATTTTTTATTTTTCCATTATAAAGTCTTGGATTCTATTCAATTAAATATTCCTACCTAGAAACTTTACAATATCTTAAGCTTTTGCTATTCCTTTATTATTAAAGAGTTGTTTATTCTATCTTCTTTAGACTTATTTAAAAATCTAGCTAAATCAAATGAGATTCAACTATCTTATCAGATCTCTATTTTTAAAGATTTGCAGATTAGCTTTAAGGTCTTGCAAGTTTACTATCTTTAATTTCAGATTGCTTCTGTTAATAATTTACCTCATAAGTATTAAAGCTGATACATTAAACCTTTGGATTATTTGTATAAGCAAAGGTTAATTATGGATATTAAGAGATATATCTATTTCTATTAGTTAAAATAGACTTTTCAAATTTCATTCCTTATCTTAACTCTCACTAGATCTAGACTATAAATAATTATAGTGCTTTTGAACCTCATAGTTGTGTCTATTATCAATATTATATAGATAACCATTAGACTGAGAAGTTAGAATATAACTATTATTGCTATTATAGTTTTAAGTGTTTCTATAGAGTAATCTCAGCTTCTATAATTACTAAAATAAATAGCTTAATTAATTTTACTTATAGCTTTATTAGCTTAAATCTAAGTATTTATTGATTTATAAAGAAGAAATAGTTATTAACGCTTTTCTTTATCATTTCATTGAAAAACTAGAAATTATGTTCCTTTATTAGATAAAAACATCTGATTAAAGAAAAGTTTATTTTAGCTTAGATAAAGGAATAATTAAAGTTGAGCTTAATTCTTTATTTATGCATTACATTATATATCCTAGTTTAATCCTTTATTATTTAGGAACAGTTATCAAGGAAATTAATTAATTAATTTTAACTATAAGGGTTAGGGTCATCTTTAATTAGAGGAAATGTTTCCTCAAATTAAAGATAATAAAAGTTTTTATATTCAATACTCAACTGTACATGTCTTCATATGAATCAATTTCAAACTGAGATAATTCTTCTTTCTCTTCAATAAGCTCATAGAATTGTTCTTCCATTTTCTTGTAATTTTTCTCCAGCTTATCTAAACAAATTCTAAGGTCATTGTTGTCCTTTTAAAGCTATTTATTTTGTTACTATTAATAATCAAGATCCTGTTTGATTAGTGTCACACTTAAGTCATCTAATATCAGCTTCTTTCTGTAAATACCTCCAAAGTAGTTACAATATAGCCTCCTCGATGTTCCAAATTATTTACGGTGCTGCTCAAGCACTCTTCTTCACTTCAGACATTACCTCCAAAAATGTCCAGCCTTTTGACAACAATAGCAACGTTTTATTAAGGGCTTGAATTAAAATTTTTATTCTGTTTACATTTTTTCAATTTCCATCTTTTCTGATTGAAGTTAGTTTTTTTTGATTGGTAATCGAATTTCTTCTTTAATTTTCTATTGATTTGCTTCTAGGTTTTTTTCTAATAGTTCAAATTAGGAAGTTAAGGCTTCAATTTAAAACTAAAATTTACTTACCAAGTCTTGATCTTCCTTTTTCTATCTTAAAAAAGAAGCAGAAGATTCAAATTTTCCGCCTTCAGGATCTATATTTCGGTATTCATTTTCTCAATTAATGAATAAAGCTAAATAATGTCTTGCTCGTGGGGTTTCTCAAGCTTTTTCAGTTTGCAAGGAAATTCCGTATTTCCCAATCCTTAACAGGAGTAGATTTATCTTTTTTGAATTCTTGGTTCTTGTTAGATAACTGAGACTTAAGATTGATCTTTAAGGTTAGAATTCAAGGTTTAGATTCCCGGGTTTTTTTCCATTTTTTTAAATATATCAAGGAAATTAAAATTCTCTCTTTTTACTTTAATTAATTTATGAAATTCTATTTAGGGAATAAAATGGCTATATCAGATATAATTCATTGTTCTTATATAATTTTAATTACATTTGCCCTACATAAATAAGCTTATCCTCCTAATATGCTAATTATTAAGATACTTAACTATTTTAAATTATATATACAAGATCTAAAGTTATCTAATATAATCAGCTTTGATTATTCTTACAAACTAAAAGATATCCAATCTAAGCCTAAGCTAATAAACTAAAAATATACAATAAAAATAGACTTTTAGGTATTAAAATAAGGGTATTAATAGTAATGGAGAGAAAGTAGTTTAAAGTAGAAATAGCTTAGAGCCCTATTAAATATTAGATATTATAATTATAGCAAGCTAAAACTTAATTTAATTTATATTGGTTTAGTAAAATCTTTTATTAAGCTAAGCATTGATAGTTGATCTAAGCTAACTATAAGAATGCTTTTATTCATTAGATTGGAAGATTTTAAATTAATTTAATCTAATTATTAAGAAAGAAAGAGTTTGAGTTTATGCAATTAAACTTGCTTATCTCATTCAAGTGAAGAAAAAAGCTATAGAACAAAATATTTTATGACTGTAGAATTTATTTTATAATGCTAGGAGTTAGATAGCTTAATGAAAAGTTTTAACCAAGCTGGTATGTTTAAATGAAGCATATATAACTTAATGGTTTATAACACTTTAAATAACAATAAAAGAAATTTAATATTCATTTAAATTAATAAAATAATGATTAATTAGCAAACTAATTATTCTAAGTCTAAGTAAGAAGTGTCATCTCACCTATTATACTTGAGAAAGCTAGGAAAACAACAAAAAGGTAACTAAACTCTTTAGATGCTTAGTAAACTTCCTTTACTTTTGTCTAAATACGAAATTTTTAATAACTATGGCTAATGAAATTTGATATATTGCTTATAGAATGATGAAGCTTTAGTTTATTGAATTAATAGAAAGAAACTCTAAAATATAAATATATAAAACAAAGTAGCTATCTAAGCAGCCTCTACGTTTCATTAATAGAGTATCTATATACTTGGAGGAAATTATGATGAAATAAATTCAAATGATGCATATTCTATTAATATTTATACTTAGCAGCATACAAAACTTCCAGATCTAATACTAGGCATTCGTAGTGCAGCTACTATTGTATTGAACAATGTTCTATATTTAATATCAGGATTCGGACTTCAATAAGGAAGTGAATCTTAATATGAACACAAGCTTGATGTTTATTGCTTAAATCTTTCTCATAAAAATCATTGAGAAAGAAGAGCAAATGTAAATGTATAAAGAGGTGGACATAATGCATGTGTTATTCAAGGAAAAATATGAATAATGGGGGGATATAATGGAAAATACCTTAACAGCGTAGAAATTTATGACTAAAAAACTGATAAATGAGAAGTTTCCAATCTAAAATTACCTGAGGAAATAACAGTTTTCGGAATTTGTGCCAAACCTCTAGCAGTTATAGGAGGATATTATCATAAAAGTATTTCTGAGAATCATATTTTTGTATATCAGGATAACTAGTGAAAAGGATTTAAATGGTAAAACAATATGCACTTTAGATATCCTACCATCTGTATAAATAACTAAATATATGCGTGGTATCAAAATGTTCATTCAAAATGAAATATTGCTATTATTGATCTTATAAATAGCTAGGTTTCTTCACTTTAATAAGAAGAATTAGAATAGCAAAGCTAAATAAAAAACAAGCAGAATAGAAATATTAGCCAGACATAACCTCATGAGGAATAAGTAGTTAAAACATTGTTTTGAGATTTTAAATTTTTACAAAAGTATTAAATATAAATATATTCAGTTAAGCTCTAGCATTTAAGAATAATTATTTCGAAAACTAAATTAAATTAGCTTTCATTGTAAAACTTTCTCTCTTAACTATTAATTATTTTAATATCCTATTTAAAGAGTAAACTTCTCCAAAGCAATATAACTTAGTCGTTTTTATCAATGCTTATTTATATTTTTTTAACTATTAAGTTTCTAATTTACTCTAATATTTTAAGCTTTCAAGTCATTTTTTTAGCTTCGATTTTTGTTTATTTAGATTAAGATTTAGTTTGTTTCCTTTTTTAGTATAAGATTTGAAATAATTAAGGCTAGTTTTAAAGATAAATGACTTAAAGACTATATCTACTTATTCTATTTTAAGAACACCCTATCAATACTTCCTAAATTCCTTATTGTTCTTATAAATTATTTTTTCTTAATTAAGTACTTTAATGAAAGAAAAGAGTCAAGAGAAAAAACGAATAATCTATTATAGAAAGAGTTGTTCTTATGAATTAAATTCTCCTTCTTTTTTATTTAGCCTTATGCAAAGTTTGATTTACTTTGCCATTTTAGAGATTTTTCTTTATTTATAATCCTTAAGATTAGATATAAAACTTATCTTCAAATACATGCTTTATAGTTTAAGCCAACTGTGTATATTCTATTTAGTCTTCAAGTTATTATATAAATAGACGCTATATTTACACAGAGCTATACTTCCTATATTTTACGTAGAAATCTTCCTTTGATACTAGTATGTAAGGGGATATTAAAGTCATTTGGATATCTATTTATATTCTATAAAGATCCTAGCTAATATAAGCAGAGAAACTAGAAAATGATGGTAAAGAATATTGCTTATAGTATGCATTAATCTTTAAATGAGATATTAAAATAGCTTTAGTAAAAATAACTATAGCTAAATAGCTTTCCATAATAGATTAAACTTCTAGTTAATACATTTAGATAAAGCACTTTCTAAATATTTTGTGTATATTAAACAGATTAAATAGCAAGTCACTGAAGTAGAAAAGGTATTTAAAATAACTTAGAAAGAAAATAATTGTAAAGCTTTAAAAATACTCGATTCATTTGATTTACTTAATAGGGTAAAAATAAACAATTATCTTTTATAAAAAGCTAATAATAACCAAGATCACAGTTGGTTCTTTTAACATAATTAAAAAAGCTAAAATAAGCAATCATATAATAGAAACTCATATAATCATAGAGATTAATAGTTTTATACTTTTATTATGAAAGATAAAATCTAAGCGAAGAAAACATAATTCTAAGATTTAAATTTATTTATTAGAAATTCTAAGTTTTTAAAAATAGTAAAATTAGCTAGTAATAGCTTATCATACACTTTCAAATACAATATATAACTATTAAAAACTAGCTACATACCTTTTTAAATTTCATAGTCTCAAAGCTACCTAAATATAAATTTATTATATGCCTTAGCTCCTATATATAATGAAATAATTAAGCCATATAATTTTATGCATTTATCTCTAGAGATAGATAGCAAGTCTTGGAAATCTAGCTAGTAATTAAAAATTTAATATTTGATAAAGCAATAAAAAGCAAAAATATTTTGCAGCGCTTAGTATATTTCTAAACTAGGAACTAAAATAGTAATAAAATAAGCAGGTGTCTTGCTAATATTACCAGAGTGAAATAATATTAAATAAGGTAAGTAAAATGTAAGTATCTAAATTAGAAAATAAGAGAATAGTCACTTAATATTGCAATGAAGTGTCATTATAAATAGAAGCTTTATATTTCATAATTTTCTTTCCTTTAAATTCAAATTTTATTTAACTAAATTCTTATGCTATTTAACAGAAAGACTCTCGATAAAACGCATTTATCGTATCTTTAAGAGGACAGGTCTAGAAATGAGGAATAGAGAAACTCTAAGATTACTTAGCATTTTAATAGAGAAATATCTTAGTTGAAGAACTAAATTATGGAATAGAAAGTGAATAATGAATTTCGTATTAGTCAGCTGATGAACTAGTACAATTAAGAATTTTCCAATAATATCAACGATAAAAAAATGCAGATCATGCAGCTTCAAAACTAAATAGACTAGATATAGTAGCTGATTTAGCAAGAAATAGATACTTAGAACTATATAATTGAGTTTAATTAGGAAGATTCTACTATCTAATAGCAAGAGCTTAAGTAAACTAAAAAGCATAAATAAGATAAAAATTTCTCTTTTGGAGATAATTTCTAAAAATTATCTAATTTAGCAGAATGTCAAGATAATCAGGAAGTTTAATAGCTTGAAAAGAAATTATAGCTTAAAAAATAGACTTACAAAAATAAAATAATTTCCCTAAAAAAAGCAATGATGAGAGAACAATCCTAGATTATGGCAAAAATAGCTCTTGATGATGAAGTAATTTATAAACTTAAGAAGGAATTGCAAGAAGTCCGAGAGGATTAAAATAAATTACAATTACTTTCTGAATAATTAATTCAGCCTAACTAACTAGAAACTAACATAACTAGTAAGGAGCTTTCAGATAAATTCTACTTATAGGAGTTAGATTATTCTGATGAAGCTTACAGTTAAGGCTTAGATTCATAATAAAGTCAAATAGATAGACTTCAACAATAAAACAAAATCTTGCAGCAATATGTAAAAAACTTGTCCGAAGAAGCTTCTTACTTATGACTTTTGTATTAATTCTATTTACTTAATTCTTTCATTTCTTATTTTCTTAAATTTACATATACAAGTCCCATCTAAGGAAAAATTATAAACTGATGCTTAAGAAAGTTAAAAATAATTAACATTTATCAAGGTTTTTATTATTAATACAAAGAATCATACCATTGCTTAAAAAATTGTTATAGCAATAAATTAAAAAATATTAGAAAGTCTTAAGTGAGAAAGGTTCTAAAATTAAATTTAAATAAATATAAAGCAAACTATCACAAAAGCTATACAATCATGTATATATTTAGCTTTCATTTTTATCATTATTAAAAGTATATTGCTATCTCTAAAATAACTTTCAAAATTTAAGTTAAAATAAATGGGAAGGTATTTATATTTAATGATTTCTCTAGAATGATTTAGATGATTAAATTAAGTTGTATAAAGTAATCATATTTGAATCAGATAAACATTTAATTGTTATTATATTATTATTTCTATATAAAACCAAGATAACTATTAACTTTATCTCTAGCTATCTTAAATAGTATGTCTATAATTAAATTTCTTCTATAGCTACTTTATCTCATTATATGCATTTATATTCTTTTATCTTTTTATTTTTTTAATAGTGTCTAAATAATTTTTTTTATATAGAACTTGATATTCTAACAAATCTAGAAATTAATAAACAGTTAATTAAGTAGCTAGATAGATTTAGAATAAGCTGATGTAATTAATAAGCTAAAAGGATGAAATTCCAAAGGAATTTTATTTAAGATAGCTTTGCATGTACAATTAATATTAACTCTCTATTTTCTTAATTTTAGTCATAAAAGAGAATCTTAAAGCTTGATTTTAGAAACATAAAAGAGAGATTATGTGTTTTATAGCTTAAGGTGAACCTAAAATTTCAGAAATAATTAGCTTTGAACTAATAAAGTATAAGCAAATAAAAAGGGCTAGTCTATTAAATAAATAATATATAAAAGATTGAAAGTAGATTTTAATTTAGTCTTTAATGATCTTTAAATATTCTTAAAGCTGGTTAAGACTTTATTTCAATTATAATTTTAAATTTTAAAGAAAATACTAATATTTAAGAAAATAAGATTGAATTAGATGAAGGTATATAAGCTATTTGCTAAATAAAAAATTATATAAAATAAAGATAAAAAATTGAAAGGTAAAAGGTGACTTATAGTAATTTAATTAAACCAGTGCTAAAGCTGGAAAGTACAGGAGTTTTTTAATAGAGAATAAGTTAAGATAAATTATATATCACTTAATCTAAAAGTGGGATATAGTAATAAGGAAAATATTTAGATATATAAGCTTAAAACTCTCTTTAATATTTAAAGCAAAGCAGTTTGAAATTAAATACTTCATTAATAATTTATCTAATAAATCATTTGAATAAGCATTGATTTGAAGATATTAAAGTATAATCTTAAAAGTTAAAAAAATTAAAAAATACCAGAAATTTAATTTTATAATTTCCAAGTTATTATTTTGTAATTTACTTGACTTTATTAAGCTTAGATAATTGCAATAATAAAAGTATAAAAAAGATAATAATTTAAAACACTCTGAGAATAAAGACATAGTTAATTGAAAAAAATTGCTAACTATTTATCTTTAGAAAAATTTTTCCCTTCTTTAGATAAAAAAATTAATAAAGTGATAACTTTGATTATTAATTTGACTAATAATTGAAAAAAATATCTAGTTCTTAAGTCTTTTTTGCAGCTTTTTAAAATACTTGAATTATTTGGAAAATATTTATGATGATCTTTTCCATTTTAAATAAGCAAACGAAAACTAAAACTAGTGCTGTATTGCAGTTAATAAGCTTCTCTTTTTCTTTTTTAAGATAATGAACTATAAAAATCTAAACTTATTTATGCTAAAACTAAATATATTTAAAAATTCATGAAACTAGATTAAATCTACATATTGGGCAGTTCAGTTTATAATTAAACCAATTCTGCAGACATTCTGAATGAAAAGAGTGGCTACATTCTTTTATAATGCTCACTTAATCTCCTGGTCCAAACTAGTTTAAACAAATTATGCATTCGTCATTTTTGCAGGATTTGATTTATCAATTATCTTCATTATTCTCGTTTTCGCTAAAGTTCTCATTCTCATTTTCATTTTATTTTAGTTGCTATTTCAATTTATTCATCTCCTAAGTTATTCTTTAAATTTCTTCACCAATTCTTCTAATTTCCTGCTATTTAAGTATCTCTTTCTCTTAAAACCTCACTCCCAAGAGCTACTCTTCATTATCACGAATTTAGTCCTAGAGTTTGAGCTACTCGCTTTCGTTTTGAATTATTTGCTAATTTTTTTTGTTTATTTTTTCTTAAATTTAGAGCTTTTAATCCTAGTTAATTTCAGCGTCCTAAAGCATTATATTTTCCAGAGATTCTTTCTCTTGTTTAAGATTCTCTAACTTTTGAATTAAATTCTATAGACCTAAATAGAGAGAATTTTATTATTAAAGAAGTTCCATTTCCTTATTTTGAATATTTTCAAGGATTTACTACTCATTAGAACGAATTTATTCTTGGTTTTGTTGTATCTAATCTTAATTTTTCTGGATTTGCTCACGTATCTTTTTGGCTTCCTCTTCATTTTAATGAATTTTATTCTCGTTTTCGCGAATTTTTTCTTCGTTAAGAAGGATTTCTAATTTCTACATTATCGTCTTCTGGACAATTTCAAGTTCAAGTCTTAATTTTTCGAATTCTACTTTTAGTTTTTCTTACTAAAACTTTTAGATTTCTTCTTCAATTTTTTTAATTTCCTTCTAATTCTTTTAAATTAAGTCTTCATTTTTTTTAATTTCTTCCTCTCCTCTTTGAATCTCTTTCTGTTTCTGCAAAATATTTTAAAGTATTTCTAACTATTTAAGTTCCGAGTCCTAAGATCTCTCCATTTATAAATTTAATTTATTTTTTTAAATAATTTTTTTCATATTAACGAATCTAAGATTTGTCATAATCTAACTATTGAAGTTCTTGAAATAATCTTAATTTAAAATAAAAAAAGGGTAAACATTTCTTTAAAAGGAACTAATTTTACATCTCATATCCTAATCATTTATCTGCATAAATTAAATTAGCTATCTAATTTATTTTTATACAATTATTTCCTTCTATGAATTCCATAGAATTCCTAATAAATTATGATAACTATAAGCATATCCTTTCTTTTTAACTGTAGCTTTGTTCTAATATATTTTGATATTTATGCTTGGATTATTTTTATTTAGCCTCTTATTTATTTAATGCTCTCTTAATTTTTATTATTTTTCTTTAGATTTAAAATAAACCGGAAATTAGCCTTCTGGTTTATTAATGAAATGATTAAATCTTTTATATAGCTAAGGTATATTTACCTTTTAAATTATAGATAGGATATTATATTCTATAAAATTAGGTTTTTCACTCTTTTTTTGTTATAGATTATTAAATTTAATTGTGATAGAAAAAGAATCATGAAGCATAACTTTAAGAAACGTTAAGGGAATAATCAATCTTTGAAGACTAATTGCATAATTTTATCTACTCTCTTAAAGTTCTCTATTACTTATCCCCTTTATACACCGAAGTGAACTCTTCTTCTTTCCTTTATTAATTTTTATCATTTACTTAGATACCTATAATTTAAATAATAATCTCAAATTATTATTTAAGAATCAAAATTACCTATGGTTTTCAAATTTAATTCATTAAAATAGTGAGATATGCTAATAAACATTTGGGAGTAAGTTTTATTCTAAATTAAGTTATTAGCTTTATAGCTTATATATATTAACTTTATAAGTCAAGCTTTTGTCATTTGAAATTAATCTTAAAGCTTCAAATGATTCTTTAGTTTAATGAATTGCATTTTTGAAAGAATGTAAAGCAAGAAAATTAATCCCAAACTATTTCATTCTACTTTTGGATGTGAGCTAGATATTTTCAAAAAAAATGTTAAATTCATTTATTTGAATCTAGATATATAATTTATTAATATTTAGCTGATAAAAATCCAATAATTTTTTATTTAAAACTATTAAAATTCTAATAAAATAGAAAGATTTTCTAGGAAAAATGTTTCTTTTAAAAGCTCTCTCTTAGTAGCAATCAAATCTCTGGGGTTTCCAAGTTTAAAGCAGTTTAAAATTCTATGTTTAAGCTAAGTCTTTTGATTAAGTTTCTTTTTTATTAGCTTTTTCATCGCTTGCTGGAAAAAAGGTAGTTAGGTCTTTCCAAATCTACTTCCAGATCATATTATTTATTTTATGGTTTTTCTAGAAGGATCTTATATTACTACAAATGTACGCTTTTTCTTTAAAGTTTTTAATTTTGTTAAAAATCTTCTTTTTTCCAAAGGGATTACTTATTTAATTATTTGAGGTTGTTATTATTTCATTTGATGTAAGAGGCTTTTATTTCTCCACTATAACTTCTTGGTTTTGATTTATCTCCTCTTGCATTAAAAATATTTTTTGCTTAGTTGTTGCATTACTCATAGACCTTGATAATTTATAAGAATAATTATATCTTCGATATGCTAATTAATAAACCTAAATTTTTATAAAATAACCCTATTTTATGATAATATAATTACGCATTTAAAGTGGATAGCAATGAACGATATTCGTAAAGATTAATTGCTAGATTTTCCAAAATAATTAAAGATCTAATTTTCTAAATCTTTCTATAAGCAATATGCTTCTAATACTCCTTCTTAAAATGAAGTTTGTTAAATTAGAATTTAATAATAGTTGCTTTGGTTTTATTTTTATTTAATTTAATGAAACTACATAATTATATTAATTAAGCTAAATTTTGAATGCATTCATTAAGTAAAATGTTATTAAATCTAGGATAGTGAGGCTTAATACTAAATTAACTATATCATTGCTAATAAATTTCTTTCTTTTAGAAATATAACTTTTGCTTAGATATCTAAATGAATGCGAAATATTTATACCTATTTTCAGATTTAAAGAAGCTATATTAGTATTTGTGAATATTCAAAGCTTTTTAAGTAAAAATTTAATTATTTGAAAAATTCAAGTTTTATAAATACGAGGCATAGTAATATTATTGTCTTTTTTTTTCCTTTAAAAAAGGAAAATTAGAAGGAATAAGCTAAGGTAATAGTAGAAGAAAAAGCAAATTAAAATTTATTAATTATTAAGCTTATGCTTTGAATTATTTAATACAGTCCTTTATGAATCATTTAGCATTATTTATTTTATTTCTATTTTTTAGAACTTTAACATTAAAAAAATGCTTTTTTTAAGTTAAGCTTTTTTGAAATTTTTTTCAGATAACCCTGGAAATTAACCGACTCAAGAAATGAAGATGATTACTAAGATATATTAACACAGAATGAAAAAAAGCTTTTATTAATGAAAATTTATTTTCTAGTTTCCTTAGTCTTAATTAAAATAAAGAATAAAACGCTTTACACCAAAAATTATTCTTAAGAAATAGGATGAATCATTAATTAGCAAAGCATATCTTTATTTAAAAAAGTTCTAAAAGTCTACAATATTTTTAGAATTATTAAATTTTCTATTAAAAAGTAAAGTTTAATAAAATATGACTACGCATTATATAAATCTAAAATAGATTTTAGAAAATTAAATTTATTTAAGTAGATTAAGATTAGAACTAAATTGAGATACCAATTGCTTTATATTTTAGAGAAAAAGTTATTGTTAGGAGCCTCCGTAGCTCAATAGGTTAGAGCGTTTGGCTGTTAACCAAAAGGTCGGTGGTTCAAGTCCACCCGGTGGCGCTTTTTTTAGTTTTAGTTATTTGTTAAAAAATTGAATTAGCTAATTCAACATATTTATTTAAATATTCAATTACAACATAAATTTAAAAATTATCTAGAAATTTGATAATTTTAAGCAATAAATATAGAAAGGAATATTACAATGCTAGTTAGAAGCATAATCAGATATAATGCAACTACAATCTCTACACTTTAACTTCATTAAACTATTTATTCTAAATTTGCAAATTTTGAATCACTCTGAAATTATTTAAAATTCACCTTCTTCGTTTATCAGAATAATTATTTAAATAATGATATTATAGCTATTGCTTCAAAAATAATAGCTTAGAAGTTTGAGCTAAATCAAAAAAGTAAAGATTCACATGAAAAATATATCAATAGGATGTATAATATAATTATAGCTATGATGAAGTTTATAACTTTTAAATTAAATTAAACCTGATTTATTATATCATTTTAATAAGACGCATTTCATAAAGGCTTAATATTTTATATATGATATTAAAATTCGCAAAAAGGACTATTAAATCAATTTAAGATAATAACTCTTAATAATTAATCTATTTATCAAAGAGATGAAATAGAATTATATTTATCTTTATTCTAAACTTTTAATTGTCTTTCTTTTTATCACCCAATTTACGATTTATCTCAATTTTGATAGAAGGATAGACAGATAAAAGATTTCGAGGAGGTCGATGCTTATTTCATAATTGGTTATGGAATAGGTTGAAAAATTATTTTGCCTTTGAGTTATATCAAAATAAATCCTAACTAAAGTTCTTGAATTATAGTGGATAAAATTTAAATGTTTCTTTTATTTATTGAAGAGTATTTGAATTCGCTTAAACTATTTTACGATATCTAGCAATTTAATTAAGCTTTCATTATTTAATTATTTTACCTTCGGTTTTGATATCATTCATTTAGCTTCTTTTAAATTATCATTAGTTCAATCTAAAATATTTCATTGTTTAAATTACCATAATTTTAAGATACTAAGAGAATAATAAAAAATTATATCTATTTTAAAGAAAAAATAAAGGATCAAGGTATTTATTCAGATATCTCTGTTTTAATAAAACAAGTTTAGAGTTATTTCAGTCAGTTTAGAATAAAAATTTCTTAGATTAGAACTGATAAAAAATTAACAATATCAGAGCTATGATTAAGGTTTATATACGCAAGCATTTCCAGCAAGCAAATTAAAAATAAAAAGCTTCTGAAAAAAATTAAGAATGCTTATTTTAAATATCTTAAGCTAATATCCTTATATTAAAGAGATATTTAATTAATTTTCATAGATATAAATTAGTGAATTTTTACTTCTAAGGTAATAAAAATTTGTTTAGATTATGAAAATGAAATTTCATTGAAAAATAGGGATTTAATTAATACTTATTTTTGCTAGCACTTGCAAACCTCTTGATTAGCTATATGATCTTTTAAAAGAACAACAAAGTTAGAAATTTCTTGATTACTAGAACTAGAAACTAAATTCATAACCCGAAGACTTATGTCTTTTATGCTAGAAAGTGATGAAATTAATTTTAGAGTATACTTCAAATTCTGAAGATATTAACTAAGCCTTTATTGAAATAGGATAGATTTTGTGTGATATGAGCAAAAGTTTTGACAAAAGAATATGCAAAAAGACATTTTAGAATTATTTTTCTATAGGATAAGTAGCTATCTTCAAGCATCTTCTAGATCCAAAGACAACATGTGCTAAATTACAAGCTTGCAATCTTCCAATTGTCAAAGTTGAAAATTTTACTTAATGAGCAAAAAAAATTTTGAGTGATAAGCCTATGTAAAAAGGGCCTAGATAAATTTCAAACTAAACATTAAAATTTTTAACTATAAACGATATTCACGTGGATTTAAAATATAAAGTAGGAGCAGAAGCTGACTGTAATGAACCTCTATGTTGTAGAGAATAAATTAATTTAAAAAGTAATATAAAATAACCAGCAGAGTATTGAGGAATGCACACCTGTGATACTCCTCTTTGAACCTTAGATTAAATTTTTAAATATATCAGCGAAAATTTTTAAGATCTAGAGTTCATTGTACTACTTGGTGATTATCCTAGTCGAGATGTACATAGCGTTGACTATAAAGATGAAGTTTTAAATACATATAAATATATCGACACGTTGCTAAGAAAGTATTTCTGAAACCATGCTAAAAACATTCCTAAAATTCCAATAATAATTACTTTAGGTAACCACGAAAGTTTCCCAATTGATTAGATGGATTATTTTAACTAAGATGCAAATAAATGGCTTTATGAACCCTATACTAGATGAATAATGCCTTGGCTTAATTATTCTTCTTAGATCCAAGACTAATTTATAAATCATGCTCGATATTATTTGGTTATTAAGTAATTAAGAATAATAGTTCTACCCTCTAATTAAAAAGAGTAATCTAATTTCTATTTATTGTATAATGCAACTGATCCAGATGGAAATTTAAAATGACTTTATGATCAATTGAAAGAGGCAGAATAATCTAATTAGTATGCTTATATACTCATACATGAGCCTATGGTTACTCCCATTTGAAAATGAAATGATCACTTTCAAATAATTGTTGAAAGATTTCAGGGTGTTATTTCAGGAATTTTCAGTGGTCATACTCACACTGACGAACTTTTTCTAGGATTAAGCTTTGAAGAAAATTAACCTTTCATCGTAGAATATATTTCTCCAGCAGTAAGTCCAATAGGAGGAATAAATCCAAGTTTCCGAATTTACCAAGTAGATTAGTAAAATTACGCGATTCATGACTATGAATAATATAGACTTGATTTATTAGCTTAAAATATACAAAACTCAACTGAAAGCTTCAACATCAGTAAAGCTTATAGTTTCAAACAAGAATATTCATTAGATGAAATATCTCCACAATCAGTGTATGATATGATCCTATAAGTGGCTTAGAGCCAAAAGATAGCTGATAAATATCATATTAACTATAGAGCTTATTCTCTTTCTGATCTAAAATAAAAAAATATTACTTGCAATAAAGATTGCGGAGAAAAATATTTCTGCAAAGCCACTAATTACTAGGATGTGCAAAGTAAAATATAATGTAAGCGAAATGTGGACATTTTTGATATAGTTTTCGATTTTTTTAGAAACCCTTGGACCTACTAAATAAATAATTAATAGAACTTCTTTTTAACTATTCTTTCCTTTGTTTATTATAAATGCTTAATTAATTAAAAGCTATCTATAATATAAACAGTCTAAATTTACATAAAACAAAAGTCAAAAGAGATTTTAGTTGAGTTATCTAAAGAAAAAGCAAAAATATTTCTAAAAAATTAGAATTTAATAATCATGATTCCACTTACTTCCTACTAACGAGTAGAAAAGCCATTTAAAAAAGATGCTTTAAAATTCGTAAAATAATTTGAAATATTTGAGATTACAACTAATTTTTACTATTTTTAGTTAATTATACAATTAAGTAGAACATTCTTATAGATGCTTTCTATTTAGATATGATATACTTAATTTATCTCAACACTTATTAGTCAAAAAAATTTAAAAAAGATATTTACCCTAAAAATTCATGAAAATCATGCTTTTTTTAATTTTTAATTAGGTGTTAAAGCAACTCAAATTATAAATAATAGTATAATCATTTAACGATAGATGGAGTTATAATTAAGATTATAAAAACCTATAAAAAATGCATTAATAGTTTCTATTTTTAAATCTAAATAATTGTATCCTAAACAACCATGATTAAAAATGTTAAATCGAAATTTTAATTAATTTAAATATCGTTATATTCATTACTTTTATTTAAAAATGATAAAAATGAAAATATTTCGGTGAAAGTATAAGAAGAATCTAGAGATAAAGATTTGGAATTAGATTTATTATATTACTGAATTTTTTAGTTTCTAGGTCAATCTTATTTAATTTTTAAGTTGCTTGAAAATCTAATATAATTTTATATTAAGTTAAGTAATAATAAAGAGAGAAATTCATTTAAAAGGTCATTAATGCAGATCTAATCTACATATTGGGCAGTTCAGTTTACAATTAAACCAATTCTGTAGACATTCTGAATGATAAGAGTGGTTGCATTCCTTTATAATGCTAACTTAATCGCCTTACTTAAACTAATTTAAACAAATTATGCATTCATCATTTTTGCAGGATTTGATTTATCATTCATCTTTATTGCTCTCGTTTTCTTCTAGCTATTTTTTCAGTTTATTCATCTCCTAAGTTACTCTTTAAATTTCCTATTCAATTCGTCTAATTTCCTTCTATTTATTTAACTCTTATTCTTAAATTCTAATTGCCTTAATATTTTCTTCATTTTACTGATATATCTCTTAAACTTTTTGCTACTCTCCTTCATTTATTAGGATTTATTATTTTTTTAAATTAAGTTCTTCTTCAATTTTTTCCTTTTAAATATGATTAATTTCTTGACCTAAATTTATTTACTTCTCAAGAGATTCTTATTCATGTTAAAGCTTTTCTCTTTCAGCTATTAGATTATTTTAGTATTATTAGATTTTTTCTTTTTCAGAATTGTAAACTTAAAGTTAATAATTAATTTCATTTTCTTAGTTTTGGAAGTTTAAGGCGATAAGTTCTTCGTTTTTCCTAATTAAATCTTCCTTTTTTCGAATTTCTTCTTCAATTGAACGAGCAACTTCTTCGTTTTAACGAATTAACTATTCATTTTCTTGAATTTTATCAACTGTCATGCCGATTTCCTATTTTTACTTTTCAATTTACTCAAGAATTTGTCTTTCCTTTTATTCCTATTCAATTCTCTAAATCTCTAACAAAATTCGAAGAATTTCTTGCTCGTTTTTTAAAATTTACTCTTGTTTCTTGCGGATTTCTTCTTCCCCTTTAAGAATTTCTTATTAATGTTTCTCTTAGTTTTCAGGGTTCTAACTTTGCTAATTTTAATCAGGTTTTCTTTCCATCTTGATGCGTAATTTAAAGTTATATGGTTGAATTATTTATAACTATATTAAATTTGTTTAAGCTATCGAAACTTTATTATCAAGTACTTAATTAAGTGTTATCACTTTTAATTTAATTTTAGCTTTATATCTAAAAATTGTATTCAACCTAAAAATCAGTTACAAAAATCAAAGCTATGCAACTAAATGGATGATCCCATAACTTTCTTTCTTTAACTATTTTCAGGAAAAAATAGGAAAGATGAAGATCAAGTTTATCTCTGTTCGATTTATAAAATTTGTTTAATTTTACCTGTATTTTACAATTTTAATTCATAGCTCTTTTTACCAGAATTTCCCTTTGTATAGATATTTAATAATCTAAATCTTATTTAATTAAGAATAATGTATAAACTTTATTATGCATCAACTTGCTATTTTTGAACATATGAGTGCTTTTCTATTTAGTTTCATTTATATTTTGCATATTGATGATATTTAAATAAAGTAAGATCTATCAATCTAAATTTATTTAGAGTGATAGAGATAATTATTTTTTGAGTTCTTCTTGGTCTTAAAATAAAAGCTTATTAATATTTTAGAGGATTAGAGTTAATAATCATGTATAGGGCTATATATTAGTAAAGCGTTCATCTCTTTAATGTTTTAACTTTTAACCTTGATATTTTGCTAATATTTGATCACTGTTCTTTTGAGCTTAATTATATCAAAATTATTAAGTTTTAGAAATAACTCATTTAGCTTAGCCCAAATTTTGTATATTTCGGTGATTTTAATTCTAGTTATAATAGAATTCTTAATTGAGCTTCGAATAGGGGGTTTCACGTTGCTAATACATAAGTATATTTTGCATGATTTAATTTTTTTCAACCCCTTGAATTGTTTGATTTCTTTATACATCTAAATTATTCTTTTAACTTAGCTTATGTAGGTAATAAATTCTTTTAGAAATATGAAGAAGTCTATTTAATCTATTCCAAATATAAGAATCAAGGTAAAGTTTAAAACAGTTCTTTTTAATATAGCACAGTCTAAGCAATTAAAGGGTTGTATATTTAAATAAATGGAATTTACTAAAATTTAATTATCCCTTTAAATTAAGATAATTTGGTAATAAAGAAACAAAATACAAGTAATAAATACTTGAAAAAATAAATAAAAGCGATGGTATGATTAAACTAAGCTATCATATCAATTCTATAATTAAAGAAAATTTTAAAGTTTTAAATAATAAAATAGGAGTTAGCCATGTAAGGATAGTAATTCAATAAATTGAGATGTCAAATCATATAGATTAGTAATTATGAAGTTTATAATTGCTAATATTTAAGAAAGAAGAATTAAATCTTAATTCTTTTCAAAATGAAATCAATTAGTTTTAAAAAACATATAAGTATCTGTTAAAATAGAGCTGTAATTAATTTAAAATTTTCAAGCTAGTTCTACATTAAGAATCTTAAAAGCTGAAGGCATATTGTAAGACATTCTGTTTAGAGAGGAACTGAATTTCTATTGCTAAGAGTTTGCAAACTTAGAAAATAAAACCCTTATCTTCATTAAGATCCTTAATTAATTTAAGATTCAAATTTAAATTTTTAAAAGAAGAACCAAATTAAAGTTTAGATGTTCCTTTAAATTATGAACTTGAAAAAAATAGAAAGTGATAGCATGAAATTAGTTAGCTAAATTACTAGAGTGACTAATTAAAATTAAATACCTTAGGAAATAAAATGTCGCAAAAAGATAGAAAAGATTAAAATAAACTTAATGAATTCATAAAATAAGAGGATAGAGTAATTAAAATGGAATCAACGAAGTATAACTAGAAGATATTTCTAAAAACTGAATTATTTCATCTCGTTTTCTATTAAATAAATAGTTATTTTATCTAGATCTTAGTAATCTATACTTGAAAACACAAATAATGAAGAAAAATTGCTTGATTTAAATAAGCATTTTAAGAAATAGAAAAAAATAGAAAAAAGTAAAAAGATAAAGAAAGGTTAGTAGAGTATATTAATTAAAAGAAGCGGATATATAATAATATTCATTGGGAATATAATTAATAGATATTAACTTTAAATTAATATACTTTAATCCTTTTCTTGATATAACGCTCATCTTACCTTATTTTTTTACTTTAAGTATTGTAAAATATCTTCCCAATCTTTATTTTTCAAATCACTGTTTACAGCATATTTAGCTAAAGTTAAAAGTTCATTTCTGAAATTACATCCTAATTTAATAGCAAAAATTCAAGGAATTTCATTATCATAATGACCAGGTTTTAAGTGAAAAAGACCACAACTATCTTAAAACATTTCTAAACCACCTCAAGTTTGGATTTTAAGATATTTATTACATCTCTAACTTCTTTTGCCAAAAAAGTGTTTACTACTTCATGTGGATTTTCGTTCAATTCCGTTAAAAAGTAACTAATCACTTGGTTTCGTTCCATATTTTTTATAAATTTCATAAAGTAAAGTTTTGTTTTCTTATCGTACTATTCAGTTCTATATTAAGGAGGAAATATAAAGCTCGTCATAACCATTTCAATCATTACCTCTAAAGACCTCTTCCATCTATTCTTAAATGTATCTCAGTTTTTATTACCTAGACAAGTTGAATTTTAATGTTGAATTAAGGAACATTTAAACAAAATCTGAAGCCAAAAATGAAAAAAGAGAAAATATTAAACGTTATTAAATGATTTGATTCTTGAATTCTCATTTTTCATCTTAGTAGAAATTAGATCAAGCACTTACAAATTTATATTAGCTATTGTTATGCTAATAAAGAATAGAGCAATCAAAAGTTATTAAATCTGCATCACTGAAAATTGCGAAATCTTCTGGCTGCATAAAAAGAGGAATTCAAAGTCTCTAATTCTGAGCTCAAGATTTTTCACTTCCTTTGTCTTTGAGTCTTTACCGTTAAATTAAATCAAGCTTATAAAAATTAAAATTTCTATCTCCTAAGAAACTTATAATCATTGATAAAAAAGGATTTTATCAATCTTCTTTACTTCCTTAAAGGAAAAAAAAAGGTTCATAACCACATATTTTAGCAATGACTCCACAAAGAGGGAGTAAAGATGAGTATTTTGTATTAGAAGAAATGATCATATATCTCTTCTTAGGATAAGGAAAATCTTCTCATACTAAATCCGAGTTTATTTGAACGCAACTAGAAAAATTATCAAATAATTCTAGAATTTAAATAGGCGATTCGACTATTTCAGACTTATTTTATTGATAATTAACTCATTCATTTTAAACTTGCTGCTCTAATATGAAAAAATTATTTTTGGCTTTTTCTTGTAACTCTTCTCTGTATTATTAATCTTAATTTGAGTAGAAAGCATCTCAATCATTTTAATTTTCATCTGAAATCTCATTTAAATCTATTTAATTTTGATTGCTTTCTGTCTATTCCTAAAATTAATTCTGGGTTTCATTTTAGAAGCTTTAATTTTATTTCTATTCAATAGCTTGATAATTTTCTTCTTCCGTTTATTATTTTTACTCCTGAGAATCGTCTTAAAAAGAATCAATTTAGCTTTGCTAAGTTTATTAACTATTTTCTTATTTTTGATCATAAAATTCATTTAAAAGTTCCTCTTCTATGCTTTAATTAAAGTCAGGCCAAGCAATCAGTGTACTAACTTCTTCCTAGCAATTAAATTATTTAAGATAAATAAAGAAGAAAATAATAAGCGACAAAGACAGCAAAAAGAGAAGGAAAATTCAGCTTTTTTGCATATTTGTTTCTATATCTTTATTTATAATTCCTTTGTTTTTCCTTTTTTTAAACTAAATATGCATAAGATAAATGGCTTTTTTCATAAATCTCCATATCTAAAAGTCTCAGTAATTTGCTTCTAAGTAAGCTGTCTAGTTTTTTTTACTTAATAATTATTTAGAGTATAATCTATTTTTACTAATACTGAATGACAGGATATTACAATAGAATCAGATTGTAAATAAGTTGATTAGTTATTTCCCCTATACATATTTTAGTTGGACCACATAAATAGTTTGGTAAGCTAATAATTAAATATACTCAAATCTAAGAATAAAAGTAAGCAATAAAGGAAGAAAAATAGTGTTAGAAGGTATAATTTTATGATTTACTAGATTAAATAATTGAATTCTAAATATAAAATCAAAGAAATTCTGCTTTTAATTTCTGATTAAAATAAATCATTACTAGCCTCTTGCTTAATTTCTTCCCTTTGTACCTAAATTTAAAAAAATTTTGCTTATTTACATCAAGCATGCTTTTTATAAATTAGTTAGCAAAGAAGCAGAAATTGCTTTTTTGGTTAATCTTTCATTAATTATTAGTTAAAGAATTAAAATAAGTTTAGATTATAGTTATAAGCTTATAGCCTTAATTGTATACTATTTAGAGTAAGTAATCTTAAATAGATTATTATTATATTAAATATTATTATATAAAAATAGAAATACTAGGATCAATACTCCAACTGAGATTAAATTAAGCTCTGGTATCGGGAAGTACCCCAGAAGTGACGAACTAAGCAAGAATCTAGGTAGGAGCTAAGAAGAAAGAACTGGAGACATCAATTAGCACTAATTGAAAGATGTCAGATGATTAAGTCTCTTGGGGTATCACTCCAACCATACCATATTAAAAGACAGGATTTTCAAGAAGTGAAAGCACTGATGTAACTTCAACGAGAAATTTTTAAAACTTTAAAAAACTCAATTTAAATAGATTCGCACCAATAAGATACTACGCGCTCTATAAGCCAGTTTTTTATTTATTATTATAACAGAATTTAATTTAAACATTTCTTGAATATAGGCATATTTATTTCTTCTCTAATTAAACATATAGAATATATAATTTATAATTAGAGACAGATCTTTTAAGAATTATCTTTATAATCCTTTCGTTCTTTAGATCATTATCTTATAATTAATGATTCATATTATCATCCTCCTTCATCTAATTTTTAGTCTTATATTTTTCTTATTAATACTAAATTTAGATTAAAGAGTTCAAAGTCTTATCAATATTTATCGTTAAAAAAAGTAACATCACTCTAAATTTAAGTCAAAGACATATTGAATTATATAAAAATTTATAGGCAAATATATTAGATTTTATATATCCCTTTTAATAATAGAAGTATTTAATATATCAAGTCTATTACAAAGCTTAACTTAGTTTTTTATAAAGTTTGACTTACACTACAACTTTAAAATTTAAATTTAGCTTTCTAAAATAATTTTAAAAAACCTAGATGAGATGAAATCTTTAAAATTAACTTTTTACTTACAAAATTAAAAATCTCTTTTACATCTAACTGATCTATCCCTATTTTTTAAAGTTTTATAAATTATGTTCGACAAATGTATAGCTTTAATTAAAGAACTATATCTAATTTAAATTTACAAAAGAATAATTAAATCTCCTGCTAATATTGTTTTATCTTTCATTCCTTCTCTTCTCGATTATTATAATTAGCATATCACTCTCAAACTATTCATTTCATAAATTCTGGAATTAACTTCTTTTATTTCCAAATTTTCAATTAAGATTTTTTAAACTCAAGCTAACTCATAGCAAAATTCTAGGATATTTAAATTATGTGTAGAGAATTTCTTCATTTAGGTTTTAGTCATAATTGAAATATTGAAAATAGAGATAATGAAACTTAATTGAATAGATTATATAGCTATCTATGATATTTTAGATAAAAGCTATTTAGCATTAAATTAAGAAAGATAATCAATTACTCATGGTTTAGTACTTTGAGATTTGTCATTCATAGAATCTTAGTTTTTGGTCTTGATGTCCAATAAATTTAAATCGTTTTTAGGTCATATAGATAGACTATTTCTCTATCTTGCTAAGGAATGTTATCACAGTTAACTCTTTGGTATTCCTTGGAAAGATTATTTACCGATTTTTCATAAAACGAGCATATGGAATTCAACATATGCTAATTATTGAAGAAGATAATATAATTTTTTAAACTTATAGAGAACAATTTCCAAGAAGGAATAGGACTATTTTACGAATGTTAAAACCATTCATTTTTCATTGTCAAATATTAATAGAAACTGTCTTTTTCTCCACCTCAATTGTAAAAAATTAGAAAAATCTCTTTTAATTCAAATTTAATTAATTTAGACTGAAAATTTCAGTTTAAATAAATTTTATTTTTTTATGTAGTTTATAAACTTATAAAAAACTAAATTATAGAATAATGAAAACTCTTTTCAAATACTCAGACTATGATAATAATTTTATGTGATTCTTCATTCATTAATTGAAAAAGTTTAAAATTTTTTATTTCACTCTTGAGATCTTCTTTTCAAGGATTCTTAGTATTTTTATTAGTAATTTTTTTCACCAATCACTATCTTAATATCTTGAAGTTATATCTTAGCTTCGCAATTTTGTTCTGGACAAGTAAGTTCATTACCTTGTTCATTCTCTCCTGTGATATACATACCTTTTGTCTTTTCATTTATATATCTTTCTATATTTTTTTTGTAGAAAGTATGACCACATGATAACTTAATAATGATATCTTCTGAGGCTATATTTTAAAATAATCAGGATAGTTTATTTTGTAGATGTTCTATATTACTTTCTTAATTCCCTGTCATTTATAAAATGTTTTTTTATTTTTCCAGAAAAACGAAAATTATAAAGTTTACTATTTCATTTTCCTCTAAATTCTTAATTTAATGAGCAAAGGATTTTTCTTGATGTAAATCCAACATAAATTAAAGTCCATTACTTAAATCTAGTATTTCTGATAACTTGCTAAATTATTAAATTTAAATTTCTTTCTTTTCTAGTTTTTAAATTTCTTTAAAATATATACTAGCTTCTTCATAATTTTAAACTGTAGCTAATAGAGTTTAATTTAACTACTTACTAAATATTTTAATATTTTTGAAAAAATCTTTTAAAAAGGATTCCACTTTTAACTCTAAGTAGTCGATAATCTTTACTTTTTTCTAAGTTACTAGCTCTTTTAATATTTTTCATTCTTGATGGCTTTTTTAAATGCTAATTTTATTTTTTGCATATATTTCATAATTTTTATTTATTTTATCTTCTAAGTTTTTAAATGTTTGCTTTATTTATTTTTTAGTGTTTTCATCAATTAATTCAAAAAGCTATACCATCTCTAAATGATAAACGTTTTTATCGTTAGGACATGTTAAATTTTAGTTTTATTTTAGCTGAGATAAACAACATTTTGTACAAATTAAATCGTGACACTCTAATTAAATAGGTATATTATTTTTTAAATCAAAATAATTTTAACAATTTGCACAAATTAATTCTTTAAAGTGATCTTTAATATTTTTAACTAATTTCTAGGGTTCTTTCATCTAAAATTCTTCAAGGAATACATTTTCTTCTACTTTTTATTTACTTTAACTTTTTTAATTAAAAGTATCTTAATTATATGGAAGCTTCAATTATTCTTTATATTGAGCTTTAACCATTTATAATTTTCTTATTTCGTTACTTTAATTTTCGCAGTTTTATTGCAAATTTATTTATTCTAATTTTAAGGTTTCATTTTAATTTTTAATTTTTTATTTTCGTTTTAAGTTTAAAGAATTTAATTTTAAAATGTGCTTATTTGCTTTTATTTTTTCTACTTTTCATCATTTAAATTTTTTACTTGTATTTCAAGTTGAGATATTTATTGAATCCAGTCGTTGTAATCTTTTTTACTTATTTAGTTTTACTAAAGGAATCATATTATTATTTCCAGTGATTTTTTTCGTTTTCAGCTATTTTAACTTAATCTTCTATATTTTTAAACTTTTATTCTAATTAACCAACATAAGTCATCATATCAATACTTTCTTTTTCAAGCTGTTTATATTATCATTGCTAATTTGATATATAATCTTTTTAATTCTAAACTTATTATTTTAATTCATTATAGTTATACAGCTTATTCTAAATAGAGCTATATTATTCTTTTAAGGCTTATATCTCTAATAAATGTTCTTAATTTTATTTAATCATACTATTTTTTTAATTTGTTACTTATTTGATTTAATCTTCATTTTCCTTATTTTATAACTGGAGTTGTAATATTTATGACTGATCACTTTCTCTTTATTACTAGCTTTAAACTTATTACATTTCTAATGTATTTATTTTAATTTTTGTTTATCTTTCATTTTCCTTATAGTTTTCTATAATAATTTTCTCTTGTTCTCTATTTTTATTTTCTATTTGTTGAATTTCCTTTTTCAAATTATCTAGTTAAAAGTCAGCTTATTAGCACTTATATTGGAATTCTGATTGCTGTTGATAACTAGCTTTTATTATTTTAATTTCCTAGTATCCTTAGTTAATTCCTGTATTTTGCTAATTCGGACTTTAGTTAAAAAGCATTCCTTTAATTTTAGGATCATTTAGCGTAGTCTATGAGCAACATATCTAACAAGGAAAAGCTAAATCTTATAAAAGTTTATTTTTTAGATGCTCCTTCTTGTAAATAGTTAAGTAGCACTCAAAGCAGAATTTATGCTAGCACTTGAGAACCTGACCTTCATAGATCAAATTTTTATTACAGTGAGTACATATTTCATTTGCTGCCTCGATCATTTTAAATTAATTAAAAATAAAGCTTATTTAAAATGAATATAAGTTAAAAATTATTTAATTGAATAATAATTATATCTAAACACTCTCTAATTGATAGAAATCTTAATTTGTTTAACAAAAATTTCTACTATATTTGAATGTTAAAAGACATGTAAAATTTAAGTAGCAAAATAGAAAATATGTATTTTTATCAAATGCTAAGTGTTAAAGTTTTTCTTTAAAGATTTCCTCTCTAATACATAACTTAAAATCTCAGAATATCTTAAATGTAAAAATATTTATATAGCTTTATTGTAATTACTTAAAGGATATTAAAATCTCTTGATTTTTAACTTTTGATTATTTAATAAATTTGAATTATTAAAGGCTAAATCATTCAATTTTTTTATAATATAACTTATTTCTAAGCTTGCTAATTTGAAGTTATAACGATTGTCGAATTAAAAGCTCTAGCATTAAAAGATTACCTACTTTATTATTAAAGTTAAGCTTTGGTTTTATTTATCCTTTAAGTTTTTTTACGAAAAAGTCCTTTTTGTATCTTAGTCCAAGTATAGGAATAATTAATGATATAGCTTTATTTTATTTTAAAAGTAGAAGTATCTATTATTTGAAAATTAACAGAGTTATTTAAAGCTGTAATAATCTTTTGAGAGATAGTGCTTATATTAATATTATTAGAATAGATATATACTCTATAAAGCTGGATAGCTTAGATATAATAGAGAGTAATGATAAGAAACACTTTCAAGAGATTAAAGACAAAAGTATAATTAAAATACTCCTTTTGATTTAAACTTCAACACTAGTAGTTAAGTATAATGACTAGATCTAAATCACTTAACTTATAAAGCTAAAAGCAAAGCATTTAAAAGTTATAAGCTACACTAGGTACAATTAGATATAATTAAAGGATTTGTAGAGATTTGCTTTTATTTAGTTAATCAGTTGTAGTAACTATTCATTTATAAGGTAATACTTGTGAAGCCTAACTAGTTATATCTTCTTTTTTTATTTAGCTTATAGATTTTATTATTGATATACTTGCTGTATGATAATTTTGCTATTAAATTAAGTTTTAGAATTTAGCTTTATTTAGAAGGATCAAATAATGGATATCAATTATAAAGATCAAGAAAAAAAGTAAGAAGAAGCGGGAAATGATTAAGCATATAAGATAAAACCAAGTAATTAGAATGAAAACTAGAAAAGTAGCTAATCATTCGAAGAGCAGAGTTTAGATATGTTCTCTGAGTATTAAATTGATATTAAGGACTAAGAAAGTCTATAAGAAGGAAGCTAATAAAAAATAAAGATTCCAAATATTTCCAGTTTCAACTAAAAAAGAGAAGCTGAAGATAATTCCTTAATTTTTAAACAAAGTAATGACTAAAATCAATAAACCTAGAAAAAAAGTCCTAACTTTTGGGAAAATTAATATATTCTATAACAAATAGTAGCTTTTCTAAAGAATAGAGACTTATGCTTTCTCTAACAAGTAAGCAAATATTTTGGTTCATTCCACTATCGCTTAAACAAATTGACTATAGCAAAAAATACTGAGAATGTTCAATAAATCAAAAGCAAAATAAAATGAATTTTAAGACAGATTTTTACTAGAGATGTTAAAATTTTTTTACTTAATACTTACAGTTTTTCAGATAGATCCTGTTTAGAGATTAAATAAAAGATTAACCAAGGCTTGGCTCTTTAAGCTTAAAGCTAAGAAAATAAAAAAGGAATATCTCTATAGGAATTACAAATAGTTGGCTGGCCTTTAAAAAATTAGATACCTTTGTTCTAAATTTCTCATTTCATAAACTTAAAAAAGTTGATCCTTTATTTTACTAAACTCTCAGACATTAACTTACATTTTATAACTTAACTTATAAATCTAGAGCATATAGATATAATGGTAAATGGTTAACTTACTGGAAAATTTCTGAATGATTATTGTATGAATCTGAACTTAAAAGTGATATTAGTAGAAAGCCCGGAAATTGATATAGAATAAATTAAGCTTTTTTTAAAATTGAAGGGAAATTAATTTGAAGAAGTGAGAGTAAATAAGAATTAAAATATAGTCTAATGAACTGACTTTTGTAATAACTTAAAGAAAATAGATTTAAAACATGTAAGGGATTTTTCAGATTAGTCTCTGGAAAAGATTGAGAAGTATGATTTAAGATATCTATCTATAAAGGAAAATTTGCTTACTTAGAAAGCTTGAACTAACTATTTGAATCGTTAGCTTGGAAATCTACGATTTGTTTAGCTTTATAAATGCGCTAACTTAAGTGATATCCATTTACTTCTTTTACTTCAAAGCGCACCTAATCTTAAATCACTAAATTTATGCTATTTAGACCAACTTTAAGACTCAACAATCAGGTAGATAGGAAATTTTGGAAAAAACTACTAAGAGATCTAGATAACTAAGATGTAACAAGTTACTAATGAGTCTCTAATATTTATGTTCCAAAAATGTAGAAACCTTAAGGTAATAGTGCTATAATTTCTAAACTCAATATAAACAGAAACGCTTTCAGCTATTAATCTAAATTGTAAATATCTAAATGTACTAAGTTTAAGTGGAAGTTAGGTATAAGGAGATAATTGGACACAGGAAATTGCTAGAATTTAAACAATTACAAATTTAATTCTTTATAAATGCTCTTCACTAACGGCACTTGGAGTTACCTACTTAGTATAAAATTGCAAAAATATAAAGATATTAGATTTGAACCAAAACACCTAAATAAAGCAATAAGATTTTCCTATCCTAGATGAAAATGGTAAACCTTACTCCTTTTGGAAGAATTTGCGAAGTTTATGAATTCATGATATTAAAATAGAAATAAGCTGAGCTAAGAACTTAATAGCTTTATATCCAAAGCTCAAGATTTATAACCAAAATTATATAAGAGCAACTCAAGAATAGCTAGTAGAATTTACCTTAGAATGATTTATTTTAACACATCTAAACTCAATTTAATTTAATTTTTAAGTAGATTTATATAAAGGTATCTGTTTTTAATAATTAAGAACTTAAAAGTTTAAATTGTAGAATATTTCTGGTTTAAGTGATAAAATTTTAAGTTATAAGCACCTCATAAATAAAAGAGAATCTATTTAAAGTTAAATTTTTAAGTTAGTTTAAGATGTGAAAAATGTTTAAAAGGATAATTCACTAACTTAATTTTAGAAGCAGGTGGCTTAATATATAGACGCTTGTATTTTTTATAAATGTAAACTTAATATTTATTACAAGCGAAAAAAGGAAATACTTTACTGCTTCACTTTATTTAAATTTCAATCTTAAGTTTAGCTTTTTTATTAGTTTATTAGCTGTCATAATAAATAAATTTAGCTTAATTAAGAAAGAAAACAAATTAAAATTTAAGTATCTTAAATCTTTCTCTTTTCTAATTTTTTATTTTTTTGAAGTCAGTCTAAATTTTGTTTCGATATTTTATTTGCTTTGCCAGATTTATTTGAGATAAAAAAGCATTTTTCATCGTTAAAGCTTTCTATGGAATATAGAGTAAGCATCTTGAGAGATTTTTTGACTATAACTTTAAAGCTAGTTGAATATCCTTATACTTACTTAAACAGATTGATTTATCTAAACTATCTCCAAAAGAAACTAATAAATCTTAGTGAATTTTCGTATAATAAATATGGAATTTACATTGTATGATTATCCCAAAAATGATTATTTTAACTATTCATATCTAAAATTTTTTAATCTATATAAATTATTTTAAACTGATACAGCTATTGATAAAATATCAAGATCGATTATTATAGGATTCAATATATAAGCTCTTAAGACTCCATCAATACCATCTTTTATTATTATTAAGATTGAATTAATAATTTTAAAATCCTAACGCAATAACTTTAACATTTCTTTTCGATTAATAAACATTCTCATTTATCTTAGAAAAAATCAAGGGATTGTATAATACAATCCATCTGTCTAAAAGAGTCTATTAGTTTTAAGCATCTTTAATCTTAAGAATTCTGTGCTGAGAAATAGTAAATCCAATTTCTATAGCTTATTTTAATATTATCTATTAACTTTATTGGTTTAAATCACTAGGATATACAATTAAAGCTACCAAAAATAAATTAAAATACTTTTTAGGCTTTATCAAGTATTTTTTAATCTCAAAACATTTTTCACCTAATTTTTTCCTTTTTATACCAACTGCTTTAATTAAAAAATATAGTAATAATGATACTTTATTTCATTAATAATTAATAAAAATTATAAGCTTTTTTTGTTTTCTTCATAATAACTAAACCATTTTTGCTATAAAAAAGATATTAAATTTTTATTTATTAAATTTATTAAAATTGTGTAAAAACTATAAAGTTTTAAGAAATTAACGATAGATCATAAGTTCTTGAAGTATTCAGTGAGCCTCATAAACACTTTTCTTTTTGTTTCATTCTTCATATCAGTCATATTTTCCACTTCCTTAAAAAACTTATTAAAACAACATTCTTCGTGAACATATTTCTAAATGTATATTTGCTTTTCCAATTCAACTTTATTTTGATCTTCCTAACTTGATTCTATTTACATTTTTTCGATTCCTTAAGCGGTAGAAACAGAAAGGGATAAATTCTTTTCTTAGTTTTATTATCTCCATTTCTATTCTCTTTCTTGCTTTGTCTTCTAAGTGTAAATTTATACACACTAATATAAGCTTTCCCACAAATTCAGATACTCTGTTTCATATCCTTAAAGGTTCTTTAGATGTAAATTTTCAGTTATTGCTTTAATATATGGTCTCAGACTTTTTTCGAAATATTCATTTTCATGTTTTTCGAACTCGAAGTGTATAATATCTCCTATTATTAAGCACTCTGTGTATTTTCAAACTTGATAAAGTTAAATTTAGTTGCTAAACACATTGTACTGTAGTTCTCTCTTGACGAAGTAGCTTTTCAAATCTAAATTGTTTCTTAAGTTTTCACAGTGTAAAGAGTTGAAGTTAAGAGTTATTTGCATAACTTGAGAAATAGTTTCCTTTCTCTTTCCGATTTAGTATAACTTAATAGAACTATCCGAAGAACTGCTATCTTATAAATCTTTAGAATCAACACTTGAAAGGTTATCAACGGGTTCTTCTTTTGTTTATTCATAAGGATACTGAATAAAGAGTTTTAAAGGTTAATTATCCAAATTTTCCGTGAATTCGAAGTTAATTTCACTAGAGATTTGATTAATTTAGCCTAGAAGAACAATTTTATCATTAGGGTCTTCAGGTTCTTCTTTTCTTCAATCAAAATCGTTTAAGTAGCTGATGATACTATATTTTTTAGTTAAGTTAATCTTGATTAATTGTTTGACAATATCTATCCAAAGAATACACTACTTGTCTTTTATTTGGTATACTTTCAGTTCCTTGATTGTTTCTTATGTTTTTTATTCTAGATTTTTTCCTTTCATTACAATTACATTGACTTGGCAATCAAATTATCTAACAAATTAAAGCTTGATATATGAAGATTAAGCTTAATTAATAGTAGACATAGTAGAAATAGTTCCTTTTGTAGATTCAAATGTGATTTAATGCTCCATTTATTATTATTATATAATGAATCAAAGTAAATTTAAGGAGCCTTACACTATAATAAAATATTGTCAGCATAAAAAATTTTGATTATTCTAAAAGCATTTTTATTACATAAATTATCCATGTTATTTTCATTATAATTTAATGGTTGACTAGAAAAATCATAAGTTTTCATTTTAGATAGCAAATTAAGAAAATTATTTGGAAAGTTTTTAATTTCTTTATATGAAAAAAAAAGGATAATATCTAATTATAACTATTTGATAAGAATTAAAACTAATTCTGTTTTATATATTTTAATTTGGCATTCTATTATCATCTTATAGGTATTTAAATAAACATATGTAAAAGAAATAAGTGATATTATGATATGGTATTATTTTTTAAGTATGGAAGCTACTTTTCGTTTAGTTTTAAGTTTTTTGTTTATAATTTCTTGCTAATTGCTTTATTTCGGGAAATAAAAATTTTAGGAAAAAAATGTAGTTAAAAAATTCTCTTTTTTTGAGTTGAAGCAGATTCCCAAATTCTTAAATTAAAGCCAGTTTAGTTGTAAATTTAAGCTACTTCTCAAGGTTGAGATTCTTCCTCTATTTTTGCATATTATATGTTAGATAAAAGCTAGTAATGTATTTAAAATCTTCTTGGGGATCATTTTGTTTTATCTGCAGCTCCTCTTGAAGTACCATATACAACTATAGATGCGGTATTTCTTCTTGAATGCTTTTAATCTAGTCTGCATTTTTCTATTTCTATTCAAGTTACTTAATTGAATTTTTGGATTTTTTCGATAAGTAAGATTTTGCAAAGCTGATTCAATTTTCCCTATTATTGCTTCTTAATCTTGATTTATATTTTCGTGCTTTATTATATTATTTTTGCTTGTTGCGTTATTATTCACTAATCTTGATATAGTTCCTCCATCCTAATTTCGAACTTCTCATTTGAATTTAGACATGATATGCTATCTTTGCACTTGTAGTGTGAATATCAATGTCGCAATAGAATTATGACTACTCTTTTTCAGTACTATTACAGTTCTTATAAAGTGTAAAATTATTTTAAAGGACTTTATTAGAGGAGCGGAAGGGACGATTGATTTAAATTTTTATTACTCATTTGATATTAATTAAGAAGGTTGAAAAGTTAAAGTTAAGACGTGGCTTTAATAAGATATGTTACAGAGTAAGCTAAAAAGCTTTATTTTATAAAATTGAATCTTAAACATTTGGATATTTGATGTATTTTATCTTATTTCAATAATCATACAAAAATTCTTCCATTCATAACTACTATATCATAATTGAAGATTCAATTATTCTATTATAAAGATTAAAAAAGAGCCAAAAAGTTAAACCATTATATATAACTCATGAACCTAAAATTAAATATAATCAAAGCCACATAAAAGTTATTATTTTTGAGATAGTCATTAAGCATCCGAAGACTAGAAATGATAAAGCTGGCAACCGCTAAAAGAAACTTTAATTTTAGAACTATGTAAATTTCAAATAAAAACTAGTGCAGTAAAGAAGAAATTAATGAAGTCAACGAACAAGAAATACTATAAGAAGAAGGATAAATAGGAGAAAGATTTGGCAAAAGGTGCTTTGATTGACTGCTTAAAATAAAAAAATTTAAAATATGAAATATGCTAAATAAGTACTAAATTATAAATTCCTGAATTAGGAATTTATATTTAAGATAACACCTAAACATGAGATATTTTTATGATATAAGAACTAGACAAAAGAATAAAAAAGAAAAATTAGATAAAAGAATTCCCCAATATATTAATAAAGAAAATCTAAAATTAAATGAGTGACTTTTTATTATTATATAGACTATGAACTTACTATTACTTTATATTAAAATAGTCATAAGTTTAATTTTATTATGAAATGCTTTTTCATTTTCCTTCTTTAACTTGAAATAAAATAGAAAATCTAATTTTATTAAGAAGTTTTAAAATCAAAATCTAAATAAGCTTTGAATTTAAGAATTTTACAAAAGAGATTAAATAAAAGGATTTAATATAATTAGAGAATAAAGATGTTTTCATTATAAATGAAACTGTATTATTTAACTTTTTAATACTTATTCACTAAATTTATTTTCCTCTAATATGCTATTATATACTAAATTAATAAAATTAGTAATAACTAAAATTTTATTAGAGGAAAAGGGTGATTCAAATTATGCGCTGCATTGAGAATTAAATTATGCATGAGAAAAATAATTTTTATGGTTTCTCAATTTTAAGTTGTTTGATAATTTATTTGCTTACTTCTCAATCATAAAATGCCTTTTTATCTGAGTATTTTTACTTTATTCTCTGATTTTTAAATCTTCAGCTAATTTTATAGTAAAGCTAATTAATCATCAAAATTAATTTTTTTCTTATATTTAGTGTATTTTTTAGCATCTTTTATGTATTTATCTTTTATCCACTAAATTAAAAAATTGCTAGTTTAACACTATTTTTGTTAATTGTAATCAATTCCAAATTATTACATAATGCAGTTTACATATTTAATCAAAAGGCTTAAGAAATCAATCATATCTTTAAGTTTTTATTTATAGATACTTATTTAATGATATTATATTTACAGCTATAAAGAATTTTCTCTTACTAAGTAATTTCCTAACAATTACTCTATATTTATTTTTTATTTGTGAACCATCTTTGCTATTAAGAAAGGATTAAGTATTTAAACTTTTAGCTTTTAAAATTAAAATTTAGTTATGATTAGCTTTTCTTATTTTATACTTGGCAGATTTATACCTAATTACTTATTTTAGCTAGATTCTTTATATATTATTAATTTCAATCTTCTCCTTTCTCTAATATAATTTGCTAAGTTAGTGTGTTATGTTCTACTTTAGAATAAATATTATGGATTTTTATTATTTTTGCATTTTATTTTACAATTACATTAAATTTTGGTACTAAAGAGAGGAATTTAGAAATAGTTCTTAAAAATACTTTAAATCGTAAGTTTGATATTTTTAATATTAGCTTTAGTTTGTTTTTAATTTTAGAAAGTTGATCAATTTTAGTTTTATTTTGCTAATTTATCTCGGAATTTTTACCTAAAAATTATTAATACTATAAGTCTTTAATGCTCTATGCTTCATTTAGGCTTTTTTCTAACCTTCTTATCCATAATTCTTTCTTATTATAAGGGGATGTCTTTTTGATAAAAAAGTTTTTTTAATGTTTTTATGGTTTTGTTTATTTCTTTCTTTTCTGGTATTTATTTATTTAAATATGTTTAAGATAATTGAATTATTGCTTGATATTCTATTTATTAAAAGAATAACTTTTAAAAAATTTCATATCTGGCTCTCTTGATCTATATCTTTAACTGATTATTACTTATAAAAGTTATCTTTAAAAATATTAATTTTCTAGAATTTAATTGATAGCAACTTTCTTCTATAATGAAAAACTTATTTTATAAGCACTTTTTAAAACTCCAAAATTTATTGTATTGCTGTCTACAATTTCACTTCCTTAAGTTTATTAATTATATTTCTTTTTTAAATCTACTTTTTAATTATTTTACCTATTTTTTATATCCCATAAACATTCAAAGCTTCTATGTTTCTAAGTATCAGTTTATATTTTATTTTGGATATTTCTATCTATTTTTCTATTTTTTCTTCCTGACTCTCTCTAAAATTATTTCCAAATACTTCTTTTTTATTAGCTTGTTTAAATTAGTTTCGCTTCCTTTTGCTCAAATGATTTTAATTTTTTCCTTCATTAATTTTAATTCCTATTTGTGTAAGCATTTTATAAAGAAACTAAAAAGGCACGAAAGGACATTTGAAAACTAAAATTATAAATTAAGCAATTCTTTTATACATTATATTATAAATAAATTATGATCATTGTTCCTTTTGAAAATTCTATAATAATAAATATTAAAAGTTATAATAGAAAGGAAAGGAAATTATGTTAAGCATATTAAAAGCAACTAAGAGAGTTTATTGATATAAGGATATTTATGAATTATATACTTTAGTCTATAAAGGCATTATATTAAAAGTATTTATTAATACTAAGCTGTTTACATAACTTGCTTTTTTTATATTTTTATTCTTTTGGGGTAAATTTAGATAATTTTAGTAGCATCACAATTATTATTTCTAAAAGCTTTACGAAGATTACGCTTTGAAATGTAGTAAGTTGTTAAAATGTTGTGAATAATTTAGATAGAAAATGCTGATAAAGATTAGAGATTCTTTATTTGTGATAGCTAATAATTTATGTGGTCCTTTAGTTATGAAATGGAGACATTTAATCTCCTTTTAAAAGCCTTAACACCTATAATCCATATTGTATGGATTTTAATATCCCTATCTTTAATGAAACTTCTTTAATTAATTTTAATTTTATTACATTCTCTTAATAAACTAAACCATTTAAGATTTGAAGGATAAATAAAATTAAAAAACTAAATGAAGCATTTTATTGAATGTTTTGACAGATTGAATAAGTATAAGCAAAGAGTTAATTCCTTTAATAATTACCAAGGATATTAAATAGGTTTTTCTTATCTATTTTAATCTGAAGTATTAAAAATAAATATTCTAGATACTTTTGTAATAAAGTCTAAATTTTAAAGGTCGGATTGAGTTAAATAAGCTAGACTAACTGAGGGGAGGAAGTGAACTTTTATGATTTATTTGCATGTAGATTTTCATATCTAAATTAAAGGATAACTGTATTTTGTATTTTTAACACTTGTTTCACTTCTGATTTATAATTATAGCTCTAAGAATATAACTAAAATAGAAAAAATAAGCATAGTTCAGTGTATAGGAATATTTAGCAATATTACAGATGATTCAAATTTACTCTGAATTTCTTACAAGTCTTTTTTTCTTCTTTGGAAGTGTTAATTTATATCGAAAAGAGAATTATCACTTTAAAGCTGGAACTATCATAAAGTAAATTATCTTGTTTAATATCTTCGCATTTCTATAATTAAGAAATTAAAGCCGAAAGTGCTTTTGAAGATCATAATGAAGCATATGAATATGATAGATGGAACAAATTTAAAGCAACATATTGTATTAGACTTCTAAGGATCCTATCGAAATCGTGAAAGTTTTTTAGAATAAAAAAATCAAAAACATGTCTGAAATGTATAATTTATATCGCTTCTAATTATACGAAATAGGTTGGAAATCCTTGAAAACTTTTTCCAAAAATTTAATTTATCAAATCTAAATTACTTTGCACATGACTTCAAAATAAGGTACATTTCGCTCACTTGATTTCTAATTTAAAATACGCAAAATTTGATCGAACTCAGTAAATTCTAATTTAAGTTTTGCTGTCTGTGATTAGGGTATTGGAGATATAGCAATTCATAATCATAGCTAGTTGACTGTTGAAATTCATTTCAAGTGTACAATTCTAAAGATTCTTTAAAGAAAGAAACTTTAGTTTTGATTCATTTTTAAAAGTAGAAGAAAAGAAGAGCACAAAAGCAGAAACTTCTAACTGAAATAATTACAATATAAAATATTTAAACTTAATTCTTTTATTAAATTAATATCAACATAATTCACCATCCATTAATATTCTTCTGGTCAGCTTTTTTTTTTCAATTGTGTATTAAACAAATAAGTAACTTTTGCTTGATTACAAAAAATGTCTAAAGAAAACATCGAAAAAAACCCAGTGCAAAATTATACTGCTGAAGATTAGTCCACAAAAGACACTATCAACTAAAATTCTTCGACTCAAAAATTAACAACTATTGGGTAAAATAAAGTAGTCGGATATAAAAATCTTTTAGTTGATGTAATTGTAATGAAAGGAAAAAATCTCGAATAAAAAACATAAGAAACAATCAAGGAACTGAAAGTATACCAAATAAAAGACAAGTAGTGTATTCTTTGGATAGATATTGTCAAACAATTAATCAAGATTAACTTAACTAAAAAATATAGTATCATCAGCTACTTAAACGATTTTGATTGAAGAAAAGAAGAACCTGAAGACCCTAATGATAAAATTGTTCTTCTAGGCTAAATTAATCAAATCTCTAGTGAAATTAACTTCGAATTCACGGAAAATTTGGATAATTAACCTTTAAAACTCTTTATTCAGTATCCTTATGAATAAACAAAAGAAGAACCCGTTGATAACCTTTCAAGTGTTGATTCTAAAGATTTATAAGATAGCAGTTCTTCGGATAGTTCTATTAAGTTATACTAAATCGGAAAGAGAAAGGAAACTATTTCTCAAGTTATGCAAATAACTCTTAACTTCAACTCTTTACACTGTGAAAACTTAAGAAACAATTTAGATTTGAAAAGCTACTTCGTCAAGAGAGAACTACAGTACAATGTGTTTAGCAACTAAATTTAACTTTATCAAGTTTGAAAATACACAGAGTGCTTAATAATAGGAGATATTATACACTTCGAGTTCGAAAAACATGAAAATGAATATTTCGAAAAAAGTCTGAGACCATATATTAAAGCAATAACTGAAAATTTACATCTAAAGAACCTTTAAGGATATGAAACAGAGTATCTGAATTTGTGGGAAAGCTTATATTAGTGTGTATAAATTTACACTTAGAAGACAAAGCAAGAAAGAGAATAGAAATGGAGATAATAAAACTAAGAAAAGAATTTATCCCTTTCTGTTTCTACCGCTTAAGGAATCGAAAAAATGTAAATAGAATCAAGTTAGGAAGATCAAAATAAAGTTGAATTGGAAAAGCAAATATACATTTAGAAATATGTTCACGAAGAATGTTGTTTTAATAAGTTTTTTAAGGAAGTGGAAAATATGACTGATATGAAGAATGAAACAAAAAGAAAAGTGTTTATGAGGCTCACTGAATACTTCAAGAACTTATGAAATTCAAATAAAACCTTATTAATCAAGAAAAATTTATTCTTTATTAAACATATAAATCGCAGTCGTTCATTTAAATACCTATTTATACATTTATCGTTAAGATAAAATTGGTTTGCATTCATTTGATGTTTAAAAAAGAGAAGGATTTTTTATTTATTAAGAATATTTGTAAGTTTAATTAATTTTTTACTAAATGATTTCTATAATAATTAAATTCATTTTGCCTAGTAGGATAAAGAATATAAGCTAAGTAATATTAATTAAATTTTTCTATGTATCTAAGATTCTAAAATATAACAAAATGCTATTGCTATTAGCTTTGTGAACGCTTTTCTTTCATTTAAATATTTCAATGTTAAGTTTTTTTTCTTTGCTTATCTATTTATTTGTCTTAACTAGTCTCAGATATAGGCTTTGCTGTTAATTAAAATTTATTTCCTGCATCTTGCTATTTCTTTAGTTTATTTCTTTAAAGATAAATAAATTTCGTTTTTTAATCTTTTTCACAAATTCTTAGCAAAAATTTTTAGTTATTTCATCTAATATATTACAATAAAAAGTTATTCAAACTAGGATTTTTTTTTGTTTTATTCCCTTTTATTATATAAATAGAGACTAATTATGCGATTTGTCATCTTTTTTTTTGATTAATAGTTAATAGTCTTTGTATTACATAGCTTTCTCTAATATTAGAAATATTAGTTAAATATCATGATTTTGATAGCACATATTTTTATTCTAATGTAATGTATCAATACTAAAACTTAACGAACCTGAAATAGTTTTAGATATTTGCTTATTAATCGTTAATCATTAGTGTCTCATCGATCTAAAGAACTATTCAACTCTTTTACATCAAAACAACTTTCTAAATATTTTATTAGCTGCAAATTGCAGCCTGTTCTGCTTTTTTATCTTTAAGACTTATGATTAGATTTCAATTTATAAGCTAATTTTCATTTTACCCACTTATTTTCTTTATTTTTTAAATCTCAAATCAATAATTAAGATTTACAGCTTTGCTAGTAAACACAAGTCGAATTTCAACTATATAAAATTTGCTATAGTTAGAAACGAATATATTACCTAAATTAAAGTTAAAAGCTTTTTAAAAATCGTAAGTTTTCGTTTTACTATTTAAAGTTAAATTCTAAAACTTTAAACTATAAGCCAGCATTTTATTTTTAAATCACATAAGTATAGCAAATATTTGGATGCTTTAAGTATTAATAACTTGAATTCTTTTATTGATAAATGATTTTTATTTTACCTAAAGACTTAAAATTTGATTGCTTTTTTAACTTTCTTATATAATACCAAGTATTTCATTAAGGCTTTTGTAAGATATTCAAGCATATTTAAGTCCTTGATTTGCAAATTTGTTTCTTTAAGCTATCAAAATGGTTTAGATATCTAAAAATCTTTAAAGTTGCAATGATAAAAGAAGCTTTTCTAGGATCTAATAAAATAGGGAATTCGATTTTTCATGAACTGATTTCTAAATATAAAACCTTGGTAATTTTAATGCTATTTATAATGAATGTTTTTATTCCATAGTTATTATTAATTTTTACTTAAAGCATAGTTAGATATTTTTAAAAATAACTAGCAATAAAATTATTTTATAAGAATAAAGTTAAAAACGCTATTCATAGTCTTAGTTATTAAGACTCTTTATAATTATAAAATTAAATTGTAGACTAATTATTTGAAACAAAAAAGCTTGATTATCAAGCTTATAACCTTATTTTATATTAGTTTCTGAGATGATTTTTAACTTAATTCATCATTTTAGCTTAAAAGTCGACTTTATTCAAAGCTACTTTTTTAAATTAGATTAATTTATAAAATATATTCCATATTATTGCTTTATAAATGCTTGCTTATCTTTTATTTTCGATATCAAGCATTTTATAACTTGTTCTATTATACTCATCCATTCGGTATTTTTTCCTTATTTGCTTAGCTAATTCTATAATTAAAAATGAGAAATCATCCTAATTTTAAGTTTTATATCAGTTTAAAAGCGTTTTTGTTTTTGATGTTCCTGTGAGTTCTAAAAAAGCTCTTATTTTTGTTTTTTTTAATTTGGAACTATATTTAAGTTACTTTTCTAAAATTAAGCTTAGATAAAATATAATTCTTTAACTTTAATTTTTTGATATAAATTGGATTTATATATATGAAAATACCTCTATATAATAATTATTTAAATCAACTAAAAAATGAAAAGCACTGTGAAAAATAAAATTTATTCAGTATTTTTGCTTAACAGGATTATTAATAACTAGACGGCTTGATTTTAATAAACTATGAAGATTCCCTTGCTCAAAATATTAGAGAAGCATAGTTATAGAGTTTATTATTAATAATTATGAATTTGGAAGATTTTAAATTATGTATATATATATAGAAGCTGATTATTTAAGGGCTATATTTGAGATTTCATCTAAAAACTGTAATGAAATACACTTTTCCATCCTTTATAAAATAAATCCTATTTTATTATTATGTTTTAATATTTTAAATTGAAGGTTCACTCTATTATATGTATTGAGGACAAGTTTTAATTTATAGCAAAAGCAGAAGGAAATTAAAAAATTTGAAATGATAAAGCTATTTTATTATTTAGACACTTAGATAGCTTTATTTCTATTCTTATAGAGGCTTAATTAAAATTAATTAACTCATATATAAAAGTTTTATTTCTGACTTTCTAGAATTTTTCAACATTAGTCAATAATAAAATTTATTTAAATGGCTTGTTTAAATTGAGACTTATGATTTATTAAAATGAACCAGATTTGTTCTAATTGCCTTAAGTTTATTTCTCAGCAAGGTTGATCATTATATAATGATAATTTTCCGTTTTTCCTTGCTCTTTGATCTTACAATAATTCCAAAACTATAATCCATTATGTAGGTAGTAAACACTTTAAAGCTTATCACTAAAATATTTCTATAAACATGAACTTTAATTTCAATCCTTTGCAAGCATGTAATCTTTTAACTAAATCAAAGAGCTAATTAAGAGCAAACTTTCATTTAAATTTTAATATAAGCAGCTCTTTTATAAATTACTATAAATTCTCTATATTTGATGCTTAAAATTAGAAAACAAACATCTTTATATATAGCATAATGTTTAAAAATAAAGATAGTTAAATTTATATTCAAGAGACTAAATAGAAATATTCTAGCTAGATTTTAAATTTCAAGATACGGTGAAGCTTTATAAATCAATTTTATCTTTAAAGATTTTGATTTTTAATACTTTTAAATTTTTATTTAATAGTAAAATTATTTGAGTGAACTTATTTATCTCAATAACCTTTTGGAATTTCTTCTACTATTTCTTTTCCTGTTATTCTTTTTATATCTTCGTTAGTTAATATATACTAGCACAAAAGGCATTTTATTTTCCCATGCTGGCTATTCAAATCACTTCCTGTTCTATTTTAGATATTTTATTTTATTTTATCTTCTAGATCGTATTTACATATTTGATGGCCACATTATAATTATACTATTTACTCTTATTCAATCTCCGTTTAGCACACTTAGCATTTTATAAAATTTTAAGATGTTTTTGATTTTTTCTGCTATTCATTAATAAAATTTTGTTCAGTGCTGATATAAGGATGATCTATTTTTATTTAGAAATGTTTAAACTCTTCTGAAGGAGTTTCTTAACCATTTTTTTCTATTTATATGAAAAATGGTTTATCAGGATATTGTTCGCTATAATTAATTGGAAGTATTGTTTTTGCTTAAAAAATTTCTTACATATCATCAAATCCATCGGTATTTGACATATCTCTGGAGTAGATAATGTCATAATGTCCAGGCTTATATAAGATATAGATTAAAGGACATTTTCCGCAGATTTTCATTTGTTCAAAGTTCAAAGCCTCTTTATAATTTCTATCAATTGTTATTATTTCTATTTTTACTTTTAGTACTACTTGTAATGGACCTATTCCAATTCCATCTGCTTCTTTTCCCATTGTAAGAACATTTCTTAATATTTGTTCAAATGGAAGTTAACAAAACGGTTCGAAATATTCTCTATGTGACTCTAAATAATTAGCTGAAAGACTTCTCATTTGCCATACAAGAGCTTCATCTTAATCGTATTTATTATCTTATAGTTCTTCTATTAGAAACTTTTAAATTTAAATGCTATGATGTTACTTTTGCTAGTCTAACTTTTATTTCTCTAAATTCTTTAAAAAATTCAGAAAAGTCTACCTTAACTACTAATGAATATTATTTTATTAACTAGGCCTTAACTAATAATACCCTTAATTGCTTTCTATTTTATTAACAAAATCTTATAGATGTTGAATTGGGGTTGTATATCTAGACAAGTGTTCTATGAAAGCAAATCCGACAGCTCTGTAATAGCAATTTCCATCACCTCTTATACTTCTATAAGAGTTAAATTTTATTAATAAGTTTTAGATAATTTCTTTAATGTTACTATTATGCTTATATTCCTCTTATAAGTATGTTAGAGCTTTTCGAGAATAAATTTGCTTTAATTATTGTTATATTGGAATTATTTGCTACTATTATTATGAATTTTCTTGCTGCTATTATACTGGATATACTTACTAATATTATACTGGATCTACTTACTAGTTTCCTTATTAAACTTATTCAATTGTCTTGGTATTAGTTGAAATTTTCTATTATTCTTCATATTGAACTTTAATCATTTGTAATTTTCTTATTTCGTTACTTTAATTTTCGCAGTTTTATTGCAAATTTATTTATTCTAATTTTAAGGTTTCATTTTAATTTTTAATTTTTTAATTTTCGTTTTAAGTTTAAAGAATTTAATTTTAAAATGCGCTTATTTGATTTGATTTTTCCTACTTTTCATTATTTAAATTTTTTACTTGTATTTCAAGTTGAGATATTTATTGAATCCAGTCGTTGCAATCTTTTTCACTTATTTAGTTTTTACTAAGGGAATCATATTATTATTTCCAGTGATTTTTTTCGTTTTCAGCTATTTTAACTTAATCTTCTATATTTTTAAACTTTTATTCTTACTGACCAACATAAGTCATCATATCAAGATTTTCTTTTTCAAGCTGTTTATATTATCATTGCTAATTTGATATATAATCTTTTTAATTCTAAACTTATTATATTAAATCATTATAGTTATACAGCTTATTCTAAATAGAGCTATATTATTCTTTTAAGTCTTATATCTCTAATAAATGTTCTTAATTTTATTTAATCATACTATTTTTTTAATTTGTTACTTATTTGATTTAATCTTCTTTTTCCTTATTTTATAACTGGAGCTGTAATATTTATGACTGATCACTTTCTCTTTATTACTAGCTTTAAACTTATTACATTTCTAATGTATTTATTTTAATTTTTGTTTATCTTTCATTTTCCTTATAGTTTTCTATAATTTTCTCTTGTTCTCTATTTTTATTTTCTATTTGTTGAATTTCCTTTTTCAAATTATCTAGTTAAAAGTCAGCTTATTAGCACTTATATTGGAATTCTGTGCTAAGTTACTTTAAATTTTCATTTTGAGTTATTAGCTCCTTCATTTAGATTTCCGCATTTTGTTTTTCACTATTTTTGATTAAGCTTAACTCCTCACTTAACTATTGAATTCTTTATTCCTTATTCTTAATTTCAAAATCTTTGAGACCTAATTAATCTTATAATTCTTTTAGTTAGTTTTAAGTATATTAGCTTTATTACTCTTATTGTTTAGATTCATGCAAGCTTTCATAAAAACTTCGCTAAATATTTTCTTAATTTTAATAGTACTAATAGGATTATTCTTTAACTTATTTATAGCTTGTAACTAAAAAATCATATTCATCTTTATATTTTTATAGCTATTATTCTAATTCTTAATATTTAGCTGCTTATTCATTTTAATACTACTAAAAGAGCTGTTCTTTCCTTTTATGTTGGTTTATTTAATATTATAGTTCCATTATCTATTCGTTAGCTTAATTTTATGCTTATATACTTCCTTAGTACTTTTTTTATAAGTCTTATTATAGATGCTACAAGTAATCATTTTATTATTTCACTTAAGAACATTGAAAACAGCTCGAATTGGTAAAAGAGTTACTTTACTCAGGTCTAAATTGCTTATCTTATGTAATAATTGGATTTTATGGTGATTGCTGCTGCTAACTAGCTTTTATTGTTTTAATTTCCTAGTATCCTTAGTTAATTCCTGTATTTTGCTAATTCGGACTTTAGTTAAAAAGCATTCCTTTAATTTTAGGATCATTTAGCATAGTCTATGAGCAACATATCTAACAAGGAAAAGCTAAATCTTATAAAAATTTATTTTTTAGATGCTCCTTCTTGTAAATAGTTAAGTAGCACTCAAAGCAGAATTTATGCTAGCACTTGAGAACCTGACCTTCATAGATTAAATTTTTATTACAGTGAGTACATATTTCATTTGCTGCCTCGTTCATATCTATTTATAAAATAAAGAAATTTCTAGTTAAATAATAAAAAAATTATAGTATAACAACTAAGCATTTTAATTATTAACGATTCCTTCAACTAAACTAATAAATTATGATCCCTTCTATATACTACCTTCTTTTTCATTAGATTTATAAGCTATTATAATTATTTGATTTTATAGTTCCTTATATAGAAGTTAAGGATATTACTATCTAATCTAAGCATATCTATATAATATTTAAGATATTGTAATGTAAAAGAGAGACAGCTATTATTATAAACTGCTATAAAAGAAAAGGAAAATAGTTATGAAATAATTTATTTAATTAGCGAAAGAAATTTTTAAAGCTATTTAATCAATAGCTATGTTTAATATTATCATACTAAGAGTCTAAGAAAAGTGCCTTAAGTTCTATAATTTAATCTGAAATAATTATTAAGCTTTGAATTAATGAACATTAAATAGAGATAGCTACTTATGGTAGAGTAATAAAGGTCTAAAGTATCTATAATAATTGGAATTTAGTCGAAAGGTATTTTTGGATTTATTAGTTTCTAAATACATAAAAGAGTAAAAATTAATTAGATATTTCGTCCTTCAATGAACTATCAGTGTGAAATAATTAATAATTTATTTAATTTAGTAGAAGGGAATTGTATTTTAATGCTAATAGAATATAACTGAGTTTTACAATATAATAAATAAAGTACTGTAATTTTTTATTTAACTAGTTCTGTTAAGATTTGAACTGGAAAGAATTTAAGTAACTATAAAAGATTTGATTGCTTAAATTTGAAAGCTACTTATTTATTTCATATTATATTCTTATTTAGTTTAAGTTATATATGATTTAATATGCATATATTGTTCATAATTAGATTGCTCCTCTTAAGAAGTAAATTAACCTCCACCTATATTAATTATAATACTAAACTTCATAAATAATGCTTTAAAAGTATCAAGCTAATATTCTTATATAGTAGCTATTTATCCTCAGTAGCTAAATCTTTTATAATTAGCTTTAAGTTATAATTATTAATTATTAAGACTTATCTCTTAGTTATGTAATCTAGTACTTTAATAAATGATAGAATTATCTAAATTTATTAAGGATTCCTATTTAATTTATTTAAACATTAAGCAATCTTGATTTAGTAAGGATTATAGCAAAGTTTAAAGTTCACTCAATAAGAGATAAAGTTTATCTCTTATCTAAGTAACTTTAGTTCGAGCTAATTAATATAAGGTGTGCTAGGAAACTTTGCTCTTAAAGACTTATTACAGAATCAACTTTATACACTAAATTTAGTTGATTACTTATACTCTTAATATCTGTATGATATTAATTAGTTAATTAGAAATTTAATATTATAAAAAAGCCTCCACGCGGGCTCGAACCACGGACCTTTCGCTTACTAAGCGAATGCTCTGCCAACTGAGCCATAGAGGCTATTAATAAGTAAGTATAACTTTAATTAAATATTCTTAAATCTGGTTTATTCAAGTTAAAGTAAGCTTAGTCCATAAATAGCTGAATATAAATATATCACAGTTATTTAATAATTAACTTTAGATTATTAGCTCTCCATTTAGCTTTTATTATTTCATTCATAATACTCTATGTTATAAAATGAGGCTATAGTCATAGAAAATCCTCAATTGATGCTCAGTAGAATCACTAAAAATGTAATAGTTGATTAGTGTTTTGAATATTTTGCTAGAAATAATTGATGAAAGCATAATATATACAAAATAGAAAATCTTGCACTTTTTTAGGTATTGGATAAAATAAGAGATTACATGATTATTTTATAACTTTAATATCAAACATTATTTTTAATCTGCAAGAGTAGAAAATATCCCTTAAAGATACTTATAACTAACTACCAAGTTTCTGATTCTTGTGCTTCACTATGCCTTGTGGAATTACATTTCATATCTACTCAAATTTAAAAATGAAACTATTATGAGTTAATTTTATTACACCCCTTAAACTAATTGTAATCTATTAAAGTCTTATAATATCAAACCATGAGTATTTTACTTATGATATCTTTAGGGAAAAGAGCTTTATAAATAATAAACTGATTTAAATATAAAACTAAAGAACGCATAGCAACTTTATACTTTTTACTTCTAAAGAAACTTTCTTTTATCTATCAAACTTTATAGTTTAATTAAGCTAGATATTTTAATTAGGCTATTATACTAATAAATATTAAACAACTCTTAATCTTACTTTGTAAATTTAAAGTGTTCAATGGATAAATATGAATGAGGTAATGCTTAAATCTAAAGGGTGATGATATTATAACTTTAGCAATATAGCTTTTTCCTAGAAGACTTTACTCTGTAATTACCCTACATTAAAATCCTAAGATTAAAATTAGAAAGTAAATATTTCTTTCAAGCAAAAGTATCTTGATAAGCTAGTTCATATGTTATTAATGTTTTTTATATTTTAAGTCAAAAAACGCCACCGGGTGGACTTGAACCACCGACCTTTTGGTTAACAGCCAAACGCTCTAACCTATTGAGCTACGGAGGCTTTTTATATTTTTCTTCAATCATTTAAAAAGTATTAAAGAATTATATAATTTCGCTGTATATATTTATTAGTCTCTATTTCCTTTAAACCATAATAAAATACTTTAATACTTGAATAAGGCCAAAAAATTAATTTAGGTAGAAATGCAAAGGCCATTTATTTTTAGACCTTAAATTTTATAAAAAAGCTTATTTGTAATGAGAGTTTAAGTTCAAACGATCTATCTATTTAGATAGTTTAATTACCTACTAAAAATAGTAAAATGAAAGAAATGAAAGGAATACTTTGAAAATAAAATAATTTAAATCCCTTTAAAGTTATTGATTACTATCGAATGAGATACTAAAGCTATTTTATCTGCTCTGTATTATATAACAACTAATTTCTACAAAATGCTTAATTTTTTAACTTTGCTAGCACTTTTTTTATAAAAGGTGGCTAAAATAACTTAAAATTAATAGAGAATATAAGAAAATTAAAGTTGATGATTAATAAAAGGCATCAATCTTAGACAATTCTATACATTTATTTAATAATATTTAACTTTAATGTATAAAGATAATCTATTTTGTTCGTTTATTTTAGCTATGGATTTAATAATTTGCTTATTTAAATAAATAGTCATTCCATTTATTATACCTTAGTTTATATAATACCAATAGCCATTTATGACTTTAGCACTTATAAAAATGCATGATTTTTTATTCCTTAAATTAAGTATTATTCTTATTTTAATTCTAGATATTTATATAGCCTTAGACTGATTATTAATGATTGAATGCTTATATTAGTCAATTAGATTTGAAGTTAACTAGTAAAGACGATGTATTTTTTAATAGCTATAGAGAAACTTAATATTATGTCCTTAGAGATTAGACTAATTAATAAGAGATATCAACCTTAATAAATGTCAAATTGTATATTTTGGAATATATTTCTCCTTAAACATACTTATAAGTATTTGAAAATCCTCTTACTATCATTAAAGAATGACTTATTTAGTTTTATATAAGCTTAGATATTTTAACCTAGCAAATAACTCTAATTATAACCCTCTAATAGCATTTAATCTTTCAATTATGATTAAATTATTATCTTATTAGCCTAATTCCTCTAAAATAGCTATTGCTTATAAAGCTATTTAATTATATTTCAGATAAGTTAAAATTGTTCTTATTAGATAGAAATAACTTGCTAATAATAATAGCTTCAAATTAAAAAGTAATAAAGGCTATTAATATCAAAACACTATCTAACTCTAGTAAATGCTAGTTTATTATAAAGTTATTCTAAGTTATCTAAGATAAGCTAATTTTAATAATATGACTATATAGATTTGGGTAATTAATATAGCTATATAATTATAGCTAGTCATAAGTCTTTATAGATTTGATTTAAAAGGTATTATATATAGGGTTATTAAAATCTTATAGAGACTCCTTTTATTTAACTTAAAGAATTAACTCTTTAAGATAGATAAACCATCTAAAAAAGACTTAATTTTGCTAAACTTATCACTAAAAATTAGATTTGAATCTAATGTTTTAACACTTTAATCATGCTGAAATAGTTAAAGCAAAGCTTTAAAGCAAAGGTCCAAAATATTTAAATAGGAAGCAAGCATAATGAATGTCTATGAGTTTGTTTAAGAGGGAAGAGTAAATAAGAATAAGCTGTTGTAAATTTTAATTTTATTTGTATTTAATAAATTGTTAATTTATATGATATAAGCCTCTATGGCTCAGTTGGCAGAGCATTCGCTTAGTAAGCGAAAGGTCCGTGGTTCGAGCCCGCGTGGAGGCTTTTTTATAATATTAATTTATTTAAATAGTTTAAATCTATAAAATATGTTCTTAAGTAAACAAGCAAAACCATCTATAATTAAGAAACCAAATCTATATACTTTTTAATAACTTGCTTTCTTAATAAAAAGCATCTAAAGAAGGTAGTAATTTAAAGTAAAAAAGAGCAATAAACCATGTGATAAGAGAATTTAAAATAGCCAATAGAAATGATTTATAGCATTTTACTATTTATTTTGGACAACAAAATTAGAGTAAAAGAAATATATTTATGCTTCTATAATTTTTAATGAACAAGCATTAATATACTTTTGAATCAACGTCAAATCTACCTTCATTAAATAAAAAAATAAAAGTAAATTTTAAGTGTAATGAGATTTTATAGAAATAAGTGACTATATTAAGAGATGCTTCAATAATAGTTGATATTAATATGTTTATAGATATAGAAAAGAGAGAAGGATGTATAACATTTTTCTTTTGTAATAAGTTTATGATATACTGTATGATATCTAAATTCTGTTTATTCTATTATCTTTATAATTATTCTTATTATGTAGTGCTTACTTTGTTTTTAACCCACTTAAAACTAGGAATTTATTCTCTCATGTAAGCATTGGTTTTGTGCCAATTGTGTTAGTAAAGCTTACTAGACTTAGAAATAGTAAGATTAGCAAGGCTCGGAAAACGAACTTCAAATGGCAGTTTAGATGAGAGATGTTTCTATTTTATGTCCTTTAGATGTCTGTAAGAAGTAGATAGAGCTAAATGAAAATCAAGTTTAGATAGTTAAGCAGATAATACCTTAGCTTTAGCAAAGAAATGTAAGTTTTCATATTAAGGAAAATATAGCTTCAGAATCAGAATCTACTTCTGAGGAAGAAAATGTAGAGAATTAGATCTGCCTTGAATGCATAAATAACTTAAAAATAAAAGAATAGAACAACTAATTTCAGATTTAAGTCTAAGAATAAGATATCATCATTCATTAGCTTAACCAACAGCTAGAGCAGCTATCAAATAACTTACAAGAGCTATAATAAAAGTTATATAATATGAACAAGATTATTCAGTCTAATTAGTATTTTTAAGAGTAGAACAACTTGCTATAAAAGGAATTAGAATAAAAAAACTAAAACAATATATTTTAGCAGGAATAGTTAAAATAACTAAATGAAAGAAATGAAAAAATAAATTAGGAAAGTTTAAAATAAAGCCAAGAAATTTAAAAGCTCAAGTAGGAATATAACTAGATGAAATAACAATTTAATTAATAAAGCTAATAAAACTAAAAGCAGAACTAAGAATTTTAATAACAATAAGTCTATCTTTAGAACATGAAACTTAAGATTGAAGAGTAAGATAGGTAACTTGAGGAAAGTTATAATTTGTAATCAGAGCTTTAAAATTTGTTGTATAATTAATAAGTGGAAAATAAAAAACAAGTATAAACGAATTAGAACTCGTAGATAAAAAATCAATAGATACAATTATAGCCATAAAAAGTAGATCAGCAATAGAAATTTGAAGGAGAAGTTTTTTAAAATTATTGGGGTTATTTAGAAGAAAAATAAAAAAATTAAGAGATTAAAGGTTTATAAAATAAGCCATAAAAATAATAATGCAGAATGTGCTCATAATTAAGAGAAATTATAACTCTTTCTTGCGCACATTAGTTCTGTTAATAATGCTTATTTGAGCAAGTTAGTATAGAAACTAATTAAAATTATATAAGTATAGAAGGAGAACAAGGATTCGAAATTAGGTGTAAAGTTTGCAATTAGAAATTTGATACTTTAGATATGACTCTAATCTTAGGGAAGGAAAAGTTTGAAGAGGCAAGTATAAAAGCAAGTGAAAGATTACAGCAAAATTTTTACATGCTTGAAAATTTCAACTACTAACTAGATTAAATTTAATCATTTACTAAATTAAATCATTAATAGATAAGCTTAAATAAATAGCTTTGGAAATAAAATTTAGCTCTCAAAGCTATTATATAATTATTAAATGGTTTTGGATTTACAGTTTTAAGTTATTTCTAAGAAAAAGATAGAAAAAGCAATCTTATATCAATAGCTTATTGGTTAATTTCTACTCTTTAAGTCTAAATAAAAAATCTATTTTTTAAGATTTAGAACCTTAAAAATTCCTTTTATTTTAAGAAATTAAAGGATTAAGAAAAATAAAGCTTAAAATGGTTTATAAGATAGTTGCTTAAATTCTTGCAACGTATAATAACTCCTTAATTCATCATGATAAATAATAGACTTCATTTAAATAAAGATTTGGACTATTAACTATCTTCTAATTTTTAACTTTATATCAAATATTAGAAAATGTTTTTAATATTTCATTATATTTAGTAACTATCTAACTCTATCTTTTCTTTATCCAAAAAATAGTAACTAAGAAATAAAATTAGTATTAAAGGTTGGAGAAAGAATCATTAATTGTAAAGCAGCATGAACTTTAATTATAATAATTTCCTAATAACTATTTGAAAATTTCTGATTCCTACTATGGAAATTAAAACCTAAATTTAAGCTGCTAAATTAATAGGGCAAACTTATTTTTCTATCACAAAACTCTAAATCCAAAGTTTAAATATGGAAAAAAAGAATTTGAAATAATAATCTTTTTTGCTTACTTATCTAGTAAGTTGATCTAAATAATTAATATAAATGAGTTTATGGAAAAATAAATATTTAATTAATTTTTATTTCTTAAATTATTTAATATTATAAAAAAGCCTCCACGCGGGCTCGAACCACGGACCTTTCGCTTACTAAGCGAATGCTCTGCCAACTGAGCCATAGAGGCTTATATCTTTTAAAATATGTATCAGTTAAAAATGCCTCAAGCCTACCTTGATGCTCATTATGATTTCAACCAAATTTAATTGTACACTATTAAACTTAATTCTAAATATATTTATATAAAAAAGCTATCGAATCATTATAATTAATAGCTTCTATTAGCAAACTCAAATCTATAGTGTCATTAAATTAGATTTATTTATTGTTTAATTAAGAAAAATCTTTTTATATTTCGTCTTCTTTCTACTTATAATAGGATTTTGATGACCCATAAAGAAATTTCCATAATTTATGTGGTTAGAGTTTTATAATATTAATAAAGGTAATTTTCACCATGTTTAGTTTATTTTCAAACTACTTATTCTATATACATCATTACAAGTTACTCTTTAGAAAGCAAAGATAAATGCTTAAAGTCTTAAAATATAAATAAAGATAGTTATTTTCTAAATGACTTAACTTTTATTATAAGCATAATAATACTTTATGAAGTTTATTTATTTCAATAAGTAATAACTTTCAGATGCTACTTAATACATATCATTTAAATTGAAAAGTAGAAATAGCATTTAGTATGATAGTTTAAGATACTAAGATCAGTCAATGATAAAATAAAATTTAGTTTTATTCTGAGCACTTAGATATTAATAAGACAAGAGGATATATAAAAAGATATTAAATTAAAATATTATTATTAAATACAGAGAAATCAAGCTTAAACATAATCAAATTGGCATAAATATAGAAATCATTTATAGGTAGTAATCTAAAATTGTGCTTGGAACAAAATAGATTATTAATTAAAGAATATTGATATAGCTTATTATTAACCTAGATCCCTTTATTTTATATATTTAAATGGAATAATAAAAGCTTAATTAAGAGAATTTCTTATGTGATAAAACAAACAAATTTACAGAAATAAAAAAAAAGAAGCTCTTTAGTAATAATTTTGGAATAAAGCTATCATTTTATAACTAAGATACTTTTTTATCTTTTTTCTTTATCTTAGCAATATTTAAGCGCTTGCTAAATTTAAAGAAGAACTAACATTATTTTTAAATCATTTCTCAGCTATGCAAAATTGATAAAATATATTTCCGTTTACGTAGAAAGGAATAATCATTTCGACAAGAGTTGTGATTTTAAAAAAAATTTAGATATTTACAGAACTTAATTTTGACTTATCTAAAACGTTTATCTAATTTATTCTTTTGAGATTTCTTAATCTATTTATCTTTAACTCTCCCATATATTGAATACTTATAAAAATCATTTTATATTTTCAATTAATTTAGTTCTAAGTATAAAAAATAATAAGGAAACTAAAGGATTTAAAGGAATTAGATCCACACTTAATAATATGAGTTATGTAAGTATTATCTATCTCCGAATATTTAGATTAGTATCTATGTTTGCTAAGCTTTAAAGTAAAGTCAAAATTATATTAGTCAGAATTTATAGTTATAATGCTTTAATTTAATAATCTAATTAAAAAATGTTATGATGATAAATTTCATTTATACTTTAGTCAATGCTATCACTTTATAAAATAATCAAGTTTCATATTTAGTAACTCAATCAATTAATTATGAAGGCTATTGCTCTTGTACTTAAATTTCTAATTAAGGTTTGCAAAAGTATAAACCATTTTAGATATTATAAATAAAGGAGATTCATCTTAAGCACTAAGGGAGAAATAGTTTATTAGTGACAAAAGATCTAATTAAATAAATACATAGCAGATAAAGCTCTTAAAGATAAAAAAGTTTGAATTTTTTAGAATAAAAGAATGATTATACTTGTATCTTTCCATTACTATTTAATAAATTATACTGTAATTTATAGTTAAATTTAAAAAATTTAATAATCATATAATGTAAATCTTCGTTAGATTTGGTGATGGTGCAACTAAGAGTTTTGATATAAACATGTAAATGAAAGTCTCAGAACTCAGAGAGAAGGTAGCAAGTTCATTTTCTATTGAATTATAATATGTGCAACTTATTTATGGAGGAAAGTAGTTAGAAGATGAATATACTTTGGAAAGGTATGATATGGTTTCAGAAAGCACCTTACAATTAATCTAGAGATTTAAAGGAGGACTTTGAGAAACTATAATTTTAGTTAGATTTCAATTTTATCATATACCAATACTTATTTCACTGTGTTAAACATTTAAACTCTCTCAGGTTATTTTACAGTATTTTTCTTCCAAAGCAATGAAAATAATTTTGATTTTTCTCCATCTGAATCTTTAAAACCTATTAAAGAAACAAAATATTAAAACCATAATTCAAATTTAACCTCTTTATGATTATTTTTACTAATCCTTCATTTGAATGGTAACTATATGATAGCATCAACTTACATATCTTTATATATAGCTTTAAACATAATTGAAAATTATGATAAAACTTAGGATTTAAATAACCTCATCATGTTCATTCATGTATTGCTTTATTTAAGAAATAGTTAATAACCTTATAGATTTAAATTCCTCAAAGAAACACTAATTAAATATTTTCTCTTTTATTTAAATTATTAAAGTTCTACGTTATTATAAACCTCAAATATATAAATATAAGAAACTTTTTGCTTTATAGCACACTTCTTTGATTATTATTTCAGATAAAGATAAAGAGTTTAAAAACACTTTTAATTATAAACAATAACTAGAAATTAATTTATTTTGTCCCTTCCTTTATTTGCTTTAAAAATTCAGTCTCTAACAAAACTTTTATAATGCAACTATCTTCATTTATTTTATACAAATTTTAAAATCTAATATTCTTTTTGTCCTTGCTATTATGTTCTGAATTATATTTGTTTCTATTAATTTATTATATGATAGATTAATATATAGAGATAGAAATCTGGAGAGTCAAGCTTATTTATATAATAAAGGCCTTTCTTTTATTAAATTTATCTTATTCAGAAATTAAAAAAATTGCTAATTTAGATATTTTTATGCTCTATTTATTAAATATCGTTTAAAATAAGCTAGTCTCTATCATATGTACTTTGAATCTTTTTCAAATTATCCTTTAAATTTAAAACTTTTTATTTATTTTGTCCAACTGAACTTTAGATAAATGCATAATCAGACAAAAAGTTTTACTTTAGTCAATGATATTTCTAAATAAACAATAAATTACACAAATGATAGCTTTACCCTAATTATATCTCCTTTATTATACTTACTTCTTACAATTTTCTACATTTACTTTAGTTATAATCCTCTTTTCTCAATTCTTTGCTTAGTAACTTGTTCATTTAGCTTTATATTTACGTTTTTATATTATAAGATATATAAAGCTAAATCCTAATATATTCCATATATTTTAAATTTGGTTCTAAGCCATCCTTTAATATAGCTATCCCTTAAAGATATACATAATTGACTTAGTTAGCAAGCAATCATTCAAGCCATGCTTAGTTTTTATTTCTCTGAAACCAGAAATGTTTATATTTATTAAACTCAGCAAGACTAATTCCACCTTTCTCTTTCACTTAATAAAATTAAAGTTAAGTGAATGAAATAAATTTATATTGTAATATAATTATTTTCAATTGCTAAATAGGCTAAATTTCTAAATCTCTATAATTATGCAAATATTTGTCAGGAAATTCGATGGCTTAACTAAAACTTTCACAGTTGATTTGTTGTGAACTGTTTAGGAGTTAAAAAATAAAGTAGCAGAATCTATGATGTTGGATCCTTCAATGGTATTACTAGTTTATGGAGGGAAAGAGCTTTAGGAAGAGTGTACTCTTTAAGACTATAATATTGTATAAGAGAGTACAGTTCATATGGTTTAGAAACTTCATGGGGGATTCTGAGGTTAGAATATCACATAACTAACTTAATATATAACTCTATAGTAGCTATTATCTTAGAGCTCTTCTTTCTTTTTATTTTTAAGATTCATCTAAAATTAAGCAAAATAAAATCTATTATAAAAGACTAAAACAAAGTGCATAAGCCAATATCAAAATCCAAATTTATAACCTAATTGTAAAAATTGCATAAAAGAGATTTTATCAATCCCAGCTACAAAAAATTAGGAGATATCCTTTAACTTATACATAGAAGAAATGCTAGCTTTGATATAAAACTATAAATGAGAAGCTTATAAATAAATTATAGCAAATCATCACATTTATCCTTTTTTTCATCTAAAGCTAAATAAAAAATAATTTATATTGACTAGCAACTCTAAATTAACTATTTGATTAGGAAATTGTTTCTTATTCATAAATAAGATTAAGCACCTCTCAATCAATTTTTGAAATGCCCATCTAAGTTAAGACCTTAATGAGTAGATCCATAATTTTAATCCTTAACTTGATATATTTATATTAATTATTAGTATTAAGTACAATTAAGTTTGCATCTTAATAATTTAATTGGCTATAATATTGAAGATGATTTACAAAGAAGTAATCAATTAACTCAATGCTATGAAGATATTCTTTATATTTCTCATGTTTATAGCTAAATAAATAAAATTATAAAGACTATGATTAAATGAAGTTAAGAGGTGTAATTCATAATAGTTAATACTCCTTTTAAATAATTTATATTTGATGCTAAGTTATTTAGAAATTAATTGAATATATACTTTAAAATTATTACACAGAACTAGGAATTAAATATCTCCATTTTAATTAATAATTAAAATAGCTATTAGCATTTTAGATTTAATACACTCTAAATTGACTGTGCTCTTAACTTAAGCTGCGTTTTTCTATTATAGTAATTATCTTTTTTAGATGCTTCTTTAGAACTAAAACTTCTACTTGAAGTAAATAAATATTTTAAGCTAAGGTATGAGTCTATCAACTTCATCCATTGAAAATTAAGTTTTAAACCTTCGAGCTACTATAAGCTACTTCTTCTAAAGCATGAATTCTTTTTTAATCCCTTCTATAATGATTATCTATTGTTACATTAATCTTCTATTCTCTACCTTTATATTTTATCCTAGTTAGGTATTTATAATCTAAGCTAACCATTTTCTCATTTTGTGAGTTAATTAATAAATTTCTGGATCATCTTTTTAGGTATCTAATTATGAGCTGTTTTATCTAAAAGGAATATCTAAAATGATTATTTCTCTTACTTAGCTTAACTCTTTATACCTTAAATAATGGAATATTAAAATTAGCAAGATTAATAAGAAGATTCAAATAACTACAAAGGCTAGCAAAGGAAAATTAAGTCTAGACGTTCAACCAATCCTAAGGTATATAAGAACTAAGCAGTTTAATAGACTAGATATTAATAAGATAGTAGAGCAAAAACAAATGAGTCATAGGGATAGTATTAAATGCCTTAAAGCTTATGGAAATATTTTATAGATAATAGACTCTTAAGCTTTTCTAACTCAAATCTGAGAAGAAAAATCCAGCTTCTAGAAAACGAGAATTAAATCTAACAGTAGTTGATTAAGTAGGATTATTAACCTCTTACTGAGTAAATAAACTAATTGAATTAAGAAACTCAAGAGGTTAGCAGATAGAAAGCATAAATTTAAGAGGAGAACGAAAATATTTAGAGAGAGCTGAAGGAAAAATAACAGGAATGCGAAAAATTAGATTAAAATATAAAGGGATATGAGGAAAAAAATGAAGAATTACAATAATAGATAATCGATTTAATGAATAAAAATTAGACTCTTGAAAAGTTGTAAAAAGAGAAAGAAGAATTATGTTAATTGGTAGAAGAAATGAAAGTAAAGATAAATTAGTAGGAAAAAGAAAATTCTACTTAATAGAAAATTTTATAAACAAAGGAAATTGAAATAAATTGAATTTAAGGATAGTTTTAAATATCTACCCAATAGTTTAGTTGTGAGGTTAATTTATTAAAGCAGAATATGGAAAAGTTGTAAAGTTAGAACTAAGAGCTATTAAGTAAAGTAGATTAAGTTAAAAGCAAAAGAAAAAGTATGAAAGAATAAGCAAAAAAATGACAAGATGAACAAAAAATATTACAGGAATAAAATGCAAAACTTATAGTAGACTTAGAAAAATCCGAAACAAGTATAAAAGATTATAATTAATAATTAGTTTTGGTTTAAAGCGAAAACAATACGAAAAAAGAGAATTTGGAGACCCTAATGTAAGAGAATAATGATTAAAAAAATTAAATTAGTAAGATTTAAGATCTTAACAACGATCTTGTAGTAAAGATTTAGGAATTATAATAAAATCTATAATAATAAGAATTATAATATTCTTTAAGATTATAATAAGGCATCTCAAGCTAAACGTCTAATCTTAATTCAAATACCTAGGACTAAGAATAAAACAACTTCAATTAAACATGGCAAATTATGAGTATCAAGTGCGGAAATCAAAATGAACAAAATTAAAGCATTACTTTAGATCAAAAATTGACAAAAAAGAGATAGAAAATTAAGAAACTAAGAGAAGAGCTTTTATAAATGCAAGCACCTAATTTTTTAACATATATTGATACTAATTTTTTCGTGGTTAATACGAAATAAAAGATTTGCTTAATGGAAAAGTGTTAAGATATTTGTTTAAGAGAAATAGGAACATGCTTAATTAAAGTTTGCAGAGCTCATTTATTTAACTTTATAGAATCGTAGTCAAACGGCTATATAATAGTTAATGAAAATGAATAAAATTACTAATTATCTTGCAATCAGTAAAGTTGTAAGAATGATCATAGGATTAAAATGGATGATATAAAGTGAAGTTGTGATTAGAAGTATTAAATCTATTTTCAGTTCTTTAAGCTGAGATAATAGTTTGTCATAAGCTATGAGCAAAGTATGCTATGTACTGGTGGAGTTTGCAACTAAAGTAAAAAAGAGTTCTTTAAGAGAAACTGTCAGTGCAAAGATTGAATCTGCATAGAATGCTCTCTTGCAAAAATCTTATTAAAAGGAAAATGCTGCAACTAAGGTTGCGAATAAAGAATGAGTTGTGAGCAAATAGAATGCTTATATAGACTCTTTATTGCAAGATAGGTAATGATAAACAAATCTGAGAAAAAAAAGAAAAGTTAAGAGAATTATCGAAACTTTGTGATATGTTCTTTTTGCTAAAAATTAATAAGTAATAACTCTTCTATTACACTTTAGTGTAATCATTAAGTATGCAGAAAAGAATTAAAGGACTTTATTAGCTTTTAAATAAAGAATAAGCAAACTTCTGAAGGGGTAGATTTAAAATGCAAATAATGCTAGATGCCTTTTGAGTTGAAACTAATTCAAGAATATCTAAAATAAGATTTTTCAGAAGATGCAAATCTCTAATTTTAATAATAATATATATTAAATCCAAGTTTAAGTAGTAACTAAATTGCATGCTTCAATTGTGGAAAGAATGGAGCTATCTCATTAGAATCTGGGTTAAACCTTTGTAGTTATTGCAAAATAAAAATTTGCAGTAAATGTGGAGAGAATTAGCACGAAGGAAATTGCTTTTAAAGTCTTAGACAAATTAATTATTTAATCAGCTATATCAATTTCAAATTAACTTCAATTAAGTCTCTATTAATTTTTAAATAAATAAGCAAGATAAAAATATTAAATTAGCAGAACAAAAATTCTTAGAACTATTAGCAAAATAAAATATCTCTCAGTGAATTTAAAGGTTAAATTTATATTTTTCAAAAAGTATCAAAGCATCTCATAATTACTTTCAGAAAATCTAAAAAAATTCGCTATATATATAATAATGAAACAAAGAACTCTTGAAATTCTATTGAAAAACCAGGGTTAAAATATTATGGATTAATATAGTGTTATGTATTGATATACTAAATCATTATTAATTTTACTTCCATAAGAAAAAAATCTAGATAAAATGTAAAAAATAAAAATTGTAAATATTGACTTATATTTCTTAATCTATTTATAGAAAAGAATAATAATAAATATTTTATTGTTATTAAATCATTGCTAATAAATTATCTAATTTTTCTCACTCATATAGAAATCTACCATTCTGGATATTGCTTATAGATACCCTTTACTTTTTAATTTTTTTATCCTTTAGTTTCAAAAATTATAGCATAGAATTCAATTAAAAGGAATTTATTTTATAGACTTTATCCATTTCTTGGTAAACCCTAAATACATATTAGAACATTTTATCTAAATATTAAGAAATTCAAATTATTTACCAAAATATCTATATTTTTATATTTTCAAAGTATTTTAAGTAAGTGGATTTAATTATAAATCTCTTTTTATTTTGTAACTATTTCTAATGTATAAAAAACATAATTATCTATTATCAATTTAATCTTAATTTTAATCTAGTTAGAAACTTAAAAAGTTTCTCTTTCAAGGGACTGGAAATTCCTTTCTAGCTAAAGGGCCCAGAACATTTTCTTGATGCATTATGCGGATATTCTGTTATTTAATTCAATAAGTTTCGGCCAAGGAGTTCCGTAATTATGGGACAATAGGCTTCAAGTCGCTAACAAGAGTGAATAGCCAGAAAGATTGTTTACTTGCTGAGATTGACTTTAATCAGAACCTTTTTAGAGATAGGACCAACTAGAAGTTTTTATCAGAGAATAAACCTCATCTCCCGCCATCTTTTTAACTATATAATCTAAAATATTTATTAACATTTTTGAAAATAAAACCTATTTATCTATGTATATAAATACTTACATTTAGTTAGATATTTTATCTTTATGTAACTTTCTAACTAATTAATATAATAAACAACTTCCCTAATTTTTTAGCTTAAAACTTAAAAATTTGCATAGTCAAAGCTATTATTTTTTAAATGATTTTCCATTTATACTTGTATAAAATATCGCTTGTGTAAATCAGTTTATGAAAATATGATTTAGCATTATTATTTAATTTATTTTTATTATATCACATTTTTATCTAGTTTGGCTGAATATTTTGACGTTTTTTCTTTCGAATTTATTGTGAATCCGGAAAATTAAAATTATTTGGTTCAAACTATGAATATTTTTAAATTAAAATGTATTTACCCTTAAGAATGCTAATTTTCTATTAATTTTTTTCTTAGCTTGGGAATTATTAAATACCTTTAGATTTTTTTCATATTTAAATATCTAAAAATCACTTTGATTTATCTATTTTCCGCTTCTTAATTATTAACGTTTTCCTTAATGCGCAAGCATTTGCTATTTATTGTATTAAATTAGGACTCTCATTTATTAAATTTTGCTCTAATCTTCCGAATTTTTTCTAAGTAGTTGCTATAATATAAGTGCTTATTTCTCTAATAGTTCTAGTTCAGCAATATTATTTTCTAATTCCTTAATTTTTTTAATTTTTGGCTTCAACAGATGGGTTGACAAAAATCCCTATTCTATCAGATAAAGCCTATTATATAAGAGAAATATTCAAATAGACATTCGATGCTTTAGAGTGACTACTCAACTATAATTAGCTAAATTTAAATAATTTAATGTATGAATGAACTCAGATATAAACTAAGCATTTTAAGCATTATTTTTAGTTATAATTCGAAAGTAAAGTTGCTTCATACAATGATTTCATTTTTTTTCGGATTATAAAACTATGCAAACTAATTCCTTTCCTTGATAAAGAAAAAGCTTAGCACAACTTAAGTGAAATATTACAATGTACAATATATATAATTTAAAGCAGGTCTAGAAGAAAGAAAGTAGTTAGTTTTATATTTTAAGAGCTTTAAGTAATTATTTTAGTAATATAAGATCTAATCAAACCAACAATATTGAGTTAATAGCGCAAACGCTAAATTAAAGAATAAAGCTGTTCAAATTTTATCTTCGACCATATAAATAAATTTAAAATCTCTCTTTATAAAAAACTTCAAGTCTAGATAGGTTATAATTCAATGTTTTTAAACTAAAAGAAATAAATTAAAAGTTAGAATTGATATGCACAAATTGAAAGTTGCAAATTTGAATTAAAGCATCACTATTAATTTATTAGATTACTATGTAATATCTTCTTAATAATATAAGCTAATTCATTGTTATTAATTTGGAATTATTGTTAATATTACAAGATAAAGGAATCAATAATAATAGTTAAAGACTTTAATTATAATTTATACTTCGTAATAATAGCATAAGCTATAAAGGCTTATTTGCTAATTGGTTTATTAGTCCCTTTATTTGATGATGGTTAGAATGATTTATAATTTAATTGATATATCAGTTATAATCTTAAATGTGAAAAATGAATTATCTCTTTTTATCTATGCTAATATGATTTCCTTTCATTGTCTATGCTGATTTTGTTTTAGAATTTGTTATTTGTCATACAGAAAAAACTACGAAATTAGCATTAGTTTTGTATCGTGGACTAGATTTACTCATTCAAGACTAAAATCCTTATCAATAGCTAAAAATTTAGCAAAGATTACTTAAAATTAGTGGATTTTAGGATCTTTAAAGTTTGAATCTTGAAGAGGCTTAAGAATTTTTATTCTTAGTAGATGCTCTAGGAAATAGCTAATTCACTCATATTTTAAAAAAGCAAGCAGATTACTATAAATTTCCTTACATAAAGTGCTCAAGGCCTGATACATTCAGAGACAAAGCTACCAAATAGATAATTTATGTAATGCCTTCTTATTAGAACGAAGGGAAATTTCTAGATAATTTCATCAAGTGATACGACTTTAAAAATGTGATACTTATCTAATAAAATAAAGAGTATTATTACAAGCCTTTGCAGTTTATTGACTAGTCTCGTATTAAATACTCTATCATATTGCAAGATAAAGTCAGTGATAACTTAGCTTACTTGCTAACTTAAGCAGGGACAACTGTCTTTATACTATCTACTAATTTGACCATGGCTTAGTAAGTATTGTAGATAGCTCAAAAAATTAAGTTCCTTTAAAAAGGCTTCGCTTGGATTTTTACTTTTTAAGGGGGAAATAGAATGAAGGAAGTGTTCAACTGCTGTAATGAAATACTTGAAAATGGTCTATTTGGTATTTAAGTATTTAATAAAAGCATCCAAGAAGAAAAGTTATTAGTATGGGAATTCCTTAAGTAATATATAGAAAAATTACTTAGCTTCCTACAAGATAAAAATTGGAGATAACTAAAAAATAATGTGTAATTGTTCAATTCTAATTACGAAGAAAAACATTTGAGCCATTTTGAAATGATTAATAGGTAACAGTGATAAAATAAAGTCACTCATTTTACCAATCAAACTAATAACTTTTATGAAGTGCTTTCTCCAATATGGCCTGGAAATACAGAAATTCCTCCAAAGAATAAAATAATCTTATAATTTTCTTATGAAACTAGTTATTAAGCGCCTAACGGGGAGGAAAATCCAATAGGTTGAGCAATTTAAGATACAATAAGATGTGGAGCTGAAGACGTAAATAATCGAAAAGGATTGCTTGATAATTTTGATTTTAAATTAAATGGACTGAATTATAGATAAAGCAGATATGATAGATAGTACTAAATTGAACATCTTATACCTAATATAGATAAATTAGGAGTAGCACATTGCGTTAGGTACTAAGACTCAATAAAGTAAACTTCTGATCTATTAAATGAATATGGTGTATAAGTTCCATTTTTAACAGTAAGTCAAGATTCATCAAGTGAAGATTTCTAAGGATAAATTTTCAACTATGCCCATTACACAGAATTTGGAAATATGATTTTGAAATTTGTGAAAAAAAACAGATGAAGCTAGATAGGAATTTATGTAGAAAATATTTCAGAGTACTTATAACTTGCCAATTATATAATACAAAACACTGAAATATATGAAATAAAAATCATCAGCGACTTAAATCTGAAAAATATTCCTTGATTTTTAAGTACAACAAGAGAAGAAAGAAAATAGAACTATTAACCAATAATCTAAGATATTTTATAAAAACAAATAAGAATAATTATATTACTTGCTTTGATGGAGACATAAGTAGAATTTGGCTCTTATCTGTGATAAGCAGGAGCAAAAGAATCAGATTTTATTTTTGTTGGTCATAATTCTGGTAGTTATATTGTTTAAAGTGAACATGCAAAGCAATTTGGAGATGATTAACTTAAAAAGTTATATGTTAACAACTGAGTATTCATCCATCCCATAGCATGGTAAACTGAAGTTGGATAGGATATGTATAAGTATTATTAAAAATGTGCAAAAGATTTTATTCCTGACTGACAATGTTATTTCTGAGACGAAGCTTATATTGTTGCATATGCACTAGATGAGCTTATAAAAACAGGATAAAATTACAACGATCCTAGTCTGATGTTAGATTAAATAAAGAAAGTAGACTTTATAGGTTGTAGTGGAAGAGTTTAGTTTAGTAAAAATAATTTTAGAGCCTATAGCATATTTTAATTTAAAACATTATAATGAATTTCAAAAGAAAACTATGAATTTGTTTACAACGGAAAGTATTGCCCAGGATGTGCAATTGTATGAAATTTCTAAAACCAAATTATGTTTCATGGATATAGTTAAATAGCTACAGATCATTTTAATCAATACGATGATTGCCCTTTCACAGACCGACATGTACTTTAATTTTAAGGGAGATAAAATATTCAAATTGTGATATTTTCCATATTATTCACTACTATGGCCTTAACTTATATATCAGGCTTATATATATGAAAATAAAGGAATATTAAGAAGTTGATAAAAGAAAAATATCGAACTTTTCAAGATGACTTGTGTTTTGCAATCATGCTGATTAAATTCATGCAGTAAATAGCTATTGGACCTGAAATTAGTTAGTTTGCAAATACAATTGATAAGTTTTTTCATATTTTTGTTTTTGACTTTTAAGGAAGAGAAATATTTTGGATTTAAATCTACATCGCCTTAACTATGGATATCATCTATTTCATAGCACTATTTTTTTTCTTATTAAAAGTAGAGATTAAATGCCAAAGCAATTTCATTCTAAATAAACTGGGATTTTATTTTTTTACTTTGCTACCTTATATTGGAGACATTTTCCTTCTTCCTTCTATTTTTATTATCACCAAAGTTTATTAGTTCGAGGAAGGCGTGGATAAAAACTTAGATTTTAAAATATCTTACAAAGAGACTTTTTTGAAGAGTGACTGCTATACAACTTGTGGAACGCCTAATTATTTAATCTTAGTCGTTCTTTCTTCTATACTACTCTTTATTATCATTCCTATTTCTCTTCTTTCTAAGCCACATTTGTAAGATATGAAACATCCTGACTTGCACATTAAACTAAAACCTGCTATAATTATGCTAGAATACTCCTTTCAAATTTCTTTAGTTTTAGCGAATAGATTTATGAAGCAAAATTATGGGTTTTAGTTTGGAATATTATGTATAGTGATTGCGTTTGCTTATATCATAATATTTTACTGGAAATGGCCTTATAACTACGATAGAGTAAACTGCTTTTAATTGTATTTACTAAGTGCCAACCTTACCTTTTACATATTCACTACAGTTTTTATAAATCAATAGAAGTATAAGCAAACTCTATTTATTATACTTTCTTTTTGCCTACTAGCTGTATTCATTGCTTCTTAAGTACATTAGAAGCAGTACCCTGAGCTACTCTATAGAATTGAAATTGATACAGCTTAGTTGTTCAGATTTGCCTTTAAAGTAAAGACAAATGTTAAGATGCTTGATGAACATCTTTAATTATAGAAAGAAAGAATTTAGTCTCTTTGAAATGACAATCAAAAGTTCTTTTAAGACTAACAAAAAAGATTAGAAACAACATAACTTACTTTAGATTAAAGCTAATAGAAAGAAAAGAGAGAAGAGAATTCTGAATCTGACAAGATACAAGGATAATTAAGTGAAATGCCAATCTTTGATATCAGGTAAATCTAGATACCATAGCCTTAGTTTGAGAAAATTGCTAATGAAAAAATGCAAATTATCTAAATTGAAAATGTTGAAATAAAATAATAAAAAACGTTTAATGTAGGCAATAGAAACATAGAAGCACCTTTTATAAGGTAATTATTTATTCAGAACTGCTTCATTATATCAGTTGTAGCAAATAAAAAAATGTAGCTATGAAAGTATTGATTTTTGAATTTCTTACATTTAAATTTCATAGTATTTTCAATAAAAATTTTAAGTATGCTCTGCAATTTTAAATTTATATATCGTAAATTATTCTTATTATCTAAATTTATTGCTATATCAATCGCAGACAATTCAATAATAATCAAGCTTACTAGAAATTAATCATGGCTAATAAAATAAAATTAGTAGGCAAAATACCTTTAGCATTAGAAAACTCTTAGTATAATTAGTTTAAATAAGTCCAAATTTTATTATCTTAGTTTTATGTTCCTAAATTTAATTAAACTTAGGAAACTTTATTTGGAAGTGTGGATATTAAAGAAAATAATAAAAATGTAAATTTTCATAAAAAATTAAAGAGAAATGCAAGTATAAGAAATAGCTTACAAAGCTCAAACTTAAGCTGAATAAAATATCTAAGATTTGTGAAAGATAGAAAATTTATAAAACTTTAATTTTTAAGAATAAATTAAAGAGTAATAGAAATTTAAATTAGGTGATAAAGCAATAATTTCCAATTTTTAGCAGTTTTAACATTAAAAAAATAAATTTTCGAGATTAAAATAAATAAAATTCTATTTGGACTGTCTCAGATAAATAAAAAAGTTAGTAGAAAATACAAAAGTTCTATCTTGAATAAAAAATAAAGCATTAAAAATTAATTAAATGAATCAATATAAATAAAAAATTATTGGCTTCAAGAAGGGTTCATCTTCTCATTGCAGGAGAGAACTTAGAAGAGATTCTTTTTTACATCAAATCTTAAATTTAATTAGACCAACGTTAGATAATACCAAAAGAGAAAAAAAAAAACAGATAGGACATTAATTAAGAAACCCTTCCATCCACTCATCTATGAAAAAAATCTCTTAAAACTTATACTAAAAAATTACCTCCAAACCAGCAAAAGTGAAAGAAGAATAGAATAGCACAAGAAAATTCATTACTAGCGATAACTTTAGTAATATAACCAAAACATATTCTAAGATTGGACATGAAACATTCATAAAAAATGATTTTTCGACTAATTAGAACTGCTATAAAACTAGAAAAAGAGTTGGAATAAACTCCATCATGACATCGACATTTATGCTACAGACACAAATATGCCTATGCCCTTTATTAATTCCAAGGAGTAGTATGAAATTAAGATGGAAGGGATAGATAGAGATATATTAGTAATGCAATAGTAAATTAAAAATATTTTTATGAAGCAAGAAAAAGCAAACCAAGATTAAGAAATAAGAATGGATAAATAGAAGCAATTTTATATAAAATGGAATAATAAAAATCATAAAGGATTAAATAAAAAATCTCAATATAAAAAAAGTGAAAAAGAAGAAAATTTCAGAAGAAATATTACATTTGTAGTAGCACATAATGCCTTTGGAGAAATTATAAAAAATTAAGATTATCTACAAGAAGATTTGGAAAAATCTAACCCAACAAATGTTGGAAAGTTATGTAAGAAAAAATTAATCAAATAGAAGACAAGAGATTTTGATTGGAATTCTTCCAAAAATTTAATAAATCACTATCTTAATTTCAAATAGCTTAAAAGGTAGGGAGCTTAAAGAACTTAAGATAAACCACAAGATTTTAGTTATATAGAACAAGAAATTAAAATTAAATATATAATAATAATTTTAATTAAAAAAATGTAATTATATAGTGCATAGCCCTTCAATAGAGCGCATCTCTTTAAAAAAGTCAATTTTAAGTCTTTAAATCCCAATATTGTCTTTGTATTTTCTCTTCTAATTGTGGAAAAGGTTGAGGCTCCAATTCTCGAACGCACAGGACGCCAACAGGTTTTTAGGTAGATTTACAACCCAAGATGAAGAAATTAATCTGGTCCAACACTTAGAAAGTTTGCTTCTCAATCAGTTCAACTTTGGGAATTCTTCTCTTAACTTAAGATGCAAGGTCCACGTTAATTAAATTAAAATCTATGAATGAATTATAGTGATTCAACATATCAATAAGGTTCATCACTGAACTTTAAAGTTGTGATAAGTTTAATTGCATTTCCAAGCTTCTTCTAAGTCTTCTTCTTAAATATATACCTTACATTACTCTTTTAACCCCTTTTATCAAAGTATATTGCTTAATTCGATTTGATTCTTATCATTCTCGAGTTTCTTCTTTACTAAGTAAATGCGATGTACTTAAAGATTTCATTCCCTATGTACAATTTTTTTCTGTGTATTATATTTTTGAAAACCGCCATAGTTGTTCGAAGGTGAACAACAAGGCCATCTTCATCAGAGGTTGGGGAAGTTAAGTACCCATAATCGACTTTATGTCTTCTCTGCTTTGGTTTGGCCTCGAGACATAAGATTCTTAGACCTTCGGCACTGGCTCAATTTAAATTTAATTTAATTCTGGAACGAAAAAGAAATAATATTGCGAGCTTCATCAGAGGTGGGGAATTTAAGTACCCATAATTGACACATGTCGTCCTCTGCTTTGGTGATGCAATGAGACACAATCTTGCCAGTCCTTGGACCTCCAACAAGTATTAAAGATTACGAGTATTCTTAAATTATATCAGTATTGAACATTTTTATCAGTACTGAATAAATATACCAGTATTGTACAAGGTCTACCAGTATCTGATAATTTTATCAGTAACAAACATTCTTGTCAGTATGAAACATTTTTTTTTTTAAGAGCTGCGCACCAATGAGAGTGCTACGCGCTCTATAATCAAATTTATTTATTTATACCTTCTGGGGTACAGTATAGTTTGAATATGGCTCTCCTCAGGTTAAAGCTTTCAAGTTTTTATTTTTATTAGATATTTTTAGAATTATCTAAAAATTGCCTTCATTTTCTGCATTACAAGCATAAATTTATATTCTTTATTATCGGAATTTAGGCTGGCTGTAGCCTTTATTCCAAATCAATGTGCTCATTTGTTGTTAAATGCTTTGAGATATCAGATTAAAAGAAGTTTGAAAAAGCATTTTGAAAAGTGAAGAATTAAAGTAAGAAGAGAATATAGAATTTCGATTAAAAGGAATTCTTTTTTCTTTGAGTTTTTAGTTTAATTTTCTTTATTTATTATCCCTGTTTTATGTTTTTTAAATGTCTTTCGTCCTTATAATCATAATTTCTCAACGATTTTTAGATTTTCATCTTATTTTTATTATCTTCTTTTTATTTTTTCTATAAACTTTTTTTATGCATTTTTGTACGACTTTACGTTTTATGTTCAGATGCTTTTTTTTTTGTTTTTCTGTTACTTTTATAATTAAATTTTTTTTTTTCGTATAACAGAAATATCAATTAATCAATTTTTTTTAGATCTTTTTTTATAGCTTATTTTTCATATATTTTGTTTAGTCTCTTTTAACTTTCCGAGTTTTTTATTTTTTTAATTTACTTTTTTTTGGCGCGAGAGTGCTATAAATGATTACTTCATTTTTTATCTTGTGTGTATCTTTTTTTTTAAATCTTCATAATCAATTTTCATGACTTTGACATGATTCTCTTCTTAGTTTTGGTTGGTATAGTTTTTTTTGTTCTACTTCTTCTTTCATTAGTTTCAGTACCCTTATTTGAAGTTGGTGAATTTCTAGATTCTTTTCCAAAGATTTGCTTTAGAGTTACAGTAATATTATCTTTTTTTTCTCGTTTAGGTTTTAGATTTGAGTTTTTCTTTTTTGATTTTCATTGGATTATTTACTTATTCTCTTATTTATATTTAGCACTACAATTTTATTGGATTTCTTTTATTTTTTCTTTCCTACTATCCAATTTCTGCTTCTATTGTATTTTTATGAACTGTTGCTCTTATTTGTGAATATTTCAGATTTTGTTAAAATATCTTTCTAAAGCCTCAAATTTCGATTCTATTTTTCCACAAGATTAAAATTTTTCCAGTGCTTTTTATTTTTATTCTTCAGTTTTTTGACGTCTTTCTGAAGATCTAGCATCACTTTTATCAGTTAATCTAGCTTATTTACTGCTTAGTGGTGAAATATGAAAATTCAAGTGCATTAAATGCTTAGTCCTATTTCCTTGGCTTCTCTTAAAAGGAGGTCTTGATTTGATGGCCTTTTTAGTTCTTTTCCTGGCTCTACTCTCTCGGATGTCACTAACTTCTAATACTCTTTTAAGCCGTAAAAAATAATATTTAATCTTGAAATTTTCGAATATTTTCTTGTAAAATATTAAATGAATTTGTAACTTAAATATGATAATTTAAATTATTAAATTATTATGAATTTAATCTATATTATATGGATTATAATTTTATAATTTTAAAGTTTAATTAATTAGTATTAATAAATAGCTATATACTATATTTTCTTACAGATAATAAAAATATTTTATATACAATTCAATCATCAGTACTATTTCTCATATTGCTAATAGTACTTCTCTTTCTCTGTCTACTTTTATTTTATCCAAATCATTCTATCATTTTTAAAGTTCATTATTTTACTTGAGAATTTCAATTCTTCTTCTAAGTAATTTTTGTGAAGTTCGAAGCTTTTAAAGTTAAATTTGGTTTGTTAACTGTTTTTAAGTATGAAAATAAAGACTGAGATAGTTTGATTATATGTGAAAATCTTTAGTAAATCATAATTTTTTAAATCTTGAAGTTCCTAAATAAGATCTAGCAAAGCTTCATATGATTAAACATAATTGAAACTATCTACTTATTAAATTTTCAGAATACTCAATTTTGAAGTGCCTTATTATAAGTAACTTTAGAAATTATACCAAAAGACTCTAAATTTGTATATAGAAGCTATTTCTCTAAAATTTATTTAATTTAGTTTAGATAAAGATTGAGGATTATCTAGTTTCTTTATCAGTATATTTAAATTTTAAACTTACAGTTATCATTTATTTCATCCTATTTGTAGCTTCTTAAAAGAACTTTTCTTAGATTTTATCTTAAACTTTATTCAAGAGGTTTTAACAGTCTTTAAAACTATATATATAACTATTTCAGGACATTTTTTCCAAGTTTTTAAAGTATCTCAGAGTACTAATCCTTGCTTTGCTAAATAGGAGTCATGATTTATTTAGCTTTCTAAATATAGCTTTAAATAAGCTTCAAGTATTTTTTAATTATAAATTACTCAAAAAGTTAAAATCAAGTCAGATAAGCATGATTAATCAAATCTTGAGTTAGGATTTAGAATGCACATCTTGATACTTTTTATAGTTAGTATTGTATATTTTTATTCCTTTATGGAATACCTTATGAATACTAAAATTATATACTAATTTTAATCTAATTTAGTTTAATTATTAAACTATGTGAAACTTTTTTTCAGCATTAATAAAAACTTTGAAAGGAAATTTTTAAGTGCAAAGAAAAGTATGAAAATGAAATTAAAATAATAAGGAATAAAATCTCTATTTTCAGAAGAAACATCAAAAAGGAAAAATTACACTCACATAAGGAAATTATTTTTATACTTCATATTAAAGTTAATTTTTCTAATAAGTAGACTTAGATTTTTTATTTTTATAGTATTTTTTATTTTATAACTACCAGAAAATTATCCAAATATAGGCTAGTTTAATAGAATTTTTAATATAGAAAACTTAGCAAAATTAAGCTGCAATTCATTCATTTTAATATTTGGGTAAAAAGATAAGCTTTAAATTACACTTAAAATATGGAAATTTTAGCTCAATAAAATAAAGTTTAAAAACCATTAAAAAATATAGATTGGTTCATTTTTTTAACTTTTATACACATAAAATTATTTTAATTTTTTCTTATAGAATAAATCATAGAATTTCAACACTTTAGAGAGAAATTAAGCAATTATTAAAAATAGTGGTCATAAATAAATATGATATAAAGACTATTAACTAGAATTTTTAGTGAAGGGTTAGCATCTAAAGATTTAACTTCAATCTTAAAAATTTTACAATATTAATGTCCTTTATTTTCCTTTCTTTAAAGTTCATAAATTTAAATTAGAATAAAGGCTTTTGCTTATTCTAAATTTCGTTTAGCATTTTATAATTAATTTATTTGCTCTTTTATAAGCTTAGTATTATATTATCTTAAGTAAATAAAAATGTAGACTCTATTATTATTTTTATTTTATATTTTGTCTATCTAGCAAGGTATTTATAATTTAAATAATGGATGAATAAATAAGATTAGAGGGCGTGTAGTATCTCAATGGTGCATAGCTCTTTAATAAAGATTTTTAAAGTTAAATTTTTTTATCTGAAGTCTTCCACAGGATTTGCATTATTTGTGAGTCTCTTTTTATAGGGCTGTTATCGGAATGCTTCTAAGAAACCTTGGTGTCTGGCATCTTTCAAAAATAACGCTACTTGATGCCTCTTCAGTCTTTGTCTTCTTTCATGGCATGTACCAAGATTCTTGTTCGGTTCTTCGCCCATGGGTGCTTCCTGGTACCAGATTTTAAGTCAATCTCAGTTAGAGGATTGCTCCTCCCTTTTTATTTATATTATTTTTTATATAATAATAAAATAAAGTTAATTTCAAAGAAATGAAATTGAAAGTTAGATAAAATTAAACTAGGATGTTTTTGGAAGATTTTCCAACTCTTTCCGGCTATCCTCTAACTCCAAAAGTTAATAAAAAAATTCGATTATAGAGCGCGTAGCACTCTCGTTGATGCGCAGCTCTTTAAATTAATTTTATTTAATGTCGAAAAATATCTTATTGGTCTGTCTATCTTGTTTTCTCTTCCTGCGGTACGTCCCTATAATTTTTCCATCCAAAGCATAGGATTCAATATGTGATTACGGATATATTTGCCCGACCTATGATGAAGAAAATTTCCTCCTGACATTCAGAGTAATTCAGCTTGCCGCATCTTCCTTCTCTTGTTATTGGTGTCTCTTCTGTGAATTATCCTCCGCTACGCTCATTTTTTAGTTGACTTGCTGGGCCTCCAAGCAGCATTCGAAGGAGAGGGCTTTCCACCCTATTTAAATTATATATATAATAAAATTTTAAATGTTTCTGCTATTTCTTTTCTTATTTTGCATATATTTCTTGAGATTTCCAGTTCTTCTTTAAGAACTTATATTCTTTCCACCTGTAGTGAGCTTTTAACACATTACTATTTTGAATTTCTCTCTACTTAATTATTATTACTACAATCTCTTTTTTTAATTGTCCTTGTCATTTTTAATATTCTTTTTTAATTTAAGGAATTTTTTCATTTTTATCATAGATTTTTCATAATTATGAGAAAAGGGGAAAAAATGGAAAGCAACCTAAAGAAAATTGAAGCAAAGAAAACCACAAAGCTTGCATAAAAACTAGAATAACGTCAATAAAAGACCATACTGACCCTGACTCTCCTCCATCGGAAAAAGGAAAACGCTTTTAAGGGAATATTGAGTAGTAAGAATTTGATACAATTGAATCGCTAAGCAAACAAGCTCGATTTATGAAGAAAAATTTCTAAAAGCAGGATGAGATAATATTTAATCTCGCGGAAAAGATAAGGAAACTCCTATATACAATTGAAGAACTTAATCAGGAAACCAACTGCTTAAGAAACCAACTTGATACAAAATCAAGTAGTGACTAAAGAACAACTCTGATTATAATCTTATTCTAGATCGAACAAAGTTGACATAATGAATATTGAATAAGATTAATAAACATAGAACAAATAGAATTAATAAGAATAAAAATAGTAATAGAACCTAATAACTAGAATATATAAAATAGAGAATCACTTATACCCGATATTCAAGCCTAAAATCATCAAATATAGAAGACGCTAATTATGCCACTCAAAGAACCATTTAATGAAAATCCGCCAAACTTTAAGCAACTAAAGAGAAATTAAGACTAAATAACGTGAAGAGAACTTACAAGGTTATATGTAACTCTTAATGGAGTATTCAAGAAGAAGATTTTCAAAGGATCAATGAGATTATCATAGTGGCTACCTTCCACATAAAAAACTTGGTCATGGTTTCCACTAAGTTAAAAAACAAGCAGCGAGAACCTGGTTTAGATTCCAGGGAACACAAACTTTTTCCTAAATAACATTGCTAAATATTATAATTAATAAAAACTGTATAAATTTAGCTAAATTTGAAGTATGAATCATAGTTCTATTTAACTTGTATAATTTTTATATAGAATTGCCTTTTAAGTTTATAAACCTTTTTGCATATGTTTCTTTTGACTTACAATAATAAAAAAAATTAAATATATTTCTAATGTTTTAGAGGAAGGTAATAAGAACTTACTTTGCTCAATAAGTTAGAACATTTTCTTATTAATAAAGTATTAGTGGCTAGTATCCATTTGATTGCATTTTGACGATTACTAAAAAATATTCTAAGACATTTAAATTATTATTTATTTAGATGATTTAACTTTAAAATTAGTTAAAATACTATCTAAAAGCAAAAATATTTACTTTAATAAAGTATTATTTAAAAAGAAAATATCTTGATATATCTATAGATAGTTAGCTATTTTTTACTCTTCAAACAAAAGATAAAAATATTCACTTAAAATATAATTTCAAAACCTTTTTGCAACAGAAATAAAATAAAAAAATAACTTTAGAGTTAAAAATATTTTAAATGAGAAGCATATTAAGAATTTCTTATATTGTATAATAATTCTCCTTAGATAATTTAGAATTTGATTAATAATTAAAATACTCATAATTAGTAAATTAGCTTCATAGAGATAAATTAAAATGTTAAAATATATAAACTAAAATAATTAAAACTATTAATTTTTGTTAATTACATATTATACTGCTTTATTTATAAAACTTAACTATTCTATTTTGGTTACTTTATTGAATATTTTAAAATAAGGTTTATAAATCTAAGATGGAAATAAAAAGATAAGCATGCTATAAAAATATTATAAATTAAATTATAATCTAATAATGTAGCTAAATTTAAATTAGATCAAGTTAAATTGAAATAAATATTTAGTAAGAGAGAAGTTAGCTTAAAAATTGCATTTATATTAAATTAATTTTAGTATAATAGATTCAATACTTTTTAACTTAAGAATTATATATTTACAGTTTAAGTCTATAGTAAACATAAAAATTTATCTATAACAAATATTTTAAACAGGGCGGAAAGCCCTTTCCTTCGGATGCTGTTTGGAGGCCCAGTAAGTTAACTAAAAAATGAGCGCGGAGGGAGAATAAATCGGAGAAAGAGAAACCAATAACAAGAGAAGGAAGAATTGACAAGCTGGAGAACTTTGAATGCCAGGAGAAAACCTTCTTCATGATAAGTCGGGGAAAAGATTTACCCGTATTCGCATATTGCATCTTATGCTTTGGAGGATTAAATTGCATGCTCGCACTGCAGGAAGAGAAAACCAGGATAGAGAAATTTATTAAATTTTAATTTTTTGACATTAAATAAAATTATTTTAAAGAGTTGCGTACTAACTAGAGTGCCACGCGCTCTATAATCCAATTTTATTTATTTTATTTTTATTTAATTTATAAAAGGCCCCCAGTTATAAAGCAATGCTAATTAAAATTAAAACAAATTTTGATTAATTCTAAATTATTAAAATAAAAATCTAAATAATAATTATAATAAATTAGCATGGATTAACATTATTAGGAATTAGGTCAAGTCAATAAAGAATGACCCATTATGTTGAAGTTACTATTATAAAAGCTTTTTTTGAAATCATTCTTATGCTTTATCCAATTCTTTTCATAAATCCTGTTAATTCTTTTTGAGTATTCCATGATATTAATTCTCCTCTATATTTTTCTTTAGGTAAATTAAAAAATTTACATAGAGTTTTAAAATGTCAAGGATTTACATTCCTATATCTCATCAAATAAAAGTAGCTTTTTTCATTACAGTTATATACTTAAAAGTAATTTCTTTGCATCGGGGATAAAAATTCTTCTTTTGATGTAAAATAACTGCTTAGTATGTAACTTGCTCTTTTTAAACAATTGGCTAGTTAATCATAAATTTAGGTTTCCTTATTTCTAATGCTTCTTTAGAAATTAGATAAATTCAGATTTAGAAGCATTTATCTTTAAATGAGTTCATGCAAAAACTTTACTTATTTCTTTATTAAATTCTACATTTACTTTGCCTATTTGGAAAGAAGAATCAGATAATGCCCATCCTCTGCAAGCGAAAATAACATTTAAGTATTTTCATTTGAATTACATCTAAGCACTTTCACTTTATAAAAAACTAATTACAATTTCATAATGCAACAAAGCTAAAACTGGTCCAAATGAGCTTCCTTATATAGATCCATTGTTATATTATAATATTCTGTTGTTCATTTCATCTATAATAAATGATTAATTTACGGTTTTTGTAAAATAAATAAAATACTAGAAGTCCAAGTGGTAGTTTGATTCTCTTGAGTTAATCAAATAAAATTATTTTTTCTTTTGAATCTAGTTTATTTTCATCATCTATTAATGTTGCGATCAATTTAATATTTCCTTTAGTACGATTCTGATATTTACCAATTATCTATTACATCACCCAAATCTTTTAAATAGTTTATCTATTATTCATAATCACCATTTATAAAGGGGAATCTGATTCTAATAAATCAAATTGTATAATCTTTCTGTTAAACTCTATCAAATAATTTTAGAATAGTACTAATAAGAGAAATGAGTCCTCAGTTTTTTAAATAATCTTTATTTCCTTTTCTAAATTTTGGAAATATTATTGAAATATTTAATTCTTAAGCAATTCTTCCAATCCTTAGCATATTATTCAGAAAAGAGTGAAGAACCATCTTCAGATATTATCATAATATTTCAGAAGTTCATCTTTTATTTCGTGTAACCAATTGATTTTCCATTCGTAATTCTTTTATAATTTCTTAAATTTCTTGTATGGTAAAAAGATAAAATCCTTATAAATACTAGAGTGTATATTCTTTAATTTCTTAAATACTATCATTCAATTATTTTAATAAAAGTGCATAATTTTTTAATGATAAATAAATAATTATCTTCTATAATATCGAAAAAACGTTTAAATCTACTTTAAAAATGTTATTTATTTAAAGCATAATATTTAAAATTAGTATTTATATAGTTAAAAAGTTAGAAATATTTATTGCTTCATTTATTTTTCAAAAATATATATTATCTTTATGAATTGTATTCATTCTTCAAATTTATAAATTCTTTTTTATTTTTTAAATATAAAAGCTTATTTGAAAACTTAAAATTAATATTCTTTAAAAATAATTAATAATTAGAAAAAATATAGTAAAGGCTATCTAACATTTAATAAAAATTCCTTATTAAATCTCTTTTTAATTTATAAAAATTAGAATTTGATAAATTAAATAAAAAATATTTAAAATGCTAAGTAGTACACATAAGTTATTATATATTAGTTTCTAATAAATAAAATACTTTATCTTATACACTTATTACTATTTTAAATAATCTTTTTTCTATTTTATTCAAGTTATTTTTTATCATTTATTAAAACTTTAATATTGTCTTAATGAAGATTTTTATACTGGCTGAGAATAAAAAAATTAATAACATTTAATTTATTTTTTAAATATTACTTATTATTAAATAAATTTTAAGGAATTATTCTAATTAATTTAATATAAATTATTTTTAATTATTAATCATGCTAAATAAGTAAATTATAGAACGTGTAGCAATCTCGTTAATGCACAGCTCTTTAAATTAATTTTATTTAATGTCAAAAAATTAAATTTAATAAGTCTCTCTATCCTTGTTTTCTCTTCCTGCAGTGCGAGCATGCAATTTAACCCTCCAAAGCATAAGATGTAATATGCGATTACGGGTAGATCTTTTCCCCGACTTATGATGAAGAAGGTTTTCTCCTGGCATTCAAAGTTCTCCAGCTTGTCAATTCTTCCTTCTCTTGTTATTGGTTTCTCTTTCTCCGGTTTATTCTCCGTCCGCGCTCATTTTTTAGTTAACTTACTGGGCCTCCAAGCAGCATCCAAAGGAAAGGGCTTTCCACCCTACTTAAATTTAATTTTTAATAATTATTAAATGTTAGCCTAGTTTTAAATTAAAATTTTGAACGAAAATATTTTTTGACACATTTAAATGCAAAAACTTATTTTTTCGATTTTAAACGTTTCAAATACTTTTTAACTTTTTTTAAATCTTATCTTAATCTCATCTTTTTTCAATTACTTTTGTTATCTACTCATATTTTGCTTCTTGCCTATTAGTTTTCTCTATTTCCAATAGTTCAAGTCTTCTTGATATTAACTTCTTGTAAAATATTAGCATAATTTCGTTTTCTTAAACTTTTAGTTCTAAAAAAATAAAAAAGTTTAAAAGCTTTTTTTGTGCAAATTTAATTTTTTTAAATTTTACAAAATAAACTATTTTTATTTCTTTATCTGTGAATACTCTAAATATTGAAATAACAATAATAATTTATTAATGTGGAGTCACCTTTATTAAGTTTTCCACTAATAACTTTTATTACATTTATCATCATTCATGAAATATAATAGGAAATTACGTTTAAAAATTATTGCTCTTTTCTCAGTTTTTAAATCAAAAATTTGAATACCTCTTTTATTCTTAAATCTTGATCTTTTCCTGAAGTTTATAGTGAGAAAGAGATAAATGAAATTCACGTTCTTTAAATAAATATCACATTTAATTACTTTCTTCTAAAAAGTATTGCTAAAATGTCTCGCTCATGTTTCTTGAAGTTCGTCTAATCCTCACTTTAGTTGGCAACATGAGAAGGCAGGAAAGCTCTGAGATTTGGAGTTAAATTCCAAAATACTGATATTAAATCATTGGACATTCTTTCGTATAGTTGGAGAGAAACCTCGAATAAGTTAGGCTTATCTCCCAAAGAGTTTATCCACTCTTATCATTGGTGGTGTTTAATACAAAACTACTCATAAAACAGCATACGTTGTACCAGATCATCCTCTATACTATCTAGCGATCATCATCCATTTTTTAAGTATAAATAAATAAATTTGATTATAGGCGCGTAGCACTCTCATTGGTGCGTAGCTCTTTAAAAAAAAATGTTTCATACTGACAAGAATGCTTGTTACTGATAAAATTATCAGATACTGGTAGACCTTGTTCAATACTGGTATAATTATTCAGTACTGATAAAAATGTTCAATACTGATATAATTTAAGAATACTCGTAATCTTATCTACTTGTTGGAGGTCCAAGGACATGGCAGGATTGTGTCTCATTGCATCACCAAAGCAGAGGACGACATGTGTCAATTATGGGTACTTAAATTCCTCACCTGTGATGAAGCTCGCAATATTATTTCTTTTTAGTTCCAGAGTTAAATTAAATTTAAATTATGCCAGTGCCGAAGGTCTAAGAATCTTATGTCTCAAGGCCAAACCAAAGCAGAGGAAGACATAAAGTCGATTATGGGTACTTAACTTCCCCAACCTCTGATGAAGATGACCTTGTTGTTCACCTTTGAACAACTATGGCTGTTTTAAAATATAATATATAATAATAATGAATTATAGGGATTCACCTGCGTTAGGTTCTTAGCTGTTTTAAAATTTATTAGTTGGATCAAATATTAAATTTCCTATCTTCTTCTCGATCATCTTCTATGTACAAATATCTGTCCATACTGTTTTAATCCTTTTTACTTATTAATATCTTGCTTCCGTCAAGTTCGTTTCTAATCATATTAAATTTCTTCTTTACAGCAAATGTGATGTAATAAGATTTACTTCCTTTGTACATCTCTTTTCCGTAATAGGCCTCCTGGATAGCCGTTTAGATTATTTATAAATTTCCATATGCTAAAGCTTTCTAGTTAATATTTTAATTAGAATCTTCAAAATTATTTAAAAATGTGTCCATATTTCCAACAATACCCTATTACCTTCTTCTCTATAATAGAATTTTTTGCTGGCTAAATAGTTGATTTTGAGTTTGATTTTAATGTGTTTGAAATAAGATAAAAGATTTTTCCTTCAAATATTTGGATTTCGTATTAAATCTTATCCTTTTCATTTTCCACACTTTGAATTTCTTGAAGGATTACTAGCTAATCGCTGCTTAAAAGAGAGTTATCCTTTCTAAGAAGATTTTTGCAAAAAAATTTTCCATTTTTAGACTTAAAAATATGGTAAAATTAACTTAAATAGGGAATCATCTATTAAAGGCTTCTCATATATTCTAGATATATTTAAGATTTAATCTAATAAGCATAATTAAATAAACTTAATAGCGAAATAGCAATTAACTCAACATGAAAATAGTTTTTCTCATCTCTCAGAGATATTCAAATTAGCTCATCCTAATTGTTGAAAAATTCCTTTATTTTATCACATTACTCATATGCAAATACATTATCCTTTTATTATCGAAATATTATCCTTAATTCCTTGTAAAAGTTTACTTTGGAAGATAACGAAGACCCCACCTTTCTTTGCTAATTTAGAGGATTGATTTCCTTCATTCCTCTTTATTTTATATTAATTAAATTTTAATGCTGTTAAGTTAAAAAATTAAAATTAGGTGTAAATTTAATTATAATTAAAGAATAGACATTTAGAACAAAAAGGATCCTAAATTTTAAAATTAAAAGCTAAAGCTAAATAAGTTATAACTCCTTTATTACACTTTAGCTTAATCATTAGAATACAGAAATAATTAATAGACTTACAAGTTTTTAAGAAAAGACTAAATAAATGAAGAATTAGGATTAAGAGACCAGCAATTATTTATCTCCTTTGAGTTTTAAATTAATTTTATAATATCTTGAAATCTAATTTTTCATAAGAAGCAAATCTCTCAATTTAATAATCAAATAGTTTAATTGATAATTAAAAACTATCTAAATTTCTTGTTTAAAATGTAGAAAATCCAACCATTTCATAAGAATCTGATATAAGCTTTTGTAGTTCAAAATAAAAATTTCCATTAATGTGAGGAGAATCACCTGAGTAAATGCATTTTACAAATCTTAGATAAGTTATTTAGTAAATCAGATACATTAACCTTAAATCGACTATAAATATATCTCTATTCATTTTCAAATAAAAGCATAATAAAATAATTAAATAAGCAGAATAAATATTCTTAGAACTATTAAGCAAAATTAAATATTCTTCAGTCAATTGAGAAATTAAGCTTATATTTTTAAAAAAATATAAAGATAATTACTTTAATTAAATAAAAAAGATTCATTATTTAAAATAAACAAACAAACAATCCTTAAAAGATCTATAGAAAAGGTAGAGTTTAAAAGCTATACTGATACGTTAATTCCTTAATAATTTTCTTTAAAAAGAATAGGTTAAAACTAAATAGCAATAAATAAAGAAATTTTAAACATTGATTCATATTTCTTAAAGTATTTCATAGAAAAGCAAGATAAATAGGGGAAATTTTATCTATAATAAAAGCATTTATTACAAATTAGCTATCCTTCCCTCTTATATAGAAATTTATAAGTCTGGAGAAAACTTATAAATCTCTTCTATATTTGAATTTTCTCTTATACTTTCATTAACTTATAACAACAAATATTATGTCATAGAGTCTAATTTTTATATTTTTTATCTCTTGTCCTTTCTTGCAGTATCTTAAATTTCTTAGTCGAATCCTTAATTTTGCAAATTCAAACTTCAAACTAATTTATCTACATTTATATTAATTTTATCTTTTTGAGCATGTTTACCCTTATAATAAAATAAAAGCCTTTTAGATTCTCAAAATATTTTAGGCAAGTAGCTTGAATATACTTTTTTTAAAATGTATAAAATACAAAAATATCCGTAAGGCATACATTCTTAATTAGTTATTTTATTTTTTTAATTAATTAGTTTCATATAAGATAAATGTTTTCAATAAGTTAGTTAAGCTTTGAAAGCAAATCATAAGCACTCCATAATTATGATAACTGTTTTTTTATTTTCAGTTTGCTGCTTTTTCTATTGTGATTATATATCTAATTAATACATTTTATGTATTTCACAATTTTAAATTTAAATCTTAAAAGCTTTAAAAGTAAATGCTAATATATTTTAAATGTATTTACTAATATTTTCTACTTATATTTGTCTAAATAACCCTCTAGTAAATTAATAGTCTAATCTTTTGTTTAGCATTATACTATAATTTCATTTTCATGGTATTATGCTTTTAATTAGCTTTCTCTGTACACTTTTACAATTACTACTTCAAAATGCAAGCGAATAGGAAGAAGTTAATTTAAATTGTTTGATCTCAAATTATAATTTTTTTAATAATAAGTTAAACATTTCTTTTAGATTAATTAGCTATATAAGCTTTCATACCTAAACCTAATATAATTGATCTAGATAAATGTATGCTATTTTATACCTTTAGATTTTAATTATATAAAATACTACTTTCATATGCTAAACTACCTCTTCTTTAATCTGTTGCTTTCTTCTTAACTATTTGCTCTTATCCTTGGATTTTTTAGCATGCCTATTAAAATGTTCAGACTTACTATTTAAAAACTTTAGATTTTAAGGCTTTTTCAAATTCTAAACTTTATTAAATAGATTGTTCGAAAAAAAAGCAAAAAGAGCCTGCTTTATCTAATAAATTTATAAGTATAAGTGAATCTTAAAATGAACATATGAGTACTAAGTAATCGGATATTTGACACCTAATCTTAATTTATGATATCTTAAAATAAATAAATCAAAAAATGAAATAATTAGGTTTAATTTCAATTTGGAAGCTAAAAATGCTTTCAAAAAGTAATTTCTACCAAATGAGATTTATTAAATTTATGCTAGCTATTTCCTTTTTAGTGAGACAAAGATTAAGTGTGGCTTTAGGAGATTATTTAGAGAATATCTAAAATTCATTTTATCCAAGTTTTTAAGTCAGAATATGATTTAGAAATATAAAGGCAATTATTTAGTAAATCTAACTAAATAAAAGTTTTGGGGTATAAAAGCAGATAATTGATTTCAAGTGAAAAATGCTTTTCAAGTTTTTCTCTTAACTCATATAATTAGCAGCAGTTCTCTCTATAATAAAAATCCAGAGGATTTAAATAAATAAACATAATTTATAGCTAAAAATAAAAAAAATAAAATAACTTGGAAAAATAAGCTTCCAATTTATTCTTAATTAGATAAATAATTAATAGATTACTTAATGATAAATACTAGTATTTAAAATATCTATTTTCCTAGTAATTTGGAAATTATCTATGATACCAGCTAAGGGAATCAGAGCTAGTAATTAAAAATTTCAATTATGCTCTATAATTCATAAAAATAGTAGAGGCAAAATAAAGACTAATTGGTATATAATTTATTTTATTTGAAGAATTATTAGAATGATTTATAATTTAATTGATATATCAGTTATAATCTTAAATGTGAAAAATGAATTATCTGTTTTTATCTATGCTAATATGATTTCCTTTCATTGGCTATGCTCATTTTGTTTTAGAATTTGTTATTTGTCATACAGAAAAAACTACGAAATTAGCATTAGTTTTGTATCGCGGACTAGATTTACTCATTCAAGACTAAAATCCTTATCAATAGCTAAAAATTTAGCGAAGATTACTTAAAATTAGTGGATTTTAGGATCTTTAAAGTTTGAATCTTGAAGAGGCTTAAGAACTTTTATTCTTAGTAGATGCTCTAGGAAATAGCTAATTCACTCATATTTTAAAAAAGCAAGCAGATTACTATAAATTTCCTTACATAAAGTGCTCAAGGCCTGATACATTCAGAGATAAAGCTACCAAATAGATACTTTATGTAATGCCTTCTTATTAGAACGAAGGAGATTTTCTAGATAATTTCATCAAGTGATACGACTTTAAAAATGTGATACTTATCTAATAAAATAAAGAGTATTATTACAAGCCTTTGCAGTTTATTGACTAGTCTCGTATTAAATACTCTATCATATTGCAAGATAAAGTCAGTGATAACTTAGCTTACTTGCTAACTTAAGCAGGGACAACTGTCTTTATACTATCTACTAATTTGACTATGGCTTAGTAAGTATTGTAGATAGCTCAAAAAATTAAGTTCCTTTAAAAAGGCTTCGCTTGGATTTTTACTTTTTAAGGGGGAAATAGAATGAAGGAAGTGTTCAACTGCTGTAATGAAATACTTGAAAATGGTCTATTTGGTATTTAAGTATTTAATAAAAGCATCCAGGAAGAAAAGTTATTAGTATGGGAATTCCTTAAGTAATATATAGAAAAATTACTTAGCTTCCTACAAGATAAAAATTGGAGATAACTAAAAAATAATGTGTAATTGTTCAATTCTAATTACGAAGAAAAACATTTGAGCCATTTTGAAATGATTAATAGGTAACAGTGATAAAATAAAGTTACTCATTTTACCAATCAAACTAATAACTTTTATGAAGTTCTTTCTCCAATATGGCCTGGAAATACAAAAATTCCTCCAAAGAATAAAATAATCTTATAATTTTCTTATGAAACTAGTTATTAAGCGCCTAACGGGGAGGAAAATCCAATAGGTTGAGCAATTTAAGATACAATAAGATGTGGAGCTGAAGACGTAAATAATAGAAAAGGATTGCTTGATAATTTTGATTTTAAATTAAATGGACTAGATTATAGATAAAGCAGATATGATAGATAGTACTATATTGAACATCTTATACCTAATATAGATAAATTAGGAGTAGCACATTGCGTTAGATACTAAGACTCAATAAAGTTAACTTCTGATCTATTAAATGAATATGGTGTATAAGTTCCATTTTTAACAGTAAGTCAAGCCTCATCAAGTGAAGTCTTTTAAGAATTAATTTTCAACTATGTTCATTTTACAGAAATTGGAAATACAATTTTGAAATTCGTGAAAAAAAACAGATGAAGTTAGATAGGAATTTATGTAGAAAATATTTCAGAGTACTAATAAACTGCCAATTATATAATACAAAACACTGAAATATATGAAATAAAAATCATCAGTGACTTGAATCTGAAAAATATTCCTTGATTTTTAAGTACAACAAGAGAAGAAAGAAAATAGAAATATTGACCAATAATCTAAGATATTTTATAAAGATAAATAAGAATAATTATATTACTTGCTTGGATGGAGACATAAGTAGAATTTGGCTCTTATCTGTGATAAGCAGGAGCAAAAGAATCAGATTTTATTTTTGTTGGTCATAATTCTGGTAGTTATATTGTTTAAAGTGAACATGCAAAGCAATTTGGAGATGATTAACTTAAAAAGTTATATGTTAACAACTGAGTATTCATCCATCCCATAGCATGGTAAACTGAAGTTGGATAGGATATGTATAAGTATTATTAAAAATGTGCAAAAGATTTTATTCCTGACTGACAATGCTATTTCTGAGACGAAGCTTATATTGTTGCATATGCACTAGATGAGCTTATAAAAACAGGATAAAATTACAACGATCCTAGTCTGATGTTAGATTAAATAAAGAAAGTAGACTTTATAGGTTGTAGTGGAAGAGTTTAATTTAGTAAAAATAATTTTAGAGCCTATAGCATATTTTCGTTTAAAACATTAAAATAAATTTAGAAAGAAAATTATGAATTTGATTACAACGGAAAGTATTGCCCAGGATGTGCTATTGTATGAGATTTCTAAAACCAAATTATGTTTCATGGATATAATTAAATAGCTTCAGATCATTTTAATCAATATGATGATTGCCCTTTCACAGACCGACATGTACTTTAATTTTAAGGGAGATAAAATATTCAAATTGTGATATTTTCCATATTATTCACTACTATGGCCTTAACTTATATATCAGGCTTATATATATGAAAATAAAGGAATATTAAGAAGTTGATAAAAGAAAAATATCGAACTATTCAAGATGACTTGTGTTTTGCAATCATGCTGATTAAATTCATGCAGTAAATAGCTATTGGACCTGAAATTAGTTAATTTGCAAATACAATTGATAAGTTTGCTCATATTTTTGTTTTTGACTTTTAAGGAAGAGTCATATTTTGGATTTAAATCTACATCGCCTTAACTATGGATATCATCTATTTCATAGCACTATTTTTTTTCTTATTAAAAGTAGAGATTAAATGCCAAAGCAATTTCATTCTAAATAAACTGGGATTTTATTTTTTTACTTTGCTACCTTATATTGGAGACATTTTCCTTCTTCCTTCTATTTTTATTATCACCAAAGTTTATTAGTTCGAGGAAGGCGTAGATAAAAACTTAGATTTTAAAATATCTTACAAAGAGACTTTTTTGAAGAGTGACTGCTATACAACTTGTGGAACGCCTAATTATTTAATCTTACTCGTTCTTTCTTCTATACTACTCTTTATTATCATTCCTATTTCTCTTCTTTCTAAGCCACATTTGTAAGATATGAAACATCCTGACTTGCACATTAAACTAAAACCTGCTATAATTATGCTAGAATACTCCTTTCAAATTTCTTTAGTTTTAGCGAATAGATTTATGAAGCAAAATTATGGGTTTTAGTTTGGAATATTATGTATAGTGATTGCGTTTGCTTATATCATAATATTTTACTGGAAATGGCCTTATAACTACGATAGAGTAAACTGCTTTTAATTGTATTTACTAAGTGCCAACCTTACCTTTTACATATTCACTACAGTTTTTATAAATCAATAGAAGTATAAGCAAACTCTATTTATTATACTTTCTTTTTGCCTACTAGCTGTATTCATTGCTTCTTAAGTACATTAGAAGCAGTACCCTGAGCTACTCTATAGAATTGAAATTGATACAGCTTAGTTGTTCAGATTTGCCTTTAAAGTAAAGACAAATGTTAAGATGCTTGATGAACATCTTTAATTATAGAAAGAAAGAATTTAGTCTCTTTGAAATGACAATCAAAAGTTCTTTTAAGACTAACAAAAAAGATTAGAAACAACATAACTTACTTTAGATTAAAGCTAATAGAAAGAAAAGAGAGAAGAGAATTCTGAATCTGACAAGATACAAGGATAATTAAGTGAAATGCCAATCTTTGATATCAAGAAAGCCTAGTTATCATAGCCTTAGCTTGAGAAAATTGCTAATGAAAAAATGCAAATTATCTAAAGCGAAAATGTTGAAAGCAAATTATAAGAAAATTTTAATGTAAACTAATAAAATAGAAAAACCTCTGCTTTCAGGTAATCATTTATTCAGAATTGCTTCATTATATCAGTTGTAGCAAATAAAAAAATGTAGCTATGAAAGTGTTGATTTTTGAGTTTCTTACTTTTTAAATTAATAAATTTAAATTTCTTAGTATTTTCAATAAAAATATTAAGTATGTTCTGTAATTTTAAACTAATTATCATGCTAATTGTCTTATTATCTTAAATCAAATTAGCCAGGAAAATAAACTGAAGGCAAGCTAAGATGTCTGGCAATTAATTATGTTTGCTAAATTAATATGAGTGTGAAAAATACTTTAAGCATTTGAAAAAAAACATAGAAATGCAAAAAAATGAAATTTAGTTTCTATCAAAATAATTAATTCATAATATGCTATAATTCTTTTAAACTTTTTTTCGAAAAGTGGATATTAAGTAAAAGCACTTGAAGAAATTGAAGAAAAAAGAAAAGTAAAATTTAGAGAATAAGAAATAGTTTAAAAAGTTCTAATTTAAGTAGAAAAATATCTAATATCTGTACAATTTTTTAAATTTAAATTAATTTTAAGGAAAAATCAAAAAGAAATAAAATTAAAATTTTAAAATAATTTTAATATAGAGGTTTCACATGTTAATAGACTAATCATTTTTTATTTTTTTTTAAATTTTCCATCTTTTTCCTGTTTTACTGATATAAACGATCTTACAGAAGGTAATTTAAAATTTCTTAATCTTTTCATCTTCATATATTAATATATTCTAGCAAGGTTAATTTTGATTATGGACTGCTCATACCAATCGTTTGCGTTCTCTAGCATTTATAATATCTCAATGCTTTAAAATTGCTTTCTTCTATATAAAATTTACTATATATCTAACAGAAAATTTAAATTAGAAGATTAGTCAGTTTTATTCTCTATTCTTAATTTTCTCTTAAAAATCTGCAGTTATTACTATATGATCTATTATTAAAAAAAATTTTTAGTTTTTTTCTTAGATGAAAGTTTTAACTTAAGGTTCAATATGCATAGAATCACTAAGAGCATCTTAAGATAAAGATTTCTAATTTAATTTTTCAATTATTATACTAGTAATAAAGAAAGAGCTTTTAGTGAAAAAAATTTAATTTAATTCTTTAAATTTTTTTATAGGTTTATTTTTAAATTCTTAGATTTCAGTCAATATACTTAAGATTTTGAATGGATTTTTCTAAGGATTTTAAAATACAACTTTATCTTAACTTTTCATTTATAGCATAAATAAATTCGATTATAGAGCGCGTAGCGCTCTCATTGGCGCGCAGCACTTTAAATTAATTTTATTTAATGTCGAAAAATTAAATTTAATAAGTCTCTCTGTCCTTGTTTTCTCTTCCTGCAGTGCGAGCATGCAATTTAATCCTCCAAAGCATAAGATGTAATATGCGATTACGGGTACATCTTTTCCCCGACTTATGATGAAGAAAGTTTTCTCCTGGCATTCAGAATTCATCAGTTTGTCAAATCTTCCTTCTAGGAGTTTCTTGTTATTGGTTTCTCTTTTTAATATTTCTCCTCCGTCAGCGCTCATTTTTAGCTGCCTTGCTGGGCCTCCAAGCAAAGGAAAGGGCTTTCCAGCCTATTAAAATTTAATTATATAAAAATTTTAATTTTTAAAGGAAATTAAAATTTAAAAAATAACCAGAAATTTAGATATTAATTATTTAAATAAATGTTTTCATACTTTAGATTAATAAAATTCAATTTAATATTTTTCAAATAAATAAACATTTTATAAGAAGGTTAAAAAAAATATTCTAAATAAAAAATAAAACTTTTAAATTAATTTTTATATTTAAACTTATCTAGGAATTCCAAATTTTAGTCGAAGGAAAAATATAAAAAAGTAAAATTATATTAATAAATGTTAAAACGATATTGCTATGAAGAAAAATTTTAGTAGGTTTATTATTTTTAAATAATTAAAAAAACTAAAATAATTTTAGATTTTTATTTCATATTTAGAAATAAGAAGAGAATTTATAAATTAGTATATTAAGGAAATTTAAAAAAGTTAAGAATCATAATTTTATAGAATAAATTTTAAAACTAATTAAAATATGAGTTTGTTATTCATTAGTAAATTAATTAAATAATTATTCTCATTATAATAATTTTATCTATTTTTACCGTTGAATATAATATTAAATAAAAATATGGATATAGACTGTGGTTAGGAGAACTAGTAGGTAATCTGGTGTAGTTTATACTGAATTGTGAGTAATCTCGCACTAGATGTCACAGTGGAGAAGAATGGACAAGCTCGGAAGAGGTAAGTTTAACTTATCCGAGGGTTCTCTCTTCTCTCTAGCAGTTTGAACATCTTGACTGACTTGCTAGTAACGAATTTACTATTAATTCTAATTTTGATCTTATTCAAGAAGACTGGGGCCTTTGGTTCAAGAACTAAGAATAATTTTTAATAAGTATATTCTCCATTTGGAGAAGCTGACGTGACTCATTGGACGATTAGAATGACAACAAGAAGTATAAGACACTTTTTTTAATATTAAATATTAATATTGAAAGAGCTGCTCTCTAACGAGGTGCTACGCATTTTATAATCATATTAGTTTATTTAATAAATTTTTTTCCTTTATCTTTTAATATATTTCTAATATTATTTTTTATATTTCTTACGTACTATTTATTTTCATTTTTTTATTTTCAATTTTAATTTTATTAGCGATTATATTTTTTTATAACTAGTTGGCAAAATAAATAAAATTAACTAATTATTTAAAATATTTATTCTTTTTTATTACTAATATTGAAAATTAAGGTAGCTTTAAGAGCAAGTTAAATAAATTTTTCCATTTAACATTAACAAAAATAAGTTGTAAATATAGATTTATTTAGTTTATAATATTTTTAGTTATAAAAATGGAATTAATTTCGGTAAATTATACTATAGTAATATTTTTTATTTTCATTCATTTGATTAAATTTAACTTTTTGTTTTCTCATTTTAATAAATATCAGCAAATCTCTTATAATATTTTATCTTAATCTATATTTTCAATTTCTGTGTTAAAATAATTCAATAAAGTAATAAAAAAGAATAGTTAAATTATCTAAGAAATGTTATATAAGTTGAAGTAAGAGAAATTAAGATCTTTATTGATTTAAATTTGCATAATAATAATTATTCAATTTCTATTCTAAATTTAAGTAGCTAGTTTTAATTTATTTTTTTCTTAATAATTTCATTGCAAATATAAAAGGAAAAAAAGCTAAAAAATTTAAAAAAGATTTAGTAAATTTACATTTAAAGTACTTTCTTAGATAAAATTTAATTTTTTAACTAAAGATTTCTTATTTTACTTTGCTAAAGATTCAAATTAGTATTTTATTTTAATAATTTCTAATATAATTGAAATTTAGAAAAATTAGTATAAATTGTTATCTTTTTAGATAATTCTTTCTTTTTTAAGCATTTATTCGTTTTTCTTCACTGTTTTAAATTTAATATTTTTCTTTGGATCATAATTAACTAAAATTTTAAGATTAAATTTTAAAAATTTGCTTGAACTTCTTTCAATTATTTCATTAAATAATTCACAAAAAAAGAGCCACTGGGTGGACTTGAACCACCGACCTTTTGGTTAACAGCCAAACGCTCTAACCTATTGAGCTACGGAGGCTTTTATTATTTTTCTTCTAAAATGTTAAAAATAAATCTTAATCTTTATTTTTTATCTAAATAAATTAAAAAAAAGCTTCTTTGAACTTGTAGAGTAAATTCTTCAGAACAGATTAAAGAATTTAAATTTAAGCTTTACCAAATTCAGACAATCTTTGTCATTTTAGGATTTTAGGATTTTTACTGTTCTGAAAATGAAATATATTTCATTGGGATATAAGAATAAATACCTCCTTTATTTATGAATATCCTGCTAGTTAGACTAAATATAATATTAAAAACCATAATAAATTAGATACTTTCATAAAGTAAAACTTATAAAGTGATCTAAACCATAAGATGCTTATTATATATAACAATATGAGTGCAAAGAAGCAAAATATTAAATCTTTAATATACTAAATGTAGAATAGACTAAAAATTGAGTAAATCTATTGATTAAATTTAGTTTATAAATTGGGGTTAAATAAGAAAAAGAGCATTTGAGATAGTAAAATGTTTTAAATTACAAGCTGAGTCTTAAAATTCTTGCATATACTAATGTATTTGGCTGAGATTTTTACTCTTAGTTATTAAATTTAACTTATTTTATTGATTTCATTCTGAATAGATTTGCTCATGCTTTTTTAGCTAAGTTTTCCATGATCCCAAAATTTGTAAATAGTTCTATGTTAAATAAATCTTATGTCTAATAAATGCTAAAAATAGAAGAATGATTAGTCTTTAATAATTCTAGAAGTTATCATTCAATTATATTAAATATAAACTGATATAAGCTGAAAAGTAAGCAGTATAATAAACTTACTTAGGTTCATTTACTATTTTTGCTTAAGATATTAAAAATATACCTAATAATTTTAGCAATTGCTTAAAAGATACTTAATCAATTTTATATTAGTTGTTTTTATTTTTAGTTTCATTGTATTCATTATATCCAAAAAGAATTATACTAGTTATAAAAATAAATCAAGCAATCTCAACTATGTTTTTATCTTATAAGAAGAGTAAGAGTAAGAGTAAGAATTACATACTCTAAAGCTTATTTTTGAGTTCCATCTATTATTTTAAATTTTTATCTGAATTCCTGGATATATCTTTGTTTCAATAAGAATCAAAGAGTTTTAGAAAGCAGAGAAACATAAAGTTTATAGTATAATAAAAAGATATTAAGAAAAGTAAAATTCATCAATATAGCAAGAATGTAAATGTATACAAGCGAGAGAAGTTGCCATGAAAATTATAAAATATGAAATTTGAGGCTAAGAAAGAATATTAGAATGTATCATAATTAAATTATTTTAAACTATGTCAATTATGTTATAAATTAATCTTATGTTTTGCAAGACATACTAAAGTATATGAAATAAGAGATTTAAGTGTATTAATACAAATAAACTTTAATTTTATTATTTAATAAAGTGAAAAAATGTCGTAGAACTTAATTTGTCCTAACTGCAAAGCTTTATACAACTAGTAAGAGAACATTCCTTAAATTCTCACTTGTAAGCATGTGCTTTGTAAAAAGTGTTGCCTTGATTAATTATAAAGCTTTAAGTTGATTATATGTCCTCAAGCTAATTGTTAACAGGCCACACATTAAGAATAGAATGATCTAAATGTTTTTGCTTAGAAATAGAGCGAAGAAAATGTAAGATATACTTAAAATTGCTCAGTCCATAATAATCCAATATTAAGTTACTGCTTTGAAGATTATTAATTTCTATGTGTAAATTGCCTAGAAATTAATAATCATCTAAATCATAAAGTAACAGATATTTCTGAGGCTTCAAACTCTCTTTAGAAAGAAATTCCATAAATTATTGCAAACTTGAGATAATTTGAGTAACTAGCTGAATACAACTGCGAAAAATCTTAGTTAATTAAACAAACTCTTAATGAATAAACTCAGTAATTTAAAAAGCAAATTTAGCAATGGGCAGAGTAAGTAATCGATTAAATATACTAGAAGAGAAATATTTATAACAAGGAAAATAAAGAATGAATTGATAAGTAAGTTAATGAAATCGATTCAATCACTGAAAGTTGAAGCTAGGTTAGATAAAAACTAAGAGAGAAAACATTTTAGATGCCAGTAAATCCTTTTGAAATAATTACCTTAACTCAAAATATCGCGAAGATATAGAAATGAATAAAATATAGAGTGAAAGAGTAAAATATTGATAAGATAAAAAAAATTGTATTTAATTAGTATAATGATAGCTAATTTAACTTCTAAATCAATCTATAAAAATACCATAAAGATATTGGTGATTTACTCACATTCTAAAACTTAAACCTAACATTTTATGTTCCTGTAAAAAATACATAAAACATAATAAGTTGCAATTTAAGTAACTAAAATTATAAAAATTAGAAAGTAGATACTAAGAAGTTTAACGGAGATTTCAGAGCAATAAATACAGATTTAGATAGTTTAATTATAACAGGAGGATAATCAGAATCTGATAAATATTTAAATAGAATTACCATATATAAAATTAATTAGATAGAAGAATATAATATGCTAACAACACGAAGTGGGCATAATGTTACTATGCAATAATAATAAAAAAAACTCTATATAATTTCTGGATTTAATGGATAATATTTAAGAGATAATGAAGTGTTTGATCTTAGTACTTGTAGTTCGCAAAAGATAGCTGATATTTCAGAAGCTTCAAAATGAGGAACTGCGGATATTATTAATGAAACTTTGTACAATTTTGGAGGACACAACGGTTTAAATTATACTGATAGTATATGGAAGTATAACATCACATTAAATGTATGAGATAAACTTTAAGTCCAGCTACCTAAAGCATCTTTAACTCTTTCAGCAGCTAACAATGAAAGAATATATATTTTCGATAACAATCATAACTTGAATGAAGTTTGTATCTTTGAAAACGAAAGTTTAACTAATGTAGCTCCTAAGCATCTTAAGAGTAACGTATACGTAAAACCTATTTTTGTAGAAAGCAAAATTTATTTTTACGACAATAAAAAACTATATAGTTTTGATATAAACAATTTAAGCTGGGAAAAAAAGAAGATATGAAAACTAAAAACAAAACTTCATTTAATTTCATTCTTTTTATAATCTTAATATTTCAATATAAATCTTTCATAATCTAAAATTTCATTAATTAAACTTATATTAAAAAATAGAATTAATTACTTAAAAAAACCATATTTAACCAATAAAAAATTAAATAAGCAATGTTCTTAAATTTTTTAAATTTAAAACTTTTTAATTCTAGAAATTTAATTTTATTTGGTTAATTTTATCAAAATTATGCTTTTTCAATGCCTTTCTTATAAATATAAATTAAATATTTTTAAGTTTTTTTAGATTAAAATTAAAAATGATTAAAATTAATAAAAATTACAGAAATTAAGAAAAAAAGATAAAAAAAGAGAAATTTCAAATAGTTAAATTATGTAAATGAATTCTTAAATTACCTATTTAATTTATAATAATTATTAATTAATATAATAATTTAAATCAAATATTACTTTTTATTTTACAAAAGTCAAAGAAAAAAAATTTAATTTGCAATTTTTAAATGATAAGTTTTACTTATTTAGATATCAATTTAAATTATAATTTATATAATTTGGATATTAAAAATAAAAATTTCTACAATTTTTTAAATAAATAAATAAAAATGATTATAGAGCGCGTAGCACCTCATTGGCGCGCAGCTCTTTCAATATTAATATTTAATATTAAGAAAATGCTCTCATGTTTCTTGTTAAAATTCTAGAGGTCCGATGAGTCATGTCAGCTTCTCCAAATGGGGAATCTTCTTATTAAAATATATTCTTAAATCTTGAGTCAAATGCTTCAGTCTTCTTGAATAAGGTCCAAATAAGAATTAGTTATTAAGTCGGTGATTAGAAGGCCCGTCAGTCAAACTTTCATACTGCTAGAGAGAACTCTCGGGGTAAGTTAGATATGTCACAACGGAGCTTATCCACCCTTCCCCGTGGTGGCATCTAGTGCGAGATTACTCGCAATGCAGTATAAACTGCCCAGATTACCTACTAATTTGTCTGACGCGGCCGAAACCCATTTTATATTATTTAATAAAGATTTAAAGTTGATAAATAAAATATTTGAATAAATTTTCTATTAAGCATTAATAATAATAGATAAAATTGTTTAGAGATCTTCTTGGATTTCCACCAATTTCCCTCTTACCAACCAGAATACTCTGGTGAATAAAAAGAAAAGTTTATTGTTTCATTTCTATTTTTTCTCGTCTTAAATTTTGTATTTCTCTTCTCTTTCCATCTTTCATACATCTACCTTGCTACTATTCTTTTGGCGCTTGTCTCTTTAATTTGATAAATAGATCCTCTCTCAGTAATATGAATTCTTTCTGTCAGTCTCTTAACTCTCTAATTAAATTCATTCTTGAATGCATAGAAATTTCTACACTATTTGTATTGGTATCCTTTTTTCTTGCAGTAATAGCACTTTCTACTCTTCATTGTATTCTGATAAATTTTTGTTCTTTTTTCAATTTCCATTTGACAACCTTGCTAATTGTTTTAAAATTATTCTTAAATTTGATTTTGCCAAAATATCGCAATTGGTTCTGGCTATTATGCCCGTTCTGTTTATTTAATTAATTATGATTATGAGTTAATTTCATTTGCTATATTTACTAAGAGCAGTCAGTTTGAATATTTCAATAGGCATCCATTTCTCTTTCTTATTTAATTAATCTATCTTCTACTTTTCACGATTCTCTATCAATATTTGATTTTACTCCTTAAGCTTTTTAACTTCATTAAGCAAAATTTTTACTAATTCTATAAGTTATTCAATGCTATTTCGATCCTCACTAAGATTAATTTCTGAAAGATCTTAGTCAACTGGAGTTTCTTATTACTTTGAAGGTGTGGACATTCTCTTCCTAGGTTTTGATTGTTTCTACTTTTTCTCTTCAGATTCTTATTAATTTTTACCTTTCTAATTTTATTTGGTAAAAAAGCCAGGCTTCATTTTTTTATCCTATTAAACATTAATAAATTATAATTTTTTATTTGCTTGATTTATAAATTAAATAAATTAGGCTAAAATATTTTTTAAATCGTTTTAAATAAATTTAAAAAAAAGTAAAGGAAAAAGTTAAAATAATTTAAAAGCTATATTTTTTAATTTTAAGTAGAATAATTAACATCTTTTTTATAGTGAAATCATATATTTAAAATATCTTTTACTATTTGGATATAATTTTTATTATCAAAAAATTTCAGTTTTAATTAAAAAAATAAAATAACCAAATGCTTTAAGAAGGGGTTTTATAGTATATCCTAAAAGCAGGATAGAAAAGCGCCTTTTCTATTCTTTGCCACACGTCTTAACTTTAACTATCTCAAACTTCTTAAGTAATATCAAAAGGAGAGAAAAAAAATAAAAAGAATATTAACTGGCTATCTAATAAATAAACTCATCAAGACTGGCAGGTAACCACCAACATCTCTCAACGGCTTAAAATGAAATACATCATAAAAAGAAAAAAAATGACAGAGGAAGGAATCAGTTTAAGAAACTCATTTCGAAAAGCAGTTTGATTAATTTGACCAAAGAATAAGTTCTTTGAATGAAAAGAAATACAGAACTCTTAAATTTGCTTCCGGATAGTAAGAACTGTCATGGAACTGGAAAAATAATTGAAATAAATCTAACATAGCATCAAATTTTAGCTACGAACACAAGAAATACACACATTCTGCTTTAATTTTAAGTAAAAACTTGAAACTAAGATGGAAAAATTATACCCAATCTTGCGACTGATGTAGCAGCAAAGCGAAAAGGATTCAGTTAAGCAAGAAAAAATCAATCAAGATAAAAAAGCAATAGAAATAAAATTGAGCTATTTTAAAATAGCTGATGTAGTATTACTCAATACCACATCTTTTAGATTCCAATTAAAATAGAAAAAGTCCATATGAGATTAAAAAGATATAAGAATAAATGTTGAATCTATAGTAGCACTTGGTATCTTTGGGAAAACTGCAGAAAAAATAAGTTAGTTCGTTAGAAAATTTTAAAAGATCTTGTAACATTTTATCCAACTTGTGATGGGAAACTACGAAGAAAGAAACTCAAAATGAAGAAATAGCATAAACTTGCAAGTGGACTATCTTTAAACTATGTAATTAGTAACCTATTTACTACTCCTAGAGAGAGATTTTTTAGAGAAATTTCATAAATATCTTTTATCTTCCTTAAATTAAAAAAAAATTTCATGCTAAAAATAAAATAATTAATCATTAATCATTTAATTCTTCATTGTAAATTTAAATAAATTATAATGCATATTAATTATTTATATATATTTTAAGTTATTATTTTTAACTTAAGAGATATATTTTATCCCGATGCTTTAAAATTAAGAATAAAATATCTTTTATTTTGATTAAATATTAATAAAATTTTATGCATTTTAAGAATATTTAGCAATAAGTTTTATTCCTTAAAAAAGCAACTAGATTTAAGCAATAAGAATAATTTTTGTTTTATTGTTAAACGCTTTTAAAGCATATAACTTAATATTTAAAATGCTTTTATATTTTCTTACATTTTTTAATTAATTGTTGTTTATTAAATTAAGCTAATTTTAATTTAAAGCTATTAAATGATTTAAAAATGTTCTATTTTTCAGTATTCAAAATTTATATACTAAGTCTATCATTATTTTGATATACTAATTTTTGCAATATAATTAATTTTATTAAGCTTAATAGATAATCTGATTTATCTATTTGTCAAGGTGTATATAAGCTTTATTTTTAGTTTAACTAATTAACTATAATTTGTATTAAAATTTTACAAATTATTATTATATTTGATAAATTTAGAATTTACATAAATATGCACTACAGAAGATTAAAATAATAAGTTTCGCTTTGTTTAAAATTGTCTAATTAAGTTTTATTTAAAATTTTTTAAATAAATCTTATATATTTATTATAAATTATAATAAAATGACTTCTAAGAAATAACAGAACTTTGAACAAAATATTTAAACAGGAAAATTCTCTAAAAAATAAAAAAAAGAAATAATTACAATGAGTGAAAGTGAGAAATATGATTGATATGACGAACATTAACCACTTGGAAATCCAGAATTGACGCAAACTCAAATAGAAATATTATCTAAGTCATTAAAAGAGTTTATGTTTAAAAATAGATACCTCACTGATAAAGTAGAAAAATTAAAAAAACTAATAACGTCTTTACTTTAGAAACAATATTAATAATCATAAAGAATAGAAAACAAACTGGAACAAAGAATTCTTTAAATTTAATAATAAATTCAGGTAACACCATTTTCGTTTTAGCAGAATTAATCAGATCCTATGGAAATAGAAAACGAACCTCAAATTAAAATAAACATTAAACGTTTATTTAAAATAAATAGTAAATTTAAATTAAATAAGTGTTACAAGAATAATAGTTTAAAAAAAGAATAAAATGCTACGTGTGCAATAAATAACACCAATGAAAATACTGCTACTAACTAAGCTAAATTTAAAGAAAGATTAAATAAGATATTTTTAGAAAATTATTAAGGATATATCCAACATAAAGCGGAAAAATTTATAGAAAAAAATTCTTTAATTCGAATCTTAATCTTTGGATAAATAATTAGAAACGCTAAGTGCAAGACCAAAACTATTTCGAATATTAAAGGATGGTGCACTAATGAAGTGCTACACCGCCTAACTAAGCCTAGTAGGAATTCAAGACAAACTAATGGAGACAAGCTGATATAATAGGCCAGATGGCTGACTACTAAGGCTTTAACAAATCTTTTTAATTTTTATTATCAATAAAAGTATATAAGTCTTAAACTTTAAAATTAATATTTTTGGTTTAATTATTTAAAACATATAATATTAAAAAAGTAATTTATTCTCAAAGATTTTTTATATAAAAAAATTTAATTTATTAAATTTTTCCTTCTTTATATATTTTATTACTAATGATAAAAATTAAAATAAAATTTACTATATTTATTTTAAAATTTTTTCTTTGTAATTTTTTTTATAAAAATGACTCGAAAATATTAGACACTTTTATTTCAAATTTAATATAATTTTTTATGCTTTTAAGAAACTTTTCTAATACACCTTATTTTACAAGAAGCTTATTTCTAATTAAATTATTAATATTTTGCTATTTTATAAAATAATTAATAAGCTTATTATTAAACAATATTTTAAATATGAAACTTATTATATATATTAAAATTATATTATTTTATAGTAAATTCAAATATAAATTTATTGAAAAGGAGTCAAATTTAGTGATAATTTTTTGATTTGAATCTGAAAATTTTAGAAGGTTTAAAATTTAATAATAATAATAATATAAACTAATTGTCAATATAAATGTTTACCTTCTTCAGGGATTTCAACCTGATTGAGGCGGCCCACTAAGTTTTACGTGGTAGGGTTCCACGACCTTTTTTGTTAGAAAGGTTAATCAATTTGCTCTCTCTCTAAGTTTTGCCATTAAATTATATTGTAAATTCCTTCTCTTGTTATTCAAATTCTTGAGATCTGTCTTAGCGTTTTTTTCTTCTCTTATTTGAGGGTTTTTAAATTCTTTACAGTTTCTAATTAAATACTATGTTGATTTGCAATATCAACATCTTTTTCTGATCACTTGCTTTTTTGTCTCTTGATAAGGATTTTTTCTATTTTCTCTAATCTTTCAGAAATTCCTTTATTTTGTCCTGTTAAGTTTAGGCAATATTTAGTTATTAGATTTGAGGAAATGGCTATTATTATTCAGGGTTTTCTATCTGCATTGATACTACTTAACTAGATGGTTGTTAGGATTGTAATTGTAATCATTTTTATTCTCTTTTTTTGTGCTTATTTGTGACAAGTAAAGTCTTTAATTGGTCAAGTTCTTCGTTAAGCACTTCGTACTAAGTTAAAATGGATCTATTACTCTGAAAGGTTAAAGATTGTCTCTTCTTACTTAGATATTTTGAGTAATAAGTTTCCAACTTAATGAGATTCGTTTTTTTCTCCTACAAGGCGTTTCCCTTCACATAAGGAGGACGAATCCTCGTTTTCAATGGGTTTTTCCTACTTAACAATTTATTGGTGAGTAAATCTCTTGGTTTTCATTAACTCACTTTTCGTAAGTTTAGATCCTGCACATTACTGATTTATATTTTTTTCTCCGGTTAGAAAATTATTTTTTTGATTAAAAAATAATTTTCTATAAATTCATTTTAATTATATTTTAATTTTAATTTAAGATCTTAAAATAATCAAATATTTATATTATATACTAAAGCTATAATTATAGGAAATTTAATAAATTTAAAAATATTTTTTAAAAGTAAGATATATCTTTTCTTATATTCTTTTTAAAAGACTCTTTTTTTATAAACAATTTTTTATTTATAATGTCTAAAAAATTAGATTTGAAAACACAATAAAAATAATCTCTAATATAAATTTTAAAAATTGGATGTTTTTTAAGATCTAAACAAATAAAGGGGATAAAAAATAATATTTAAAAGTTTTTAGTTAGTATTTATACAAAATAAAAATATTGCTTTAAAATTAGCTTGAATAAGATATAAATTATTAGAAAAAAAATTAAGGAATTAAAAATCTTAAATTCTTTATAAAATTTAAATGAGTAAAGTTTTTATATTAAGTTCAAATGTTTTTTGCTTTCCCACTATAAACTTTTCATATCAAAAATAGAAAGCTACTGATTTTGATCAAAGAAATAAATCTTGTCTTTAAATATTTAAGGTTGAATAAATACTTAAGATTTCTTAAATTTTTATCCAATTTATGTTATGGTTTCTTTTTCGTAAATACAAACTTAGCTCAAGCTTGAATTGTCATCAAATATATAAATTTTTTCCTTAACTAATATTGAAAGTGTATAAGAAGGCTAAGGTAACTGAATTTGAAGCTTAGATCATTTATCAGATGCAATTTCATATTTGTAAATACCCGATTAAGTACTCGATACATTATTTTAGCCTCCAAAAACGTATAATAAATTTTCTCTTATTGTAGCACTTCCATAGTAAATAGCTTCTGGCATATCAGCTATTTTTTATGACTTTAAATTGTTTAAATTAAAAATTTCATTATCTTTAATTGGAACTGAGTTTGAATATCCCGAAATTATAAAAAGTTAATTCTAATCTTTTTTAAATGCAATCATATGAGCAGCCCTCACATTCATCATTTAAAATTCTTACACAATATTATCTTTTATTACTGTTATTCTATTGAAAGATTTTTGATATTCATACCCTCCAGTTACAATTATTTGATTAACCTCTATTTAAATAGCTCTAAAATGTTATTAAAATTTCTCAGTTACTATTTAAATTTTTTCAGAACTAGCTTATTCAATATTAAATTTTACTAAAGTTTGTGTATTGTAAACTGGAAATAAGAGATCTTTGAATTCTATATCGGATTTATCAATTAAAATTAAATTTTTAACATCCATATTGTATTGTTGAATTTCAACGTTAAATTAAATTGAGTTTTTAATGTATTACTAAAGGTTTATCTTATTTATCATTTCATTTATATTATCCTACATCTATCTTTCAGATAATTTTTATATAGCTGACAATTTTGATTTCAGTTCAATTATTTCTATAGGATTTTTAGATAATATTAAATTTTAATTACCCAGCTTTTTTTAAATATCACTTCAATATTAAGATCTTTAATCTATTTCTTTAATCATTTCATCGGTGAATTCCTGAAGCTATTAACAGTAAAAATTTCTTTTTTCATTTATTAATTCAATTGCCTTCTCAGCTTAAAGTTAAATTTATTTTTTGAACTATTAATCTTTTACAACTAATAACTATCTTATTTGTAGAAAATTTTAGTTATTTGTATTTATTAGTTTTTCTTTCTATTTTAAGATTTAGAAAATTTATGGGAGTTCATTTTTAAATTATTCTGAAGCATCAAAAATATCTTTGACTGTATGGTTAGCATGATTGCTAGTTTCGATACACTTCTGGCATAGTAGATTTTAATCCTCATAGCAGTAACTAATAAATTGTCTCTGATGAACTTTACAGCTATTGATTTAAATTCCTTTTAATTGGCTTAATAGTTCATAATTAATTTCTAAATCTATTGGATCTTCATTAGTTTCTTAAGCACAATCCTATAAAGAGCATCTAATTTTCTAACTTTAAGAGAATTATTAGAAACAGCATTTCTAGCACATATCATGTCTACAAGATAGAATTTTAGGTACATTTGCTCTTTAATTGTAAACTTAATTGCAATTAGTGCAATTTAAATTTGATTGCATTGTATCTTTAAATAAAAAATTGAGAAAAAGCATAATATTATTTTAGATTTTAAATATAATAAATATAAAAATCGTTATTTTAAAACAAATACTTAGTGTTTTTATGTCTATTTATCATTTCAATATTATATATAGAAAAAATGGAAAATTTCTTGCATATAGTCTCTTATTAAAAGGATTCATTTTAGTCAAAATATGATTTATAAAAAGTACTTTAAGAACTTCAAGTTATGCAATTAGAGAATTTTAGACTCCGAAGAAAAATATAAGAACTAGAAAAAAAATAGAATATCTGATGACTAACTCACTAGAGAAAAAAATTGAAAATAAAAGTTAGGAAATATCAGAATAGAAATATTAGGAAAATTCAACCAATTAGCAGAGTTAACTGAAAGCATATTCTTATAAAAAATATAAGTGAATGATCCCATGGATGTTGAGCAACAGCCCATAACAACTTTCATTCCATATCGGAAAATAATGAGATGCTGGTACTGCAAGCGACCAGGGCACAAAGCAAGAAGCTGTTTCCAATTTTAATAAAAATAAAAGAAAATAATAAAAAAATAATGGGAAAATATTTTCAGGATCTGTTGCAATTAAGAAGGAAAATTGTATAGAAAAAAATACAACAACTAAAGAGTGAATTTCCTTATATCTATTAGGCGGTTAACGAATTAAATAAAAAGTGACTGGGATTCGACTTATCGAAAAAGATTAGAAATAACAATCTAAAAATCACCAAGACTTATGATAGACAAAATTCAAGCAGATTTGAAATTGATACTTAAACCTAACTTTAACTTAAAATTTGTTAGCCTAAAAATGGCAGTCCCACTATAATCTATTATTTATTTATCTATAAATATTTATCTTTACTATGTTTAAAATATTTTATTTAGCTTAAAGGTTTATTATCACTAACTTATTTTTTATCTAGTGAAGGCTATAAAATAAAAAATCCGTTAATTAAAATTTTGAGATAAATATGAATTCTCAAATATAAAAATCACTATAGAATACTCAAAACCACTTTAAGAATTAATTAAGAATAAAAAGTGATATTCTTCAATTGTAATAAAGTATATTTACTCCAAACTATTGAACTTATAGAATTTAATAAAATAAATAGGGATAATGAAATGCTATTTAAAAAATATTAGGAATTAAAATTTAATTTTAAAATTAGGAATGTATAATTTAATATATAGCTATTCAACTTCATTTATATCTTAATGAAGTAAATCTTTAATCAATAGTTAAGATATTTTTGTAATAAATATTGAATTTCGAGAAAAAATTGAATTATTAATAAACTGGTTAATATTATTACTGCTTCTAGTTTGAAATTATAAAAGGAAAGTATTTGAGATAAATGAAATCCGAACTTTTTTAAGTTTTTTGCTAAAACTGCGTCATAATTGTAGAAAAATAGTTTGCTAAAGCTTCAATAAAAACAACTTAGATTGCTCTTAGTAATTTTATTTATAAATTTATTTAAATTTCAACTTTCAGTAGTAAAATAATAACAGGATAAATTAAGTTTAGCAATTATTGAGGATTTTCACCTCTTCATGCTGGACACCATATTACTCCGGTGTTAAAAATAAAGTTTTAAAGGTCTTTTTTCATCTCCCCTCTTATTGCTCATGTAATTTCAAATTCTATCTTCATTTCTAATCAGATTTTCTCTTTTAGATGAAACCTAATTCATTTAGGTATAATCTCTCTGATTTGTCTCTATTTCATTTGTTTTTTCTTCCTCTGCCGTGCTTGTAATCTTCTTTATTTATTCCAATACTATCTCTTGAAATTTTGAAATTCATGCAGCGTCTTCACAAGTGTTTTGTCGAATTGCAGTAGTAACAATCCTTCACTACTTTTGTGGTTTAACCCTAGTCTTCATGTTGGTCTCTTCAATCATCATTGGATCTTCCCTTTGTTCGTCTAGCTTCTTTTCTAATTTTTCTTATCTGTAACTCATATTAGATTGTTTCTGAAGCTAATTTTAGGATTAGTTTATCTGGTCTTAGGATATGTTTCAGAAAGCGCTTAGTTCTCTTTCTTAGGACATAAGTCTGGATTCTATTCCTTTTGCTAGGCTGAGTTGTTCCATAAGCTTCTCGTTATCCTTCCTCAGTTTCCTAACCTCTTCCTGGAAGTTCAGTACCACTTTGATGAGCTGTTCCATGCTCATCTGGCCAGAAGGATTAAATTCTGACACTCTCTGGTGAAAAGCAGACTTCATCTGCTTTCTTGGCTTTTCCTCCGATGTAGTATTATTACGTGAGTCGCTTTCTAGGATTTTTTCTACTCGTCATATCCTATTTGAATTCCAGGTTGTTAAGATTAAGAAGAAGGTTAAGGTTAAGAAAAAGACGACTGGCCAAGATTGGATTCAGGCTTCCTCTCCAACTTTTTGGAGGTGGTGCAGAAACCTATTTTGAATCCTTCCATTTTTTTTCAACTTTTAGTAAAGAAAGAAAAATAATTAAAAGAAATTAAGCTATAAGAATATGTGATATATAGTAAGAAATTACATATTTAAAGATATAAAAACATCTAGATAAAAAAAACAGATAAATCTTCTATGCAAAATTTATTGCTAGAACTGATTTTATATTATATAGAAAAAGTAGTTTAAAGTTTAAAATTATTGAAACAAAGATAGACAGAAACAAAAAAATTGAAAATAAATATTTGGAGAATAATATGGCTTGAGAATTGTAAATTATGAGCATGCTGAAGAAGAATAAGAAGCTTTCAAGTAGCCTTTGTAAGAAATTATAATCCAAATAAAAGGAAAAAGATAAAAATTATTATATATATAATAAAATGGCTTCTAAGAAATAGCAGAACTTCTAACAAAATATTTAAACAGGAAAATTCTCTAAAAAATAAAAAAAAGAAATAATTAAAATGAGTGAAAGTGAGAAATATGATTGATATGACGAACATTAACCACTTGGAAATCCAGAACTAAAAAAACTTCCGACATAAACTCAAATAGAAATATTATCTAAGTCATTAAAAGAGTTTATGTTTAAAAATAGATACCTCACTGATAAAGTAGAAGAATTAAAAAAACTAATAAGGTCTTTACTTGAGAAACAATATTAATCATCATAAGAGATAAAAAACAAACTGGAGCAAAGAATTCTTTAAATTTAATAATAAATTCAGGTAACGCCATTTTCGTTTTAACAGAATTAATCAGATCCTATGGAAATAGAAAACGAACCTCAAATTAAAATAAACATTAAACGTTTATTTAAAATAAATAGTAAATTTAAATTAAATAAGTGTTACAAGAATAATAGTTTAAAAAAAGAATAAAATGCTACGTGTGCAATAAATAACACCAATGAAAATACTGCTACTAACTAAGCTAAATTTAAAGAAAGATTAAATAAGATATTTTTAGAAAATTATTAAGGATATATTCAACATAAAGCGGAAAAATTAAAAAAAAATTCTTTAATTCGAATCTTAATCCTTGGAGAAATAATTAGGAAAGCTACTTGCAAGATGAAAACTATTCAGAATATTAAAGGATGGTGCACTAATGAAGTACTACACCGCCTAACTAAGCTTAGTAAGAATTCAAGACAAACTAATGGAGACAAGCTGATAGAATAGGTCAGATGGTTGACTACTAAGGCTTTAACAAAGCTTTTTAACTTTTAACTTTTTTATAAAAAATTTAAAGAGATAAATCTTTTGAAGTGTTAAACCACTATAATCAATGATTATTATATATAAATTTTTAAATAGGGTGGAAAGCCCTTTCCTTCGGATGCTGCTTGGAGGTCCAACAAGGCAACTAAAAAATGAGCGTTGATGGAGTATAAATCGGAGAAAGAGAAACCAATAAAAGGAAAAGGAAGATTCAACAAGCTGGAGAACTCTGAATGCCAGGTGAAAATTTTCTTCATCATAGGTTGGGGAAAGATGTACCCGTAATCTCATATTGCATCCTATGTTTTGGAAAAAATTACAGGGACGTACTGCAGGAAGAAAAAACAAGGATAGAAAGATCCATAAAACTTTTTTCGACATTAAATAAAATTAATTTAAAGAGCTGCACACTAACGAGAGTACTACGCGCTCTATAATCAAATTTATTTATTTATCTTAGTTTATAAGAGATAAAAAGTTTAAGTTTTTAAATAAATAAAGCTTAATATATTTAAAAAATTTGTTTAAAGAATAGATAGATAAGGTTATTTTTTTTTTATTAAAATTTTTGCTTACCAAAATTAAAAAATTTTTACAAATAAATTATAAAAATTTAAATATAAAAAGAAAAAATTAAAATAGATTCTTGCAAATTTAATAACTCTTTTTCATATTTATTCTTAAAAGATTCGAATTTTATTTTTAATTTGCAAAATTTATATGATAGTGATTAGTTGAAACTTTTGCTAATCTAAGCTAAATCTATGCTGTTTCCTATGAACAGTCTCTTTAATCCAAAACTGGTATACTCTACTGAATTAAATTCTGCAATAAATGAATATATAATAAATGAACCTTCTATATTCAGTAATTTTAAAACTCTAACTAAGGACAGATAATAGCCCTGATACTTTTCTTCAAGATCTTGGATCAAATTAGCATCTTTCTAAGATTAGAATAAAAATGAGTCTATTATAAATTCTATTTTGGCTATTTTTTTAAATATTAGCAAAATTTTAAATAACTTTAATTTTAATAATTAAAATATACTTCTTTTTAATATGTTTTTATTAGTTTAAATATAATTAAATATTTAAGATCATTTTTTTATTTCAATTTTTTGATTATTAATTAAATTGAAAACTCTTAAAGGTGGATTTTTCTTGGGAAAGGAGGAGCATAGGATGGTTAAGGCTCAAAGTGAAGAGGCCAGATTGTAAAAACCTCCTTAGAATTGACCCTCTTCTAATAACCACTTGAAAAGAGAAAATAAAGATAGGTGGGAGACACTGAAGCATTGCCAAAAAAATTACAAAAATCTTACAATTTGATAACAAGAAATAAGCCACTTTATTGCTGAAATAAATCTGACAAGAATCCTAATAGAGTGGCTGTGTTCTAATGGAAACAAAGAAAAGAAAAGATGAAGCAGAACTAAAGCCAAAAGAAATAAGAAAATGATGCAATATTTGCAAAAACGATGGCTCTATGACGGAAATATCCGAAGTAAGAGAAAATAAGAGGAGCAATCTGAAGATCTATCCAACGCAAGACAACGACTTTCTTTCCATCGAGAGATGGGAAAGTCTAACGGAGAAAAAAAAACTGAATGGAAACCTATCTACTATTTGAAAAAATAGACTTTCTAAAACATTAAAAATTTTTTCTAACTTCTAGTCGAAAGGCAAACTTTACTTTAATTAAATTTCTTTATTTTAAATGAATCTAAGCACTGATTCGATAAAAACTACAAACAAAATAAAAAAAAATTAATCTTTTTATAATTTAAAAATTATTTTAATTTTACTTTCTAAATTTGATTTCTTTTATAAATTTAATTTTTAAGAAATTTTATTAATATTTTATATAATGAAAAAATCATAAAATAATCAATGCACTTCTTGTAATAAGATCCATGAAGAAATGAGTATATAAAACGAAAGTGAAATGGCTTGTTAGACTTGCTAAAACTAAATCATCTTCCATCATTAGTAGAATTAATAAGCTAATTAGCAGCAAACCTCTTCTAACAGCTTTTAAGTTTAAAGCTAATCAGAGTTGTTTTTAAATTAATAAGAAAGTGATAAATGTTAAGAGGTATAAATCTAAAAGCAAGAAATTTAATTATAGCAAGAGAAATAAAAAACTAAAAATAAGAAAGAAATAAATTAAAATAGTTTTTATCTTATAATTTAGAAACAATATATTTCACATCTAATCTTTGAATTTTTAGACTAGCATGAGATAGTAAAATTATAATAAGTCAATAAACATTTGAACCATTTTTGCTACTCCTATGACAAATTAGAAATAAAATTGCAAAAATAAGTAAGCAAAATTTGTTAAAAAAACAAACTGGAATGAATTCTCTAATAGTTAGCTTTATCAGATATAAGAACTTTAATAATAGAGGCAAATGATTTTTCAGATAATTTGTGTGAGCAAATAGCTTAAAGATTTAACGAGTCTGTTTTATTGAAGAAAACCAGTTTAAACAATAAAAAACTAAGAATGGAAAAAATAAAAATAACAAACTGACCCTCAAATATTAATATTCCTAATCTTACCCTAATTCCTAATTTAAAAATATTAGAACTTTATTAAAAGATGATAGAAGACTAAAATTTAAACTTCCTTGATTAATTAAAAAATTTAGAATCTCTTAATATTTCAACATGATAAAATGGCTTGACTGGAAGTTTTTTAAACTTATACTGTTTGAATCTAAAACTAAATTCTTTAACTATTTAAAGTAATGATATAAATTACTAGGAAATAACACAGTTTTTATAAATAAAAGGACATTTCATTAAGTAAATTTCTATAAACCATAATGAACAAATAGAAAGGTTTATTAATCTCTGTCCTAACTTAACTAAAATTTATTTATAAGATAATCAGAAAATTTCTGATTAAGTTTTAGAAAACCTTCAAAATCATTAATTTCAAGAAATAAATCTAGACTGTTTAAAATTCACTTCACAAACATTTTTCAATTTCTTTTCTAAGGAACAAAATAAGCTTCAATATGTTTAAATTAGTTACTGCAGAAATTTCACCTTCGAAATATTAGTACTTCTTTTATAGAAATCTCCTAATTTATAAACATTATGGTTTCAAAATCTAAATATAGTACAAAATAAATTAAGTCCAGAAGAGAGCTTTAAAAGAAATAAAGCAAATGCTTTGGATCAAAAGCCAATTTCATAAGAGAAAAGTAAACTTCAATAAATTTATATTTTTGGAAGCTGGTATGATAATGAAGATTCAATCTTGTTTTTACTTTAGTTAGTGCCAAACATAAAATAGATCGAAATTTAATACTTAAATCAAATAAAAGAAGAAGAATAGTAAGAGGATCATTATTAACAATTCGTTTTTTAAGCTTAAGTATAAAAATGAAATAAGCTTGAATCCATTTTCATACTAAGCTGATATGATGCTGGAATAAAATTTTTAAAAATACTGCTGTGAAATTCTCCCAATTTAAAAAAATTAACATTGAACAAAGTTTTTATCTAAATCTAAGATTCATAAGCATAAGAAAAAAAACTTTCACATATCTAAAATGTTCCATTAGACTATAAGATTACCAGATGAGAAAATTTAATAACTATTTCGATTGATAATTGTAAAAATATTTGTGATCGAACAATCATTTTTTTGATATTAAACTCTCCTCAAATAAAAAATTTATCACTAATCTCATCGAGTTTTGTCTAAGATTTATAATAAGAAGAAATTTTAAATTTTAAGAAGGAAGAAAATCAAAGCTTATAAAATTGCCGATGTTAAAGTCTTTAAAAAATTCTAATTAAAGAATGCGAAAATTTTAGAAGTGATATATTAGAATTGATCTTATAAAACTCTCCTGGATTAAAGCATTTGGAATTAGAAAATCTAAAACAAATTCAAGCTCTGACCATTTAATAAATTAGCAGATTTAATAAAGCCTGTAAAGTTTTGATCTTCAAAGACATTTCTTTAATTAATGACGAGGCACTTAGATAAATTTTCTAGAATTGCAAAAATCTAAAAAATATTATCATAACTAATATTGATGAAATTCAAAGAGAAACCATTTCAGAACTAAGTTAAAATTGTGAGAGCTTGGAATATTTTGAGTTAAGAGAATCTAAAATTAAGAAATAAAATTGATGTTTAGAGTTATCAAAAATATAGAAGTTAAGAAAATTAATACTTTAGGATTGCGATTTATAAAATTCAGATGTTATTTAAATAGTCAAGAATTGCTAGAATTTAGAATGATTAGATTTAAGTGGCAGCTAAAATTTAACAGAGCAAGCTTTCCCTCTATACGATGAAGATGGATATGACTATTTGATTTATAATACTTTAAAGTATTTAAATCTTAAGGGTTGCTTAAATTTAAAGGAATCATGAATTTAAAATTGGAAATAGTACTTCAAAGAAAAAAATATTTTCAACGAGGACAAAGGAGATAGTTCATTTTTATTAAGCAGCAAAATAAATTTCGAGTTAAAAAAAATTACATTCTCATAAAATTAAATAATTATTAATTTTTATCTTTTATCATTATTAAAAATGTTGATGTTTTCTATAAAAATAGTTAAATAAATTAAAAATAAAACAACAGTCTAAATTATAAAAATAATAAATAAATGAAAAAGTTAAGAATGTCTTATAATCTATTTAATAAATCTTTCCTAATAATTAAATATTTAATCAATAATACTAAATACAAAAATTTTAGACTAGTTAGAGAATAACAAATAATAAAATGTATATTTTCATTTATTTTTCTGGATTTATTAAATAGAGGATAATAATAAAAATGTTGATTGATTTAGTGTTACTCTATTAAAGATAATTCAATGGGATTAATATACTAAATTTTAATGCTTTTTCTATAAATATTTTAATATTTAATCAATATTCTTAATTAAAATAGCAATTTAAAAAATAAAATGGAAATTGTCTTTAAGGAAGATCTTTAATCACCTTCTAATAGTAGAGAAGAAAGCCAAAAGAGTCAATTTTCTTGTTTAATTAATTAATCTTAATCTTAAAGCAAACAGAATTAGAAGTTATTAACTCCTCAGAAGTAACCTTTGAAACATACACATGCAAAAATTTGGACTGAGGATTTAGGATAATTTTAAATGGTCCTATGCCAATGGAAATTGAGCAGTCAATAATCAAGACTTAAACAAATAAAAAATTTAAAAGATTACGAAATGTAAAATTTGCAACAAAATTTAACTAAATTGGGAAAAATAGGAGAGAAAAAATAGAGACGAAACTAAAAGACACATCCGAAGAAAGATTACCTCCGATTATCCAGAATCTAATGAAAATATCTATAAGAAGAAGTTAAGAATTCTGAGCTGTTATAGAGACTCTTGAAATATGAAGTCTGGAGAAGGTATTGATACAAGGGGACTAGTAACAAGCTAGAGTCGAAATATTATTTTTTCTATATATATATAATAATAATTTAAATATCTTTTATAAATATTAAATTAGTATCTTTTATATGTTGCTAAAATATAATATTAAATATTTATTAAAAGTTTAAAATCTTAGTTTTAAAATTAAAAAAACTACTTATATTTTTCTAATTATTAAATAAACTATTTTTCCTCACAGAATAAAATAAATATTTTATAACTCGTAAAATTTTTTTATCTATAGCTTTAAAATATTAAGTTGATTTATTTGCTATTATTTTTCTTAATCATAAAAATCTTTAAAAGTTAATTAATTTATTTAACTTTTTAGGTATAAAATTGTAATTAATATGATAAATTCAAATTTTTGATTTATTTTATTAAAATTTTTTTGGCTAAGATGTTTTTCTAATATTTTTTAGATAAATACTTATAACCCATTTCTATACTTTTGTGAATAAAAGGTAAATTTTTAATATATTCTAAATTTTCCAAGATATTATTTACAAGTATAATGTCTCAAATAAATAAATTTAATTTTTACTTATCATTAAATTTTAATTAGATAAATATAATTTTATCACTTAAACATTTTCATATTGGAATGCATTTGCTTTTTTATTTAATTTATAAATGATTAAACATGTATTACTCCCTTATTTTTATTTAGCTATAAATTATTATTTAAGATTAAGAAAATTAAAAAATTAATAAGATCAAGATTTACTAAAAAAAATTTAATTTTGATAAACATCCAGGAAGATATTTTTAAGCTGAAAAAGCTAATAATAGGCTTTGGAGAGACTATAGTTATCACAATAAATTCAATCAAGAATTATGACTCAGAAGAGTTGTTCGTATCCTAGAGCATATCACTAGATCTAAGCAATCAATCTAAAAGCTAGCTAAAAAGAATAAAGAGCTTGGGAACAGAATAAAAAAATATAAGAAAATAAGCGAAAATTTTAATTTAAAATGAACTAAAAGAATAAATAAAGAGACCCAATGATAATTGAAGAAATGACCCGAATAACTTAGCTAATTTTGGAGAAATGCTATTGATTTAGGAGTATAAAAACTTATTCTGATTGCTCTAACTATTCTGGAAAAGGTTAAAAATCCTATTGGAAAGAGAGATATGATAAGAAATAATATGTGTAATTACTTTAAGAAAATATACCTTAATTTCTAAGGAAATATGTATAAGAAGAGGTGAACACTTTTTAGAAAATTTAACAACAGAGAAAAATGGAGATGAGAGCGGAGTGGTTCTAATCACGGAGAGAAATCAACTGCTTTGAAATGGCTTAAATTACCTAGAATAAGAGCAAAAAAAACTAAAAATTTATCTTTTGCTTTTATAACCAAAAATTTTATAGACAGTTTTATAAATTTTCGTAATTTAAGATTATGTTTTTTGAAGAAAAATTAAGCTTGTCATATTTATTTTATGGAAGGCCTTAAACTTAACATAATAAAATATTTTGTTAAATATTTTTTAAGTAAAGGAATCAACAAGAATAATAAATGCATAGTCCATAATTATAGACTTCTAAATTTTACAAATTCAGATAACCTTATGACATGTTTCCTTCAAGACTTTGGATAAAACCAGAAACCTCTAAATTGAAATTTATAAAAAAGCAATTCAAAATATTGCTGAGCCAATTTTTTTAATAATAATAAATAAATAAATTTGATTATAGAGCGCGTAGCACTCTCATTGGTGCGCAGCTCTTTAAAAAAGATGTTTCATACTGACAAGAATGTTTGTTACTGATAAAATTATCAGATACTGGTAGACCTTGTTCAATACTGGTATAATTATTCAGTACTGATAAAAATGTTCAATAGTGATATAATTTAAGAATACTCGTAATCTTATCTACTTGTTGGAGGTCCAAGGACATGGCAGAATTGTGTCTCATTGCATCACCAAAGCAGAGGACGACATGTGTCAATTATGGGTACTTAAATTCCCCACCTCTGATGAAGCTCGCAATATTATTTTTTTTTAGTTCCAGAATTAAAACTAAACTAAGCCAGTGCCGAAGGTCTAAGAATCTTATGTCTCGAGGCCAAGCCAAAGCAGAGGAAGACATAAAGTCGATTATAGGTACTTAACTTCCCCAACCTCCGATGAAGATGACCTTGTTGTTCACCTTCGAGCAACTATATTATTTTTAATAATTATAAAATAAATTTTAAAATGAAAATAAAATAATTTAAAAAATATAAACAAAAAAGAAAAAAAAAGAACTAAAAATAAAAATTTTTATAAAATAATATTTTTTATCTTTTAGGATATATTTTATTCAACTTATAAAAATAATATTCAAATTACTATTCTTAAATAAGTAAAAATATCAAATTTTATAAGCAAATAATTTAAGACATCATATAAATTGTAAAATAAATATAAAATTATGTTATTTATTTAACTTAAAAAATATTTGCTTTTTATAAAATTAATTAAATAATTGATTATAAAAACTAATTAAATAAATTATTATATATAAAATTTAATAATTGTTTTGATTACTTTTCGCTGTCAAATCAGATTTAAATTTATTTTTTCACTTTAAATTTCTAAGTTTAATTAATTTTCAAAATCACCATCAAATTATATTTCTGTTTTTTATAATATTTTTTAAAAGCTTTAAATTAAACTTTTATTAATATTTCAGCATCCTCTTAAATTTAAGCTTTATAAATTATTATAAATAGGATACAGATTTTCATTCTCATCATTTAATACAAATGCTTCTTCTGTTAGTCCTGTATTATCACTTATATCTAATTTATTTACCATCTTACTGTTTTTTATTAATTGAGTTACATCTTAATTTTATAAGCAGCAATCTTGTAGAATTAAAGTTCTAAGTTACTAAATTTTTGATAAATTATCACATCAATTTTCTCCATTAACTTTGCAGTATCTTAACTCTAAATTTTATAACTTTAAACAATTTTTACTTAATATTTCCAAAGTTTCTCTTTCAATTTTTTAAATAGAGCTAAGACAAACGCTCTTTAAATTTAAGCAAGATCTAAAAATCTATCTAATAACTTCATCGTTTACTTATATTATATCTTTTAAAACTATCGACTCGCAAGCTTAGTTATTTATGCTTATATTTTAAATTGTTTAACGTTGAACTAAATTTAAATCTTCAAAGTCAGTATTTTTTAAGTTAGGAGAATTTCACAAAATTAGGTTTAAAATTTCATTTCTAAAATTTTAGCATTTTCTAGCTAAAAAAGTTTCGAGCTTTTTGCAAACTCTATCACTTTATTCTCCTATTTAGACTTATGTTTATGAAAAGGATATATTAGTTAGTTATAAAGATAAGGTCTTTAGTTTAGGAGCATTTAGTACTAAAGCTACTAACATTTCTTCGCTAACATTTTTACATATATCTATGGAAATTGAAATTAGGTTTGTTCATAAGCAGAAAAAATTTGATTCAATTGTTATATTTGAGATAAAAATTATATTTCTCAGTATCAAAGAAATTAAGTTATGAGATTTCTAAAGTACACACATCAAAACCTATTAATCAAAATTCTGGCAATAGCGTATAGAAATAGAATGTAGTTAATTTCACATCTAAGACTATAATTAGATTTCAGATTATTAGATACTCAAATTCTAAACGAATCCTAGTTCTTATATCTCTAACTTTTTTATATTTGGAGCTATATATAATAATTATAAGAATTATTAATATGTAAAATTTTAGCATTACATGATACTAATAAATTAGAGTTTGCTACACTTTATAATTTGTTTTTCTTAGTTTTTATGACTTTCCAAATTTCTTTGCTGAATTTCTTAATGATTTGTTTAATTTTCCATTAGATCAAGCTTTTTTAATTTTAGTTTTTAAAGATTGGAAGTATTTTCTAATACAAGAACCAGCATTTCATAAGTAAAATTTTCGCACTCATCAATTTCAAATTATAGTAAATTTTTTCTTTTTAAGGACGAAAATATCTGAAGCGTTTGGGACTATAAATTTAAAAACGCCAAACTAATTTTTTTAAGTTCATAGTTTTGCATTTTTCCAATAGTTAAATCAGGTTAATTTTAGCAATTATATAAATACATCTTTTCAACACTAGGACAATAATCCATAAATTTTTCTATCGATTAATTGGAATTTACCACGATTTGCTTTATTTATTTTCCTTTTATCGCTAAGAACTAATTGATAGACTCATAATTTATATAATTACTTTATATTTTTATTTATGATAAATTAAGATTTAGACAATACATAATTAAAAAACTTCCTGTCAGTTTATGCTATCAGTTAATATATAAATTAAGTGCTTCTAGATTTCGTAATTATTCTAAAAAGAATAAGTCGTGGTCTTCTACTTTTATTTCATATAGCTATAATTTTTTTAAGTTCTAGCATAAAGAAAAATCAGGAAAAGCTATTTTTTAAGGTCATCGATTTATTACTATTTTTTATATCTTCATGATATTTAATTTAGATTTTTTTATTAAAGCACTTTCATTAAATTTCTAAGATATTTGATAGCATAATTAATCTTAAAAGTTTCCAGTTTATATTTCTAAGATTTTTACTTCTGACTAAGATAATTATTTAAAGATTCACTATAGTTTACTTTAAGAAAGTTAATCTAACTTTTACAATTTAATTTCTAGTTTTTCGAATGAAAAGTTAAATTTGTTCAGATGCTTATTAACTTGTTGTAAATATATAACGTCTTTTTACTCCAGAAAGCTAAATATTTGTTGTGAAATATACTAGTATTTTTAAAATACTTGCGCAGCTTCTTAACTCTGCTAACTTTATCAGATTTCATTTATGGCACTATTTTATATTCCAAGATCATTCAATTTTAAGTTTTGAAAGGTTTTTTAATATTTACGATTTTCCTCTAGTTCATAATTAGATTTTTCTTCGATCGTTAAATTTTCTTTGAAGATTTATTCAATTTTTAGATTATTTTGGGGAGATGCAGCTCTTTTTAAGCATAATTAACATATAAATTCACTTCGAATTATTCTATTCTATTAAGTTTCTATAGTTGAAAAGAATTGATAGCAAATAAGGCATTCAGAACCTTATAAACTGATCATTAATAAATAATAAGAGACTTTTAAAAGGAAATACTAAAACTTTTTTATTTTGTAAAAAATGTAAAATATACAAAACTTTAGCTACTTTAATAAAAAATGGCCAAACTATAAAATAGAAAATTTAATTAAAAATATCATCTAAGAAATGTAAAAATATATGCCGAAGGGGAATGGTATAAGGAATCAAATTTCAAGTTATTATTTTGATTAATTGTGTCTTTTGGATTGTTTCGCAAAGTGATGTGCATTATTAATTTTTTTAGTTAATGCGACTTAGATAAGGACGATTGGAGTTTAACATTTAGCATTATCTGCATTCGATTGCAAAATTGGTGGTGGCTTGATATTGTCTAAATTTTAGTGGGGAAGATCAACTTTTTAAAGACAGCTTCTTGTAAGGATAAAATGAATTGTACAAGCCAACTTCTGGAAGTCAAAAATTCTGAGCTTTTAGATAGCTTAATATTTTCATAACATAGAATAAATTAAAAATAATAAAGTTAAAAGCAATTTTAATTAATTTCAAACTTAATAACTAAAAATTATAATTTTTTTGTAATTAAAAAAATTAAAGTTTAGAGTATTTTTACGAGAATGGGAGTAAAATAACAAAATTTAGAATGTGAATAAATTTATAAAAGATAGATAAATAATATTAATAAAAGGTTGAAATGATGCCTAATAAATTTAATATTTTACATCTTATTCTTTTAATAAATTTAAAATACCGAAGGTAATTTAGAGTGTAAAAAAAACAATAGCGAAAAATAAGATTTTTGTTTATTTGTAAAATCTTAATATATTTTATCATTTTGTGATTTACTATAACAGAATAAACCATTTTAATTTAATATATAAAAGGAGTTAAAAAATATAAATATTTTATGATTATTGCATTTTAATTTTTTTTTTAATTATGAAATATTTCGATGTTCTTTTTTTTAAAATAATAAAATGTAATAATAATTTATTGTAAATAAAATTTAATTAAAAAGATTAAAATTAATTAAAATATTGAGAAATAAATAGATTGAAATAAACATTTTTTATTATAGTTACTAAGTCACAACCTTTTATAAAATGGAAGCATTTTAGATAGATTAGTTAAATATTATTTCAGAAATGGATCTGAAAATGATTTATATTTTAATAAGTTTAAAAATTAAATTTAAAATGCTTTAAATTACTATATTTCTTTAATATAATCGATTCTGATATAAAAAAATATTCAAAGATGAGAAATAAAAAAATAATAATGGAAAAACTTAAAGATAAGGCTTCAGGTGAAAATAATGAAGGCAAAAAATAAATATTGAAATTTGAGAAATTATAGGATGGTGTTAACTAGCAAATATATTAAGTATCATCTTTGAAAGAAGGAAAAGGGATTTTTAAATATGAAAATGGAGATATCTTTGAAGGTGTTATTCTAAATAAGCTGTATCATGGATTCGGTATTTATAAATGAAAGAATGGAAACAGATACGAAGGTTAATTTTCAGAAGGATTAAAATAAGGATTTGGTATTCTTTATTTTCAAAATGGTGATATATATGAAGGAGACTGATCAAAAGATAATTTCCATGGATAAGGTATTTATAAATGAAAAAATGGAAGCAAATACGAAGGCTAGTTTGAAGAAAATTAAAAATAAGGAAAAGGATTTATTATTCATGAAAATGGAGAAAAGTATGAAGGCGAATGAAAATAAGATAAATATAATGGTCAAGGAAAATATAAATGATAAAACGGAAGAATATTTGTAGGGGATTTTTTTGAAGGAATAAAATGTGGTAATGGAATTATGTTCTATGAAAATGGAGACGAATATGAAGGATAATGAAAACACAACTAGCATCATGGATAAGGTATTTATAAAATTGCAAATGGAAACAAATATATAGGTTAATTTTTTGATGATATAAAATAAGGAAAAGGAATTATGTATTATAACAATGGAGAATATTATGAAGGAGAATGATAGAATAATAGCTAGCATGGATTTGGTATTTATAAACTTAAAAATGGAAGCTAGTACGAAGGTTAATTTGAAAAGGGATTATTTTAAGGAAAAGGAAAAATAAAATTCGAAAATGGAAACGAATATGAAGGAGATTGATTTAATAATAAATACCATGGATATGGTATTTAGAGGAATAAAGACAGTAGTTGATATGAAGGATAATTTTATGAAGGATTTAGAAATGGAAAAGGAATGATCCATTTTTAAAACTATCAATTAAATTTAGATAAAGCTTAACTCAGTTAAATTATTAAAAAAGAAAATTGTGATAGATATGAAGGCATATGTTATAAAAATTAAATAACAGGATAAGGTTACTATTATTTTACTGATGGTGGAATTTATGAGGCTCCATTTTTTAAATGTCAGGCATCTTTTGGAAAGAAAACTTAAGAAAATTAAAAACTTAAAGAAAAGCATAAATTTTCCCTTTAAAACAATATGAGCTAAACTCAATAATTGGTATCACCATAAAATAAAATAAAGCAGCACTTTTGGTAGCAAAAAATAATTCTAAGTGAAATTTTCTAATTTTTAAATCCTAGAAGTGTCTGCAACTTGTAGAGAGTCAACAAATTTTTCTTTCTATTTAACTATAATTTCAAGGAGTTAGTAGTCAAATGCTCTATACCAGTTTCCTTTAATATAAGAAATAAAATAAAATGAATTTTTAAGCAAATAACTCGTTCAGATGTAGTAAAATTGGTAATTGATTTATAAAACTTTCCATAAGAGTGATGTGACTAAATGTAATGTCTTTTATATTAAACCATTTTAATTAAATAATGATAAAATTTAAAACTCTAGAGAGTTGAAAAACTAGAAGAAGTCAAGATTTTCAGTTTTTCAAAACATTTTTTAATTTCTAATTTCATGCCTTACTAGAGCTTGAAGAGACTTTAGCTTTTGGGAAATTATAAAGACGAAGATTTTCATTTTTTGGAATATTTAGTAAACTTATAGAATTTAGAACTATGAGACTACAAAGAGATTAAATCTGAAGAGGGAGTTACTGGTAATTTTTTGAATTAATATTGCAATTAGCTTGAATTAAGAGTATTACGTATTCTAAGTGTGAAAATAAACATAAATTACATTAAGAAATATTTAGAAATGAAAGGAAGATTCATTAAAGAAATATATATATAGAGTGAAAATTAACTAACTTAGGAGATTGTTGATTTATGTCCCAATATAAGCAAATTAGAAACTCAGGTACATGGACCTGTTGTTTAAATTCTAGATAAAATAAAAAATTTTAACTTAATAAATTTAAAAATTAACGAAGAGTTCTCTAGCGAATCTTTTTCTAGAATTTTCAGTCATATATTTCCAAAACTTGAGACTGTTAATATAACTGACTGCAAAAATTTTAACGATTAAAATTTTATCCTTTTACTAAAAAACTCGCCCAGTTTATAAACTCTGGAATTAAAAGGGTTAGATTAGCTTAAAGATTAAACATTATAATAAATAGGAAGCTATGGAAAAAACTATATTTCAATAAGTTTAATTTATATAAAATAAATTAATGACTAGACTTTAAGACTTATTTTTCAAAAGTGTAGAAACTTACAAAAAATAGAGCTTTCTTATATTAAGGAAATAAAAAATGAGACTTTAAGTATTATAAAATTAACATGTGAGAACTTAAAAAATCTATTTTTATGTAGTATTGAAAAGTTTGATAGTAAAAGTTGCATAAAGTAGATAATAAGAATAAAGAAACTTAGAAATTTAAGTCTTAAAGATTTAAACATAAGCGTGTAAGAAATGGAATCGATATTTTAAACTTTAACATGTCTCTAAACTTTAAATTTAAGTGGAAGCTAGCAAATTTATGAAGAATCATTTCCAATTTTAGATAAAAATAATTAATTTTATCCTTGCTGATAAAATCTAAGATAACTATCGATAAAATATTAGAACGAAGAATTAGATTCTTATTTTTTAGAACTTAAACAAAAATATAGAAAACTTTAGATATTCAATGGCTCTTTAGAAGTGGAAAATAGTCAAGAAAAGCATGAAATGAATTTTGGAAGTTTCGACTGATTTAGAAAAATTTACCTAATAATTATTTAAAATCTTATCTTAAATAAGTTTATTCTTTTTATTAATAAGACATTCATAAATATTTTATTTATTTACTTTAAACAAATAAAATAATAAAGGAAATTTAGAGCTTTCAATATAATTTTTTAATTTATTTACTTTTGAGGATTTTTTAAATCCCAGCTAAATAAAAATTTAAAATTATGATAAAATTAAATTTTTTTAAAGAAATAATTAGTTTCTTACACTGAAAACTTTTTAAAATAATTAAAAAAAATCTTAAAATTCAATAAAATATATAAAATAGCAATATTCCAGGAAGTTGAATAAAAGAATATCAGGAATGAGGAAATCAAAATTAATTTATTTTGCCCTTAGAAGATTAAAACATCAACTATATTTTAAAAGCATAAAGCTTACAAAACTTTAGTCAGAAATTTTTTTAATTTTATGAGAACCAAAATAATATTCTTGCCAAGGAAAAAATTTTATTGTTTTTAACTAAAGAAATAATATATTTTAAGGATTTTTTAATTATTCTATCTTTATAAAATTTTATTTCATTTTTAGAATTTCATTTCAAACAAATTTACATTCGTGAAAAATTAATTAATTAAATGAAAAATAGTTAAAATAGCATTGTGAATTGTATGTAAACCAACTAGAAAACTCTGGAAAATAGCTAGAAATAAGAAAAAATAGAAGAGAAAAAAGTATGAGAACTTTATAAAATATAAGCAGAAATTGATTAAAAGGATTCAAGGTTATCATCTAAATAGTTCGATGATTCTAAATTTAATCATTTTTAGTACTCGGAATAAAATTCAAATAATGCCTCTTCACATTTTATATCAAGCAATGAAAATTTGCAACAACAAGAGTTACAAACACTTGAAAAAGAAATGAAACCAATGAAAGAAAGCATAACTGCTAAACGAGATTAAAATCTGAACTAGAAATTTTGAAACAATGTTTATATAGTATAATAAATAGCATAATTTTTGAAGAAAAGAGATATATGTACTCTATAGTAGGTAAATTCATTTTTCTAAAAATTTAACTTCAGATATAAGAAGATTAAAATCTAAGAATTATAAACTGATGAAATTTACATGAAGAATAGAATATAATGATCATTCAAATAAATTTCTAATTTTGATGTCTACAAACTAGAAATTATATTAAGCAATAATTTTTCTTTAAAACTTAAAGAATAAATACAAGAAGCTTTTTGAAAAGCCTTATAGTAGAAATATCTTTAAAGCTAAAAATATAATAGAAAAGAAAAATTAAAAGAAATAAGCTTACTCGGTTTTTCTTAATTAAATGTAGAAACTTAAAACTTTATTTAGCTTTTTCAAAGCCTTGAAACATTAATAATTACAATTTAGCAATTAATTGATGAAGATCTAAATTTTTTAAAATATTTATATAATTTGAATCATCTCGAAATCTATAGCAGGCAGAGTTAATAAATGACAGGCAAATTTCTCTTAGATTTTGGTTAAAATTTAAATCTGAAAGTGATAAAACTTTAGAGCGAGAATATAGACTCCAATTACATAAATAATTATTTGTAAAATAAAGGAAATTAAATTTAAGAAATATGAATCAATGGCAATAAATGACTTGAAAGTTATATATAACTCTGTCCTAACTTAAATAAAGTTCGTATATAAAACAATAATGCAATATCAGCTTAAAGTATAGAAAAAGTAGAATGATCAAAATAAAGAAATATAACTTGATAAAATGCTAACTTTACTGATCAATAACTTTCATATATTTTTTCTCACTAACTAAATAAACTAGAATATATAGAAATTTATGATTGTATTTCGTTTAATGGCCAGCATTTGACTCATTTATTATAATTTTCTCCAAACTTAAAATTTCTTAACTTAGAAAAATTAAATTCAATATAAGATCATGATTTATAAACCATAGGTAATTTTTGTCAAAATTACGAGCAACTAAAATTAAGTTGAATGAAGTTAGTTACAAATAAGACTTTAAAATATATCTTCACATATTGTAAGAAACTAAAGCATTTGATACTAAAAGGTGTCATAAAAATTAGCAACAGCACATTAAAAATTGTTAATAACAGTTGCATAGATCTAGAAAGCTTAGATTTATCTTATAGTAAGTTTTCTAAGGAAGATTTTATCTAAGAAATAATTAACGTATAAAAATTAAAAAACTTGAAACTATTTTAGTGCTATTTAAAAGACAAAGATGTAATCGATATTATTAAAAAGAGAAAATATATTAAAAGTTTAATATTAAGTGACAATGAGAATGTTACACAATAAGCATTTCCAATTTTAGATTAAAATGGAGCAGAATATCAAATTTATAACAATCTAAAGCTTTTGGATATTTATAATACACAAGTTAGTGAATAATGGATTAATTAGTTAAAAAATAAATTTAGAAAGTTAGAAATAATTCATCATCATTATGGAAGGATTGATCAAATTAGTTTTAATCTGAATGATTAAAAATAGTAAAAAAATAAATAAATTTTATTTCGCTTTTTAGTTATAAATTAATAAGATTTTAACTTTAAAATTAAAATAGAACATAAACATTTTTATTAAATAAAGCTCTATAAATATATACTAGCATGTAATTTTAAGGATTTTTAATATTATCTCAAAAACTTTCTAAATTTGGAAAGATTTTTTTACAATATAAATAAATAAAAAATATAGCATATAAGATTTACTAGCTTTATTTTGCTTCGTAAATCTCTTTAATAATAAATTTTAAATTTATTTAAAAAAAATTATTTATTTTAATGCTAAAAAGATATTTTCAAAGTTCTTACTATTATAGATATCTAAGATATCAAATTTTTCTAATATTAGCTAAATAAAATTAATTAAAAATAAAGTACTTAATACACATTTTATAATTGATAATAAATAACTATTTGCATATATTATTTTTAATAATAATAATATGAACTAAAAGTTAAGTGTTTGGAGTTCTCTGGGCTTCCAACCAGTTTCGCTCCGCCATTTTTTTATACGTGGATGTATACCATGACCTCTTTTTGTACGGCGGAGGTTACCACGGATGCTTTTCGGTGTTTCTTATGCTAAATTTCTGCCTGTATATACCAGTTTTAGTTAATCATAATTTGCTAATATTTCTTCACATTCTTTTTTCTTCTGCTATTTTGAATTTTTTTCATCTTTGACATTGCCGAAAAATGTGATTATCTTAATTGTAGAATCAAACTTTCTTCTTTTGATTTTACACATATATTTTTTATTCAATTTTTTCAATTCTCTTTATTATACTTGTATCTAGAGTTAAATCATTTTAATTATTTTTTTCTTATTTTTAGAAAGGAGCATTTTCAATGTCCATTTTTTGAGCTTATTTAAAGTTTGATTAAGGCTATTCATATAGTTACTGTTCTGTAACCAAATTTTTTTAAATTAATTGCCGTCTTAATATCAGTAGTTCGTTGTTTTAGTCATCTATATTATTCATAAGTTCTCTAATTTTTTCTCCTTGATTATAGACAACTTCCTCATAATTAGATATTTACTTCCTCATTTTTTGTAGTAGATCTTACAGTTGTGGGTCATTGTCAGATTTAGATTCGTTCATTTCAACCGTTCTGATCATAATTGTTTCTTCAGATGAAGAACTTGAATGCTCTTGCTTTAGTTATTTTTTCAATAATTCTCTAGTGGCTTTCTTTTTAGCGTTTTGAATTTGGTTTCTTGAAAGTCGAATGTTTTGCTCCATTTTTTCCAGTTTTTTTTATATTATTTTTATTATTTCTATTTTAATTTACATAAATGATACTTAGCTACATTTAAATAAATAAATATATATTTATTTAATTTTATTATATATAAATAAATAAGGTGGGGCAAACCTCTAACTGAGATTAACTTAATAGAAGTACTAGGAAAAATTTCAGGAGCAAAAAACTGAGCAAGAATCTTGGCAGGAGCCAAGACAAAGAACTGATAACGTTGAGTAACGGTTGTTGAAAGATACCAGACGATTAGGTCTCTTAAGACATCACTCCGACCATGTCATATTAGAAGACAGAATTTCCAAAGGAGTGAAGCATTGGAGGAAATTTCCAATGAGAAATTTTATTGACCTTAAATAAAATTAATTTTAAGAGTTGCACACCATCGAGAGGGCTATGCGCTCTATAATCGAGTTTATTTATTTATATATAAATAAATAGGGTGAAGCAATCCTCCAACTGAAATTGACTTAAGATCTGATATCAGGAAGTACTCTATAGGTGAAGAATTAAATAAGATATTGGTAGGAACCAAGAGAAGATAAGATTGGAGAAGCATCAAATAACATTATTGATGAAAGATGCCAGATACTAAGATTTCTAAGATAGAAGTCCGAATATGGCCCAATAGAAGACTAGACTCTCAAAGGAACGTTAGAACTGTGGAATACTTCAGTAAAGAATTTTTTTAACTTTAAAAATCTTTATTAAAGAGCTGCGCTCATTGAGGTACTACGCACTTGCTAATCTTATTTATTTATTTATTTCAATAATTAAAAAATAAAATAAAAGTAAAAGAGTGATATTCATATATATATTTTAATATTTTTAGCCAATGTTTAAATTTTAAATCTTAAAATTAAAACGATGGTGAGATCAGAGGTTGATTTTCTCATAAAACCTTCTAGTTTTCCGATAAAGTTCATATCCTATCGCTGAAAAGGTTCCTGGCTAGAGTTAATCTCAGCAAGTGGACAAAATCTTTCTGGCACCACTCTTCCTAGCGGCTTGAAGCCTATCAGCCCATAGTAATGGAACTCCCAGAACGAAGCTTATTGGATTAAGCAAAAGGATATCTGCGCTATGTGCATCAAGAGAGTGCCCTGGGTTGTTTAACTGGAAAGGGGCTTCTAGTCTCTCGAAAGAAAAATTTGTAATTAAATAATTTTAAATCTTCATAGTCTTTATATAAAATTTTATATATAAAAAACTAATTTAAACTCAACTAAAATCTTAAGATAAACAACCTTAAACATGAACTACAAAAAAGAAATATAGCACTATGCTTTGAAAATAAGATCCTAAAATCTTAAATCTCTGAAATAAACGGAAAAAATTAGGACTCTGCTATAAATTTCAGTAAAAGTACAATAATAAATTAACTATTTAAAAAGGAATTTAGCAACAGATCGGAAACTCAAGAAATAACTTTTCAACTATAGAAAATAGAAGAGAGATTCAACTAGTTTAATGCCTATTAACAGTTATCAACCTAGAAAAACTAATGTAACGAAGACCCTCTTGATCTTGAGAAGGAATGAAAACCTGATTACTTTTATAAGTAGAGAAATATATTAAGATGAAATTCTTGAAGATGAAAGGATTCCTTTTAAGGCAATTTTTTTGGTTAATGATTAAGTAAATAATAAAAGAAAAAGACTTTGAAGAAAAGTGAATTAATTGTATTGTATTAGAGAAGATTAAATTTATAAAAGGAAATTTTATCAAGAAATGAAATTTCATTAATCAATAAGGAAACAAACAATAGATTAATGAGGAAAATACTATAAGGAGCTGCAGGCCATATAGAACTAAGAGGACAAGAAGAGAAATGACTTCAGAACAAGATGAAGACTGAGCTTTAGAAAAAGAAGAACTAGAAATCTATGAACAATTTAAAAGGAAGCAGCAAAATTTTATAAGAGTAAATTAAACTGAACTTAAAGTAGTTAATAAAAAAATGGTAGATCTACTATAATTAATTGCTAATTATTATAATTAAAAAAAATAAAAAATAAAAAATAAAAAAAAAGCAAAAAAGTTAATAATAACTTTTAAATTAATTTAGATTCTTTCTTCAAGATTAATTCTAATTTTTATTATATCTTAATTAAAAGATAAATCTTTTGATGGATTTAAAGGTATTAGCAAATATCTATTATATAATTTAAATATTATCTTTTTATAATTTTCTTTTTATTTTACTATTAATTAAAAAAGTTAAAGCTAGTATATGGTTCTTTAGTCAAATCACCATTATTATTTAAAGCTAAATAAATTTTTATTTTTAAGAATTAATAAAAATGGACTTCACTTTTGATGTTTTTATGATCTCTATCGCAAAAGAACTTGAATGTCCAATATGCAACGAAATTAATCCAAATTCTACTTAATGCGGAGATTGCGAAGCAATCATTTGCCTTTAATGCTTTTCATAAATTTAAAAATGTCCCATGTGCAGAAAATAGCCAATTACCTAGAAACGACAGGATCGTTAATTGTCTAATATATTATAGAATTTACATCAATGGTAATAATAATCTAAATAAGAAGGCTGTCCTCTTAAAGGTTGCTATTCGAATGTACAAAATTAAGATTTAGAAAACCATTTAAAAAATGATTGCTCTTAGGCTAACATTTTAAATTAGTTCATTAATTTCAAAAGTATCTACAAATTGGAAAATGATTTGTCTATTGCTAAGTTTGAAAATAAAAGCTTATAAGATCAAATAGATGACTTAAAAGAGTAAATTAAGATGTACTAAATCCAAATAAATTAAATAGATGAAGTCCGATATCAAAATGAATAAATTAAAGAAACAAACTCTCGTTTTGAAACATGAAATTAACAACTGAATGATTTAAATTAGAGTTTCGTTAAAGAAAATAAGATTCTTAAATAAGAATTAGAGAAATAAGTAAACATAATAAGTAATTAGCAGGATGAAAATAATTAGATGGCCTAATAAATTTAATATCTGCAAGAATAAATAGAAAGCTTTAAAAAGTAAAATGATGAGCTAATTTAAGAGTCGAGCTAGTTAGAGCTAAGCATAAGAATTTAAGAAGAAAACCTAAAATTAACAAATTAATAAAATAAAGAGCAACTAAGTTTGTCCAGTTAATATATGGCAGATTAAATAGAAGTCATGTATTTAGAAAAAGGAATATGGTATGGATAAGTAAGATCTGGACAACCTCATGGGTATGGAGCATACTAATACTTGAATAGAGTTACAAAAATAGGATTTTTCATTAATAATTAATGATCTGGAAAAGTCTTTAGTATTTTAAACAATAAAGGAAATTAGTTTTTATAGTTTGATTTTTGGGAGAATGGAATTTAAAACGGATTTATTTCGAACTTTGCATAAAATGTGTGCTTAACTAAAGGATATATTCTAAATGGCTAAGTTGTGATGGTAAGCAAAAAGATTATTAAGAAAACAGATTAAATAAATTAAGTTTAATGGTGAGCAATTTAAACTCTTTTAAAATTAAAAAATTTGATTGACTAATGTTTCTTAAGCTTTAGATTTAAAAAATATAATAATTTATTTAAAAAATAATAAAATTAATAAATATAAAAAAACATCATTATGTATAAAAAGAAACATAGTTCTTACGAAAATATTTTATCCTTTTTAAATAATTTATAAATTATATGAATATTTAAGATTTAAATTGATATCAAATAAATATTTAATTTTAAGAATTAAAAAGGAGAATAAATTTAAATTTTAAACTTTAATTTTTATAATTTAAAAAATTTGATAAACCTGATGTGATAAATAAATAAATTTGATTATAGAGCGCGTAGCACTCTCGTTGGTGCACAACTCTTAAAAAAAACGTTTCATACTGACAAGAATGTTTATTACTGATAAAATTATCAGATACTGATAGACTTTGTTCAATACTGGTATAATTATTCAGTACTGATAAAAATGTTCAATATTGATATAATTTTAGAATACTCGTAATCTTTAATACTTGCTGGAGGTCCAAGAACATGGCAGGATTATGTCTCATCGCATCACCAAAGCAGAGGACGACATGTGTCAATTACGGGTACTTAAATTCCCCACCTCTGATGAAGCTCGCAATATTATTTCTTTTTAGTTCCAGTATTAAAAATAAAAGAAGCCAAGTCAAGCCAGTGTCGAAGGTCTAAGAATCTTATGTCTCGAGGCCAAACCAAAGCAGAGGAAGACATAAAGTCGATTATAGGTACTTAATTTCCCCAGCCTCTGATGAAGATGACCTTGTTGTTCACCTTCGAACAACTATGGCGGTTTTAAAAATATAATAAATTAAAAGAAATTGACTTTTTGTTTGAGTATAATAATGAATTTTATATAAAACAATTATGTTTGGTTATTTTCTAATTTATCGAAGTTTAATTAGTCTAAATTTACAAAAATATAATAATTAAAATTCCAATTTTTGGTTTATTTTAAAAAGAACATTTAAAATATAATAATTATTATAGCTAATAATGTAAAATAAAACCTATTTCCATTATTATTATTAACTAAATGCTAAGAGCTTTTGATCTTGCTGGGGTTCCAACCAGTTTCACTCTGTCATTTTTTTACATGGATGCATATCATGATTTTTTTTAATAAATAGTAGGTTTACAACTAAATTTCAGTAGGTCTTGTAAGAGTTTTGATCTATATTTTCCTGTTTTCGTTATTCATAATTTACTAAGTCAATTTCATGTTTTTTGATGTTCTTTTCATTAAATTTTTTCCATTATTGACAGTTTCTTAGAAGATGATAAATAAATTGGCAGTGCCTACAGTTTTTTTTTTGTCGTTAATTTTTACTTATGTTAAAAGCTTTTCTATTTTTTCAAGTCTTCTAATTATGTTATTTTCGTTATTTTCAGATTCTTTTTATGTGTTAAATTGTTTTTCACACGATAGTGGTTATTTTAGACTTTCACCTTTTAAGAATATTTAAAGTTTTAATAGGATTATTTTCATAGTGCTTTTCCGTTACTAAGTTGCTTTCGTTAAGTTAATTTTTTAATATTGTATGTTAATTGCTTTAGTCTTCTATGAAATTTCTTAACTTCCTTATTTATAGATTTTAATTTTTAATTTTTCTTGTTATTTAAGTATTTGCTCTTGCATTGCCTCAATCTTAACTAGTAGATCTTCCTGGATCTGTATTTTATGTTTGTTAGGTTCAATTGAAGCAGTCATAATTTTGCTTTGCGAAGATGGGCCTGACTCTGATTCCTACCTTTTCCATTTGCGTGACTCCTGCACCGCCTTTTTTTAACTTTTTTAATTTAATTATTAGAAAGGCGTATGTTTTGCTCCATCATTTTTTTACTAATTTCCATTATTGAATTACAAAAAATTCTTTATAAAAACTATAATAAAATTAAATTTTAACTTAATTATATTAATAGGAACTAAAATAAATATTTTAATTAAATTTTTAATTAAAAATAGTAAATAAAATTATATTTAAAAAAGGCATAAATAAATAACATATTTAATAAATATTGTATCTTCATATATATTTACGTATTTATTTAATCAAAATTTTATTTGTAATAAATATACTATAATTTGGTATTATTATTTAAACACAAAATAAATTAGAGTTTGTTGAAAATTATTCCTTAACTTTATTACAAACATTACTAGAGAATTAATTTCTAAATTATCTGAAATAATAATAATATTTTAATTAGTTATAAGCATTTATATTTCTAACTATTTTTCCATATAAGCAAAGGCTTTAAAATAAATTCTGCTTATTTAAATTCTTAGTAATTAGCAACATTTTATTTATTCTATATTTAACTTAAAATTTATAAATTAAATAAATTAAAACTTTAAAAAAGCAAAATATCTTAAACGTTCATCAAAATAAAGAAAAAAAGCATTTTGGTTGGTTTTATTAAAAGCATTAAAAGAAAACTTAAAATAGAATAAAAATATTATAATTTATTTAATTTTATTCAATAATAAGAAAAAATGCATATATTTATAAAATAAATCTGATTTAATCCTTAATTAAACTTATTATTTAAGTTTAAATATTTAAACATTTTAATTTAAAATAATAAGATCTTTATTTTATTCTTTGCTAGAGAATATTTTTAATTTCATAATGCCCTTCATTCATAAAATTTAGGATACAAATAACTTTCTTATTTTAAAATATTTCATTTTTTATTTCTATCTATCTTACTCTAATATTAAAATTAAAAAATTGTATGGAAATTATATTTTATATAATGAATGTAGTTTAAAATTCATTATAAATTTCTTTTTATTTAAGCATAGAAGATTAAATTAAATAGTTACATTATTATAAAAATTAAAAAACGAAAATTATTTTATTCACAATAATAATTTAAGATTAAAAAATGAAAAGTGAAATAGTTGTATTGTACTCATTTAAAAAATCACTAGCTTTGTAATTAGAAGCTATAAAACTTTATCAAATAAAAGGAAATGCTTTTTAGAAAAAGAAACTATTTCTTTATAAAGTTCTCTTCCCTCTAAGTAGCAATCAGGTCCCCGATTCATAAATTTATAATTTATTTTATGTTAGGTCTATTTTCTTAGCTTCTTCTTCTATAGTTCTCCATTGCTTAAACGTAAAAGATAGTAAAATCTTTCCAAATCTTCTTGAGTATCATACTTAAATTATTTACAGTTTCACCAGAAGCGTTATGTGTTACTACAGATGTAGTATTTCTTCTTGAAACATTTTGAAATTTTTAACACTCATTCTATTTCTATTAAAAAGTTAATCACTTTGGTTGTTATTGTTCTATTTGATGTAAGATTGCTTCTATTTTCTATATCTTACCTTATCTTTTCTTGCTTAATTAAGTTCTTATTTTGCAAAGGTGCATTATTCGCAACTTAATCTAGCTATTCCATTTTCAATTCGATTACTCCTTGGAACTATTGAAGGTATTTTTTTGTTCTTGTCCATAGCACGATTGTCAATTTAATCTTGAAGTTATTCCAATTACTTTTTCAGATTAAATTAGCTAAAAAATCATTTTTATGTCTGTTTCTAGTTTATTCCAAGCATTTTTTTCGGCTAGATTAATCCAGTAATCATTTTTAGTCAATTTTCTTACATTAGTCCCTTTTTTCAGCATTTTTGCTTTTTTAAAAGGTATTTCAGCTTAAAGTCTTCTTGAAATGTTAATATTTCCCTGTTTATCTTTAGAGAATTGGTTCGTTGAGATGCTTAGCTATTTTTTTCTGTTTTTTTCTCATCTTTTATTATTAATTAAGAAGATTTTCTAAATTTAAGCTAAGTTAAGATATGATCTTAGAAGAGTTTCTTCTTTTTATATCTCTAACTATGGGGAATTAATGTAAAAATATTTTTTGAAATCAGCCATCTTATATAAAAGTTTTAGCATTTAAATTTAACTATATTTATAATTAATAAAAAATTAAAATTATTCTTCCATTTATCTTTTTTAATTTTAAATTCTTTATCTTTAAATTCCTAAATTATTAAATGCTTATCTAAAATATCAAATGTTTTATATCCCATAATGAGTTTAAAAAAAAATTATCTTTTATTTTCAATTTTTATTAAATAGTATTTTCCTATTTGTTAAAGAAACATAGTTGATTGTTCTTCTGCTATGTTAATTTTATTTTGATTTTTATTATACTGTTTAAAAGCATTAATTTTAGGCTTAATTTGAATTATAATCAAATATTAAATATTTAATATATTTTTATTGAAAATTCACACGAACCATTAGATAGCTAATTTTAAGGTTTTTCTTATATAAAAAAATTGTATTTACAATTAACAAACTGTGACTATGTTTACTATTTACTACAATTAAAAAGATCATCTTCAATAATTTTTGTACTTTTAAATAAGAAATTTCATTTCTTCAGGTACTTCAAGAATTTAAAGAAGCTAAATTAAATATTTTATTTTTGCAAAAGCATTTAAATTTAAAATCTCAAACTTATAAGCAATTTTTAGCATTAAAAAATATATCCTTATCACACTATAATTATTTACTTCTCTGCTGTTTAATTATCTTTTATAAATAAATTATTTTTAGAGTTTAATAGACTATCCTTTTAAATAGTAATCGAATATAAAAAGTTTGAATCGCTATACTACTTTTTACAAAAATTTAGTTTAATTTCAATTATTTTAGCAATTTCTTTTTTAATTATATTCTTATATTTTATAGAATAATTAAAGTAATATTTGTATCATGCTCTTTAATTTATGTTTATTTAGTATATCTTACTATTTGGCTCCTTAAAATGAATCTTTAATTATTAGGCATAAAATATTTTATCATTAACATCATTAAATATACGTGTGTTATATCATTTAAAATTAATTTTTATAAAAAAGAATCACATAAAAACAATTAAGTTTGAATCAAACTCCTAATTAGAGTAAGACATTTTGATTGAAATTTTACAGCTATAGGCTCTAGCAGAAAATTATAGATATATTGCAGAAAATAATTCAACAAAATAAACAGCCTAAATATAACAAATTAGCTAGCTCTAAAATGATATAAAAGCCATAATAGAGATTTGCGCTTTCAATCTTCTATAAGTCATTTAATTAAGAAATTAGAAGAGTAGAAGATAAATATAAGATTTCAAAATCTTAGTTTAATAATCATTAATAATTTTTGATTAAAGTCATGCATATGATCTAATGGGGATTGAGCAATTAAAATAAAATCAATTATGTTTTGATTCCGTAAAAGGCTAAGGCACACAAAAAAACTGTTGTAGATACCGAAAATTGCAAAAAAGTGAAATTAAACAATTCTGATAAAGCCTAATCAAAATTTATTGCACATCTGAAAGTTATTTGAATATAAAATTATTGGTAGAGATAAACTACTCTAGCATAAAATAGATACACAGAAAAGAAGAAAAAAGCAATGCTAGGAAAAACTTAGATTGTAATAGAATAAATTGGTAAAGAAAGGCTAGATTAGTAGCCATCGATATGATATTAAAGAATACGAATCTGGAGAAGAAAGGAGCAAATTCAAAAATTTTTACTACAATTCTCAAGAACTTTTATAAAATAATACATAGCAAGTCAAATAAAGGCGACGTCACTTTGATAAATTATATTATGTTGTAAAATCTGTAAATTTAGATAGAATTTTTTACTCTTTGGGAAAAAGTTACTAAATTAAATATATAAAATAACTAATTTTTATTAATTATTCATTTGCATACTCTTTTTAAAAATATTTTAAATGAATTTCTGCCAGTTAAAGTTTGCTTAAATTTTTCTTAGTGAATTTTAGTGCTGTATGCTAAAATAAAGTTTAATTTTCTCTTAATTCTTATATAGTTAAGATTTCGTTGTTTGAATTTTTTGCATGTTCAAAATTTAAATTTTAACTATAAATTAAAAGATAATTAGCCTCAAAAATTACTGAGATAGCAACTTAATTCTTCTAAAGTATGAATAATTAGTATTTAAGTTTGTATTATTTTTTGCGAGTTAGATTATTACTCAATAATAATTATTTATTAAATTCTTAATCTAAATAATATCCTCAAGTTTATACGAAGCAATCTTATTTTGGAAAAATAAATTTTACAAAATATATGAAGATAATTTGAATAATCTATATTTGTACATAATTTTTATGTTATTTTATCTCTTATTTAAAAACCTTATAGAAATGGAATATATTATTTTTTATATATAAAGTTTATCTAGAAGCAAAAAAAATGGATTAATCTCTTCGACTCTCAAAAAATTAACTTAGAAACCTAAAGAGAAAAGCGGCAAAAGAAATTTAGAAAAAATAATAACAATAGGAGGAGTCAAGCTCTTCTTCAGAAGGTAAAGTTATGGTAGGATAAATAGAGATAAGTTAACCTAAAAACGAAACTAATCAAAAACTTTAAATTTAATTAGACCAAATGTAAAAAGTAATCTCAAATTATGAAGAAACAACTTACAACTTAGGCGAAAAAATACGGGAACTAATGAGTAATATAGAAGATTAGAACAACGAATTACTAATACTTAGAAGATAACTTATTTGTAGCAAATTAATAACGGAAGAATAACTCTGAACTTAAACATAATAAAATTTTAAATACGACACAAAAATGGAAATAGAAAAAATACCAATAGAATTAAAAACAGAATTGAATCCAGAAAAAGAAATGATTGCTACAAGTTTCATTAAAAGATTAGAAAATATAGAAAATAAATTATCATAAAAAAGAACGAAATAAAGACAATAATACAAACTTTGTTGATGTTGCAAATCAAATCAACATATTTTAAAAAACTGTTGATAATGAAAGAAAATAAACGAATAAGAGCAGAAAAGAACATGGAGACAACTCAATAAACTATGAATAACTCCAACAGGGATCTACAAATAAAAGCTTTTTGCAAGACCACTTGAACGGTTACAGTGGTAACCTTCCACTTAATAAAAAGGTCGTGGATCACACCCACGTTAAAAAAACTGTCCGCAGGAACTGGTTGCAATTCCAGAGAATGCAAAACTCTACTAACTTTAAGTATATTATTATTATTATTATTATTTTTTATATTAAGTAAACAATTTTTTTAATGAATAAAATTATCTTTATGTTCAATTTTAATTCTTCCTTTTTAATTATTTCTATTAACAATTTTCTAAATATGAAAAGAAAACTATTGAAATTAAAGGTTTTTAAACTTTATGTTGGTTTAATTGAATTGAAAAATCAGACAATAGTTTAGTTAATAAGCTTTTTAACGTTAAAATTAAAAATCCATGATCTTATAAAAATATAGATATTATCTACTACCTTTTAGGTAAAAAAATAAAAAATAAAAAAATGGTTTAGTAAATAAATTTACCATACAATATAACTTATCATTAGTATATTAAAATATTATATTTTACAATATATTTAAATAAGTATATATTAATCATTTTCTATATTAAAAATAAAAAAAGTTAGTAAGCACTTTTTTAATTTTAAGAAATGATAAATTATAGATAATTGATAAATATTTATAGAATTGAGATTAAAATATGTTGTAGTTAACTAGAGGAATATTTAAAATCTTAAAGTCTATTAGAAATAAGCTAAATGGTGCAAATGAGATTAAAATTATTTAAAATAAAACTCAAAAAGCTAATAAAAATTAGTTTTTTTTTCAATTTTTATTATTCTTATTGATTTACTAATTAATTTATTTAATATTACCTATTTATCTTCTATAAATAAATTTCTAAATTAAAATTTTCAATACATTTTTATGTTTTTAAGCAAGTTAATAAATTATTATTGAAATAAATTATAATTCAATATTATTATATCATATATTTTTTAAAACCGCCATAGTTGTTCGAAGGTGAACAACAAGGTCATTTTCATCAGAGGTTGGGGAAATTAAGTACCCATAATCGACTTTATGTCTTCCTCTGCTTTGGTTTGGCCTCGAGACATAAGATTCTTAGACCTTCGACACTGGCTTAGTTTAGCTTTAATTCTGGAACGAAAAAGAAATAATATTGCGAGCTTCATAAGAGGTGGGGAATTTAAGTACCCATAATTGACACATGTCGTCCTCTGCTTTGGTGATGCGATGAGACACAATCCTGCCATGTCCTTGGACCTCCAGCAAGTATTAAAGATTACGAGTATTCTTAAATTATATCAGTATTGAACATTTTTATCAGTACTGAATAATTATACCAGTATTGAACAAGGTTTATCAGTATCTGATAATTTTATCAGTAATAAACATTCTTGTCAGTATGAAATATTTTTTTTAAAGAGCTGTGCACCAACGAGAGTGCTACGCGCTCTATAATCAAATTTATTTATTTATATCAAATAAAAAATTACCTTTAAATAGCAGATTTCTCTTAGCGAAATTTTATAAAAATAAAAATAATAACCAAATGATTAGTTACCTTAACTAAATCAATACTAATAAACTCAAGAATCTTTTGCTCAATCAATCAAAAAATAATAATAAATAAAATTAACTAAAAAGTAATTAAAAATGGAAAAAATTACTAAATTTTTATATAATATTACAAAGAATAGACCTCATATTCCAATGCTAAATGATGATATTAAAAAGACATAAATAAATAAATTAGATTATAGAGTACGTAGCACTCTCGTTGGTGCGCAGCTCTTCAAATTAATTATATTTAATGTCGAAAAAAATTTTATGTGTCTCACTATCCTTTTTTTCTCTTCCTGCAGTACGTCCCTGTAATTTTTTCTTCCAAAGCATAGGATACAATATGTGATTACGGGTATATCTTTCCCCGACCTATAAAGAAAAAAGTTTCCTCCTGGCATTCAGAGTAATTCAGCTTGTCGCATCTTCCTTCTCTTGTTATTGGTTTCTCTTCTCTGAATTATCCTCGTCCGCGCTCATTTTTAGTTGCTTTGCTAGGCCTCCAAGCAGTATCCGAAGGAAAGAGCTTTCCACCCTATTTAAAAATTTATATATAGTAATAAATAGTATAAAAATTTGAATTGATAGACTAAGTAATAAAGCAAATATTCTAAATGCTTTAATTTTAATTTTCTTAATTCTTATATCAAATGAAACAACTTTAAGAAAAGTAATAATAATAAAAGTATTAATTTAAAAATCATAAGAATAATAAGTAAATATCTTTATGAAAAATTAATCTGATCAATTATAATAAGAAACAAAAATGATGAATTTCTATAGTAGAAAGATTTGGTGCATATATGTTGAAGAACCATTAATGAAAAAAATATAGAAAGAAAACAGAAATTGAAAGAATCAATAAGAAATAAATATTAAAATAACTTTTCTGCTTTTAGGCAACAAAGACGGGATTAATATATAAGAAGTTATAAAACTAAAGAATTAATAAATAGAATAGCAATTAGAGAAGAAATCAGAGTAAAAATTAAAACTGGGAATGTAGAAAGGATGGTAGACTAACAAAGTCCTACATAATCCTTTAGTTTGGGAGAGCTCGGGATCAAATGGAAGTTATTTATGAAGCTCTCTTCTAAAACTATAAACTTAATTTTTTTTGAAGATTTTTACTTTAGTTTAACCTTGGGAGCAAATATTTTGATTTTAAAAATGTTAAAATTAAAGAATTTTGGCTTTATTAAATAAAATGCTAAATCTTTATTCTGAAAGAAATTTTGAATTACATTCAGATATTAAAATATTTAAAGTTCTTTGAATCAATTATTTAAATTTAAATAATTTAAAAGTTTATTATAAATTATTAGATATAAAATGGAAAATTACTTGTAAAAAATCTCTTCTCAAAAGGAATCATCTTATCCAAGTTACGATTATAAAAAATACTTTAAGAACTCCAAGTCATGCAATTAGAAAATTTTAACTCTAAAGAACTCGAAAAAAAATTTGAACACCTGATGATTAATTCATAAGAAAAAAATTGAAAATAAATAGTTAGGAATGATTAGGATATAATAATTAGAAACAAAATTTAATCAGTTCGAAGAGTTAACTGAAACATATTACTGCAAAAAATGGAGATGAATGATCCTATGGATGTAGAGCAACAGCCTACAACAAATTATATTTTCTATTGGAAAATAATGAGATGTTGATACTACAAACAATCAGGACACAAAATTAGAGCTGCTTCCAATTCTAATAAAAATAAAAGAAAATAGTAGAAAACTAATGGGAAAATATTTTCAGGATTTATTGGAATCAAGACAGTAAACTATGCAGGAAAAAAATACTCAAGCTAAACAAAGGAGCTCCAAACATATAGCATGCAATTAACGAATTTAATAAGAAATGAATGGGAATTGATCTATCAGAAACTCTCAAAAAATACATTAAAAATCCTTAGAACGTATGATAAACAAGATCCAAGCAAATATGAAGTCTCTTTTATTTAATTAAAACTTTTGATTTGTGATTAACCAAATAAAGGTGAAATCACGTAAATTAATTAATTAATTAATTCATATATATAAATAAATAGGAAGAAACAATCCTCCAACTGAAATTGACTTATGATCTGATACCAGGAAGTATCCATGGGCGAAGTACCGAGCAAAAATCTTGGTAGGAGCCAAGAGAAGACGAGACTAAAGAGGCTTCAAGTAAAATTATTTATGAAAGATGCTAGATACTAGGTCTCTTAGGGAGCATTCCGATCACACCCTATAGAAAAAGAGACTCACAAAGGATGCTAGCACTATGGAAGCCTTCAGAAAATAATTTTTTTAACTTTAAAAATTTTTATTAAAAAGCTGCGCGCCATTGAGGCGCTACACGCTCATTATTTTTATTTATTTATCCTAATTTTTAATTTTCTAAATAAATATTAATAAAAAGCTACTTCTAAAACCTTTAATGATAATATATTTTAACGATACATACAATTAATTAAATTAAATTAAAATTATTGATATTAAAATAATTAGTGAAAAGTAAAATTTGCATTTTATAATTATAATTGATATATTTATTAATAGTTTTTTTAATTTTCAGTTTAAAATATAGATAATAAGTTTTATAATGCTTGTATTTTATTTTAGAATAACTATATAAAAGATATTCAAGTTTTAAAGATTTTATTTGATTTATAAAGGTATTTTGTATGGAAAGAAGATAAGATAAATAAATAGTTAGAATTTTGTTTATTAGAAAACTTATAAGAAAGTCGCAAAAATTTGAAAAAAGCTGTATTGTAGCAAAGCTAGGAATAGATTTTATTAGATTTGAAATTTATTAATGTTTTCACTGCTTGGATATAAATTTAAGAACATGTACAAATCCTTAAAGTATAACATAATACAAACGAATAAAGTATAACTCTTAGTCATTATAAGCATTTAATCCCTCCAATTTTACTTTCAATTAAGAGTTAAGAATTCAAAATTTAGATGCAGTTAAAGATGAATTTACTTATTCTTATTAGATAAGTGATGAAATAGTTTTTCTTGCAGGTGGAATTAATGTAAAATCTCACTCAAAATTTATTTTCTTAATAAATTAATAAGAAATTTAAAAGTACAAATTAGATTAGCCAAGATAGTTTACAGTCATTACATTCAACAATAAGATCTTAGTTTATATAATAGGAGGATGCCATCCACTAAATAAATAAGATACAAATGCATGTGAAGTCTATAATTTATAAGATGAATCTATTAAAAAAATTGCTAATCATCCTTTTAAAATGTCAAGCACTGGCACATGTTATGGTTACGATATGATTTTAACATTTGGTGGGTATATGATTTAGAAATCATTCTTTTTAGATAACATATTTATGTACGATGAGATAACTTTAAAATGAATTGAAAAAAAATAAACAAAATTACCATAAAGCGCAGAAGGAATTTCAGCAGTATTTCTATGGGATTATAAATAAATAGTATTATTTGATAATGGAAATTGGCTAGGAAGTACATGCATTTACGATTGAAAAAGAATTAAAGAGCAAGGTAGAGAATTTCCATTCACAAAAGGTTATAATTTTTGATACAACTCAATTTATCAAAACAACAAAATTTACATGTATGAACCTTCGGCATTTTCAATAATTTACATTTATGATGTAAAGAAAGGAGAAAATTGGATTAAATTATGATTTTATTTATTAAACATTTTTATTTAAAAAAATTTAATTAAAACTAAAAAAATATATTTGTGATTTTTAAATATATTTTATTGGGTTGCTAACTAAAAGAAATATTTTAATTTGAAACAAAAAATAAATTTCATTTAAAATAATGAAGAGAAAAATTAAATTTACTATTATAGTAATAGCTTTATAAAATTAAAGTAAATATAATCATTTTTATAATTTTAATTAATAAATATATTAAGCAAGAAACTACCCCTAGAAAATTTCATACTTATAAAGCTTGATTTATATTTTAATTTATAAGCTAAAATATGAAAAATTACTTAAATAAATTTTTAATTTAAATATTTATTAAAATTAATTTCATAATAGCCAGATTAACTTTTATGCCTTATTTAGATTTAAATTATCTTGATAACATTCTTTTAATATTTTTAATTAAAAAATATTTCATTTTAAAGATAAAAAATTGTAATTAAAAAGATTAATCCTATTAAAATATAGAAACATATTTTAAAATAACTTTAAAGTGTTTATTATAATAATATTGAATCTTATATTCTCAAATTTATGCTTTTTTAATAAGCAAATAAAATATTTAAATTAAGCCAAAAATTATATTTATTTTGCAATTAAAAATTATCTATTATTGTTCAATATATAAAGTAAATAAATAAATAATGAAATTATCAAAAATCCTTTTTTAGCTAATTTTTAATATAATATCTTCTAAGTAAATTTAAAGTTAAAGTTTAATAATTAATAAAATCTTTTGTAGTCAATGAATGTGAAAGACTAAAATATGTATTTAAATTACATAATTAAACATTTAGAAAAAATTTTCAAATAAAAACATGCATATCTAAATATAGCTTACTAAATTACATATTATGGAATATTAAAATAAAGAAAAATAAAAAAAAACAAAATTCATCAAAAATATAATAAATATGTTTCTAATTTATTGCGTTCATTAATTAATTAATTTCAACTAAAAAAGTTTTTGGACCGGAAACTCCTTTCCGATTGCACGACCCGACGCTCTCTTTTATGGAATAACGGGGATATCCTGTTGTGCTCCAGGCACAGCTGCTAGGGAGCTCCATCGCTATGAGCAGCCAGGCTTTAAGTCCCTACCAAGAGCGGATAATCTCAAAGACAGCGTTCTCTTCAGAAAATGACTCTGACCAGAGACTTTCTCAGCGACAGGAAAGGAACTTGTTCCTACCCATAAAACCAGAAAATTTAGTCACGTAGGTCATTCTCAGCTCCCACCATCTTTTCAATTATTGTTGCGTTCATTAATCGTTGACTTTATTGTTATTTTTTAAATTTATTTATATCTTTAAATTTTTTTAAATTTTTTTGCTGTAATTATTTATAAGTATTAATAATATTTTATTTTTTTTGGTTTAAATTTAATAAATGCAAAAACAATTAAATTAAATAAATCAAATTTATTATATTTCTATTTTCTTGATTAAATAAAATATCTTTTTGATGTTTCTTTTTTATATTGCTAATGTTAAAATAAAATTATAAAAATTAACTATTTTTATTAAAAATAATTAAGTTTAAATTTCGCAATTATTTTAAAATTATTTAGTTTAATTTTTATATTTGTTTTATTTAACCGTATTATTTTTATTTATACAGTTAATAACTAAAATAGTCCAATCATTAAAAAAAAATTTAAATTTATAGTTTCATTATTTTAATAAGTTATAAAGTTATTAAATTTCAAATTTTTTCCGTACAAATATATAAGTTTGCCCAGTTAAAGTCCTTTTTTTGGAAATTTTATTATAGTTGTGCAGGGAAAAAAGAAGTGAGAAAGTTGTAGTCTAATTCGGAAACTAACAGTAATGAAAAGGAAATGCTTACCAGATTAAGGTATGGTAAAAATGAGAAAATTCTTATGGAAAAAGCAGATTCTTGATCAGGGTGAATTTAATTTTCACTGTATGCTTTTATCATTGGTTTCTTAAGAAAATTTACTCGAAATGCGCTTCGCTAAATGCTCAGATGTTAAAAGGAAATAAATAAAATTCTTGAGAGGCTGAGAAATATGAACTCATCCAAATTATTAAACGTATTCAAGTAAACTTTTTTACGAATAATATTTATATAATATCAAGATCTTCTATTGCACCGAAGCATTCTTTAAACGCTCTTCTTTAAATCAGATTTGCATTCTATAAAATATTGCCGTTTTTAAAAAGAAAATTTAATGGTAATAATTGAGAATAAATGGGTATAAAATGTAAACATTGTAAATAATGAAAACTTTCTTTTGCTATGTTTACATTTTCAAGAAAGATTTAGTCATTTACTAGGAAACAGTAATTGATGAGTAGAGAAGAATAATCATTTAAAATGTAGGATCTTAACATATATAGCATGCTTTTTTTCAATATTTTAATGTAAAAAGACAAAATATCTATAAAGTTCTTAATGTTATAAATTAGAACTTAAAAGATTGTTCAATAAAATGTTAACTATCTCCTAATTTAATTATAATTTCTTTAGAAATAAAAAATAAGCTTGAAAAATTATAAATATATTTAATAAATTTTGTAAGATTAAAATTATTATTATTTAAAAAAATTTTTAAATCTTAGTATTTTTTAATTTAAACATATTGCAAAATCTTGTTTCTTAAAACGAATCTTACTCTATTCATAAAGCAATTATTATTATTATTAACTAAATGCTAAGAGCTTTTGATCTTGCTGGAGTTCCAACTAGTTTCACTCTGTCATTTTTTACATGGATGCATATCATGATTTTTTTTAATAAATGGTAGCTTTACAACTAAGTTTCAGTAGATCTTGTAAGATTTTTTATCTATATATTCCTGCTTTCGTTATTCATAATTTATTAAGTCGATTTCATGTTTTTTATTGTTCTTTTCATTTAATTTTTTCCATTATTGACAGTTTCTTAGAAGATGATAAATAAATTGGCAGTGCCTACAGTGTTTTTTTTGTCGTTAATTTTTACTTATGTTAAAAACTTTTCTATTTTTTCAAGTCTTCTAATTATGTTATTTTCGTTATTTTCAGATTCTTTTTATGTGTTAAATTCTTTTTCACACGATAGTGGTTATTTTAGACTTTCACCTTTTAAGAATATTTAAAGTTTTAATAGGATTATTTTCATAGTGCTTTTCCGTTATTAAGTTGCTTTTTAAGTTAATTTTTTAATATTGTATGTTAATTGTTTTAGTCTTCTATGAAATTTGCTAACTTTCTTATTTATAGATTTTAATTTTAAATTTTTCCTTGTTATTTAAGTATTTGCGCTTGCATTGCCTCAATCTTAACTAGTAGATCTTCCTGGATCTGTATTTTATGTTTGTTAGGTTCAATTGAAGCAGTCATAATTTTGCTTTGCGAAGATGGGCCTGACTCTGATTCCTACCTTTTCCATTTGCGTGACTCCTGCACCGCCTTTTTTTAGCTTTTTTAATTTAATTATTAGAAAGTCGGAAGTTTTGCTCCTTCTTTTTTATCATAAAGCAATTATTTTAAAAAATCTATTAAATTCTAATTGAAATTTTCTATAAGTTAGTTTAAAATTGTTTAGCATTAATTCTTTTTTTTTATAAAAATTTGAAGATATTAAAATATACTTTAATCCAAAGAAGATATTAAAATAAAAAACATATTCTAAAAATTTATTTTAGAGAAAAAATGAAAAAGAAATGTTTTTTATTAACTTAATAAATAAAAAATCATATAAGACAATATTCGATAAAATAAAAGGATATATTGGAAATTATAAAAGCTAAATAAATTAAATTTAAAAGAAGTAATTTAAATAGAATAAATTTTATAAAAAATTCAGAAAAAATATAAACAAACAATAAAAGTCCCTTCTTTTTGATTAGAATTTGAAATTAAAAAAGCAAAGAAAGGATTGAAGAAAGAAAAAAGAAAGAAAAAGGAAAATTTTTCTTTTAAATTTGATTTAAATTTATAATCAATTTTAAATAATAATTTAATTGATTCAAACAATAAAATAAAAATAATGAAGTTTTAATTTTTACTAATATAAAAAAATTAAAATATAATAATATTATTTTTAAATTTTATATACATATAATTTTCTAAATATTATAAATATTATAAATATAAAAATATTAAATTTATATCAATTAAATAAAAATAAAAAAAGTTACTTTAATTTGAATAAAATTTAATTTAACGTTTTTTTTCCAAGTATAAAATAAAGGATTAATTTATTATATAATTTTTAAAAAGATATAGATCTTAAAGATTTAATCGAATAGTAAAATTTATAAAGTTGATTAATCAAAAATTAATTATTATAATTTTAAATATCCTTCTTAATTATATATCTCTTTCTGATTATTTTTAATGAATTTTTTACTTTAAGATGACGTAATTTTATCTTACTTCTTTTAAATATTAAATTATTTAATTTTTGTTTAAATTTAAAATAAAATGTTATACTAACTTTTAGATAATTTTTATTAGTTTTTTATTCCTTAAAATTTATTTATTTATTTTTAATTCAGATTTTAATAGCATATTTTAAATAAAAATTATGTATTATAAAATTAAAAATTTTTTGAAATGTAAGAATTTTTAAATTCCTTTTTATATTTTGTAAATTGATAAAATATTTTATTTTATTCAACTATATTTACCTTTAGTTAGGGATAAAAAATACTTAAGAAAAGGAAAATAAATAAAATTATTTAAATTATTTTAAATTTTAATTTTATTATAGTTTTAAAATTTATTAATATACTATTTTTTTTTCTTATTTATTAATATATTTATTTAATTATTCACTTTTTTTATATTAAGAAAGATTTAGCTTTTTTTTCTATTTAAATTATATTTAAATTTATTCCAATATTTTTATTTGATATTTGCTTTATATATTTTGTTTAGATTTCTTAATTATAATTAGATTAAATTGAGCAATTATGCTGCTTTTTTATTAAAATAAAATATTTATCAAGCTAATAATTTTTTATTAATCTTTTAATTATGAATTTTGTTAATAAGTTTCAGTTAATTAGTTAGATTTATTAAAAAAAACTTACTTTTTGTTATTGCTTATTTTATTTAAATTAAAACGTATAAAATAGCACTGATTAATTAAATTTAACTTTTTTCTATTTAAAATTAATCATTATTTTTCATATTATTTTTTATTTGAAATGTCATTATATAAATGTATATTATTCATTAATTAAAAAATATCTATATTATATCAAATGTTCTATTTTATTCTCGTTCACGATTCCCTTTTATATTTTAATTATCTCTTTTTCAATTTAGATAATACAAATAAAACTCACATTTTATAAACAGTCTAAACTATTCTTTTTCAAATATAATACGAATTCTTTTAAAAAATCTGCCTTCACATTTTTTTATAGAAAAAGGTTTGGTGGGAGTTTCTTTTGAAAAATCTTCTTTCAATAAGTAAAAAATATCTGCCTATTTAATTCAACTTTAAAAATTTCTTTAATTACTCCTTTTTACATAAAATCAATAATCTTTGTTAATTCATCTAAAATATTTTAAGAACTGTAGAGAAAAAATGGAGGTGGCATAAAATTAAAAAAGAAGATAAAAAGTGTTATTTATTTTTAATTAAGTAGAAAATTTAAATTATTTTTATTATAATAGAAAAAATGGAAAATTTCTTGCAATAAGTCTCTTCTTAAAAGGATTCATCTTATCAAAATATGATTAATAAAAAGTACTTTAAGAACTTCAAGTTATGCAATTAGAGAATTTTAAACTCCTAAGAACAGTATAAGAACTAGAAAGAAAAATAGAATATCTGATGACTAACTCACTAGAGAAAAAAGAAAATAAACAGTTAGGAAATATCAAATAGAAAAATTAGAAGAAAATTCAACCAATTCGCAGAGTTAACCGAAAACATATTCTTATAAAAAATATAAGTGAATGATCCGATGGATGCTGAGCAACAACCCATAACAATTTTCACTCCATATCGGAAAATAATGAGATGCTGGTACTCCAAGCGACCAGGGCACAAAATAAGAAGTTTCTTCAATTTTAATAAAAATAAAAGAAAATAATAAAAAACTAATGGGAAAATATTTTCAGGATCTGTTGCAATTAAGAAGGAAAACTGTATAGAAAAAAATACAACAACTAAAGAGTGAATTTCCTTATATCTATTAGGCGGTTAACGAATTAAATAAAAAGTGACTGGGATTCGATTTATCGAAAAAGATTAGAAATAACAATCTAAAAATCACCAAGACTTATGATAGACAAAATCCAAACAGATTTGAAATTGATACTTATACAAAACTTTAAACTTAAAAGTGGTAAGCCTAAAAATGGCAGACCCACTATACTCAATTAATTATATTTATTTATATTATTAATAATTTTTTCTTAAAGATAATATAATATTTCCCAATTATTTTATATGAAACGAGCTATTTACTTTTTTTTCAAAAAAATATTTTAATATTTTTTATTTAATTTTAATATTTTTATCGAGTGTGAATGCATCCAATATGAATTTTTAAATTTTATAATTTAAGATATTTAAAAAATATAATTTATTTCTAAAGTATTAAAAAATTTATTAAAATTAGCCTAAATTTAAAATCTTTTTATTTTCATATATAAATAAATAAAAAGGAAAAATCTTCCAACTGAAACTGAATTAAACTCTGGTACCAGGAAGTACCCCATAGGTGAAGAACCAGCCAAGAGAAGAGAAGACAAGATCGAAGAGGCATCAAGTATCATTAATGACGAAAGTAGCCAGATACTAAGGTCTCTTAGGGTAGCATTTCGATCGCAGCCCTATAGAAGATTAAATTCACAAGGGAATGCTAGCACTGTGGGAGTCTTCAACAAGGAATTTTTTAACTTTAAAAATCTTTATTAAAGAGCTGAGCACCATTGAGGTACTACGCGCTCTATAATCTCATTTATTTATTTATGGGTTTAATTCCTTTTCACACGATATTGGCTGTTTTTCAATTTCCATCTTTTGAGAATATTTGAAGTTTTATTAAGATTATTTTCAAAGTTGACCTTCCGTTACCAAATTTTTTTCGATAAGTTAGTTCTCTAGTATGTGTTCTAATTTTTTTAATCTTCTATGAATTTGTTAACTCCTTTATTTGTAAATTTTGATTTTAAAAGATTTAGTCATACTTCTTTTTTTAAGCTTGCCTTTCCTCAATCTTTACTTAAAGATCTTTCTAGATAAGTTTATTTTTAGCAGTCTCGATCATACCAACCATGGTTTACCTCACAAAGATGAGCTTGACTCTGTTTATTATTTTTCCTATTTGTGACGCTTCTGAACCACCTTTTTTTGCTTTTTTATTGATTTTTAGAGAGACAGATACTTTGCTCCATTTTTTTGTTTATTATTATTATATATAAATTAATTTAAATTAGACAAGTAACTAATTTAAATAAAAATTTTAAGCTATTACTAAGAAATCTATTTAATTTTTAACAATTTCATATTATAATTAGAAAATAAATATTTTTACTAAATTTATAATTTAATTAAGTAATTTCAATCAAAATTAGAATTAAAATTAAAATTCTTAAAAAGCATTAACATTTTAAATAATTAAAAGATAGATTAACCTTGCAATTTTATATTTCTAGTTATTTTAAAAATTAAACTAGAAAAGTAAAATGATAGAAGTACAATATAAAACTGTTTAAATAGTTTTACTAAATAATTGGGTTTATTAAATTATAATTATTAAAATATTTATCCTTTTAGAATATTTTTATAATTCTAAGACTATCAAATATTTTAATTTTGCTCTATGTTGATAGTAATTTAGGTCTTAACATGTTTTAGTCAGAGATTTTGAAATTTCATAATATGGAATATAAGTGAAATTTTTATAAAAATTAAATAAAATTTATTTTTGATAAAGCTAAGTAAAAATTAGAGAAAAAGAAAATGCTTCTTATAAATAAAAAATGTAAATAGATGATTACTTCGTATAAAATAAAGGTTATTAAATGTATAAATTCAAGAGTGATTATATTTAGTTAATTTGACTAAAGATACTACTTTAAAACATTTTTTTATCAGTACAAGCGAATTTTTCTAAAAAATAATCCTAAAAGCTTAGATTTTAAAATGGTTTGTATATTTTAACGAAAGTTGGAAAAATGCTTAAATTTTTTTTATTTAAAATCTCTAACTAATTTTTTGTATAAACTTAGATTGTCATTTGAAGTTTTTATTAATTAAAAATGTAAGTCCATTTCAAGTTATATCTCTAAAAAATAAAACAAAATTTTATTAAAAATTTAGGAGAGTTTTTAGCCTACAATCTGAGAACTAAAAAATGCAACTCTAAAATTAAAATATTTTGAAATTAATTTTTTATCTTACAACTAATAACTTGCCATATCCCAAATATGGAAAAAATTCAATTGAAAGTAATTAATAATCTTAATTTTAAATTGCTCTTAGTAATTCAACATTAAACTAAATTAAAATTTGTTGCAAAAAATGAAAGAGCCTTATAAGAAGCTGATACATAAAAGAAAATTAGAAAATTATTAAAAAATTTACTCAAGAAAAAATATATATAAAGCCAAGCAAATTAATCTTCTATGTTTTATTTATATATGCAACTGATGGTAAATATCTAAAAAAAAATAATTTAAAAGTATGAAATCTCTAAATAGTGATAGACAAGAACAAAAAACTTGAAAAATTTATATTTTTAATTTAATCAGACCGGAAAATTATAAAATATAAAGATAAAAGGATCAATAAGAAGTTGAAACTTTAAAGCAACTATTACAAGAACAAATAATCTCTGAAAAAGGTTAAAAAAAATTTTTACAGAGGATCAATTTATTAGATTGTGAAACCATTTTAATCAATTATTATTTATTATTCTAGTTCCTTAAAAAATATTTGAAAAAGTACTAATCTAAATTAGAGAAACTCGCCATTCACTCTTTATTATTATAATCTAAAAAATGATTAAACTGCTTTATTTAATAAATTTGCTGGTACTGACTCTAGATTATACTCGTTAATTAATTAAATAATTATATTTAATTAATTGATAATGAATTAAGTAAACAATAAAATTTAATTGTATTACATAATCTAAAATATTTTAAATTTATGCTTTATTTACATAATTTTAATGCTTTTATTTAAACTTATTTTTATTTATGATTTCTATTAATTCTTAATTATTACATAAAAATGATTTTGTCCCTTCTAAAGAAAAATTAAAAAAATGAAATATCAAAGAAGATAAAAAAACTTTTCTCGGAGAAATAGACCCTAAAAACTTAAAAAAAATGAAACGATAAAATCAGGAATTAGTTATAAATAGCGGTGAAGCTACATAAAAAATCACTAATTGAAAAAGGAAATGAGCAGCAAAATGGAAACATTAACAGTAAAATTTCAATTAAACTAATAGAAGAAAGACTCAGCAAATTTACCTTATATACTTAATCAATAGTACATCAAAATTAGAATGGTGGAAATTTTATGGAAATTGAGAAAGAGTTGAAGTTAGATTAGATCGAAAAGTAGAAAAATATATTGAGATGCTTATATTGCTAGAGGAAAAGAAATCTGGTAAGACAATGCTAATAGTTTACCAAAATAAAAGAATGGAAAAGAACTTTGGAGTAAGTCAAACTTAATAAATTGTACACAAGAGGTAAAAAATATGGAAAGTAGTTGTATCAAGAACTACATGAATCAATAGCATCAGCATATAACATAGCGTAATTAATTAATGTGACGTCATCTTTATTTGGCTTGTCACGCATTAGTTTATAAAAAATCTCAAAAATCATTGCAAAAATCATTGAAATCGTCCATTTTTTCTCTAGATTCTTATTCTTGAATAGTATATCTATGGCTGCTAATATAATTTTTCTTTACCTTTGAAATTTTATTTCAATCTCAGTCTTTTCCAAAGTTTTGCTCGGTTCTTTTTAAGTATCTACAATTTACTCGAATAATTTTTCTCCACCAGTCCTTTTTCTTCTGAATAAATCCTTTTAGAAGTACAATATGCCTTAATTAGGTTTTTTTCAGAATTTTTAATTTTCTTATTTTTTAAATTTGTGGAAACTCCAGCAGTTCTTTTATGAGCCCTATCTTTCTACAAAATCAACTCTCAATTGATCTACTTTTCTTTACTTGATTAATTATCTAATTTTTTATACTCGATTACTATTTAAATTTGATTACTCAATATCCATTGAACCGTATATAGCTTGTTACATAACTTGTTTTAGTTTATTAAATTAGATTTGTAATTTCTTATATTTTTCTTCATGTCTTTTAAATTCTTTTATTAATAAGATGTGTAGAAACTTTTAAGCTGAGATCTGTATTCAAGATTTAATTATCATTTTAGAGTTGATTAATTTTTAAATATAGACTGTTTATCTGCTGATTTAATTGTTGTACTGCATCTTATAATTTTTATTATCAGCCTATAACAAATAAATAATAATAATAATATACTTAAAGTTTAAAAATTTTGCAATCTCTGGGATCTCGACCAGTTTCTTGCTTCCATTTTTTTTACGTGGATGGATACCGCGATACAAGTTTTTTACATGAGAGGTAACCACTAAAATCTTCTTTATTTCCTGCAAATAATTTTCTTTAATAGACTCCAGTTTCAGTAATTCATAGTCTATTAAGAGTTTTTCACGTACTTATTTGTTGTTTTATTTATATTTATTTCCAGCCAATGCAATGTTTTAGTAAATAAAGATTTGACTTGCAAAACCAACATTTTTTGGTCTATCTTTTCTAATTTTTTTCATAAATACTTTTTTCCTAGTTAATCAATTCTTTTCATTAAATTTAAATCGATCTTTTCATTGTTCTGTTTTTCTTTAGAATTTGTTTAAGTACAATCTTTTTCTATAATAATTTCTTGTCTTTGTTTAAGATTCGTTTAAGATTGCTACTATAATTGCTATTCCGTGAATAAATTTTTTTAGATTAACTAACGTCTAATTATAAGCAATTCATTATTTTGATCTTCTCTAAAATTAATTTAACAAATAAATTTAAATCATTGTATCTTATTGTTAGTTAAGAGATTAGTTTTAGGTCATTTGTTTCTTAGGTGCCATTTTATTTATATATATTTAAAAAATGTTAAAAGGAGCTACAGAATGTATAATTCTAAAAGGGCAAGACGAGGAATAGCAACCAAGCAAGATGTAAACTGAGTTGAAAAGGAAGAAAAAGAAAAAACCTGTAGAAAATTTCTGAAGCATCGAGGAATTTTTATAATAAATAATAAATTAGACTTCATTTAACTTGATTATTCTATTAAAAGAGAAATCACGCTAATCTATTATTTTATTATAATATAATTTAAATATTTACATGATTAAGGATTTATTATTTAATTCATTAGTTATATGATTTATGCCATAGATATGTATTAAAGTTTAAATTTTAAGGATCGTAGCTTTATATTTGATCTTCAGTTTGAATAATTATAATATATTTAAATAGACTCAAAGTTAAATGATATTTATTTTAAATTTTATTGTTATTAAAAGATTTCACTGACTTGCTTATTGGTTATTCATATCTATTTCAGGTATTTCAGTAGATTATATTGCATTTTATTCTGCTAATTAGCTTAATTTTATTACTCTTTAATACATTTCTCCTCTTTCCCATTAGAAAACAGATTTAAAGGTTTCAACTGGAATTCCTCCTATTCCATATATAGCTCCTGCTATTTGTCCTGTAACAGAACCAGTAGAATCAGCATCGCCTGCAAAATTAATAACCTTAACTAGTGCTTCTTCAAAACTGTTTGTCGTATAGACACAATGCAAAGACATGCTTAAATTGTCACATGCATAACTACCTATATAAATAGGCTATAATTTAGATCTTGTAGGACTAAATTTATACTATTACTGCTTTCAATTCCAATCACTATCTTCTTTGCATCTGTTAAATTTATCGAATGGATGATTTTCTTCCTGTTAACTAAGTGCAATACATTTTACTCTTTTGGACTCTATTTAATCAATAACTTCAGAAAAATCTAATTGATCAATAAAAACTTTAGCTTTTTCGTTTTCTATAGAAGTAAAATCAAAATTTATTGCTTTTTATATGATAAAAGACATTAAAACACAGCAATCATATGCTTCAACTCCTTAATGAGTTGTCTTACCTACTCTCTTGAAACTTCTAGTCCTTTTTGTAAGTTTTTGTAGTACATAATAGGAACTGCAGCTAGCCTCATTATTGACCCATTACCACTTGAATTTTTGCTACCCTATTAAGTGTCTTCAATATTTCTATTCATTTCAAATTCAGCTAATGACAAACTTATTTGCATTCCTAAACCAACAGAGCCTTTGTCAAGCCTTTAATCATCGTACTTAAAAGCATTATTATATCCTGAAACTCACCAATAAAAAAATCTTAATTTTAAATCAATTTTGTCTAAATATTATTTTTCAATAAGAGAATCAGCTAAACATAAACCCATTGATGTATCATCAGTTCATTATCCAGGCTTTAACTTGAATTCATTACGAATAAATTCCTTTTTAGTGAATTCTATTGGATTTAAGGAAGTAATCATTTATAAGTCATATTATACAGGAATAAATTCATACAAATGTCCTCATGAATCTCCCACAGCCATTCCATAAAAACATCCTAAGCACTTCAACTGTTAATCATTTAAATTTTCTGGTTTAAAAATTTGATCGGTGAAAATATCAAATTAAAGAAGATGCTATTTTTAGAGCTATTAGTTTTAATTTAATGTATTTAAACTAATATTATTTTACTACTACAAGGTCTAATTCTAATTACTTTTTTCCTCCTCGTGTTAATCATTTTAAATTTCGTATTATTGATTCTAATAATTTTAATTATCTAGTAAAGAATTTGAGCAGGTACTTTATTCGTTTTTTACTTCAATCGTAGTAATTTAGTCTACTTCTTTTTGTTCTATTTGCATTATAATTTCTTATTATGGAATTTATTAATTTTCAAGTTCTTAAGAGGCTACTTTTATTCAATTTACTAAATTTAACTTTCTTATGTAATGAAGCCTTCTTAATTTTTATTTAAGTTATGCTAATCAAGATGCTCCTCAAGGAAACAAGTTTTATGCTATATATGTGAATTTTTAAAGCAAATTAAGCAAATTTTTACTTAATCATCTTCACAAAAAAAGTTAAGGAAAACTTTTTTTGTTTGAGAAATTTTCTTTTTCTCCTGAAAATACTAAATTGCCTTAATCTTCTTTGAGTTCAGACTTATAGTTTTCTTTTTGATCTGATTTTTCTTTTAATGGAGCGTTTTATTGCTCTATAACAAAAGTTTCTTCTTATTTTTCATTTTTTGTAAATTCTTCTATTTATTCTTATTCTTTCGAAACTTCCTTTTTGACTTCATTTCCTTCTAAGAGCTTTTGCTGATTATTCTGACTTAAATTTTTAATCTAATCCATTTCTTAAATTATTATTTCCTACTTTTCATTTCTTCTAAGACAAACTTCACACCAAACACACCCACATTCTAATTTCAAGCAAGCTCCTTAACTTTCACTAAATTTAGAATCACAAACTCCACACTTATCAATCTACATTATAAATGAAATAAATAATAGCCTTAAATAGTAATTTAGATATAAGAAATAAACAATAAAATAATAAAAAAAGCTATATATTTCTTATAAACTTTATTACTTAGCATATTATCCTAATCATATAATTATCATAAATTTAATACTATCTGTTCTATGCTTACTTGCATTATTTCTATCCATATCATTTTTATTTCCTTTCTATTTAAATATTATTATTACTTCTATTAAAAGTTTATTTTGTAATCGATTATTTTATAGAGTTATAAGATTTTATAAGTAACTACTTCAAAGAAAAAAGGATTATATATTTAATAGAAACATAAATAACAGAATTAAACATTATAAGATTTAATAGATTTTTATGTGATTAAATGAGAATATTATAAAATTTTATAAGTTAATTATTTCCTATTTCAAACTTACTATGAATCTTTAGATGCTTTTAAGATTATTTCTAAGATATTAGTATATTAACAAATAGAAACTATTTAACTTATATAAAAATATAAAATATTATAAAATTTAATAATTTCTATTTTAGTTGCTAAGTTTCTTTTTATTTAGAAATTTTATATACATTTTTTATATTTTAGACTGTCATTCGTATAGATAGTAGATAGTCTCGCCAAGATTAATCACAAGCAATATTCCCTGCTGCAGTATTCAGGCAGGAACTTAATTTGACTATTTTTTTGAAATTATAAAAGTAGAACTTTCTATAAAAAATTTTTAATCTGAAAGATTTTTTTATTAAATTGAATAATTAAATCCAATATTTTTGAGAAAGAAAGCTATAAATTATGCTATTTATCTTATATCCATCTATTATAATTTAAATATATAAGTTTCTTTTAATCAATTATATTATATTCTTAAATATATTGAAATTATTAGATTCATTCTGAAATAATAAGCAGATCTTTTAGTAAGCATTTTATCTTTATTTTCTATAATCCACGAAAGTTATTAAGCATTTTTTTTGACAAACTGATATTTCTAAATTTACTTCTAGTGCTTTCTGCATATGAATATATTTTAGCTATCTAAACTTATATTTAAATTTAATTAAGCATCCAAATTACTAAGTAAATACTCTTGAGTATTATGATCTATCGCATTAATTTCTTAATTCTAAATAAATTAAAAGTTATGCATAGCTTAAATTTTATGGAAGCTTAGAGTATTTAAACTACTTTTCCTTGCTGTGTGAATCATTATAACATAAATATTTAGTAATTTATTTTATAAAATAATAGAAAGGCATTTCATAACTTTATTTTACTTTTGCCTATTTATTTTTTAACTACATTTATTTGATTTTAAGTATGAAGAAAAGATAAGCCCATTATAATTATTAGACATCTATGTTTATTTTTTATAAACTTGCAACTTTACTTTTAAGTTTTTGTTTGCTTAAATAAAATCAAATTAGTATTTTAATAATATCTTAGAAAAATTATATAGAAACTATAAAGCTTTTCTATATTAAATCATTTAGATACAACTAGTTATGTTCTTTGATATATGCATTATTATAGCATTTTAAAAAGTTTAAATAAAATAGAATTTGTCTAGCTAAAATTATTTTAAATAGATACTTATTATTTAACTTTATATTAGTTTTTGATTATATTTTCATATAAAAAGATAAATAAGTATCTTTAAGCAATAGAGTAGATTATTCCAAAGCTTCTATTTGCTTGAATGCTAACTTTTATTTTTAACTATATCTTTATATTATGCTAAATATATAAAAAAGTCTAAATTTTTAAGCATAAACTTAATTTTTTCTTTTCTAGTTTTAAATATTCGCAATTTAAAATCTTAATGTATTAAATGGAGCAAACTAAATAAAAATTACTTCTTCGGAGATATAGGAAAGAAATAAATTTCTGGTAAGTTTCTTGTAAATTTAGCTAATAAACATTTTAGAGAAATCAAAAAGGATATTAAATAAATCTAATTTTAGTGTATTTATTAAGGTAACAATTGTATAGATGAATACTAAACTTAGACAATTATCAATTATCTAATTTATTATCAAGTTGTAAATAAAATATATAAACCCTAAAATTTTTATTAAATTAAAGTATAACTAAAATTAAAATTTCTTAAATAGTTATATAACACTTTATTTCAAAGATATAGAAGCAATAAGGGCTCGTTAAAAAATTGCTTTGGCATTTAATTTAAAAAAATATACCTTCTCTATCTTATTAAGAAGACAGACTTTTGGAATGGAAACTTTAAAAATCTTAACAAATATTGAATGGATATTCATCATAATATGATATACATCAATTAGCTAAATTCCTAAAATTTTTTCTTTATATCATTTTATTAATTTATCTAGATATTGTGTTTCTATTTATTTTCATTTAATTTAAAAAAGGATTACATAATTTAATTTAAAAATATAAATATAAATAAATAAATAATAAATTAAATTAAATAATGTTCGCCTTTCAGCTTAATAAAATAATTTTTATGATATCACTCTCATTCTGAAACTCTTAGGTCTTCATTATTGTTTTGATTTGATTTTTTTTAGTTTAGTTTCTCTTCTTCTTGTATCTTTGTTCATTCTAAAAATAATTATTTTAAGTCTTCTTTATTAAAATATTACTAATGGATTTATTTTTCCCTCAATCATTCTTAAAATCAAGTTATTTGTTAATGTTTTTGTTTTATGCTAAACCATGTTTTCTTAATCTTAAGGTCAATATCTTCTAGGATTTATTTATTCTTTTTTGTTTCTTAATTTATTAATATTTGATTATATTCTAGCATTTCTTTTAAATTTTTCTCTATTTTTTATTAGTTTCATTGTTTATTGTATATTTATTATTTCCTTCTTTTCAGATTTATGTTAATGTGTAAGTTTTATAATGTTTCTTGTATCTGAAGAATAAATAAATAAATAAATTTGGTTATAGAGCGCGTAGCACTCTCGTTGGTGCGCAGCTCTTAAAAAAAATGTTTCATACTGACAAGAATATTTGTTACTGATAAAATTATCAGATACTGATAAACCTTGTTCAATACTGGTATAATTATTCAGTACTGATAAAAATGTTCAATACTGGTATAATTTTAGAATACTCATAATCTTTAATACTTGCTGGAGGTCCAAGGACATGGCAGGATTGTGTCTCATTGCATCACCAAAGCAGAGGACGACATGTGTCAATTATGGGTACTTAAATTCCCCACCTCTGATGAAACTCGCAATATTATTTCTTTTTCGTTCCAGAATTAAAAATAAACTAAGCCAAGCCAGTGTCGAAGGTCTAAGAATCTTATGTCACGAGGCCAAACCAAAGCAGAGGAAGACATAAAGTCGATTATGGGTACTTAACTTCCCCAGCCTCTGATGAAGATGACCTTGTTGTTCACCTTCGAACAACTATGGCGGTTTTAAAAAATAACATAATAAATAAATAAATAAAATAAATAAAAATGATTATAGAGGGCGTAGCACCTCATTGGCGCGCAGCTTTTTCAATATTAATATTTAATATTAAGAAAATGTTCTCATGTTTCTTTTTAAAATTCTAGAGGTCTAATGAGTCATGTCAGCTTCTCCAAATGGGGAATCTTCTTATTAAAAATTATTCTAAAATTTTGAGTCAAATACTTCAGTCTTCTTGTATAAGATCCAAATAAAAGATAGTTATTAAGTCGGTAATTAGAAGGCCCGTCAGTCAAACTTTCATACTGCTAGAGAGAACCCTCGGGGTAAGTTAGGTATGCCTCAACGGAGCTTATCCACCTTCCCCGAAGTGGCATCTAGTGCGAGATTACTCGCAATGCAGTATACACTGCCCAGATTACCTACTAATTTGGCTGACGCGGCCGACATCCGATATAAATATAATATAATTAATATAAATTGATAAGTATATATAAAGTCATACTTATAAGTATAATATTAGAAATATAGTTAAAATTAATTGAATAATCCTTTAAATTATTCAATAAATCTAAATATTTTAACTAGATTATACTAAATCATCTTTATTTCCAATTTACATTTATTTGTATTTACATTAATATATTTACTCAGTAAGATTCCTTTTCAAGAAATAGGAACTAAACTTATAATCAATTAATAGAAGATAAATAGACTATGAAGTAAAGTATTCATGATAATTAAGCATGGATTACTAATAAGAAAAGCTTTAAATTAAAATAATTTAAGATTTTTTATTATTTTAACTATAAAATAAAATTTAATTTAAAGGCTTTATTTAACTAGTTATATAATTAAGTTATTATTACATTTTAAATAATTTAGTTAAGTTTGAATAGAAAAAATAGATTAAGGATATTTATTTATAAATTTATCTTTAAATAAAAAGTAGATAAAAGAAATATATATTAATTATCTTTGTCTGGCTTATAAATTGAGTAAGAGATATTATACTATATATTAAAAAAATAAAAATAAAATGAGATGATGACTGTTTAAGAAGATTTGTAATTAAGCAATTTTTATAAAAAAACCAGTTTAAATGCAGAATTAAAGAAATAAAATGAATTAGAACAAATATTATAAAATTTAATTATACTCTTACTAATACTTATAATATTTGTTCATAGCTTTATTTATTTAAAATTATTTGGAAATAATTTAAAAAAATCTGAATTTAAATAGTTATAATTATGCAAATTATTTTAAATTTTCAATTGCCTGGCTTATAATATTTAGATATCTATTTTAACATAAAAAAGAAATATTTATAAAGTCATTAAATGTTTAACACTCTCATCTTTTCGCTCAAATTTTAAAATTTATTTATTATATCTTTATTTAACTATTTTTCTAAATTTGATATAGCTATAATTATAGCAAAATAACTTTATCATGAAATTAAATCAAAATTTAAAATTAAATTTTTTCTTAATTATTTATAGAAGATTTTTTAATTTATTTAAATTAAAATTATTTTAGTATAGAACTTTATCTAATTATTAATTCCACAATAATTTTTAAAGCTAATGTAAATAAATAAATAAATTTGCTATATTGATTAAAAGTATAAAACTGAAGTGATTTAATATAGATTAAAAAATTTGAAGAATTATAATATAAAAAATTTAAATAAAACACTAAAATTTTCGTATTTTATTTCAATATTTTTGATCAAAATAAAAAAGCTTTATCTTTTCAATCTTTTTAGTTTATTTTTTCTAGATTTCTCATTAATAAAATCTTATCTTTATTGTTGACAATAAATTTTATGATTTTTTAATTTTAAATTTTAAAAATATGAAATTTTATTTATTTGGAGTTTATATTTTCAAATTATATATGTTTTTTATTTCATTTCATATAAAATTAAACTATTATCACAATATTTTATCTTTCTTTTGTTATGTTTATAATAATCGAGCTCAAATAAAAAAAATATAAAATCATCTTTTTAATTTCCGAGTCTCTAATGAAAAAATCTTCATTAATTAAAATTAAAGAAGAAGTGACATGAATACAATATTAAGTTCTTTTTACTATAAAGAGCTGCACATCAACGAGGTGCTACGCGCTCTATAATCAATTAATTATTAATTATTTATTTATTATATTTATTTTTTAATTTAATAAAAATTATTTTTTCTTTTCATCATACAATATTTAGAATGAACATTCAAAACTTTAAATTTAGATTTTTTTTACTAGGATCGAAGTGCCAAATAAATATAAAAAAGATAGGTAATTTTAAACTCATAATTATTTATAAAAATTGCTTTTATTAAAATATTTCTCCATCTTTTGAAATGAAAAAAAATTGGGTATATATTATATTAGAGAAGATATTGCTATGACATCAAATTTTTTTGCTTTTCACTATATCATTATACATCTCAAAGATTTAGCATTCGAAATATTTATATTTAAAAAAAATCTAAATAAAAATCAAATAAATAGAAGTTAAAATTAAAACAAAAAATAAAAGTTTGAAAAAAATAGAAAAATATATTAAAATAACTCTCAGATCTTGATTTCACTAATATTTATTTTGTTGTTTTTTCAACAAAAATTATTAATAAATTTCAACTAAAAAAGTTTTTGGACCGGAAACTCCTTTCCAATTGCACGACCCGACGCTCTCTTTTATGGAATAAAGAGGATATCCTGTTGTGCTCCAGGCACAGCTGCTAGGGAGCTCCATCGCTATGAGCACCCAGGCTTTAAGCCCCTAACAAGAGCGGATAATCTCAAAGACAGTGTTCCCTTCAGAAAATGACTCTGACCAGAGACTTTCTCAGCGACAGGAAAGGAACTTGTTCCTACCCATAAAACCAGAAAATTTAGTCACGTAGGTCATTCTCAGCTCCCACCATCTTTTCAATTAACAAAAATTATTAAAAGAAAGAATTAATTTTTATGAAATGAATTTTTAATTTAAAGCTTAAACAACTATATTAAAGATGAATAGAATTAAAAAAATGGAAAACTTTTAATAGTTACAGACTTTAAATAAATTAAAATATAAGGAGAATAATAATTTTATAGTCTATTTAAAGCATTGGTAATTCTAAATAAAAATCCTTTGCTAGTTTTATAGATAATTGAGTGAGATATTTTCCTTCAAATTTAAAAATAAAAAGTTGAACAAACTTGATTATGAGGAGCCTAAATTAAAAAAACAACTTTTTATAAGGCTAAGTCTTATTTTTTTACTTATAAAATTATATTTAAATTTCTAGTGGAAAAATCTGTTAAGCTATTGATACTTGATTATTTACATTGAAATAATAACTAAAATAAAATAATGTTTTTATTTAATTAGGCATATTGTTTAATATCTATTCTTATTTTAACAAATCTATAGATATTTGAAAATTTAAATTTCCATTGTAATTATTTTTATGAATATCTTCATTAGATTTTGCATAAAATAACTTTATAAATTTAAATTAAAAAGTTTTATTAAAATGGTTTTCGCTAATACAACTAGATAAAAAACTTAAATTAATAAATAGAAAATATTTTTAATAGTTGTAAATGAAGTTTATTTAGCATGTTTCAATGTAAGCAAAAATTCTTTTTTGTGTTAAATCATTATATAAAAAATAATTATCAGTTAGCTATTTTAAAATTTTGCTTATTATTTCTATCCTGTAACTTTTTATTCCTTTATTTAGCAACTAAGCACTTTAATTTCAAGCGAATTTTAATTTTTTTAAAGTTCTATTCTTAGTTAAAATTTAATTTTGTACTATAAATAAGAGCTTTTATTTTCTAAGAACAAAGGTTAAAATTATGATGAGATCTATAATTTTCTAATAAAGTTGATATTTGCTATTGACTTAGATTTGAAATGAAATATTTTCATAGTTATAATAAAGCTTGTTTTACTTTAAATAATTTATTTAGAAATTTAATTTTTGGAAATATTTGCATTTATAATTTTAATGGGTAGCTGCATGTATTCCCAAAAAAATATTAATCCTTAATCTCAAAAATCTTTTAAGGAAAATCTACTAAGCCTTTTAAATGAATATAAATAAGAAGCTACAATTGATTAGAAAATTAAAGACTGCAACTCTTTACTAGAAAATATTAAGGCAAAAAAAATTCAGTGAAAACAAGCATCGATGATAACTTAAGCCTATTTTTATCGATTGATATAAGCAGAATGCGAAAAATAAGTAAATGGAGAACTTAGCTTAATAAATATCAATTAAAATAAAATCGAACAAATGTTAAAAGAAATAAATGATTTAAAAAGTTTAATATCAAAACTAGAGAAAGATTAAACGGATGATGAAAAGTAGCTAGAAGAAAAGAAAAATAATTTTTAGATTTACTACTTAAGTTTCCAAAACAATTATAAATAAATATAATAAACTTAAAATAACGTTCATGTAAGTACTTATGAAATAGAAAATAAAATCAAAAGTATAGTGTTTATGGAGTTGAAAAAATAAATAGATTTATTTGAGCAACTAGAAAAAGACTATCAGACATAGAATTAAAGCATAAATTAGCGTTCTTTCTCTCCTTAAAATACAATTAGCAAAATATAAATAAACTAAAACTATATAAGATTAAACTGAAATAGTAATTAGTAATAGATCCTTAATTTAAAATCCTAAACATTAACTTAAAAAGACATTATTAATTTCCGACCAACTTTTAATGATTATACTACTTCGATCTAAACTGGAAATAATTAAATTATACTAGTGGGAGGAAAGTATCCAGAACACTAAAAATTTATTACCAAAGTTACTGATTTATAGCCCTAAACTGTAAATTCAATTTACCCTAAGCAATGCCCATCTCTTACTTTTGATTACAATAAGAATGTTTTTATCATAAATGGCAAATCTTCTGAAAATTAAATTACTAATTAATGTATGTGCTTTAATATTGAAAACAGTCAAGTGAACTCAATTAAGAACCATATCTTTGAAATACTTGATTGCGGAGTTACAAGTACAAATCAGTAAATTTTAACTTTTGGAGGTAAAAGCGCAAATAATGATGAGTCCAATAAAGTATGCATTTATAATGTTTAAAAAGAGTGCTGGGATATAATGCCATAAACTCTACCAAGAAAAGCAGAATGTTGCTCTGCAGTTCATACTCTACAATAGGATAATATTTATCTATTTGATAGTGCTTATTAGTTGAAAAGTACTTACATTTTTGATACTAAGCAATTTACTGAACACGGAAAAGCTTTTCCTTGTGATATGTAAGCGATAGAATTAAGATTTTGATATAATCCAATATATTATAACGAAAGCATTTATATGTGGGATTTAAAGGTTGATCATGTTCTCAAATATGAAACAAATTTATCAAAATAGTGGATACGCATCTGAAAATTTTTAACTTAAATAATAAAATAAATACAAAAAAATTGTTCTTTATCCTTTACTCTTTCAATTGCAAATACTATTATATTTTCTTCTTTTATTTATTATTTTATTATAGATTAAATTTATTTGTTTATTGTTTATATATTTTTTAATTATTATATTAGTTAAATATCATAATAGTCAGTATGTAAATTTTTCACATTTTGCTTGATTGTTTATTTTCTTCTAGGTAAATATTTTGTTTAAATAGAATCTAAAATTTTTCATTAAGATTAAAAAATAGCTATCTCTTTTGTCAAATAGCTACTTTCCTTCGTCTTGGTTCTTCTTCTATGTATTTTAAATAAATTTATTATTTTTATGTAAAGCATTTTAATTTTAGTTTACCTTAAAGAAAAAACTTAGAAACTTAAAATTTAAATGTACCAGGAAGGGAAAAGTAGAAACTTAATAACCAGAAAAAAGAAAAAAGAAAATCAACATTTTAAAATTAAGAAATTCCATAGAAAATAAAAGATGCTTCGACTTAACATTAAATTAAAAAATGGTAACCATTAGCAAAATACTTCAAGTATAAAGAATATTAGCTAGATTAAATAACTTAAGATTAAAAAAAATATTTAAAAATTGCTTGATTAAAGAAGGCAGATAAATTGTTTTTAACAGAGAAACTATCTCACTTTATGATTTTAAGTTTAATATTTTTAAATTAAATTAATTTAAATTAATGTTAAACATTCTTAAAGAAGATATATCCATCATTTAATAAAATTTTGATTTTTAGTAAATAATAAAAATAGAATTAAGTTGTAATATGATTTAAACATTAGCTAATTTATGAAAGACTCATAAATTTTAAAATTCTTTATATCTAGCTTGTAAAAAAATTTTCTGGTAATAGTAAACAAAAATCAGAACTTGATATATATTTTTTTTACTAAATTTCTAGGATAGTGTAAATAATTGTAAATATTACGCTTTATTAAATTAGATAAAATAGAATATGATATAATATCCTGATTTTATTTATTTATATAATTAAATTAAAAAAACGTAAGCTACAAAATATAAATCACTACTATTTTCAAGAGTAACCTTATTCTATAAATCTCATATAAACTAAAAAATATTTCATAATATAGAAATATTTAGTTTTGTACTATTTAAATAAAACTGGCTAAAATATGATTATTTTCAATTTCTTTAAGAAAATTTGAATTAAAAACAAATGATAAAAATTAATTATAGTTAAAATTAGTTATTTAATAGAATTTTCTAACTAATTATTTTATTCAGAAAGCACTATAATCAATAAGCTTATTAATTATGATATTATCCACATTAAAAGTTATTTATTTTATTAAATAAATTTTAAATATAAGTATACTAAAAATTTTAATTTAATTTAGGATTTATTATCTAATTAACCTTTGTCATCTAATTATTTAATATCGTTTATTTTATATTTTTAGCTTATATAATCTATAAATTAAAAATTAAATTTATTATCATTCTTAATATTTATCTATTATAATAACTTCAAAATAATAAAATTTATCTGCTTTATTATAATCTTAGTTATTTAAATTTTAAAATAACTATTAATTTATATATTAAAGTAATTTTTTTGTTTTTAAGAGCGTTATATTTTAGTTTAATTTTTATCTTATTTCTTTTTTAATGAAACCTTTTATTATTAATTCATTTTTTTTAAAAACATTTAATAATTTTAACGACATTACATAATATTATATTAGAATAAAAAAGGTAAAAAATGGATTAATCTCTTCGACTCTCAAAAAATTAACTTAGAAACCTAAAGAGAAAAGCGGCAAAAGAAATTTAGAAAAAATAATAACAATAGGAGGAGTCAAGCTCTTCTTCAGAAGGTAAAGTTATGGTAGGATAAATAGAGATAAGTTAACCTAAAAACGAAACTAATCAAAAACTTTAAATTTAATTAGACTAACTGTAAAAAGTAATCTCAAATTATGAAGAAACAACTTACAACTTAGGCGAAAAAATACGGGAACTAATGAGTAACATAGAAGATTAGAACAACGAATTACTAATAATTAGAAGATAACTTATTTGTAGCAAATTAATAACGGAAGAATAACTCTGAACTTAATCATAATAAAATTTTAAATACGACACAAAAATGGAAATAGAAAAAATACCAATAGAATTAAAAACAGAATTGAATCCAGAAAAAGAAATGATTGCTACAAGTTTCATTAAAATATTAGAAAATATAGCAAATAAATTATCATAAAAAAGAACGAAATAAAGACAATAATACAAACTCTGTTGATGTTGCAAATCAAATCAACATATTTTAAAAAACTGTTGATAATGAAAGAAAATAAACGAATAAGAGCAGAAAAGAACATGGAGACAACTCAATAAACTATGAATAACTCCAACAGGGATCTACAAATAAAAGTTTTTTGCAAGACCACTTGAACGGTTACAATGGTAACCTTCCACTTAATAAAAAGGTCGTGGATCACACCCACGTTAAAAAAACTGTCCGCAGGAACTGGTTGCAATTCCAGAGAATGCAAAACTCTACTAACTTTAAGTATATTATTATTAGAATAAAAAAGGTAAAAATAATTTAAAAAGTTTAATTGAAATTTTAACTATTATGCAATATTATATCTATTCTTATATTTATTTTAGCTTTTTTAGGAATAAGCTTTTTAGTTAATAATAGTTTGCTAAATAATATGAAAATTGTGCAATAAATATTTTTTATTTATATTAATTTAATCTAATTCTAATACATAATCTATTTCATTTAGAAAATAGGTAATAATTTCTCATAGACTTAAATTCAAATATTTGCTTATCTAAATATTAAAAACTTTTTGGAATATAAAATAATAAATAAATTTAATTTTAAAGTACAATTTATATAAATTAAATTAATACTACATTTATAAAATAATAAAAATACTGCTAAGTATAAAAAATGTTAAAAGTAATTTAATATGTTTTTAGATAAATATTTTATGTTATTTTATTGTAACTCTATGCTTATTTCTTTTTATCATTCTTTATAATTCTAACAGCATTTCAAATTATATAATTAACATATTTAAACTTAATTATCATATTTTTCAGTTTTAATTTCCAAAAATTATTAGATTATTTATATTATAAACCTTTTTATTAAATTAGTAACCAAATTATGAAATAATATGTTTAAATTATCTTATAGTTTCTCTTGCGCTAAAAATAAAAAAATAAAGGCTAAATAAAAAATTCTATAAATACAAGCATTTTAATATTTTATCTAATTTAAATTAATAAAATTGAAGGAAAAACTTTCAGATAAAAAAAACTCAATAATTTTAGTTAAAAACCTAAAACATACTTCAACTAATAAGAAGGTTAATTTTAAAAATTAAGTGTTTATTCTTCTAGATAAATTTTTTACTAATTCTCTAAGAAGTTCCTTTATGAAAGAAAGAATAGAAAAACTATTTTATTTTATGTTTTCTCAGATTATCAGATATTAGTGATAAAAACTCGCTATTGTACTAATTTATCAACAATGAATTAAAGTAATTTTATGAAGAATTTGCTTTGTAAAACAAATCAAATTATGAAAAATGCCTTTAAGTATATCTTAGTTATAAAATTTAAATCAGTAAATTAATTAAATTCAAATAAGGCTAGAATGACTTCAAAATGGTTTAGACTATACATATGATTTAAGCAATTTTTTTATTAATGAGGTTATTAATAAAAATCCAAAATAAATTATTTATTAAACTTGCAGAATATTTTTAATAATTTTTCAAAATTTATCAAGTTTGAAAGTTCTATTTGCAATATTTAGAATTTGAATATTTTATATAGATTGAATAATCAATTTAATTAAGAATAAAATTCATTTTTGATAAAGAATACTTAGGTACTAAGTATAGAATATCTAGCAAATAATTTACCTATACAATACCCGCTAAAGTCTGAATGACTTTATACAAAAATAGAAATTTTAAGCTATTCAAACAAAAATAAAGTGATCTTAATCCATCCTAAAATATAAAAAATCAAACATTTCAAGCATGACGACAGAAATTCGCATTAATTATTTAAAAAATTTTGGAAAATGGGAAAAATAAATAAAAACATTTAAATAAATTATAATAGCGTTATGATCGAATATAGTTTATTAATGTCAATGTATTTTATATTATTAATATTTTAGTAAAGAAAGAATAAATAATTTATTATTAATTTAATTTAAATTATTGGATTTAACTTTTCTTTCCCTTGGATTTAAAGAAAGATAAAGATAAAAACCATAGATAATTATTTTTAAGACATTAATATAGTTATAAGTCTTAGTTCATTTTAGTTTCAATATTAACTTTTTTGCTCTGCAAAAGCCCAAGTTCCCTTCCTTATATCATAAAAATATAGCTCTGCTGAATTCTTAAAGAAGTAAATAAGATGCTCTAATAAAATTGGCTTGGAATAAATATATGAGCTTTCGTTCATTTTTTCTCCATGTTCTATTAATTATTTAAAATCATAAGCGAATGTCTTACAGAGGTTTCCTCCACTACACCATACAAAGCACATGTTCTCTTTTTTAGAATATGCAGCACTTGAAGAACTTTTATTTGCTAACTTCAAGTCTTATTCTATTCATTTTGATGCATATAATTAGGCAGTATGTATTTAATCGGTAGGTAATCTTTCATTTTAGAAACCTCCAAAAATGTAAAATTCATCTTGTATAAGACACAATCCAAATGTTCTTATTTTATATGGAAAATCTGGCAAAACTTAGCTAAACTTTTAAGTTTATAAATTGAAAGCTTCGTGTGATATGCATTTTGATCCTCCAATTAAATAAACTAATCTTTTTTCATCGAAAATACTTCTATGTAAGCTTCTTTCTTCTATTGTCTTATACTCATTTACTTAAAAATCTTATCGATTTTTTAAAGAGTTGTAAATCGTTATCCTAACAAATTGCTTCCTCCTGAGATTATTCATTAAAAATTACTTATTTGCTCTATATAAGTTTCCTCTTTCGATGTTTTTTGGATGTTTATTTATGTGTTAATTATATTCTTATCTCTTAATCTAAAAGTCTTAAACGTGTTAGAATTATAAATGATAGTAGAATATTACGAAATTGCATGGCAAAAATTAGGACTGATTTCATATTTAATAATCATAAGGGGAATTCATGCATATAGAAGGGATTTAGAATTACTAGAAGCTTGATTCTTACATAATTTTTTCAAGAATAATATCTTAATAATAGAATCCTGTTTATTAGGTATCTCCATTTAAATAATAATATAAAGCATCTTTATTCAATAATTATCACACTTAATCTAAAATAACTTAGAATTAATTCTGAAAATAATAAAATTTCATAAATGCAGCTATTTATTAGCATCTCAATTATATCATATTCTATATTATTTTGTCGTTGACTCTTTCAAGTGGCTTTAATTTAAAAAATGATTTATATTTTATACTTAGCTTTAAGGTCTTAGGTAACTACTCTTTTAGCAATTATTCATAAATTTTTATAAGTTGAAAATCTAGAAATTTTAGAAGAAGTAGAATAAAAATGCTTAAATACAAGGCAGAAAAAGTAAAAAATTCCTATTTCTATCTTCTGATCTTGATTTTAAATTAGTTAAGAATTTATAGATAATTCAATCATAATTTTAAATAAGCAAAATAAATAAAAGTGTTATTTAATTAAATATAAAGATTGTATTAAATCATTTTTTAAAGATATATTGCATAATTTTATTTTTTAATTTAAGTATATAAAAAAGGATTTTCTAAATAACAAACTAAGAGCTTATATAGATATAAAATATCTGATTATATTAATTTTCCAAATAATAATTTAGAATATATCAATTAAACTATTTATATAGTATAATAATAAGATTAGTTAATTATTATAGCACTTTTGTTTTAAGTTAAATTAGATATAAATTTATATAATAAATAAGATATACTAGACTTTAATAAAAATATATTAATATAAAAAATAAATAAATCATTATGCTCTACCTGTTAATATTAATAATAGTTGCTTATTAATCTATTTAAAAATAAATAAAATATATTATAAGTTAATAGAAGTATTAAAATAATAGATTAATAAGTATTTTTAAATTATTAATTAGAATAAATTCTACTAAAGTTATACAAAATAGCAACTAGCAACTTTAATGGTATTAAATATACAATTAATGATATAATAATTGAAATAATAAAGTATAATATTTAATTATTTTATACCATTAGTTATTTAATTAATAGAAAGAATATTTATAATTTTTTCAATATTTTTTATTGTATATCCATTATACTCTACAAATGTTTTTTCTATTTATCCAAACTTCTCCTTTTCACAAAATAATTTATTTTTCTAAGTTTTTTTTTGTCAATTTTAATTTTTGAGTATGTGTTATTAGTGTGGATCCATAAAGTTAAAATAATAAAAAGTATAAAGAATTTATATTTAAAAATAAAAGCTTATTTTATATTTTAAGAGCAATTAAGTTTAATTATTTAATTATAGCAAAATAAAAATATCTAAGTTTAATAATATTTATCACTTTTTAATCAAAGAGTCAAAATTCCCTAAACTAAATTTCATTTTTTTCGTTCTTATGTAGTTGTTTTGAATTACTTTTGCTTTCTTAAATAGCTGTCTTAGTAAATCTGCTTCATACATTTTTATTTTTGTATAAGAAATATCTAAATACTTCAAGTTTTTGCAAACTGGTTATTTTTAACTTTAATTATCATATAATTAAAAAGCTTTTGGAGTTATATCTGTATTTCAACTCAGATCCAATTTAACTAAATTTTTGCAGTTACTTACTATTTATATTACATCGATATCTTATAAGCTACTTTCATCAAGCTTTAGCTTTTTTAATTTTTCTATGTTTACTATTTCTTTTAATATTTGCTCATCTGAAATATACCCTCAAGAAAATTCAAAGCTCTCCAGCTCCCTGCAATTTTATTTTATAATCTATAAAGTTTTGCAGTCCACTTCTCTAATGCATCTAAAGGAGATTTTTTTTAATTATTTACACTAAGAAAAGATAAAGTTAAAGGTTTCCTTAGTAATTTGACTCATATATCCAAATGTTAATTATATATAATTTTCTCCATAAACTCCTATTTATTAAACGGATTAACTTTTAAGCTATCATAAGCATTGCAAGTTAAGATATTTCAACGAAGGACTGTTTTTTAATAGCACTATCAAGTTATCATCACTAAATTGCTTACATTTATAAATGCTTACACTCTCAAGCCTTTAATATTGTTTACTTAGAAATAAGTTAAGCATGGAAGGAGTGAAATTAGCAGCATCTTTTACTTTAATTTGTCTCAAGTCAAATTTCATAATTTTCTCTAATATCCTATCATTTAAAAGAGTAGCTTCTTTGAGTTTCATCTTATTCAATCTAGGACATAGATTTATGAATTATTCTATCTATCTATTTCTGTTAATATCAATTTCTTATAATTAATTCCCTTTTAGTACTAAATAATTTTTGATATGGTCTATATTTATCAAAAGACTTTAAATTTTTAACACTTTTAAACTTAAGTTTTAGCAATAATCATTAAGGAAAGATCCTGTTAATTAGACACCGTATTTATTATCTAATTCAATATACTCTAATTTTTGTAAATTCTACATAAAGCTTAAACTTAAGTCAGACAGCTCTACATTTTTAATTATTATCTTTTTCAAATTTCTGCACTGAGAAATATTAGATAGTTTATCCATTTCAAATCTACCTATTATTTATAGTTCTTATAGTGGAACTGCTTTTTATTTTGAACTAAGTTGGAAGAAATTTTTGTTTAGTAATTTCTAAATTTAATCACATAAATGATTAGACAAGTTCTTAGTGTTAATTTACAGAATCTAAACGTCTGAATAAAAGAGTTAACTAAGAGTTCATTTCATCTCATTAGATACAACAAGTGAATTTCCGTTATAGTCTTCTAATTTTAATTTAGGGATATGATATTTTAATTTATAAAGGAATTTATTAGCTTATTGTAACTTACACAAGTCTATCTTATTTAGGAATTAAAAAGCATACTAAAGAATATTTATATTTTATCAAAAGATGCTCTTTTAACTTTTAGGCTTCTTTTCTAGTTCATTCCTAATTTCTTATAAGTCTTCTTCTCGCTGTCTTTTTTATGGAAATGTTTTTTCTTCATGATTAGAGGGAGAATATGTAATATGAGGCACTTAACTAAAATAGGAAGGGATTTAAGTGGCCTCCGAGTAGTTTGAATTTTTATCTTAAATAGAATCTTGATTAATAATATTTTCTTAGCTGTCATTTTTAGCTTTTGAGCACTGATTTCTTATTTTTTTATGCAAGCCTTCTCTTTTATTAGTTATTTTTTCCATTTTAATGTAATTCTTTATCTAAAAATAATTTAAAATAAAGAATATAGCAAAGCATTCTGTTTTGATGGCTTTGAATTAAATTCTTAATTATAAAATAATTTTTAACTTTTATATCTAAAATTAACTTTAATTTCTATGAGTTCTTACAACAGCTAGGATAATAAATGCCTTAATAGCTTAATTAAATTTAGCTAGGTGTATTTAATAGCAATCATTAAATATAATAAATGCTAAGTAGTTTATTGATAATAAGTTTGATATTGTTAATAATAATCTAAATTTTATTTTCTTTGTTTCCTTAAAGGTATTTATTAGGATGCTAAATCAGTCATAAACTATTATATTAAGAGATTTAATTTATAATTGTTTAGTTTAGAGTTGTTTATATAAAGAAAGACTTTCTTTTTTTAACTAGTCTTAATGAAAAATATAAAGTATAGCAGGATTATTCTTATAAATAGTAAATTAAGATAATAGCAATAGTTAGAACTAGTTTAACTTTAAGTTTTAATAAATCTAAAATAATGCTTTAACTTTTAAAGTTCTTCCTTTTAGTTATATTTAATTTAAATGACAATAGCTTTATCTATCTTTTTACTTTCATCAAAATTTAGAATTATTAAGGATTTATATTATTTTAAACTAGGAAGTATATAAAGAAACATCAATTTTTTAAATTTAAGAATTTATTTTTGAATTTTGATTGAAAAGATGGAAATTTTTAAGAAAGAATCAGAAGAATTCAAACACAACACCTAGATATATATCAATTAGAAATCTATTTTTATCAAAGCATTATAGCTTTTTTAAAAGACCAAGCTAAATTTAATTATAAAGAACTTTTTTATAAACTTTTTGGAAATAATTAAGCTATTTTTATCTAAACTAATATTAATTAAAAATTAGAATATTGTAAAATGTCTAAATCATTTAATAAAGAAAATAACAGATTTGGCAAAGAATTCTAGATTACTTATATTTTTTATTATATCTATTACATAGTTAATAATTTACTTAGATTATATTTAAATATTTTAAGTTCAATCTCTTTTTAGAATTATATTATTTATAATAAATAAAAACTAAAAGTTATTTATTAAGCTTGTATATTTATTAAGAAGAAGAACTATTTATTAAAAAAGGATAGATAAATTTATTTATTATACTTAGTCTTCGAGAATATTGTTAACATAATCTTTAAACTCCTTATATTCACACCTTTCTGTTTCGATAGGAATCCTTTATCGCTCACCATTATATTCAATTTCTACAGTAAACTAATTTTTTTCTTGTTCCTCCCATAGTTAAAATACCAAACTTGATGCAAAGTTTGGATGCCTAAAATTTCATATTTTAATTTGCTCTAAAATAGCTATCATTATACTATCATGTCCAAAATATAGAGCAAGTTTGTATCAATCTTTATTAACTTAAGATGTATCCATATGAAATATTAAATCTTAAAAAAATCCTTTCGTGCACAGATTTAATAAGTGCTTAGAGTAAGAAAACTCATTAAAATAAAAAGAGCATACTAAATCTTCCATTTTTCTTAATTCCTCTGGAGAAATTATGTTTTGATTTCTTTCAAACTTAATACACGTTAAGGTATCATAAACTTCCATAGCTTTCTCCAAGTCTTTAATTTCCTCTCCTATCTTTAAGCCAATATTATTGAAGAAATTTTAATTCTAGTAAAGAATCTTTTTTATGTATTAAGATTTTGTTGCTTCTTCGCTTAAAACTTATATTTCTTTTATTGCCAAATAAGGTTTTAAGATGAAATCTTCATTTTTCTTATAAACGATTTAAGGAAAAATTAGAGAAGGAATTTTAAATTACTTGTCCTAATTCTCTAGGTTTTTTTCTTAAGCCTCATTTTAGTTATAAGGTAATTATTTTACTTTCAACTCATCTAAGGGATATTAATATAGCCCTCTAAGAAAAGCATCAGCACTCTCTTAAGTTCTTAAGTTATCAGAACTTCTTATCATTACTTCATTTTTATCAAATACTTGCTATAGATTTAGTTATTTTCCTTAATTTTAAAACTGTTTTCCTTTTTAAAGAAGCTAAAATCAACCTTTAGGGGTAAGTTAGGCTTCCTCACGAGGTCATTTAGTTCTATCGAAATCAAGTTGTTTCAATGGGACTCTTGCTCCGTGTCTGAAAAGAGCAACAATCTATCTTAATTTTTTCATAAATAATTGAAATAAAATATTAAATATCCAATCATTAGAACATTTATCTATAGATAAAGAAACTTAATTCAATTAAATAATTTCTCCTAAGGTTTTCTATATTAATTTTTTAATTTAAACTATTTGGAAATAAATATTATACACAATTAATTTATTAGAAATAAAACTTATAAGCATCAATTGCAAGTCGGCCTAAAATAAATAGATAGCTTTTTATTTTAACAATTACATAACTTTAATTTACTTTTTTGTTAATTATTTTTAATTATCTTTTAATTATTTTTTATTTATTTAATTAAGTTTTGTTTTTGTTATGTGTATTAATTAAATTGTTAAAAGATTAATAACCTAATAAAATAAAAATAATATTGATTATAGTGGCTTTACACATCAAAAGGTTAATCACTTTAAAGACTATGTATTCATTATCAATATATTAAATTTGACAGTTATCATTCCTTTTTTCATAATATTTATGAAAATTTCCAAATATTCTTCATCATATCGTATATTTTTCCAAACTAGTTTATCTTTTAATGTAATTTATTTCTATTTATCATTATCTATATCAAATTCATGCTCTTAAATTGCTTTTTTCTATAAAGATTGCAATAAAAAAATAAATTTTATTCTGAAGATTATTCTACTTTTGTTCTCTAACTTTTACTTAAATTATGAAAAATCTGCATCTTCTTATTAAATTTTCTATTTTTTATACTAACTTCATCTACTAAATTATCTTTAAATTTTTACTGTAAGTAGATTGCCAATTAAGAGTCACATAGAGAATAGTTAGAGTCTTTTTGTTAAATTTCATTTGAACTAATTATAAGAGATGTTTTCATATGGAAGTAGATCTATATTGCTTAAATTGAAATAATTTTTTTCAATCTCCAGGAATAGTTAAACAATCTCAAGCATCTTAGCCAGAAACTTACATAGAAGCTAGATGAGGAAAATTAACTGGATGTATCCAAAATAGAACAATCTCAATATTCAGAGTGATTGAAACCTTGTTCCAAACCCAACTGAAACAGAGAATAAACAAATCAGTAGTAATAATTAAAAAATTGGAAATCAAATGTAAAAAATTAGCATCTATCAGTGTCATAAGATATGGAACTTAAAGTAAAAACTTATAAAAAGAAACTTAAAAAGAATCAAAAAAGGATTCGCTGCGGAGCAAATAATATTAGTTTTGTAAATTTATAAATTTTAATATAAGTAACGGAATTAATGGATTTAATAATTTTTTATATCTTATCGAATTTTATCTTACCTATCTTACCTATCTTATCTAAATAAATCTTCTTTATTTATTTATTTAATTATTTATATTAAATTAAAAAAAATTTATCAAAAGTAATCAAAGATTAATAATTTTATTTAAAATGTAAAATTATCCGTTAAAAAATTAATTTTATTTAAGAAAAGTCTATAACCTAAGAAAAATGAAGTGCATAAAAAAGAAAAAATATGGTCACAGAAAAAAATCAGTAAAAAATAATTGTTGTAAACAAAAAGAACAGGAAAAATAAATCTAAAAAATATAAAAGAATTTATTTCTAAAACCGTAATTTTTCCAGTAAGAAGTAAAAAAGAATAAAATATATAGATATCGCCTTTTTCCGTCATATAACTATAAACTTGAAAAGAAAAATAGAAAAAAATTTAAAACATGGAGGTTAAAAAGAACACAAATTTTTACTTATTAACAGTAATCAATCAAAGTTATCATGAAATCGAATATGTACTTATGTTAAGTAATTAAAAAAGATATCATTAAAAAAAATCATTTACTTATGCCAGAATAAATAAATAAAGAGGATTATAGAGCGCGTAACACCTCGTTGGCGCGCAGCTCTTTCAATATTAATATTTAATATTAAGAAAAAAAAGTTTCCTCATGCTTCTTGTTAAAATTCTTCTAGTCTAATGAGTCACGTCAACTCATCTAAATGGGGAATCTACTTATTAAAAATTATTCTTAAATCTTGAATCAAATACCTCAGTCTTCTTGAATAAGATACAAATTAGAATTAGTCATTAAGTCATTAATTAGAATGCCCGACAGTCAAACTTTCATACTGCAAGAGATAACCCTTAGGGTAAGTTAGGCTTGTCTCAACATAGCTTATCAACCCTTCCCCTTGGGGCATCTAGTGCGAGATTATTCGCAATGCATTATATACTGCACCAGATTACCTACTAGTTCTCCTGACAGCAGTCGACATTCATTTTATATTATATATAATAATATAAAATATCTCAAATGATCGCAAAGTGTTTACTTATGAAAACACAAATAAGTATCAATGAAAAAAATTATTAACTTATGTAAATAAACTAAATTGTGTTATATCTACAAAATATATATACTAAGTAAAAGAATAAAAAATGGGTTACTATGAATACAAAGTAGAAATTTTTGAAAAGTATCTATCAAAAGTAAAAATGAACAAAATAAATACTTGAGAAAAGTACGTAATAAATCTTTTTATGAAAAAAATTTAATTAATTATATAAGTACTATAAAATAAACTATCAGGAGCAAAAAGTATTTATTTATGCTAATATAAATTATATATATCGAACACAAACTATTTACTTATGAAATTATTTTTATTTATTTTTATTTATTTTTATATATTTTTATATATTTTTATATATTTTTATTGTCATTTTTTTTAAGAAAAGATAAGAGCTTTTATTTTTTATTTTGTTAATTTTTGTCAATTATATTTTATTTTATGTAATATTTTAAATAGGGTGGAAAGCTTTTCCTTCGGTTGCTGCTTGGCAACTAAAAAAAAATTAGCGCGGACGGAGGATAAATAGGAAGAAGAGAAATTAATAACAAGATAAGGAAGATGTAGCAAGTTGGAGAACTCTGAATGCCAGGAGGAAACTTTCTTCATCATAGGTCGGGAAAGATGTACCCGTAATCACATATTGCATCCTATACTTTAGAAAAAATTACAGGGACGTACTGCAGGAAGAGAAAACAAGGAAAGAGAGAAAAGAGAGACCTATAAATAATATTTTTCGGCATTAAATAAAATTAATTTAAAGAGCTGCACACCAATGAGAGTGCTACGCACTTTATAATCCAATTTATTTATATATTTCAACTTTTATATATTTTTTAAACATTTTATATTTATTTTTAAAAAAAAATTTTAATTAAGATTTTATCGAGTAGTAATAATCTTTAATAAGTTTTTTTTGCAGTGTTATAAATAAATTTCTTAAAAACGTTTTTTTTTAATTTTTGGATTTTATTACATAATAATTACTTATTATATAGTTGTTCGAAGGTGAACAACAAGGTCGTCTTCATCAGAGGTTGGGGAAGTTAAGTACCCATAATCGACTTTATGTCTTCCTCTGCTTTGGTTTGGCCTCGAGACATAAGATTCTTAGACCTTCGGCACTGGCTTAGTTTAGATTTAATTCTGGAACGAAAAAGAAATAATATTGCGAGCTTCATCAGAGGTGGGGAATTTAAGTACCCATAATTGACACATGTCGTCCTCTGTTTTGGTGATGCAATGAGACATAATCCTGCCATGTCCTTAGACCTCCAGCAAGTAGAAAAGATTACGAGTATTCTTAAATTATATCAGTATTGAACAAGATTTATCAGTATCTGATAATTTTATCAGTAACAAAAATTCTTGTCAGTATGAAACATTTTTTTTTAAAGAGCTGCTCACCAATGAGAGTGCTACGCACTCTAGAATTAAATTGATTTATTTTCTAAACTTTTTTTGGAATAATTATGTATAATTTAAGCTATATTATACAGACATATTATTTTGCTTTTTACGTATAAGTGAATTTATATGTTAGACTTTAAAAACATTTTAGAAAAAATTATTTTCTTGAAAATTTTTACATTTTTTAATAATTTGATTTCTTGTAATTGACAAAATTTTTTTTATTTTTTATTTTTTTTAATCAAAATTAATTACTAATTTTGATAAATTCTTATTTTTAAATAATATTTATTTTTTATCAATTTTAATTTCACTGTAATATATGGTATTTATTGCGAAACTTTTCTTAAGTCTATTATAAGTAATGGATTTAACTATCTGTTAAAGTTGCAAAGAAGAATTCGACTAAAATCAAAGATTACCAAAAATATTAAGTTGTGGCTGTATTCATTGTTTAAAATGTATTCAAAATTTTTTTTAAATAAGTGATACAATTAAATGCAAGATTCATAAAATATTAGTTAGTATAGAGGAACAAAATCTGAAAAATTTCGACATCAAAAAATATTTTTTGTCTTAGCTAAATAAATTTGAGCATGAAGCAAATTTAAATTAGTTGTTTTAAGACTTATCGAGTTAGGCAAAATAATAAAAGTAAAAAATGCTAAGTATCTTTAAAACGTTCCTAGATTTCTAAAAGCTTTTCAGTATGATAGTCAAATAAGTTGCATAGACTTTATACCAGAAAGATTTTAATATCTTTTAGACGAGCATTGTTCAAATCGAGTAAGTCTAAAGATAGATAAATATAATCTGAAAAAGATATTAGTAAATAAAGGCAAGCAAAGGAACAACTATTCAATAGTGCAGCAACAGCTTAAAAATTTTGAATAAGTTAGTAGAAGAGTATGAAGGATTATAAAGCAAGATCAATAGTGTCAGAGATTTAACTTAATAAGAAACTAATTAGAATTTTAAGAAAATATAAGAAGTTTCTTTCTAAGTCTTGTAGGAAGTAATGAATATGAATTAAGAATAAAGGCCAAATTTTTAGGACTTCTCATTAGTTACAAGCAAATATATTGAGCAATAAAATTCTGCTTAGCAAAAGTAAGCAAAAAAATAGCCTTAAGAAGAAGTCAAAGATCAAGTATAAAGATAAGACGTTTAGAAGAGTATCTAATAGCAAATACCTTAATAAATATAGCCAGTCAAAATAGCAAAGTAGCCTATCTAAGAACTCAAAATCGAAAGCATTCAGAACCTTTAAAATATCCTTAACGAATTCAAAAACAATTAAATCGACATGAACACCATTTTGAACAATCCTTTGAACAAAATCAGCATTTGCCAAAAATCAATGATTCTTTATGATTTAATTCAAATAAAATCTGAGAAAAACCATCAAAATCTTTTATAGATTCTGAATTTAGCAAAGAATCAACCAAAAATAAAAGTAGCAGCAGCAAATGCCTTAACAATGCTTAATTACTTAAACCTCTAATTCAGTCAACTTAACTTTCAAAACATCGACTTTACCAACTCGGACATATCTGACACCACATTCACCTCCTGTAACTTCTCAAACTCTAATTTAACTACCGCCAACCTGCGTAACACTAAATTCATCAACTGTGACCTCTCCAACGCTAACCTCTCATCCATAACTTCTGAGCACCCACACATATTCACTGGACACACAAGCTCAGTCACTTCAGTTGCCATCTCACCAAACTCTAACTTAATAGTATCTGGCTCTGATGACAAAACTCTAAGACTCTACAACATAGCCACAGGTACCTGTAAGACCATGAGTGGTCACACTAGTTAGGTATGATCTGTGGCTATATCCAGTGATTCAGAGTTCATCGTATCGGGAAGTTAAGATTAGACGGTGAGACTATGGGACGTCAAGACAGGTACCTGTAAGACCATGAGTGGTCACACTAGTTTTGTATATGCTGTGGCTATATCCAGTGATTCAGAGTTCATCTTATCGGGAAGTTATGATAAGACGGTGAGACTATGGGACGTCAAGACAGGTACCTGTAAGACCATGAGTGGTCACACTAGTTCTGTATGATCTGTGGCTATATCCAGTGATTCAGAGTTCATCGTATCGGGAAGTGAGATAGGACGGTGAGACTATGGGACGTCAAGACAGGTACCTGTAAGACCATGAGTGGTCACACTAGTTCTATATTATCTGTGGCTATATCCAGTGATTCAGAGTTCATCATATCTGGATCGTGAGACTAAACTATTCGTTTATGGAACTCTCGAACTCTGTCTTGTACAATAGTCTTATCGGGACACTCATCTTATGTCACTTCGGTAATATTCTCGAGCAACAACAAGTATATCTTATCTGGATCATATGACAAGACAATAAGAATATGAAATATCAATAATGGATAATGTATCTGTGTACTATTGGGTCATACGGACACAGTGGGTAGTTTATCATTATCTAGGGACAACTAATGGTTGGTATCGAGTAACGGAGACAAGTTAGCATATTGATATGGTTCACCTTAATCAAAAGACTACAACATTCGAAGATGGAACTTAGGAAGGATATTGAATGGAGAATAGGCTAATAACTAATAATAGGTAAGTTCAATTCTAGCAGCTATTAATTATTTAGACTGACTGGAATAAAGTATATTCTGACTATGGTTTAAGTTTTAAGAATTGCGTAATGTCTAATACTACAATGAGTGTGGAGGACAGATAGAGATTTATCAAGTGATCTATTCGATTTTAAACTATTTAAACTATTTAATTTTTACATTTAAAAAATTAAATTTTTTAAGTCTTTATTCCAATTAAGTATGGTCTTCTTTTTAATATTATTTTAAGTAAAAAAAGACTTAGAAAAATTTCAGAAATTTTCCTAAGTCTTTTTTTGAACTTTTTTTTTTTCAATAAAAGTTTTAATTTAAGTTAAAATAAAATGTTAGAGTATTTACGAAATTTCTTTAGTACTAGAAAAAATTTTTGAGGTATGTACTAAAGATAAAATTTTTAAATTTTTCTAGTGTTAGAAAAAATTTTTTGAGTTCGTACTAGAGCAAATATAGTTTAATTTTCAAGTGTTAAGAAAATTTTTCGAGCTATTTACTAAAGTTAAAAAGTTTTAAATTTTAAAGTGTTACGAAATTTTTTTGAAGTACATACTAGACTAAAAAATTTAAATTTTTCTAGTGTCAAAAAATTTGTGAAGTATGTACTTAGCTAAAAAAATTGCAAATTTTAAAGTGTCAGGAAAATTTTTTGAGGTATATACTCAGCTAAATAATTTCGATTTTTAGTGTTGGAAAAATTTTCGAGTTATGCACTAGAGCAAAAAAATTTTTAATTTTATATTATAGTCTTAGAATTTTTTTGAGTTATGTGATAGCGCAAAGTTTTTTTTAATTTGTTATAAAATTTAATTACGTTTGTTATAACTTTTAAGTTGCACAATGTAATTTTCCGATAGGAAAAAAGTAGAATACTACATTTGAATGTGAAGCAGATTAAATTAGCATGAGTTAGAAGCCCTGAAATCGTGAAAAACGCGAAAGCCTTTTTTTGCTCAGCGTTTTACACTATAGGGCTGAGTTGGGACGGAACAAGCTGGGGGATTTCGGGATTAGTAGAAGGTCAGAAAGGAATAATTTTTTTTGAGAAAAAATTTTAAAGTATAAAAGGGTTTTGAAAAAATTGGAATAAAAAAATTTGTGATTATTTTTTTTTATTTTGGTTTTATTTTTTTTTGATATTGGTTTTGAATTTTTTTGATATTTGATTTGAATTTTTTTGATATTGGATTTGAAAAATTTTGATTTTGTTTTTGAAAATTTTGATATTGGTTTTGAAAATTTGCGATATTGGATTTGAAAACTTTTGATTTTGTATTTTGGTTTTGCAAGTTTTTTTTTTTTTGATTTGAAAATTTTCGATTTTGGTTCGAGATAAAAATTTTAAGAATTGGGTTTTGGTATTTTTTTTGATTTTTAGAGCTAAATGAAAGGCTAATAAGAGTATTTAAAGCATTAAATCGTGAAAAATTTAATTTTGTTTTTTTGCTCAGCTTTTTACACTGCAAGACTTTTTTCGGACGGAACTAACTGGGGGAAATCGTGATAGATAAAGGTCAGAAAGGAACAAATTTTCAAAAAAAGTTTCAAAATATAAAAGGGTTTTGAAAAAAAAATGGGATTAAAAAAGATGAAGGATATAATTTTTGATTTTGGCTTCGAAATGTTTTGATTTTGGGTTGTGCTAATTTTTTTTGAATTGGGTTGTGATAATTTTTTTGGTTTTTGGGTTATGAAATATTTTGATTTTTAGAGTTAATAAAAGAAGAAAAAAAATCTTGACATACAAAAAAAAAAAAATAATCTACTAACAAGAAATATTTTAAAAAATAATGATTAAATAAATAAAATAAAAATATGCTAAGAAAAGTAAGAAATGATAGTTAAAAAGATGGTGGGAGCAGAGATTGACCTTCTGAATCATACTTTCTGGTTTTATGGCTAGGAACAAGTTCCTTTCCTGAAGTGAGAAAGTCCCTGGTCGAAGTCAACCTTTGCAAGGGAACGACTTCCTCTTGATTATCCACTCCTGGTAGGGGATTGAAGCCTGGCAGCCCATAGCGATGGAGCTCACTTTGCAGCTGCTTTTCGAATGCAACAGGATATCATGATATCCAATGAAGGCAGTGTTGGGATCGTAAACTGCAAGAAGTTGCAGTCCGAAATTCATTAAGCTTAAAAATAGATTAAAAGAAAAGTAAAAAATATAATTTTTTGGAAAATGAAGAAAAGCAACACAAGAAGTTAAAAAAACGTATTTATTAAAAATATGAAAGTTAATAAAAAAAAACAAGTATAAAAAATTAGATTGAATTCCTAGTGAAATAAAGAAAAATAAAATAAAAAAAAGTGAAGTGTTGCAAAATCAAGATGATTAAGATATTGCATAAGTAAAGATGCAAAGTAAGAAAAGAAGAAAGAATTTACGCTTTAAGGAATATGCTTTGAAATAAAAGAAGTTATGAATATTTAAAAAAGTAAAGAAGAAAAGTAAGAAAAAAAGATAGAATTTCAGTTTTAAGGAGTATGCTTTGCGAAGTAATAAGTATTTAGAAAAGGTGAAGAAGTAAAGTAAGAAAAGAAGATAGAATTTCAGTTTTATTCAGTCTGTTTTGAGAAGTAATAAGTATTTAGAAAAGTGAAGAAGTAAAGTAAGAAAAGAAGATAGAATTTCAGTTTTAAGGAGTATGCTTTGAGAAGTAATAAGTATTTAGAAAAGTGAAGAAGTAAAGTAAGAAAAGAAGAATGAATTTTCAGTTTTAAGGAGTATGCTTTGAGAAGTAATAAGTATTTAGAAAAGGTGAAGAAGTAAAGTAAGAAAATAAGATAGAATTTCAGTTTTATTCAGTCTGTTTTGAGAAGTAATAAGTATTTAGAAAAGTGAAGAAGTAAAGTAAGAAAAGAAGTTAGAATTTCAGTTATAAGGAGTATGCTTTGCGAAGTAATAAGTATTTAGAAAAGGTGAAGAAGTAAAGTAAGAAAAGAAGATATAATTTTTAATTTTAAGGAGTATGCTTTTAGAAGTAATAAGTATTTAGAAAAGTGAAGAAGTAAAGTAAGAAAAGAAGATTGAATTTTCAGTTTTAAGGAGTATGCTTTGAGAAGTAATAAGTATTTAGAAAATATGAAGAAGTAAAGTAAGAAAAGAAGATATAATTTTTAATTTTAAGGAGTATGCTTTTAGAAGTAATAAGTATTTAGAAAAGGTGAAGAAGTAAAGTAAGAAAATAAGATAGAATTTCAGTTTTAAGGAGTATGCTTTGCGAAGTAATAAGTATTTAGAAAAGTGAAGAAGTAAAGTAAGAAAATAAGATAGAATTTCAGTTTTTTTCAGTCTGTTTTGAGAAGTAATAAGTATTTAGAAAAGGTGAAGAAGTAAAGTAAGAAAAGAAGATATAATTTTTAATTTTAAGGAGTATGCTTTGCGAAGTAATAAGTATTTAGAAAAGTGAAGAAGTAAAGTAAGAAAATAAGATAGAATTTCAGTTTTATTCAGTCTGTTTTGAGAAGTAATAAGTATTTAGAAAAGTGAAGAAGTAAAGTAAGAAAAGAAGTTAGAATTTCAGTTATAAGGAGTATGCTTTGCGAAGTAATAAGTATTTAGAAAAGGTGAAGAAGTAAAGTAAGAAAAGAAGATAGAATTTCAGTTTTTTTCAGTCTGTTTTGAGAAGTAATAAGTATTTAGAAAAGGTGAAGAAGTAAAGTAAGAAAAGAAGATATAATTTTTAATTTTAAGGAGTATGCTTTTAGAAGTAATAAGTATTTAGAAAAGTGAAGAAGTAAAGTAAGAAAAGAAGATTGAATTTTCAGTTTTAAGGAGTATGCTTTGAGAAGTAATAAGTATTTAGAAAAGTGAAGAAGTAAAGTAAGAAAAGAAGATAGAATTTCAGTTTTATTCAGTCTGCTTTGAGAAGTAATAAGTATTTAGAAAAGTGAAGAAGTAAAGCAAGAAATGTAGATAGAATTTCAGTTTTAAGGAGTATGCTTTGCGAAGTAATAAGTATTTAGAAAAGTGAAGAAGTAAAGTAAGAAAAGAAGATTGAATTTTTAATTTTAAGGAGTATGCTTTGCGAAGTAATAAGTATTTAGAAAAGGTGAAGAAGTAAAGTAAGAAAAGAATATAGAATTTCAGTTTTAAGGAGTATGCTTTGAGAAGTAATAAGTATTTAGAAAAGGTGAAGAAGTAAAGTAAGAAAATAAGATAGAATTTCAGTTTTATTCAGTCTGTTTTGAGAAGTAATAAGTATTTAGAAAAGTGAAGAAGTAAAGTAAGAAAAGAAGATTGAATTTTTAATTTTAAGGAGAATGCTTTGAGAAGTAATAAGTATTTAGAAAAGGTGAAGAAGTAAAGTAAGAAAAGAAGATAGAATTTCAGTTTTAAGGAGTATGCTTTGCGAAGTAATAAGTATTTAGAAAAGGTGAAGAAGTAAAGTAAGAAAAGAAGATAGAATTTAAGTTTTATTCAGTCTGCTTTGAGAAGTAATAAGTATTTAGAAAAGTGAAGAAGTAAAGTAAGAAAAGAAGTTAGAATTTCAGTTTTAAGGAGTATGCTTTGCGAAGTAATAAGTATTTAGAAAAGGTGAAGAATTAAAGTAAGAAAAGAAGATAGAATTCCAGTTTTAAGGAGTATGCTTTGAGAAGTAATAAGTATTTAGAAAAGTGAAGAAGTAAAGTAAGAAAAGAAGATATAATTTTTAATTTTAAGGAGTATGCTTTGAGAAGTAATAAGTATTTAGAAAAGTGAAGAAGTAAAGTAAGAAAATAAGATTGAATTTTTAATTTTAAGGAGTATGCTTTGCGAAGTAATAAGTATTTAGAAAAGGTGAAGAAGTAAAGTAAGAAAATAAGATAGAATTTCAGTTTTAAGGAGTATGCTTTGCGAAGTAATAAGTATTTAGAAAAGGTGAAGAAGTAAAGTAAGAAAATAAGATAGAATTTCAGTTTTAAGGAGTATGCTTTGTTAAGTAATAAGTATTTAGAAAAGTGAAGAAGTAAAGTAAGAAAAGAAGTTAGAATTTCAGTTTTAAGGAGTATGCTTTGAGAAGTAATAAGTATTTAGAAAAGTGAAGAAGTAAAGTAAGAAAAGAAGATAGAATTTCAGTTTTAAGGAGTATGCTTTGTTAAGTAATAAGTATTTAGAAAAGTGAAGAAGTAAAGTAAGAAAAGAAGATATAATTTTCAGTTTTAAGGAGTATGCTTTGAGAAGTAATAAGTATTTAGAAAAGTGAAGAAGTAAAGTAAGAAAAGAAGATAGAATTTCAGTTTTAAGGAGTATGCTTTGCGAAGTAATAAGTATTTAGAAAAGGTGAAGAAGGAAAGTAAGAAAAGAAGATATAATTTTTAATTTTAAGGAGTATGCTTTGCGAAGTAATAAGTATTTAGAAAAGTGAAGAAGTAAAGTAAGAAAATAAGATAGAATTTCAGTTTTAAGGAGTATGCTTTGCGAAGTAATAAGTATTTAGAAAAGGTGAAGAAGTAAAGTAAGAAAAGAAGATATAATTTCAGTTTTAAGGAGTATGCTTTGAGAAGTAATAAGTATTTAGAAAAGTGAAGAAGTAAAGTAAGAAAAGAAGATAGAATTTCAGTTTTATTCAGTCTGCTTTGCGAAGTAATAAGTATTTAGAAAAGGTGAAGAAGTAAAGTAAGAAAAGAAGTTAGAATTTCAGTTATAAGGAGTATGCTTTGAGAAGTAATAAGTATTTAGAAAAGTGAAGAAGTAAAGTAAGAAAAGAAGTTAGAATTTCAGTTTTAAGGAGTATGCTTTGCGAAGTAATAAGTATTTAGAAAAGTGAAGAAGTAAAGTAAGAAAAGAAGATATAATTTTCAGTTTTAAGGAGTATGCTTTGCGAAGTAATAAGTATTTAGAAAAGTGAAGAAGTAAAGTAAGAAAATAAGATAGAATTTCAGTTTTATTCAGTCTGCTTTGAGAAGTAATAAGTATTTAGAAAAGGTGAAGAAGTAAAGTAAGAAAATAAGATAGAATTTCAGTTTTAAGGAGTATGCTTTGAGAAGTAATAAGTATTTAGAAAAGTGAAGAAGTAAAGTAAGAAAATAAGATAGAATTTCAGTTTTATTCAGTCTGCTTTGTTAAGTAATAAGTATTTAGAAAAGGTGAAGAAGTAAAGTAAGAAAATAAGATAGAATTTCAGTTTTATTCAGTCTGTTTTGAGAAGTAATAAGTATTTAGAAAAGTGAAGAAGTAAAGTAAGAAAATAAGATAGAATTTCAGTTTTAAGGAGTATGTTTTGAGAAGAAATAAGTATTTAGAAAAGGTGAAGAAGTAAAGTAAGAAAAGAAGATAGAATTTCAGTTTTATTCAGTCTGCTTTGAGAAGTAATAAGTATTTAGAAAAGGTGAAGAAGTAAAGTAAGAAAAGAAGATAGAATTTCAGTTTTATTCAGTCTGCTTTGAGAAGTAATAAGTATTTAGAAAAGTGAAGAAGTAAAGTAAGAAAAGAAGATATAATTTTTAATTTTAAGGAGTATGCTTTGCGAAGTAATAAGTATTTAGAAAAGGTGAAGAAGTAAAGTAAGAAAATAAGATAGAATTTCAGTTTTAAGGAGTATGCTTTGCGAAGTAATAAGTATTTAGAAAAGTGAAGAAGTAAAGTAAGAAATTAAGATAAAATTTCAGTTTTAAGGAATATGCTTTATGAAGTAATAAGTATTTAGAAAAGTGAAGAAGTAAAGTAAGAAAAGAAGATAGAATTTAAGTTTTATTCAGTCTGCTTTGAGAAGTAATAAGTATTTAGAAAAGTGAAGAAGTAAAGCAAGAAATGTAGATAGAATTTCAGTTTTAAGGAGTATGCTTTGCGAAGTAATAAGTATTTAGAAAAGTGAAGAAGTAAAGTAAGAAAAGAAGATTGAATTTTTAATTTTAAGGAGTATGCTTTGCGAAGTAATAAGTATTTAGAAAAGTGAAGAAGTAAAGTAAGAAAAGAAGATTGAATTTTCAGTTTTAAGGAGTATGCTTTGAGAAGTAATAAGTATTTAGAAAAGTGAAGAAGTAAAGTAAGAAAATAAGATAGAATTTCAGTTTTATTCAGTCTGCTTTGTTAAGTAATAAGTATTTAGAAAAGTGAAGAAGTAAAGTAAGAAAAGAAGTTAGAATTTCAGTTATAAGGAGTATGCTTTCCGAAGTAATAAGTATTTAGAAAAGGTGAAGAAGTAAAGTAAGAAAAGAAGATATAATTTTTAATTTTAAGGAGTATGCTTTGAGAAGTAATAAGTATTTAGAAAAGGTGAAGAAGTAAAGTAAGAAAAGAAGATATAATTTTTAATTTTAAGGAGTATGCTTTGAGAAGTAATAAGTATTTAGAAAAGTGAAGAAGTAAAGTAAGAAAAGAAGATAGAATTTCAGTTTTATTCAGTCTGCTTTGAGAAGTAATAAGTATTTAGAAAAGTGAAGAAGTAAAGTAAGAAAAGAAGATATAATTTTTAATTTTAAGGAGTATGCTTTGCGAAGTAATAAGTATTTAGAAAAGGTGAAGAAGTAAAGTAAGAAAATAAGATAGAATTTCAGTTTTAAGGAGTATGCTTTGCGAAGTAATAAGTATTTAGAAAAGTGAAGAAGTAAAGTAAGAAATTAAGATAAAATTTCAGTTTTAAGGAATATGCTTTATGAAGTAATAAGTATTTAGAAAAGTGAAGAAGTAAAGTAAGAAAAGAAGATAGAATTTCAGTTTTAAAGAGTATGCTTTGCGAAGTAATAAGTATTTAGAAAAGGTGAAGAAGTAAAGTAAGAAAAGAAGATAGAATTTCAGTTTTAAGGAGTATGCTTTGCGAAGTAATAAGTATTTAGAAAAGTGAAGAAGTAAAGTAAGAAATTAAGATAAAATTTCAGTTTTAAGGAATATGCTTTATGAAGTAATAAGTATTTAGAAAAGTGAAGAAGTAAAGTAAGAAAAGAAGATATAATTTTTAATTTTAAGGAGTATGCTTTGCGAAGTAATAAGTATTTAGAAAAGGTGAAGAAGTAAAGTAAGAAAATAAGATAGAATTTCAGTTTTAAGGAGTATGCTTTGCGAAGTAATAAGTATTTAGAAAAGTGAAGAAGTAAAGTAAGAAAAGAAGATAGAATTTCAGTTTTAAGGAGTATGCTTTGCGAAGTAATAAGTATTTAGAAAAGGTGAAGAAGTAAAGTAAGAAAATAAGATAGAATTTCAGTTTTAAGGAGTATGCTTTGCGAAGTAATAAGTATTTAGAAAAGTGAAGAAGTAAAGTAAGAAAAGAAGATAGAATTTCAGTTTTAAAGAGTATGCTTTGCGAAGTAATAAGTATTTAGAAAAGGTGAAGAAGTAAAGTAAGAAAAGAAGATAGAATTTCAGTTTTAAGGAGTATGCTTTGCGAAGTAATAAGTATTTAGAAAAGTGAAGAAGTAAAGTAAGAAATTAAGATAGAATTTCAGTTTTAAGGAGTATGCTTTGCGAAGTAATAAGTATTTAGAAAAGTGAAGAAGTAAAGTAAGAAATTAAGATAAAATTTCAGTTTTAAGGAATATGCTTTATGAAGTAATAAGTATTTAGAAAAGTGAAGAAGTAAAGTAAGAAAAGAAGATAGAATTTCAGTTTTAAAGAGTATGCTTTGCGAAGTAATAAGTATTTAGAAAAGTGAAGAAGTAAAGTAAGAAAAGAAGATATAATTTTTAATTTTAAGGAGTATGCTTTGCGAAGTAATAAGTATTTAGAAAAGTGAAGAAGTAAAGTAAGAAAATAAGATTGAATTTTTAATTTTAAGGAGTATGCTTTGCGAAGTAATAAGTATTTAGAAAAGGTGAAGAAGTAAAGTAAGAAAATAAGATAGAATTTCAGTTTTAAGGAGTATGCTTTGCGAAGTAATAAGTATTTAGAAAAGGTGAAGAAGTAAAGTAAGAAAATAAGATAGAATTTCAGTTTTAAGGAGTATGCTTTGTTAAGTAATAAGTATTTAGAAAAGTGAAGAAGTAAAGTAAGAAAAGAAGTTAGAATTTCAGTTTTAAGGAGTATGCTTTGAGAAGTAATAAGTATTTAGAAAAGTGAAGAAGTAAAGTAAGAAAAGAAGATAGAATTTCAGTTTTAAGGAGTATGCTTTGTTAAGTAATAAGTATTTAGAAAAGTGAAGAAGTAAAGTAAGAAAAGAAGATATAATTTTCAGTTTTAAGGAGTATGCTTTGAGAAGTAATAAGTATTTAGAAAAGTGAAGAAGTAAAGTAAGAAAAGAAGATAGAATTTCAGTTTTAAGGAGTATGCTTTGCGAAGTAATAAGTATTTAGAAAAGGTGAAGAAGGAAAGTAAGAAAAGAAGATAGAATTTCAGTTTTAAGGAGTATGCTTTGCGAAGTAATAAGTATTTAGAAAAGTGAAGAAGTAAAGTAAGAAAAGAAGATTGAATTTCAGTTTTAAGGAGTATGCTTTGCGAAGTAATAAGTATTTAGAAAAGTGAAGAAGTAAAGTAAGAAAAGAAGATAGAATTTCAGTTTTAAGGAGTATGCTTTGTTAAGTAATAAGTATTTAGAAAAGTGAAGAAGTAAAGTAAGAAAAGAAGATAGAATTTCAGTTTTATTCAGTCTGCTTTGAGAAGTAATAAGTATTTAGAAAAGTGAAGAAGTAAAGTAAGAAAAGAAGATAGAATTTCAGTTATAAGGAGTATGCTTTGAGAAGTAATAAGTATTTAGAAAAGTGAAGAAGTAAAGTAAGAAAAGAAGTTAGAATTTCAGTTTTAAGGAGTATGCTTTGCGAAGTAATAAGTATTTAGAAAAGTGAAGAAGTAAAGTAAGAAAAGAAGATATAATTTTCAGTTTTAAGGAGTATGCTTTGCGAAGTAATAAGTATTTAGAAAAGTGAAGAAGTAAAGTAAGAAAAGAAGTTAGAATTTCAGTTATAAGGAGTATGCTTTCCGAAGTAATAAGTATTTAGAAAAGGTGAAGAAGTAAAGTAAGAAAATAAGATAGAATTTCAGTTTTAAGGAGTATGCTTTGAGAAGTAATAAGTATTTAGAAAAGTGAAGAAGTAAAGTAAGAAAATAAGATAGAATTTCAGTTTTATTCAGTCTGCTTTGTTAAGTAATAAGTATTTAGAAAAGTGAAGAAGTAAAGTAAGAAAAGAAGTTAGAATTTCAGTTATAAGGAGTATGCTTTGCGAAGTAATAAGTATTTAGAAAAGGTGAAGAAGTAAAGTAAGAAAAGAAGATATAATTTTTAATTTTAAGGAGTCTGTTTTGAGAAGAAATAAGTATTTAGAAAAGGTGAAGAAGTAAAGTAAGAAAAGAAGATAGAATTTCAGTTTTATTCAGTCTGCTTTGAGAAGTAATAAGTATTTAGAAAAGTGAAGAAGTAAAGTAAGAAAAGAAGATAGAATTTCAGTTTTATTCAGTCTGCTTTGAGAAGTAATAAGTATTTAGAAAAGTGAAGAAGTAAAGTAAGAAAAGAAGATATAATTTTTAATTTTAAGGAGTATGCTTTGCGAAGTAATAAGTATTTAGAAAAGGTGAAGAAGTAAAGTAAGAAAATAAGATAGAATTTCAGTTTTAAGGAGTATGCTTTGCGAAGTAATAAGTATTTAGAAAAGTGAAGAAGTAAAGTAAGAAATTAAGATAAAATTTCAGTTTTAAGGAATATGCTTTATGAAGTAATAAGTATTTAGAAAAGTGAAGAAGTAAAGTAAGAAAAGAAGATAGAATTTAAGTTTTATTCAGTCTGCTTTGAGAAGTAATGCTTTGAGAAGTAATAAGTATTTAGAAAAGTGAAGAAGTAAAGTAAGAAATGAAGATAGAATTTCAGTTTTAAGGAGTATGCTTTGCGAAGTAATAAGTATTTAGAAAAGTGAAGAAGTAAAGTAAGAAAAGAAGATAGAATTTTTAATTTTAAGGAGTATGCTTTGCGAAGTAATAAGTATTTAGAAAAGTGAAGAAGTAAAGTAAGAAAAGAAGATAGAATTTCAGTTTTAAGGAGTATGCTTTGCGAAGTAATAAGTATTTAGAAAAGTGAAGAAGTAAAGTAAGAAAAGAAGATAGAATTTCAGTTTTAAGGAGTATGCTTTCCGAAGTAATAAGTATTTAGAAAAGTGAAGAAGTAAAGTAAGAAAAGAAGATAGAATTTCAGTTTTAAGGAGTATGCTTTGAGATGCGAAGTAATAAGTATTTAGAAAAGGTGAAGAAGTAAAGTAAGAAAAGAAGATATAATTTTTAATTTTAAGGAGTATGCTTTGAGAAGTAATAAGTATTTAGAAAAGGTGAAGAAGTAAAGTAAGAAAAGAAGATATAATTTTTAATTTTAAGGAGTATGCTTTGAGAAGTAATAAGTATTTAGAAAAGTGAAGAAGTAAAGTAAGAAAAGAAGATAGAATTTCAGTTTTATTCAGTCTGCTTTGAGAAGTAATAAGTATTTAGAAAAGTGAAGAAGTAAAGTAAGAAAAGAAGATATAATTTTTAATTTTAAGGAGTATGCTTTGCGAAGTAATAAGTATTTAGAAAAGGTGAAGAAGTAAAGTAAGAAAATAAGATAGAATTTCAGTTTTAAGGAGTATGCTTTGCGAAGTAATAAGTATTTAGAAAAGTGAAGAAGTAAAGTAAGAAATTAAGATAAAATTTCAGTTTTAAGGAATATGCTTTATGAAGTAATAAGTATTTAGAAAAGTGAAGAAGTAAAGTAAGAAAAGAAGATAGAATTTCAGTTTTAAAGAGTATGCTTTGCGAAGTAATAAGTATTTAGAAAAGGTGAAGAAGTAAAGTAAGAAAAGAAGATATAATTTTTAATTTTAAGGAGTATGCTTTGCGAAGTAATAAGTATTTAGAAAAGTGAAGAAGTAAAGTAAGAAAAGAAGATAGAATTTCAGTTTTAAGGAGTATGCTTTGCGAAGTAATAAGTATTTAGAAAAGTGAAGAAGTAAAGTAAGAAATTAAGATAGAATTTCAGTTTTAAGGAGTATGCTTTGCGAAGTAATAAGTATTTAGAAAAGTGAAGAAGTAAAGTAAGAAATTAAGATAAAATTTCAGTTTTAAGGAATTCTTTATGAAGTAATAAGTATTTAGAAAAGTGAAGAAGTAAAGTAAGAAAAGAAGATAGAATTTCAGTTTTAAAGAGTATGCTTTGCGAAGTAATAAGTATTTAGAAAAGGTGAAGAAGTAAAGTAAGAAAAGAAGATTGAATTTAAGTTTTATTCAGTCTGCTTTGAGAAGTAATAAGTATTTAGAAAAGTGAAGAAGTAAAGTAAGAAAAGAAGTTAGAATTTCAGTTTTAAGGAGTATGCTTTGCGAAGTAATAAGTATTTAGAAAAGGTGAAGAAGTAAAGTAAGAAAAGAAGATATAATTTTTAATTTTAAGGAGTATGCTTTGCGAAGTAATAAGTATTTAGAAAAGTGAAGAAGTAAAGTAAGAAAAGAAGATATAATTTTTAATTTTAAGGAGTATGCTTTGCGAAGTAATAAGTATTTAGAAAAGGTGAAGAAGTAAAGTAAGAAAATAAGATAGAATTTCAGTTTTAAGGAGTATGCTTTGCGAAGTAATAAGTATTTAGAAAAGTGAAGAAGTAAAGTAAGAAAAGAAGATAGAATTTCAGTTTTATTCAGTCTGCTTTGTTAAGTAATAAGTATTTAGAAAAGTGAAGAAGTAAAGTAAGAAAAGAAGTTAGAATTTCAGTTATAAGGAGTATGCTTTGCGAAGTAATAAGTATTTAGAAAAGGTGAAGAAGTAAAGTAAGAAAAGAAGATATAATTTTTAATTTTAAGGAGTCTGTTTTGAGAAGAAATAAGTATTTAGAAAAGGTGAAGAAGTAAAGTAAGAAAAGAAGATAGAATTTCAGTTTTATTCAGTCTGCTTTGAGAAGTAATAAGTATTTAGAAAAGTGAAGAAGTAAAGTAAGAAAAGAAGATAGAATTTCAGTTTTATTCAGTCTGCTTTGAGAAGTAATAAGTATTTAGAAAAGTGAAGAAGTAAAGTAAGAAATTAAGATAGAATTTCAGTTTTAAGGAGTATGCTTTGCGAAGTAATAAGTATTTAGAAAAGTGAAGAAGTAAAGTAAGAAATTAAGATAAAATTTCAGTTTTAAGGAATATGCTTTGAGAAGTAATAAGTATTTAGAAAAGTGAAGAAGTAAAGTAAGAAAAGAAGATAGAATTTCAGTTTTATTCAGTCTGCTTTGAGAAGTAATAAGTATTTAGAAAAGTGAAGAAGTAAAGTAAGAAAAGAAGATATAATTTTTAATTTTAAGGAGTATGCTTTGCGAAGTAATAAGTATTTAGAAAAGGTGAAGAAGTAAAGTAAGAAAATAAGATAGAATTTCAGTTTTAAGGAGTATGCTTTGCGAAGTAATAAGTATTTAGAAAAGTGAAGAAGTAAAGTAAGAAATTAAGATAAAATTTCAGTTTTAAGGAATATGCTTTGCGAAGTAATAAGTATTTAGAAAAGTGAAGAAGTAAAGTAAGAAAAGAAGATAGAATTTCAGTTTTAAAGAGTATGCTTTGCGAAGTAATAAGTATTTAGAAAAGGTGAAGAAGTAAAGTAAGAAAAGAAGATATAATTTTAAGTTTTAAGGAGTATGCTTTGCGAAGTAATAAGTATTTAGAAAAGTGAAGAAGTAAAGTAAGAAAATAAGATAGAATTTCAGTTTTAAGGAGTATGCTTTGAGAAGTAATAAGTATTTAGAAAAGGTGAAGAAGTAAAGTAAGAAAATAAGATAGAATTTCAGTTTTAAGGAGTATGCTTTGAGAAGTAATAAGTATTTAGAAAAGTAAGAAGTAAAGTAAGAAAAGAAGTTAGAATTTCAGTTATAAGGAGTATGCTTTCCGAAGTAATAAGTATTTAGAAAAGGTGAAGAAGTAAAGTAAGAAAAGAAGATATAATTTTTAATTTTAAGGAGTATGCTTTGCGAAGTAATAAGTATTTAGAAAAGTGAAGAAGTAAAGTAAGAAAAGAAGATAGAATTTCAGTTTTAAAGAGTATGCTTTGCGAAGTAATAAGTATTTAGAAAAGTGAAGAAGTAAAGTAAGAAAAGAAGATAGAATTTCAGTTTTATTCAGTCTGCTTTGAGAAGTAATAAGTATTTAGAAAAGTGAAGAAGTAAAGTAAGAAAAGAAGATAGAATTTCAGTTTTATTCAGTCTGCTTTGCGAAGTAATAAGTATTTAGAAAAGTGAAGAAGTAAAGTAAGAAAAGAAGATAGAATTTCAGTTTTAAGGAGTATGCTTTGAGAAGTAATAAGTATTTAGAAAAGTGAAGAAGTAAAGTAAGAAAAGAAGATATAATTTTTAATTTTAAGGAGTATGCTTTGAGAAGTAATAAGTATTTAGAAAAGTGAAGAAGTAAAGTAAGAAAAGAAGATATAATTTTTAATTTTAAGGAGTATGCTTTTAGAAGTAATAAGTATTTAGAAAAGGTGAAGAAGTAAAGTAAGAAAATAAGATAGAATTTCAGTTTTAAGGAGTATGCTTTGCGAAGTAATAAGTATTTAGAAAAGTGAAGAAGTAAAGTAAGAAAAGAAGATAGAATTTCAGTTTTAAGGAGTATGCTTTGCGAAGTAATAAGTATTTAGAAAAGTGAAGAAGTAAAGTAAGAAAAGAAGATAGAATTTTTAATTTTATTCAGTCTGCTTTGAGAAGTAATAAGTATTTAGAAAAGGTGAAGAAGTAAAGTAAGAAAAGAAGATTGAATTTAAGTTTTATTCAGTCTGCTTTGAGAAGTAATAAGTATTTAGAAAAGTGAAGAAGTAAAGTAAGAAAAGAAGTTAGAATTTCAGTTTTAAGGAGTATGCTTTGCGAAGTAATAAGTATTTAGAAAAGGTGAAGAAGTAAAGTAAGAAAAGAAGATATAATTTTTAATTTTAAGGAGTATGCTTTGCGAAGTAATAAGTATTTAGAAAAGTGAAGAAGTAAAGTAAGAAAAGAAGATTGAATTTTCAGTTTTAAGGAGTATGCTTTGAGAAGTAATAAGTATTTAGAAAAGTGAAGAAGTAAAGTAAGAAAATAAGATAGAATTTCAGTTTTAAGGAGTATGCTTTGCGAAGTAATAAGTATTTAGAAAAGTGAAGAAGTAAAGTAAGAAAAGAAGATTGAATTTTTAATTTTAAGGAGAATGCTTTGAGAAGTAATAAGTATTTAGAAAAGTGAAGAAGTAAAGTAAGAAAATAAGATAGAATTTCAGTTTTAAGGAGTATGCTTTGCGAAGTAATAAGTATTTAGAAAAGGTGAAGAAGTAAAGTAAGAAAAGAAGATAGAATTTAAGTTTTATTCAGTCTGCTTTGAGAAGTAATAAGTATTTAGAAAAGTGAAGAAGTAAAGTAAGAAAAGAAGTTAGAATTTCAGTTTTAAGGAGTATGCTTTGCGAAGTAATAAGTATTTAGAAAAGTGAAGAAGTAAAGTAAGAAAAGAAGATATAATTTTAAGTTTTAAGGAGTATGCTTTGCGAAGTAATAAGTATTTAGAAAAGTGAAGAAGTAAAGTAAGAAAAGAAGATAGAATTTCAGTTTTAAGGAGTATGCTTTGCGAAGTAATAAGTATTTAGAAAAGTGAAGAAGTAAAGTAAGAAAAGAAGATAGAATTTCAGTTTTATTCAGTCTGCTTTGAGAAGTAATAAGTATTTAGAAAAGTGAAGAAGTAAAGTAAGAAAAGAAGATAGAATTTCAGTTTTATTCAGTCTGCTTTGCGAAGTAATGCTTTGAAGAAGTAAAGAAGTAAATTTCAGTAAGTATTTAGAAAAGTGAAGAAGTAAAGTAAGAAAAGAAGATAGAATTTCAGTTTTAAGGAGTATGCTTTGAGAAGTAATAAGTATTTAGAAAAGTGAAGAAGTAAAGTAAGAAAAGAAGATATAATTTTTAATTTTAAGGAGTATGCTTTGAGAAGTAATAAGTATTTAGAAAAGTGAAGAAGTAAAGTAAGAAAAGAAGATATAATTTTTAATTTTAAGGAGTATGCTTTTAGAAGTAATAAGTATTTAGAAAAGGTGAAGAAGTAAAGTAAGAAAATAAGATAGAATTTCAGTTTTAAAGAGTATGCTTTGCGAAGTAATAAGTATTTAGAAAAGGTGAAGAAGTAAAGTAAGAAAAGAAGATAGAATTTCAGTTTTAAAGAGTATGCTTTGCGAAGTAATAAGTATTTAGAAAAGGTGAAGAAGTAAAGTAAGAAAAGAAGATAGAATTTCAGTTTTAAAGAGTATGCTTTGCGAAGTAATAAGTATTTAGAAAAGGTGAAGAAGTAAAGTAAGAAAAGAAGATAGAATTTCAGTTTTAAAGAGTATGCTTTGCGAAGTAATAAGTATTTAGAAAAGTGAAGAAGTAAAGTAAGAAAAGAAGATTGAATTTAAGTTTTATTCAGTCTGCTTTGAGAAGTAATAAGTATTTAGAAAAGTGAAGAAGTAAAGTAAGAAAAGAAGTTAGAATTTCAGTTTTAAGGAGTATGCTTTGCGAAGTAATAAGTATTTAGAAAAGGTGAAGAAGTAAAGTAAGAAAAGAAGATATAATTTTTAATTTTAAGGAGTATGCTTTGCGAAGTAATAAGTATTTAGAAAAGTGAAGAAGTAAAGTAAGAAAAGAAGATTGAATTTTCAGTTTTAAGGAGTATGCTTTGAGAAGTAATAAGTATTTAGAAAAGTGAAGAAGTAAAGTAAGAAAATAAGATAGAATTTCAGTTTTAAGGAGTATGCTTTGCGAAGTAATAAGTATTTAGAAAAGTGAAGAAGTAAAGTAAGAAAAGAAGATTGAATTTTTAATTTTAAGGAGAATGCTTTGAGAAGTAATAAGTATTTAGAAAAGTGAAGAAGTAAAGTAAGAAAATAAGATAGAATTTCAGTTTTAAGGAGTATGCTTTGCGAAGTAATAAGTATTTAGAAAAGGTGAAGAAGTAAAGTAAGAAAAGAAGATAGAATTTAAGTTTTATTCAGTCTGCTTTGAGAAGTAATAAGTATTTAGAAAAGTGAAGAAGTAAAGTAAGAAAAGAAGTTAGAATTTCAGTTTTAAGGAGTATGCTTTGCGAAGTAATAAGTATTTAGAAAAGTGAAGAAGTAAAGTAAGAAAAGAAGATATAATTTTAAGTTTTAAGGAGTATGCTTTGCGAAGTAATAAGTATTTAGAAAAGTGAAGAAGTAAAGTAAGAAAAGAAGATAGAATTTCAGTTTTAAGGAGTATGCTTTGCGAAGTAATAAGTATTTAGAAAAGTGAAGAAGTAAAGTAAGAAAAGAAGATAGAATTTCAGTTTTATTCAGTCTGCTTTGAGAAGTAATAAGTATTTAGAAAAGTGAAGAAGTAAAGTAAGAAAAGAAGATAGAATTTCAGTTTTATTCAGTCTGCTTTGCGAAGTAATAAGTATTTAGAAAAGTGAAGAAGTAAAGCAAGAAATGTAGATAGAATTTCAGTTTTAAGGAGTATGCTTTGCGAAGTAATAAGTATTTAGAAAAGTGAAGAAGTAAAGTAAGAAAAGAAGATTGAATTTTTAATTTTAAGGAGTATGCTTTGCGAAGTAATAAGTATTTAGAAAAGTGAAGAAGTAAAGTAAGAAAAGAAGATTGAATTTTCAGTTTTAAGGAGTATGCTTTGAGAAGTAATAAGTATTTAGAAAAGTGAAGAAGTAAAGTAAGAAAATAAGATAGAATTTCAGTTTTATTCAGTCTGCTTTGTTAAGTAATAAGTATTTAGAAAAGTGAAGAAGTAAAGTAAGAAAAGAAGTTAGAATTTCAGTTATAAGGAGTATGCTTTCCGAAGTAATAAGTATTTAGAAAAGGTGAAGAAGTAAAGTAAGAAAATAAGATAGAATTTCA